>CAJGYO010000005.1:101168594-101768594 GCA_904845875.1 Miscanthus lutarioriparius
TAGACCCCTGATGGTTTAATTTTTGTTTATGGACCCTGACCTCGGCGTCATGGCTTTTGGCGCCGAGGAAACACATCTCGACGCCATGGACAATGGCACCGAGGTCTTGGTGAGGCGTCGGACGTGGCGGTGACCTGACGTCGACGTAGACAAGGCCTCGGCGCCATAGATCTTGGCGCTGAGCTGTTACCCTATAGATCTTCCCATTTAAAATAAAACAAGTATAATTGTTCCGAGAAACATGCAACAACGCCATTGCGGTTCAGCTGGTTAGGACACGCGCGACTTAGCTCAAAGGGCTGGGTTCGAAACCCAGCGCTAAATCTTTTTTTACTACATTTTTATAAGCAATAGAACAAGAAAAATTATTTTGAGAAACATGTAATGATCCCATTGTGGTCCAGTTGGTTTGGATGCACGGGTCTCAGCCCACAGACCTAGGCTCAAACCCAAACAACAAATATTTTTGTTAAATTTTTATTTTATAAGTAATTACAACAAGAAATATTATTCCTTTATTATTAGCATCCTAGGTTTCACTACACACTGTATATTATTGTTCCATTGTTCCACCGTACACTGTATATTTAATTTATTTTTTATTTGATTTTGAAACATTACGTACCTTGATCAAGTTGAGTTGAGTGACGTGTTTATATATATCTTGTTGCTTGGCCGTCCTTTTACTTACATGCATATGCTTTTGTCATCATATATAAGGCTCCCGAGACAAGGAGTAAATAAATAAAAGAAATTATTTTACATTAAGTAAGTGTAATTTTCTTTGCCTCCCTATTTCAGTGTTGAGCTCTTTAATTTGTATACCTCCCTATTTTACATGAAATAGAATTAACAAGAAGAATGGGCTTAATGCATTAACTAAGAGCTCCATATTATCATCATTTGGACGGTTCAACTAAGTTTGGTGAGGAACGGAGGAGGATCTCCCCCTCGTAAGAAAAACACTACTAACGAGGTATATAAACTAATAAATAAATAAATACATCCATGATTATGATAACATAAGGAGGATTTGGATTTAGATAATATATAAATAAATGCACCTTGAGATGTATCCTTCATCCAAAACAAATTATAAATTAATGAACAGTGTTCTCTCATGTTAATAATAACGAAGTTTGGTGGAACCTAGGACATTAGTAATAACTAAGTAAGCAAAAAAATCATTAATAAACGCAACAAACATAATTTGCCTGCTGGATTTGAACCTAGGTCTCATGTTAGAGCCAAGCATCCTAACCAACTAGACTACAACTGAGATATAGCATGTTTCTCGAAATAATTTTTCTTGTTCTATTGCTTATAAAAATGTAGCAAAAAAGATTCAGCGCTGGGGTTCGAGGGTTCGAACCCAGACCTTTGAGCTAAGTCGCGCGCGTCCTAACCAGCTGAACCGCAATTACGTTGTTGCATGTTCTTCGGAACAATTATACTTGTTTCATTTCAAATGTCAAGATCTATAGGGTAACAGATCGGTGCCAAGATCTACGACGCTGAGTTTGGCGCCAAGATCTATGGCGCCAAGGCCTTGTCCACATCGGCGCCAGGTCACCGCCACGTCCGACGCCTCGCCAAGACCTTGGCGCCATTGGCTATGACGCCGAGACATGTTTCCTCGGTGAAAGCTCTAATTTGGTTTTGGTTAATTGATGAAACCCTAAGTGCTAACCCATTCTATCAAAGTGATTATGAGACAGGTAGCACTACTCCAAGTGATGAAGCAATGGTGAAGATCATGATGATGGTGATAGCATGATGATGATCAAATGCTTGAACTTTGAAAAGAAGAAAGAGAAAAACAAAAGGCTCAAGGCAAAGGTATAAATAGTATGAGCCATTTTATTTTAGTGATCAAAACACTTAGTGAGTGTGATCACATTTAGGATTGATAGCCGTACTATTAAGAGGGGTGAAACTCGTATCAAAATTGGGTTATCAAAGTGTCACTAGATGCTCTAACTCATTGCATATGCATTTAGGATCTAGTGGAGTGCTAACACCCTTAAAAATGTTTATGAAAATATGCTAACACATGTGCACAAGGTGATACACTTGGTGGTTAACATATTTGAGCAAGGGTAGGAAACTTCATCGGTGGAGTGTCCGCCCGTAGAGTGTGGACAGTCCGACGGTGCCACCGGCGCCCTAGATAGAAAAGACAGAGGTCACTATAAGTGACCGGACGCTGGTCTCGGTAGGACCGGTGCGTCCGGTCAGGTGGAGCATGAAGACGCTAGCGTCGGTCTCTGACCAGACGCTGGATCACTTAGTGACCGAACGCTGGAGGGTTGCGTCCGGTCCTGCTGACATGGCAGCGCACAGAAGAGTCACCGTGTGACCGGACGCTGGGCGAGTCTGGTCGAGCATGACCGGACGCGTCCGGTCGTGAAAAGTCGTCTCTGGATGCTTACTGGAAACGACCGGACGTTGGGGTTCAGCGTCCGGTCACTTTGAGCTGCTGCGTCTGGTCATCACTTGACCGTTGAGATCGGGCGATCGACATTTGAAGAGAGGGGACACGTGGCACGCATCGCGTGACCGGACGCTGAGGTCTAGCGTCCTGTCAATATGACTGGAGCATCCGGTCACCCTATGTTGTGCCCAGTGAAGGGGTACAACGGCTCTATTTCGTGGGGGCTCCTATTTAAGCCCCATGGCCGGCTCAAGCTCACTCTCTTGGCCATTTTGTATTGACATAGCAACCTTGTGAGCTTAGCCAAAGTCCTCCCACTCATCTCCATCATTGATTCATCATATTTGTGAGATTGGGAGAGAATCCAAGTGCATTGCTTGAGTGGTTGCATTTAGAGGCACTTGATATTCGTGTTTCGCTGCAGGATTCACTTGTTTCTCTTGGTGGTTGCCACCACCTAGACGGCTTGGAGCAGCGGTGGAGGATTGGCACGAGTTGGTGATTGTTCGTGGCCATCTCCAGTGATTGTGAGGGGATTTGTACCTTCCCCAACGGAGCGCCGAAAGGTAACCATAGTGGATTGCTCGTGCCATTGAGTTACCTCACTTGTGGGTAGGTTCTTGTGGTGTCCAATTGTGTGGACGAGGTTCGTGCAACACCTCTTAGCCGCCGAACCACAAAGTGTTGGTCGACACAACAGGGACGTAGCGTGTTGGCAAGCACGTGAACCTCGGGAGAAAATTGGTTGTCTCTTGCCCTTTGGTATTCTTTCGGTGATTGATTTAGTATTCATCTTGTGATTGGTTCACTCCTCTACACGGTGGTATAATCATCCTACTCACTCATTTATATTCTTGCAAACTAGTTGTAGAAGCTCTTTAGTGTAATTAGAATTGGGAGCTTGCTTTGTTGTTTTAAGTTCATCTAATAGAGCTCTTTAGTGTAGCAAGTGTGAGAGCTCTTAGTGAGTAGTAACATAGCAAATTGTGTGTCTAGTGATCATAGCAACTAGAATTGTTGGATAGGTGGCTTGCAACCCTTGTAGTGCTAGAGCAAGTTTGTATTTCGCTATTTGTTATACTAATCAAATTGCTCTAGTCGGTTTGTAGAGTTTTAAATAGGCTATTCACCCCCCATCTAGCCATATTAGGACCTTTCAAGTGGTATTGGAGCCGTGGTCACCATTTGATTGAAGGCTTAACAACCTCGGTGTCAAATTATGGCTCAAGTTGTGTTCAACCATGTGGGGGACAAACCACCGTTCTTTGATGGCACATGTTATGATTATTGGAAGAGAAAGATGAGGATGTATCTTGGTTCAATCAATGATCAAGTATGGGAGGTGACCGAGAATGACTATGCTATCATTGATCCCGACAATCCCACCAACCAAGACAAGACCGACAAGCAATGCAATACAATGGCTCTCAATATCATATACAATGCCATTGATTCCAAGGTGTTTTGGCAAATCAAGGATTGCGAAAGAGCTAATGAGGTGTGGAGGAGATTGGAGGAAACATATGAGGGCACATCGGTAGTGAAGAGTGCCAAGTTGTACATCCTCAAGGATAAGTTGACAAGCTTCAAGATGAAGGATGATGAGAGCATTCCGGAGATGTTCCATCGGTTGCAAGTAATTGTCAATGACTTGAAGGCTTTGGGAGAGAAGATCAAGGATGATAATGTCTCTCATCGATTCTTAATATGCCTACCTCCAAGGTTTGAGATGTTAAGATTGCTTATCATAAGAGGAGGATTGAAGGAGATTACCCCTAACCAAGTACTAGGTGATGTCATGCCATAAGAGACATACCGTGTAGAAAGGGAGAGGGTTGACAAGGATGACAAGAAGGAAGATGAAGACAAGAAGAAGAAGAAGAGTGTAGCATTCAAGGCTAGTTCATCATCCAAGAACAAGGGCAAGTCCAAGAAAGAATCAAGTGATGATGAGGATCTTAGTGACATTGATGATGAGGCCATGGCTCTATTTGTGCGCAAGATAGGCAAATTCATGAAGAAGAAGGGCTATGGTGCAAGGAAGAGAAGAGATCACACCAAAAGCAAAGAATATGTGAGAAGATGCTACAATTGCAAGAGCCCCGATCACATTGTAGCGGATTGTCCCTACAATAGTGATAATGATGAGGATGAGAAGAAGAAGCACAAGAAGGACAAGAAAGAAAATAAGGAAAAGAAGAAGAAGAGGATGACCTTTCAAAAGAAGAAGGGTGGAGGCTATGTGGTCACTTGGGATAGTGATGGCTCTTTGGATAGTGATGACTCTAGTGATGATGGCAAGAAATCTATCAAGAAAGCACTAGCAAGCATCACCATCAACAATAAGCCCTCCATCTTTGACATTCCATCGACATGCCTCATGGCAAAGCTTACCAAGGTAAAATATGATGTGAGTGATGATGATCAATGTAAAAGTGATGCTTGTAGGAGTGATGATGATGATGAAGAGTACTCCAAAGAGGAGCTTATGGACATGTGTGAGCAAGTGCATACTTGCTTTGAGATGAAGAGAAAGGAGTGCAAGGAATTGAACAAGAAAGTCAAATTTCTTGAGCAATCCCTTGATGAGCTCAATGCCACTCATGAGAGGCTAATGGAAACCCATGAGAAGCTTAGCAAAGCTCACTCTAAGCTTGAAAAGCCTCACTCCTCTCTCATCGACCAAGTCAAAATGGAGGAAGCAAAGAAGAAGCAAGTGATTGTATCATATGATGTGGGACTAACATGTGATATCATTGATGAATCTTTTTATAAGTCCTTTGTAGTTGCTCCCACTAACACTTTTTGTAGCACTACTACTTCTACTTCACCTTTAAGTGATGGTCTCACTTGTGATACCTCACTAATGGTGGAAAATGAGACCCTCAAGGAGGTGAATGAGCTCACTCGTGCCTTAGGCAATACCTATGGTGGAGATGCCTGCTTGCTAAAGTTCTTGGGTAGCCAAAGGTTTTCTCTCAACAGAGAGGGATTAGGCTATACCCCCAAGAAAGGTAAGGTGGCCTTTGTCACTCCCAAAGTTAGCTCTGTGAAGGGCAATGGTCAGTTTTGCAATAGATGCAAGCAAGCTGGGCATATAGAGCAATATTGCAAGATTAACAAGAACAAGCTACCTAATGTATCCTCAATTAAATTTGATTCTTGTTACATGCTTGTTAAGGGTGCCAATGGTGTGAGGGCTAAGTTCATTGGTACACCAATTGTGGGCCCAAAGAAGAAGGCCATTTGGGTACCAAAGACCTTGGTAACTAACCTTCAAGGACCCAAGCAAGTTTGGGTACCTAAAAGGAATTGACCTTCTTTTGTAGGTCAATTATAAAGCCGGAGGAAGGCATTGGGTGCTTGATAGTGGGTGCACACAACACATGACCGGTGATCCAAAAATGTTCAATTCAATCAATGAAAACAAGAGCAATGGGATTGATAGTATCACATTTGGTGACAATGGCAAAGGCAAGGTCAAAGGGCTTGGTAAGATTACAATATCCAATGACTTGAGCATTTCCAATGTGCTACTAGTAGGGAGCTTGAACTTCAACCTATTGTCGGTAGCTCAATTGTGTGATCTTGGTTTCAAGTGCATATTTGGTGTGGATGATGTAGAGATCATAAGCGTAGATGGCTCTAACTTGATATTCAAAGGATTTAGATATAAGAATCTATACTTGGTTGATTTCAATGCTAGAGAAGCTCAATTGTCAATATGTTTGATCACTAAGTCTACCATGGGTTGGTTATGGCATAGAAGGCTTGGTTATATTGAAATGAAACAATTGAATAAGTTGATTAAGCATGACTTAGTTAGAGGCTTGAAAGATGTCACATTTGAGAAGGATAAGCTATATAGTGCATGTCAAGCTGGAAAGCAAGTTGGTAACACACATCCTAAGAAAAGCATAATGAGCACATCTAAAGCATTTGAGTTGATGCACATGGACTTGTTTGGACCAACCACATACACTAGCATTGGTGGAAACAAATATGGATTTGTGATTGTGGATGATTTCACTAGATACACATGGGTATTTTTTCTAGTGGACAAGAGTGATGTGTTTGCAACATTCAAATCATTTGTCAAGGGCATTCACAATGAGTTTGAAACAACCATCAAGAAAGTGAGAAGTGACAATGGAAGTGAGTTCAAGAACACAAGAATTGATGAATTGTATGATGAATTTAGAATTAGACATCAATTCTTGGCCAAGTACACTCCACAATCAAATGGCCTAGTTGAAAGAAAGAATAAAACTTTGATTGACATGGCAAGATCAATGTTGAGTGAGTACAATGTGAGTCATTCATTTTGGGCTAAAGCAATCAACACGGCTTGCTATTATAGCAACCGACTCTATTGTCACCCCATGATGGAGAAGACACCTTATGAGCTATTGAATGGAAGAAAATCCAACATAGCATACTTTCGGGTATTTGGTTGTAAGTGCTACATATTGAAGAAAGGCACTAGATTGAGCAAGTTTGAAAAAAAATGTGATGAAGGTTTCTTGCTTGGTTACTCCACTACTAGCAAGGCTTATAGAGTTTGGAACTTGGCTAGTGGTACTCTTGAGGAGGTTCATGATGTGGAGTTTGATGAAACAAATGGTTCCCAAGAGGAAGATGAGAATCTAGATGATGTAAAAGGCACTCAATTGGTCAATGCAACAAAGAACATGGACATTGGTGATATAAGGCGTAGAGAGGTGATTGATGTTGAAGATGACAAGAATCAAATGCTCTCTAACTCAAATGTGCAAGCTAGTGGTTCTCATGATCAAGTTCAAACAAGAACTAGTGATGGCAAAGTGCAAGATCAACAACAAGTGGCTAGTTCATCATCTCAACCAAGTGATCAATCAAATGCAAGCAATCAAGTGAAAGTGCTTCAACCAACCAATATTACAAGAGATCATCCATTGGACACTATCATTGGTGATATTTCAAGAGGTGTGCAAACTAGATCAAGATTGACCTCATTTTGTGAGCATTTCTCTTTTGTGTCATCCATTGAACCTAAGAAGATAGATGAAACTTTGAGGGATGTTGATTGGGTCAATGCTATGCATGAAGAGCTAAACAACTTCACAAGAAACCAAGTATAGGAGTTAGTTGAGAGGCCCAAGGATCATAATGTGATTGGAACAAAGTGGGTCTTTCGGAACAAGTAAAATCAAGATGGGATAGTAATAAGGAACAAAGCAAGATTAATGGCTCAAGGTTACACTCAAGTTGAAGGTTTTGACTTTAGAAAAACATATGCCCCAGTTGCAAGATTGAAAGCAATTAGGATCTTGTTAGCCTATGCTTGTGCCCACAACATCAAGTTATACCAAATGAATGTGAAGAGTGCATTTCTCAATGGGTACATCAAGGAGCTTGTATATGTTGAACAACCTCCCGATTTTGAAGATGAAAAGAAACCCAACCATGTTTATAAGTTGAGAAAAGCTTTGTATGGATTGAAACAAGCACCTAGAGCATGGTATGAGAGATTGAGGGATTTTCTACTCTCTAAGGGATTCAAGATGGGAAAGGTTGACACCACTCTCTTCACCAAGAAGCTTGGAAATGACTTGTTTGTAATGCAAATCTATGTTGATGATATCATATTTGGGTCAACAAATCAAGATTTTTGTGAGGAGTTTGGCAAGATGATGGCAAGTGAGTTTGAGATGTCTATGATTGGAGAACTTAGCTACTTCCTTGGTCTTCAAATCAAGCAAATGAAGAATGGCATATTTGTGAGTCAAGGCAAGTATATCAAGGACATGCTCAAGAAGTTTGGAATGGATGATAGTAAAGCTATTTGTACACCAATGGGGACAAGTGGAAGCTTGGATAGTGATGCTAGGGGCAACATGGTGGATCAAAAGATGTATCGGTCTATGATTGGAAGCCTACTCTATGTGACTGTATCAAGGCTGGATGTGATGTTTAGTGTATGCATGTGTGCTAGATTTCAAGCCTTACCAAGAGAAAGTCATTTGAAGGCAACAAAGAGAATATTGAGGTACTTGAAGCATACACAAAATGTTAGATTGTGGTATCCCAAAGGAGCAAGATTTGAGTTGATTGGATATTCGAACTCCGATTATGCGGGATGCAAAGTTGAGAGAAAGAGCACTTCGGGCATATGTCAACTATTAGGAAGATCACTTGTGTCTTGGTCATCAAAGAAACAAAATAGTGTAGCACTTTGAACCGCCGAAGCGGAGTACATTTCGGTCGGTAGTTGTTGTGCTCAATTACTTTGGATGAAGGCTACTTTGAGTGATTTTGAAATCAAATTCAAGCAAGTGCCATTGCTATGTGACAATGAAAGTGCCATAAAGCTCACCAACAACCCGGTTCAACATTCAAGAACAAAGCATATTGATGTCCAACATCATTTCATAAGAGATCACCAACAAAAAGGGGACATTTGCATTGAGAGTGTGGGCACCGAAGATCAACTTGCCGATATCTTCACCAAGTCACTTGATGAGAAGAGGTTTTGCAAGCTAAGGAATGAATTGAACATACTTGACTTCTCCAATATGTGTTGATGCACCCCCCATTATATGACATGCCTCTCCTTCGAGCAAAAGCAAGGTAAAGTTGATTGACATGTCATCCATCCATTGCTAAGGACTTGTTTAGTGCATCTAGTCATTCCTATCATGTCCTAGGCTCATTTATGAAAATCAAATAAATTTGATACTTGTATGGTACCACTATTGCTTATATGTTTGAAATGATCTAGTGGTAGCATATGACATGTTTGTGGGCTTGTAAGCCTAGTGTTTGATCTAAAAAATAAGCTATAAGTGTTTAACTCAACATGGTACAAGATAACCTTTATTTAGAGGTGTGAAGAAGCTTGTCCTTGGATCAAACCGAGTTAAATATCTTTTGCAAGTAATCTAGATTGAACCAAATTGGAAAAATGATCCTCATTTCACATGGTTTCACTCAAACCTATCTATAATTTGAGCTCACCTTTTGTGCTAATTGTTGACAAAGGGAGAGAGAAATTCACAAAGATAGTAAGATAGGAGGAGCAAACAAATGAAATGACATTGTAAGGGGATCAATAAAAAATGCACACAAGTAGGGGGAGCAAGCTCATAAACTTGTATGTTGCATTTGAATGTGCATTTCATATATTTGCTTGCATGGCACAAGTTTTAAATTTCAATATCCATGCTTGTGTGGTGTATGCTAGTTATATGCTTGTATGGTGAAATGAAAAACTAGCATGCATAGGCTTAAGTAACTAGACTTATGTTCATTTTATGAAAACTAGACCCTTACTTCTAATGTTGATCTCACGGGGTATTCTAGTTTTTGTGTATGTCTAGTTACTAATGGTGCTAAGGATGGTATATTGGTGCACTCCGATTGGTATCACGCTTCAAAGGTCCATCTCTTATACCTTAGCATCATTTGGTAGACATTGTCTCCTATATTTCATATCTAAGCATATGTGCAAGCTTCAATCTAAACTCTTATCGCATATGTAGGAGGAGCAATTGCTACCATTTGGAGTTCATGAAACTTATCCATATTCTTTTACACATGGTAAATATGCTTGGGCAAGCAACATGGATTCAATTAAATTTCAATTCATATCTTTGTGTTAAGATTGTCATCAATTACCAAAAAGGGGGAGATTGAAAGCTCTAGTTTGGTTTTGGTTAATTGATGAAACCCTAAGTGCTAACCCATTCTATCAAAGTGATTATGAGATAGGTAGCACTACTCCAAGTGATGTAGCAATGGTGAAGATCATGATGATGGTGATGGCATGATGATGATCAAATGCTTGAACTTTGAAAAGAAGAAAGAGAAAAACAAAAGGCTCAAGGCAAAGGTATAAATAGTAGGAGCCATTTTGTTTTAGTGATCAAGACACTTAGTGAGTGTGATCACATTTAGGATTGATAGCCGTACAATTAAGAGGGGTGAAACTCATATCGAAATACAGTTATCAAAGTGTCACTAGATGCTCTAACTCATTGTATATGCATTTAGGATCTAGTGGAGTGCTAACACCCTTGAAAATGTTTGTGAAAATATGCTAACACATGTGCACAAGGTGATACACTTGGTGGTTGGCACATTTGAGCAAGGGTAGGAAACTTCACCGGTGGAGTGTCCGCCCGTAGAGTGTGGATAGTCCGACGGTGCCACCGGCGCCCTAGACAGAAAAGACGGAGGTCACTGTAAGTGACCGGATGCTGGTCTCAGTAGGACCGGTGCGTCCGGTCAGGTGGAGCATGAAGACGCTTGCGTCGGTCTCTGACCGGATGCTGGGTCACTTAGTTACCGGACGCTGGAGGGTTGCGTCCGGTCCTGCTGACATGGTAGCGCACAGAAGAGTCATCGTGTGACCGGACGCTGGGCGAGTCCGGTCGAGCATGACCAGGCGCGTTCGGTCATGAAAAGTCGTCTCTGTATGCTTATTGGAAACAACCAGACGCTGGGGTTCAGCGTCCGGTCACTTTGAGCTGCTGCGTCCGGTCATCACTTGACCGTTGAGATCGGGCGATCGACATTTGAAGAGAGGGGACACGTGGCACGCATCGCGTGACCGGACGCTGAGGTCCAGCGTCTAGTCACCCCATGTTGTGCCTAGTGAAGGGGTACAACAGCTCTATTTCGTGGGGCTTCTATTTAAGCCCCATGGCCGGCTCAAGCTCACTCTCTTGGCCATTTTGCATTGACATAGCAACCTTGTGAGCTTAGCCAAAGTCCTCCCACTCATCTCCATCATTGATTCATCATCTTTGTGAGATTGGGAGAGAATCCAAGTGCATTGCTTGAGTGATTGCATCTAGAGGCACTTGGTATTCGTATTTCGCTGCGGGATTCACTTGTTTCTCTTAGTAGTTGCCACCACCTAGACGGCTTGGAGCAGTGGTGGTGGATTGGCACGAGTTGGTGATTGTTCGTGGCCATCTCCGGTGATTGTGAGGGGATTTGTACCTTCTCCGGTGGAGCGCCGAAAGGTAACCATAGTGGATTGCTCGTGTCATTGAGTTACCTCACTTGTGGATAGGTTCTTGTGGTGTCCAATTGTGTGGATGAGGTTCGTGCAACACCTCTTAGCCGCCGAACCACCAAGTGTTGGTCGACACAACAGGGACGTAGCGTGTTGGCAAGCACGTGAACCTCGGGAGAAAATTGGTTGTCTCTTGCCCTTTGGTATTCTCCCAGTGATTGATTTAGTATTCATCTTGTGATTGGTTCACTCCTCTACACAGTGGTATAATCACCCTACTCACACATTTATATTTTTGCAAACTAGTTATAGCAAGCTCTTTAGTGTAATTAGAATTGAGAGCTTGCTTTGTTGTTTTAAGTTCATCTAGTAGAGCTCTTTAGTGTAGCAAGTGTGAGAGCTCTTAGTGAGTAGTAACATTGCAAATTGTGTATCTAGTGATCATAGCAACTAGAATTGTTGGATAGGTGGCTTGCAACCCTTGTAGAGCTAGAACAAGTTTGTATTTCGCTATTTGTTATACTAATCAAATTGCTCTAGTCGGTTCGTAGAGTTTTAAATAGGCTATGCACCCCCCTTTAGCCATATTAGGACCTTTCACTCGGTGCCAAAAGCCATGGCACCGAGGTCAGGGTCCATAAACGAAAATCAAAGCACCAGGGATTTATTTGTGAATATTTTTTTTAAAAAGGCTGAAAAATAAAAAATTCGGCTAAGGGGTCGGGTGAGGCGGAGTCGCCAATCCAAGTGTCGGGCGCGGTCGAGGGGTTGGGCGAGGCGGAGCGCCTACACGAGGTGTCGGGGCACCAACCCAAGTGTCGGGCGCGGCCGAGGGGTCAGGCGAGGCGGAGTCGCCGACCCAAGTGTCGGGCGTGGCCAAGGGGTCGGGCGAGGCGGAGTCGCCTACCCGAGGTGTCAGGGTGCCAACCCAAGCGTCGGGCGCAGTTGAGGGGTCGGGCGAGGCGGAGTCACCAACCCAAGTGTCGGGCGTGGCCAAGGGGTCGGGCGAGTTTCATGCATTACCCCATCCACAGTTTCCGCAACTAGAGGGGTTGAACTAACGTCACTTGCCTCGATGGCTCGATTGACGCGCTTGGAGAGCTCAATAACGGGTACGTTCGAGTGGAATCTGGGTCTGTCGTTCATAACGGGGTTGGCATAGCCCTCATGTGGTATTCCACTGCTCCTTATCCCGCCTCCCGGAGAATGCCCGAGCCGTTTCGGAGACCGACTTTGGTGGCCCGCTGGGCTCCCCTTGATGGAGATTCTATGGGCGTGGCTCGAGGTTAGGATCAAACAAGAAGGTCAAGATGACCCTGTCCGCTTTAGAGCGGATTGGGCGAGGGCCGCTAGGGCTCATCTACGTTTTCTCCCCTCGCTCTGTTTGACGTGAGGCAGCCTTTAGCCCTTCGTGAGCCGGCCTTCGAACCCCGGTCGGTTGTCGCTCATACCGAATGAGGCGACTACCGCTTCTTGACACAATGCGAAGCGTTATGATGCAACAATTGCATATGCAATGCTTGGATGTATGGGATGAATGCATAGATGAATGTATGAATGCATACATGAATGAATGAATGATTATGTATTGGAAAAGTAAAAAGCGGGGGTTGGTAAAGTTACCTCGATGGCTCGAGTCACGGGTTCGGGGAGCTCTTATCGGATATGTCCGAATGGAATCTAGGGCTGTCGTTCATGATAGAGTCGGCATAGCCCACCTAGGGCATCCCACTGCTCCTTACCTATCTCTCGGCAGCTGCCCGAGCCTTCCGATCGAGTCAGGTAACCCGTTGGCTTCTCCTCGATGGAGATCCCATTGGTAGGCCCTTCCAAACCCTTCCTAGGAAGGCGGAGGGTCGTTTTCGTGCGATTGCGCCTTGTTTCCTGTTCTTAGGTTGTGGTAGTGGTGGGCCTAGCCCAGGCCATGTCCCGTTAACCAGGCGACGTCTCGTTGGGCAGGGCACGTCCCATCAGCCAGGACGTGTCCCACTACACGCTTCTTCGCATTAAATAGGGGGAAGGGAGAGGGTTTTCCTCCCATTCTTTCGCCTTTCTCCAACTACTGCCTCTTCTCCTTCCTCCTTTTCGCTAAGCCTGTTTGTGTGCCATTGCAGTTTCTAGGAGAGAGGAGGGTAAAGTGAGGGAGAGAAAAACTCATAGATTCATTTGCGAATCGGAGGCACGATGTCGAACTGGAGGCCTTCCAGCATGGATGAAGAGGTGCTGGCTGCCTTTGCGAAGAAGGGGCTACTCCCACTGAAGAAGGTGGCACATTGGAGGGCTCATATGTCGGGGGAGGTCATTCCACGCCCCCGGACTGACGAAGTCGTATCCTTCCTCGCCTTCCACGAGCGTGGGCTCGGGTATCCCACGCAGTGGTTCCTGCGTGGGCTCCTCAACGAGTGGGGCCTAGAGTTGCAGCACCTCAACCCGACTGGGGTGCTGCATATCGCCGGCTTCATCACCGTCTACGAGGCCTTCCTTGGAATGGAGCCACATGTGGACCTCTTCCGGTGGATCTTTAGTGGGCGAGCCCTATCCGAGGGGAAGCCGCCTAGAATCGCACCAATTGGGGGATTCACCTTGTAGAAGAAGCCGAAGTCGTCGACCCCCTACCCTACGTACTCCCCCTATGATTCCAACCGGGGGTGGCACGGTGAGTGGTTCTATATTAGGAACTCGGTAGAGGCGCCATTCCCGTCGTTCACCGGAAGAAGGCCGAAGAGGAAGGAGAGCTAGTCGTGGGGTCCTGCCGGTCGGCAGAACAAATTGGAAGTCATCGAGATGGAGCTTTAGAGGCTTGTGCAGCATGGCCTCGACGGGTTGCGGGTCTTCCATACCTTCTTTCGTCGTTGGGTCACCCCGTTGGTGGAGAGAAAGCGGCAGATGTGGGAGTACCTCGGCCCGATGGATCCTGACCACGCGTCGCTGGAGGAGCTGCTGAAGGATGAAGTATGGAGTCGACTCGATCGGGTGCTACAGTTGAGGTATCTAGACTCCCTCGAAGGGAAGCCTGTACCTCTCCACGCTGCGAAGGTGTCCAATCTGGTATGCTTCCCTCTTCTTTTCCGGTGACCTTTTCCTTCTTGCTCTTCTTGCTTTGATTGATTTTGAGTTGCCCGTTTCGTAGGGACTTATGGGTTATAAATCCCGGCCACATCTTCCGAGGGGACCTGAGGGCGCAGCTCGACAAGCTGCCCAAAGAGAGGTAATGCTTGCTAAGAAGAAGAAGAAAGCTGAGAAAGCCCGGAGGAGGTTCGAGAAGGAGAAGGAGATCAGCCGGCGGGTCCGGGGGCGAGAGCCAAAGCAATGTGGAGGTGGACCTCGAGTCAGAGGAGCCTCAGCAGAGCACCGTGAGCCCATGGCGACATGAGTGCCTCCGAGGACAAAGGAGACATGGGCGCTATTGTGACCTCAGCGAAGCACCGTGAGCCCGTGGACACATCTGTCGGTGGTGGGCATGATACGGAGATGCATGACGATGTTCCTGAGTCAAGGAAGTGCACCATGAGCGAAGACACCGCCCTCGAGCGAGAGGCAAAGCGGCTGCGGGCGCCGCGCCCTTTGGATCCTTCGTCGGCTTCGCGCCTTCCTGCTCCGAGTGTGGTGGACCACGTCAGTCAGTTAAGGGCATGATCGTTCCCCTGTAGCTTTGAGGTCGGTGGGTGTGCGTGACCCCCAATGGGGAAATGCCCCGCCAGTGCTCCGGTGCTTTCGCCACAAGCTGGCGGTCGAGGTCGTTCGTGGGCCGATCGAGGACCGGTTGGGTCGGCTCCTCCCTCGGCTGATACGAGGGGGCACGAGTCACGACCTGCGAGTGGTCCTCGTCTGATTGCCTCATCGTCAGTCATTCTGGGCTTCAGGGCTCTACCGCTGTCATCTAGGTATGCATCCATGCTCCCTTTTGTTCCCGTAGTTGAGTTTTTGAGTGTGACTAACGTGTGCTTGTTCGATAGCAGTTAGGGGCTAGCGGGATTAGGAATCTCCCCACCTCTCGTGCGAGAGGAGTGGAGACCCAACCTACAGTGGGTCGCGATGAGCGGCAGAGGAAGCAGGCTAGCGGTGGCATGACCTTTCTTGTCTGGGGTTGTGTCTTCCTGACCGGTTGTGAGTACGGCGGCGACGGTGATGGCGGTGATCCCTGTGGTGATGGTGGAGGTTGAGTTAGAGGTGACTCTCACAGTCCCTTCCCCGATGGCTGCGGAGGAGGAGAGGAGGGAAACCAGGCTCCCTACCTCGCCCGGTGGAGGAGCGCATGGTTCGCCCGCCTGGTCGGAGCTGAAGGGGTCCGAAGGAACCGCGGTCAGATCGGAGGTAGTGCACCCACCAGTAGGATGTGGAGCCCTGGTGGTGGAGATCCCCCTCTCTGGCAAGGAAGATACTATGGTAGAGCCGTCGGCCATCCCATTGTCCCGGGAACTGGTGATGATTCGGTCGTCTCATGATACTACGATGGCCGGATCTTCTAGTGGGTTAGGGGCGAGCCACGAGCTGGTGTGGCCTTGCCCTGGCGAACCTAGAAAGGCCTAGTTTGTCCTTTGTGATGAGGAGGAGGTGAAGTTATGGTGCCTACTTGAGGAGAGAGGACTATCGATGGAGTCCGACCTCGCCCTTACCAAGGCGAGGCTCAAGGAGGCTTTGGAGAGGGTTGAGGTCATCCATCATGCCATGACAGTTGACCTATCGTGCATTGCAGAGGTAAGCTCTCTACGTTTTTGGTGTTGTCCTTGACTCCTTGGCCTTTCAATGGTTGTCTTAGTATGCCTCCTTCTTGTCA
The DNA here is from genome assembly GCA_904845875.1 of Miscanthus lutarioriparius. NCBI lineage: Eukaryota > Viridiplantae > Streptophyta > Magnoliopsida > Poales > Poaceae > Miscanthus > Miscanthus lutarioriparius. The sequence goes on from CAJGYO010000005.1 coordinate 101,184,807, forward strand.
CATAGGATCTGGAGATGATGTCGATCCGCAAGTCTCAATTCCTTTAAGAGGAGCATGGTCGGATGGAGCAGGAAGCAACGGCATCACGGCGGGTCAACAAGCTCAGGCACCAGCTAGAGTCCGCCCGCTGTGAGTCCCAAGACCGGGCGGCCGAGGCGATGGGAGCGCGGGCGGCGAAACTGCATGCGGTTGAGCGGCGACTGTGACCGAGCGAGAACTCGACACAGCGAAGGTCCACCTAGTAGAGACTGAAGTGATGCTTTAGAAGTCCTTGGAGGCTCTAGAGGTAGAGCGGAAGGCCCAGTTGAACGCCAAACAAGAAGTGGTTGCACTCCGGGGGTAGATGCTTGGGGCAGAGGAGTCGAACGCTCAACTACTCGAGAGGGTGACCCGGTAAGAGGAAGGTCTCTCCATCCTCGAAAGCGCTCGCCTTGGTATGTATCTGTTCCACCCTTGTTCCATCCTCGAAAGCATGGTCGTATGTATGGAGCTCATGTCCTTATCACTCCGATGAGCGATTCATCATGCTTCAGTCCTTTCCGGTGGGAGAACCTCCTCAAGGAGGTAGGCGAGCAATGGTGCTCTCCAGTCGACCGGATCGAATGCCACCACGGCGACGTCGGTGGGCGACGTTGTTATGGAGGCGCCAAGGTTGGAGCCCCGAGCGCTTGGTCAGGGTCAGGGCACGTCAGGGGGTCAGAGCCTCTGAGTGCCAGATTGGTGTAGGAGTGCATCTGGATCGGATCCTCCAAAATGCGGGCAGATGGTTCGTGGAGGTCATTGATGAAGACCCCATCTAGAGACGAAACCCGCCTGGCTACCAATTTTGCGAGGAAATCGGCGGCATCGTTGTCCTTTCGGGGGACATGATGCAGTTCGATCCCTCGGAACTTGTCCTCAAGCTTGCGCACCTCCTGGTAGTATGCTACCATGAGAGGGCTCTTGTAGGAGGACTCCTTCATGACTTGGCCGACGACCAACTCTGAGTCACCGTGGACATACAGCCGCGTGCGCCGAGCGCGACAGTGATGCATAGTCTGTTGATAAGGGCCTCGTACTCTGTAGCGTTGTTCAAGGCTGAGAAGTGGAGACGGATCGCGTAGTAGAGCCTGCTCCCATTTGAGGAGATCAGAACTACTCTAGCCCCTGAGCCAGGCACCATCACTGACCCATCGAAGTACATCGTCCAGTACTCGTGGGTGACGTCTGGGATTGGGAGTTGGATTTCCATCAATTCGGCGATGAAGTCGGCGAGAGCCTGAGATTTAATAGCAGTGTGAGGGATATACCTAATGTCGTGGCCCATGAGCTCGAGAGCCCACTTAGAGATCTGTCCCACGGCATTGTGGCTGCAGACGATGTCTCCCAGCTGGTACGAAGTCACGACCATGACTTCATAGTTGGTGAAGTAGTGCAGGAGCTTTCGGGTTGCCATCAGTACGACGTATATAAGCTTCTGAACCTGGGGGTATCAAACCTTGGCGTCGGTGAGGTACTAGGGCGGCGCTCACAACATGGTTGCTTGCCACGATGTAGAGGAGGAGGGGTTCTCCCCGATTGGGAGCGACAAGGATTGGGGCCGACGTCAGTGATGCTTTGAGGCTTTCTAGAGCCTGTTGTGCCTCCTCTGTCCAGACGAATGTGTCTATCTTTTTGAGAAGTTTGTAGAGAGGCATCCCCCACTTACCTAGTCGGGAGATGAACTGGCTTAGGGTGGCCAAGCCGCAAGTGAGCCTCTGTATGCCCTTGACGGTGCGTATAGGGCCCATGTTGGAGATGGCCATGTTTTTTTCAGGGTTGGCTTCGATGTCGCGCTCGGGCACGATGTATCCGAGCAGCTTCCCCTTCGGAACCTCAAAAATACATTTTTTGGGATTCAATTTGACGTTGAACCTTCGGAGGTTCACGAATGTTGCGGCTAAGTTTGCGATCAGGTCGCTAGCTTAAGCCATTTTCACCACTATGTCATCTACATAGACGACGATTGTTGGTTTCGGCCGCTCATCTTGGTCAGGCTAGTCGAGCGGGTCGAGTTGGTCGGCGAAGCATCGCTGCATGCACCATTGATAGGTGACGCCAGCGTTCTTCAAACCAAAAGGCATGGTTACGTAATAGTATGAACCATACGGGGTGATGAATGAAGTCACGACCTGGTCGAACTCTTTCATCATGATTTGGTGGTAGCCAGAGTAGGCATCCAAAAAGGAGAGGATTTTGCATCATGAGGTGCAGTCAATTATCTGGTCTATGCGTGGTAAAGGAAAATGGTCCTTTGGACATGCCTTGTTGAGGCCAGTATAATCAACACACATTCTCTATTTCCTAGTCTTCTTTTTAACAAGAATAGGATTGGCTAGCCAGTCGGAGTGGTATACCTCTTTGATGAATCCGGCTGCTAGGAGTTTGGCGATCTCCTCACCTATGGCCTTACGCCTCTCATCATCAAAATGACATAGGCGTTGCTTGGCAGGCTTTGAGCCCAGGATGAGGCGTAGTGAGTGCTTGGTGACCTCCCTTGGTATGCCCGGCATGGCGGAAGGTTTCCACGCGAAGACATCACGATTGGTGCATAGGAAGTCGGCGATCTCACACTCCTATTTGGCCAGGAGCTTGGTCCTGATCCACACCGTCTTGGTAGGGTCGGTGGGGGTTGATCCCCACTGCCTTGGTTTCCTCGATCGGGCGGAAGACAGTCGAGGAGGTCGGCTCGTTGCAGTCTGGGACTGCTTGAGTCGATAAAATCCTGAGCTCTGGTAGCTCGGTGGAGTTGATGACGGCAGTGGTGAGCTCATAATGCTCACGGTGGCACGTGTAGGCATGTGAAAAGGTGCTACCCACGGTGATGACGTCGTTCGGTCCTAGCATCTTCAACTTGAGGTAGGTGTAGTTGGGGATCGCCATGAACTTGGCATAGCATGGCTGCCCCAAAATGGCATGGTATGACCTTGGAAAGTTCACCACCTCGAAGGTGAGGACCTCTGAGCGGAAATTGGCTCAGTCACCAAACGTGACGGGCAGGTCGATCTACCCGAGCGGGTACGCATGCATCCCTAGGATCACATGGTGGAAGGGCGAGCTCACTGGGCAGAGCTCCGACCAGGGGATGTGCATGGCGCCGAGGGTGTCGACGTAGAGGATGTTGAGGTCGTTGCCTTCGTCCATCAGCACCTTGGTGAGACACTTCTTGCGGATGATGGGGTCGACGATGAGCGGGTAGCGACTCGGTTGGGCGACGTAGGAAGGATGGTCTCTTCGATCAAAAGTGATCGGAGAGTCCGGCCAGCTAAGGAAAGAGGGGATAGCTGATTCGACGACGCATGCCTCTCTGTAGCGTACCTTATGCTGGCGCTTGGAGTGGATGGAGTCAGATCCCCTAAAGATCATGAGGCACTCCTCAGGGTTGGAGAAGCCATCGTCATCCTTGCCCATCGTGCCTCTTCTCTTGGGCACCTCCTCCTTGCCTTTCCCTTCCTTTGGCTTGTCGGCCTGCCGTAGAAAGCGCTTGAGGAGCTCGTAGTCCTTGTAGAGGTGCTTGATAGGATAGGCGTGGTTGGTGCATGGACTCTCCATGAGCTTGTTGAAGTGGTCGGGCTAGCCTGCTAGGGCTACTTGCCCGCACGATCGACTACGGCGACCAAGGCTGGGTTGGTCAGTCGACGCCGATCCTTCTTGCTCTTCTTCCCCTTTTGTGTAGAGGATCCCTCGCCTTGGTCCTCGTGCTTGGCCTTGCCCCTGTCCCGACCACCGCTGAAGACCGCCCCAACTGCCTCCTCGCCAGAGGCATGGTTCGTGGCAATGTCGAGTAGGTCGTGAGTGGTACGGGGCTTCACATAGCCGTGCTTGTGGATCAAGGACTTGCAGGTTGTCCCAGAGAGGAACACGATGATGACATCCGCGTCGATGATATCAGGAAGGGAGTTGCACCGCTTTGAGAACCTACGGATGTAATCCCGTAGGGATTCATCGGGTTCCTGCTGGCAGCTCTTGAGGTCCTAGGAATTCCCAGGGTGAACATATGTCCCCTGGAAATTACCGATGAAGACCCTCTTGAGGTCCGCCCAGTCATGGATGCTGTTGGGCGGAAGGAATTCAAGACATGCTCGAACGTGCTCCCCCACGTAGATGGGGAGATACTGGATGATGAAGTGGTCATCATCCACTCCTTCAACTTGACAGGTGAGCCAGAAGCCTTCGAGCCATATATCGGGGTTGGTCTCCCTGGTGTATCTGACGATGTTGGTGGGTGGTCAGAAATGTTGTGGGAACGACGCTCTCTGGATGCGACGACCAAAGGCCTATGGCCCCAGGCCATCCGGGCTAGGGATCTGGTCGTTTGGTCGACCTCTATGCCTAGAGTGGGTGTCCCCACACTCCTCGACGGTCAGGCTAAGATCCACGCCGCCTGCTCTCGCCGCCACTCGATAGATGTCATCATCGTGATAGACATGGCGTCGATTGTTGTTGACGCTGCGAGCATCATGGTTCGGCCCGAGACGTTCACGCATAGGTGGTCAGTGTGGAGCGGGCGTTGGGTCAGGCTACAGTGCAGCCACGGCATCCTGTCTCACTCCCGACAACTGTAGTGGTGAGTGAATGGAGCAATTCGACTGGTGTGGCCCCAGTCCCCCGGTGGGGCAAGAGGCCGCGAGCCGATGTCGTGACGCGGAGCTCTCCGCCTGTTGAACAGCGGTGGTCTCCACCAGTGCCTGGAGGTTCCGATGGATTGCCTGTTCCTGTGGGTCAGCCGGCTCGGGGAGGCCGTGCCGAAGCAATTAGGATCTTGTTAGCCTATGCTTGTGCCCACAACATTAAGTTGTACCAAATGGATGTGAAGAGTGCATTTCTCAATAGATACATCAATGAGCTTGTATATGTTGAGCAACCTCTCAGTTTTAAAGATGAAAAGAAACCTAACCATGTTTACAAGTTGAGAAAGGCTTTGTATGGATTGAAACAAGCACCTAGAGCATGGTATGAGAGATTGAGGGATTTCCTACTCTCTAAGGGATTCAAGATGGAAAAGGTTGACACCACTCTCTTCACCAAGAACCTTGGAAATGACTTGTTTGTAATGCAAATCTATGTTGATATATCATATTTGGGTCAACAAATCAAGATTTTTGTGAGGAGTTTGGCAAGATGATGGCGAGTGAGTTTGAGATGTCCATGATTGAAGATCTTAGTTACTTCATTGGTCTTCAAATCAAGCAAATGAAGAATGGCACATTTGTGAGTCATGGCAAATATATCAAGAACATGCACAAGAAGTTTGAAATGGATGATAGTAAAGCTATTAGTACACTAATGGGGACAAATGGAAGCTTAGATAGTGATGCTAGTGACAACATGGTGGATCGAAAGATGTATCGGTTTATGATTGGAAGCCTACTCTATGTGACCACATCAAGGCCGGATGTGATGTTTAGTGTATGCATGTGTGCAAGATTTGAAGCCTTACCAAGAGAAAGTCATTTGAAGGCTACAAAGAGAATATTGAGGTACTTGAAGCATACACAAAAATGTTGGATTGTGGTATCCCAAAGGAGCAAGATTTGAGTTGATTGGATATTCGGACTCGGATTATGTGGGATGCAAAGTTGAGAGAAAGAGCACATCGGGCACATGTCAACTATTGGAAAGATCACTTGTGTCTTGGTCATCATTGAAGCAAAATAGTGTAGCACTTTCAACCGCCGAAGCGGAGTATATTTCGGTCGGTAGTTGTTGTGCTTAATTACTTTGGATGAAGGCTACTTTGAGTGACTTTGGAATCAAGTTCAAGGAAGTGCCATTGCTATGTGACAATGAGAGTGTAATTAAGTTAACCAACAATTCAGTTCAACATGCAAGAACAAAGCACATTGATGTCCGCCACCGTTTCATAAGAGATCACCAACTAAAAGGGGACATTTGCATTGAGAGTGTGGGCACCGAAGATCAACTTGCCGATATATTCACCAAGCCATTAGATGAGAAAAGGTTTTGCAAGCTAAGGAATGAATTGAACATATTGGATTTTTCAAATATGTGTTGATGCACCCCCCATTACATGACATGCCTCTCCTTCGAGCAAAGCAAGGTAAAGTTGATTGACATGTCATTCCTCCATTGCTAAGGACTTGTTTAGTGCATCTAGTCATTCCTATCATGTCCTAGGCTCATTCATGAAAATCAAATGAGTTTGATGCTTGTATGATACCACTATTGCTCATATGCTTAATTTGGTCTAGTGGTAGCATATGACATGTTTGTGGGCTTGTAAACCTAGTGCTTAATCTAGAAAATGAGCTATAAGTGTTTAACTTAGCATAGTACAAGATAACCCTTATTTAGAGGTGTGAAGAAGCTTGTCCTTGGATCAACTGAGTTAAATATCTTTTGCAAGTGATCTAGATTGAATCAAATTGGGAAAATGATCCTCACTTCACATGATCTTACCCCAGCCTATCTATAATTTGATCTCGCCTTTTATGCTAATTGTCGACAAAGGGGGAGAGAAAATTCACAAAGATAGTAAGATAGGGGGAGCAAACAAATGAAATGACATTGTAAGGGGAGCAAGCTCATAAACTTGTATGTTGCATTTGAATGTGCATTTCATATATTTGCTTGCATGGCACAAGTTTTAAATTTCAATATCCATACTTGTGTGGTGTATGCTAGTTGTAGGTTTGAATGATGAAATAAAAAACAAGCATGTGTAGGTTAAGTAACTAGACTTATGTTCATTCTATGGAAACTAGACCCTTGCTTCTAATGTTGATCTCATGGGGTATTCTAGTTTTTGTGTATGTCTAGTTACTAATGGTGCTAAGGATGGCATATTGGTGCACTCTGATTGGTATCACGCTTCAAAGGTCCATCTCTTATATCTTAGCATCATTTGGTAGACATTGTCTCCTATATTTCCTATATAAGCATATGTACAAGCTACAATCCAAACTCTTAGCACATATATAGGGGGAGTAATTGCTACCTTTTGGGGTTTATGAAACTTGTCCATATCCTTTTACACATGGTAAATATGGTTGGGCAAGCAACATGAATTCAATTAAATTCCAATTCATATCTTTGTGAAAGGGTTGTCATCAATTACCAAAAAGGGGGAGATTGAAAGCTCTAGTTTAGTTTTGGTGAATTGATGAAACCCTAAGTGCTAACCTAGTTTATCAAAGTGATTATGAGATAGGTAGCACTACTCCAAGTAGTGAAGCAAATGAAGATCATGACATGATAATGATGATGCCATGGTGATGATTAAATGCTTAGACTTGGAAAAGGAGAAAGAAAAACAAAAGCTCAAGGCAAAGGAGAAATTGATAGGAGCTTTTCGGTTTAGTGATCGAGACACTTAGAGAATGTGATCACATTTAGGATTGATAGCCATACTATTAAGAGGGGTGAAACTCATATCAAAACACGGTTATCAAAGTGCCACTAGATGCTCTAACTCATTGCATATGCATTTAGGATCTAGTGGAGTGCTAACACCCTTGAAAATGTTTGTGAAAATATGCTAACACACATGCACAAAGGTGATACACGTTGTGTTTAGCACTTGGGAGCAAGGGTTCGAAACTTCACCGACAGAGTGTCCGCCCGTAGAGTGCTGACAATCCGACGGTGCCACCGGCGCCCTATACAGAAAAGACAGGGTTTCACAGAGTGCACCGGATGCTGGTCACGTAGTGACCGGACGCTGGGGTCCTATGTCCGATCAGTGGCACGCAGTGAAGGCCGCCCTCGGTCTCTTGACCGGACGCAGGCTAAACACTATTTAGCGTCCGGTCGTGCTGATGTGGCGACGCGCAGAGGAGACAGTGAGTGATCGAACGCTGGGTGAGTCCAGTCAGTGGTGACCGGACGCGTCCGATCGCGAGTGGAACCTTACTGGAAACGACCGGACGCTGGGGCCCTACGTCCGGTCACTTTGAGCAGCACGTCCGGTCACAACTTAAATGTACTGATGATCGTTGAGATCGAGCGATCAGCGTTTGAAGCAGGGGACACATGGCGTGCATCGCACGATCGGACGCCAGGGTCCTGCATTAGGTCGATCTGACCGGCGTGTCCGGTCGCCCCAACTTTTCAGAGAACAGAGAGCCAACGGCTCTATTTCGTGTGGGCTTCTAGTTAAGCCCCATGGCCGGCTCAAGCTCACTGTCTTGGCCATTTGCATTGACATAGCAACCTTGTGAGCTTAGCCAAAGCCCTCCCACTCATCTCCATCATTGATTCATCATCTTTGTGAGATTGGGAGAGAATCTAAGTGCATTGCTTAAGTGATTGCATCTAGAGGCACTTGGTGTTTGTGTTTCGCTGCGGGATTCGCTTGTTGCTCTTGGTGGTTGCCACCACCTTGATGGCTTGGTGTAGTAGTGGAGGATTGGCACGAGTTGGTGATTGTTCGTGGCCATCTCCCGGTGATTGTGAGGGGACTTGTGCGTTCCCCGGCGGAGCGCCGAAAGGTAACTCTAGTGGATTGCTCGTGTCATTGAGTTACCTCACTTGTGGGTAGGTTCTTGCAGTGTCCAATTGTGTGGATGAGGTTCGTGCAACACCTCTTAGCCGTCGAACCACCAAGTGTTGGTCGACACAACAGGGACTAGCGTGCCGGCAAGCACGTGAACCTCGCGAGAAAAATTGGTTGTCTCTTGCCCTTTGGTATTCTCCTAGTGATTGAGTTAGTATTCATCTTGTGATTGGTTCACTCCTCTACGCAGCGGTATAATCACCTCACTTACTCATTTACGTTCCCGCAAACTAGTTGTAGCAAGCTCTTTAGTGTAACTAGAATTGAGAGCTTGCTTTGTAGCTTAAGTTCATCTAGTGGAGCTCTTTAGTGTAGCAAGTGTGAGAGCTCTTAGTGAGTAGTGACTTAGTGAATTGTGTGTCTAGTGATCATAGTAACTAGAATTGTTGGATAGGTGGCTTGCAACTCTTGTAGAGCTAGAGCAAGTTTGCTTTTCGTTATTTGTCATACTAATCAAATTGCTCTAGTTGGTTTGTAGATTTTTAAATAGGCTATTCACCCCTCTCCCTAGCCATATTAGGACCTTTCACATGGGCTCGAGGTGAAGCGCGAGTGTTTCGACGTTGAGGTCATCGAGTGGCTCGGGGCTGGTGGAGGACGCTCCTCCTCCAGTAGACGCCGGGACACACGCCTCCTCGCGGAGGCGGAGTACGTCGAGTCGATCGGCGATGAAGTTCAAACTCCCAAAGAGAAAAGTCTGGAGTGGCACGAAGACGGGAGGAACCCACATCCCAACAGGTGAGAGCGTGGGGAACTCTAGCGAATCGTATCGCTCGAGCCCGCCATGCCGAGGATGGTGGAAGGATGGGCCATCCGATGACCAAATGCGTGAGCGCACGACGTCCTCCCCACGGACGGCGCCAACTGTCGGTGCAAAAAGTGACCAACAAGTAAATATTTATAGTTTTGCCGTGCGTTGTGATCGGATGTGGCCTAGCACTCAATGACATGGGATTTATACTGGTTCAGGCAACGTGCCCTACGTCTAGTTGCAGTTGGTCGGTGACTTTATTCCTGAGCCCAGGTGCTCAAAGTTTGTTGTGGGGTTACAAACAGATAGGAATGAGAAGGGAGTGTTAGAGGCCCGGTCGGACTCTAAACCAAGCGGTCCAAGCGGTCAGAGTGACGGGTGTTTGAATCGTCTAGCTGCTCTTTTCGGAGGAAAGCCAGAGAAAACAACGTCCTCTAGAGAGGAGAGAGCGCATCCCCTTTTATAGTTGAAGAGGATGACCTTACAAGTCAGAGAAAGAGAGAATTGATGCGTGTGTTACCTAGTCTTGTTGCCCACGCTGTCGGGTATGAGACGGTCGTCGGCGCCCACAATACTATTTATGTCAGACGCATGTGGCAGGCTCTACCATGTTTGCCCGGTACGGCAAACGTCGGCGCTTACAATACTGTTCGTGCTCTGACACGCCTGGAAGGTTGCATAGTACCCGTCTGGCATGGCCTGGTGGCACCATCCTGCAATTGTGCAGGGTATGGAAGGGTATGGTCCTCGGTATTGCGGTTGACTTGAGCGCCTTACCTTATCTGCTCCGCCTGATCCTTGGGTCCTCACTGAGCGAGCGTCTCCGGTCGGTCGTTCCCAGTCGGCTCCGATCGTGTCGGTCGGGGAAGAATCACGAGCGGAGGTCCAGCGTATCTCCGGTTGCAAAAGGAGGTCGGAGTCGGACTGTGCCCCACCTTAGTCAGTTCTTCTGGTCGGGGACAGGATCGTTGTCCTAGCCTGTCATTATGTAACTGGGCCGGTCCAGGAAGCACGTGTTGTTGCTACGCTGTCCTATTGGGCCGAGTTTTTGCAGGAAAATAGATCCATTGAGGACCCTAGATTTATGAACCCGATGGTAATTCTCATTAAAAACGAGCTACTGAGCTGTTGATCACTTTTGATGCTGGACAGAAATCCATTGTTCGTCACTAGGGCCGGCACTATGCATACTGCAATCTGACCCTTGCAGACGCGCATGGGCCGTTCTTTTATTAAAACTTTAGAAGCCTTGAACGGCCGTAGGGAATATAATTCACCGATGGGGCAACCGCGAATGATTAACGCCGTCTTCGTTTAGCTTATAAGACGTATTTTTTCAGTCAACGAATAATATTTTTTTCTCACAATCTGACAAGCGAACAAGGCGTAAGATTGCAAGGCATCGTGTCATCTGCAGTTAGAGATGCAAGTGGGATAGCCCGCAAACTTACATATAGGCTTAATTTGTGGGTTTCCAGCGGCAACCCGCAAAATTAAGTCCATACCGAGTTAGTTCACTTGCATCCATATCTACAGTGCAGCAACTACAGCTTCTTGCACTGCTTGATCTTTTGAACTGAATGCACTCCTAGACCTATGACCTGAATTGAATTATATGGGACAGCCTTTGTCTAGGTTGAGCATTGTTTTATTTAAATTAATCGAATGGGCAGGCTCAAGCTACTAAGCTAGGAGGGTAGTATATAGTATATACAGTACTACCATACTGACTGCTAATTGGGCATGTGAAGATGAGGAGCCAGAGATGCGGATATTCGAAGTGGTTACCCCTCCCCACCAGTCACCATCCACGTGATGAGCACTAGCTATCACTATGCCGATCTCGCATTGTCGTTTCCTTAGTTTTTCTAATCTGGCAAAGCATTGTGTCCTTGTCAATGGTGGTTAAAACAAACAAATTAACATGCCAAAGGCACTAAAGTATCTAATGTCATGTTAGCCTGATCGCAACCTCCGAACTTGGGCCATCCTCGATCTCATCTCTTTCATGGCGTGTGTTGACCTCTACATCGATCGGACAAAAACATAAAACTGCCGCGGCTGCGGTCTTTGCATGATAGACCATTGTTGCCTCCGATCTACAGATCTCAAAAGCTGAACCTGGTCTTTCGCTGTTTAGAACATTTTAGCTCCATTATATGGATTGCAAAAGACCAGGGTCTCTTTCTCGATCGATCCGAAGAGGGATCAGACTTTGGAAGCATGGTGTGCGCTCGGATAATACGTGCCGTTCTTGAGAGCACTGTGAATTTATCCAGAAATCTTTTCTGACATACACTGGATCTCCTCCAACTTACCGGCGATGCCACCATCCAAGCAGTCTGATTTGAACACAACCACAAACCATGCCCCGCGCTGCCCTATCAAACTTGCTTGCTCAAAGAGCCTTCGGTCAAGTTGATTCATTTCTTTCTTCTGAGTTATGTCACTCCCTTTCTTGTAGTGTTTAAGATGTTTAATTACTCCGTGGCGTATTGGAATCTTCTTCACAGGTTCACATGTACGTACAAGCTAGATTTCGAGCAATCTTGTTCCTCCAAAAAAGAATCAAGTTGGTCATATTGTAAACAACCTCCGAATAATATATGGCTAGTTGAAAGTCTGAAAGATCTAGCTTTGCCTGCTAGATCACCTGCAAAAATTACTTAATTATGTGCCAACGAAAAACTGAGAAAATAGCTTCAAGCTGCCCAATCCGGGATAGCAAGGATTGGATCGGATCCCAGTTCCAAAAGCCACTCGCACGACAAAGTATCATCACCGAAAGGAAAATCCACGAGCCAAAGCTATGCTTTGCTTTCCCCGGGCACCGGACGCCGTGTGGATCACCCAACCTGGGGCCTTATTACGCCGCGGCTATAAGAACTTGGCATCCTGAGCTGCATCCTCGAACACAGAATCAAACCGATCGAAAATGGCAACAGCAATGAACGGACACTACAGGGCACCCAAGCTCTTTGGCAGGGAAAGGACGCTCCACGCTGCCCTCGGTGGACGCAGAGGTGATTCGTTCTTGCGAGCTGAAACCATGCATGGACTTTATTGTTATATACGGGCTCGATCGATGCATGCGACAGATGCGCCCAACTGATCAAAGCCTTTCGTTTTCGTTGATAATAATCCGTGGGTGCACACTGCACAGCCGCGGACATCATCCTGTGGAGGGACAGGAAGGCGTCGGCGTCCATCCTCGCCGCGGCGACGGCGGCGTGGGGCCTGTTCGAGGTGGCGGAGTACCATTTCCTCACGGTGGTCTGCTACGTCGCCATGATCGGCATGCTCGTCTTCTTCATATGGACCAACGCTTCTACCTTCTTCAACCTGTAAGCAAGCACAGCAGCCTTTCAACTTTTTTTTTTCTTCGCAGCCCAATTTTTTTCTTTTCTTTTGAGAGGAATTCTTCAAAGCCCAAGTGTTCGGCCCATCGAGGTTCATACTAGTAGCATGAAAGCCCACACGACGTGAGGCCGAGACTAAGCCCGTTAAATCTGAAAACGGGCTCAAATGGAATGGTGCGAGAAAAAGGAGCACTGACGAGAGTCGTGAGATGTTTGTTGATACACGCAGGCCGGTTCCCAGAATCCCTGATACTCTGGTGTCGGAGAGGGCCAGCAGGCAAGCGGTGCAAGACGTGCACCGCAGGCTGACCAGGTTGGTGGAGAAGCTCCACGACATCGCTTGCGGCAAGGACATCAAGATGTTCATCCTGGTGCGCCATTAATCATTGACCAACCTGCTGCCCATTCCATCTCCTCCTCTTCCTACCAAACAGCGCTAGAGGAAAATAGTAAAAATAAGCATCTGATCCTCAATCTGCCCGTGCGTTGAATCCAACAGACGGTGCTCTCGCTGTACATGGCGTCGGTGATCGCGGACTGCTTCAGCTCCCTGACGCTCCTCTACCTCGGTAATAACCTGCTGAACTGAGCCATTTTTCAGTAGTACAAGTTTCATCAGAAGGCGAAATTCGCAGCATCATGTCTTTTAATTTGCTGCCTCCTGCAGTGGTGCTGGGCACGGTGACGCTGCCTGCGCTGTACGAGCGGTACGAGAGCGAGGTGGACCACCTGGTGGCCAGAAGCGTGCACGATCTGCGGACCCACTTCGCCGACATGGACTCGGGCGTTCTCAGGAAGATCCCGAGAGGCACAGGAGCTGCAACCAAGTGATTAGCCAAGGTCCAAGGAGAGATCACGACTGACTGATGACTACATAACAAAACATGACATATGGTGTAACTATGTGTGGTTATGGTTACCCGGCCGTTCGTTATTTATTAAGGTCTCAATTCAGCTGCACTTAGAAGCTGCTGACAGGTCCATCAGAACATGGCCCTGAAAGTTGATGCTTAATCGCTGGTCATGCTACAGCCTGATCTGTCCGCGATACTGTAATCTTTTCACGGTGCCAGGTCATGACAGTACCTGATCCGCGACGTTCTCTGCTCTCTCTCTCTCTCTCTCTCTCTCTCTCTCTCTTCCACTGATCGAGAGGGGACGGGACGGTCAGGGTCATCCGGGCCGGCAACAGATGGGTGTTGCCCGACCCCGACACCGACTGGGCTCCACCTCCACGGGTCTCGATCGGTGGCGAACCGGAGGACAGCGACGCCGACGCGCGCACGCCAGCCGGATCATAAAAGCAAGGCGTTCCGTGCGCCTCAGCCTGAGTGCATGTGCCATGTTTCTCTGCTCTCTTTTGTTCTCCTGCCCCGGCAGAAATGCCTGGTTGCCCTGGCTGGCGAGTGGCTGTGGCTGTGGCTTGGGATGATCTCACTCGCTCCCAGGGCGTGGATAACTCATCTCATTGCCACGCGAACCTGACCTGCCTCTCTCTCTCTCTCTCTCTCTCTTTATCAGTCGCTGTCGGCCCTGCGTGACATCGGCCACAGGCGAGGCGAAGACGACCGTCTGTTTCTTTTAAGGCCTATGGAATACATACGCGCTTGCTTGTCACGTCAGGACAAGGAGAAACTTGTTTAAAGCGCTTCGTTCGTTTCCATCGGTGTTAGGGGCGTGAGGTTGCTCCTCCTAAATTTAAACTTTAGTCGCTCTCATCGGATATTTAATATATATATAGAGTGTTAAATATAGACTAATTACAAAACTAATTTCATAGTTTACGACTAATTTACGAGACGAATCTTTTAAGCCTGATTAGTCCATAATTTGACAATGTGGTGCTACAGCAAGCATGTGCTAATAACATATTAATTAGGCTTAATAAATTCGTCTGGTGGAGTACCGAAAGATTATGTAATTTATTTTTTTATTAGTATCCGAACACCCCATACAACACCCTCACGTGATACCTTCTAAATTTTAGTCACTGGATCCAAACCTCCCTTCATCTGCTTCATTGTAGTGTACGAGCCAATTTAGATAGATAACCATATCCACAACCTATGGAACGAGGGGTTGGTCGCCGAAACCCGTCACCGAACGAGACTGAAGGACAGCAACACGTAGTGGGTGGGCCTGATTCCCTCAGGTCCCCCTACTACCGTGACTGATTGATACACAAATACTCCGTACAAGTTTAAGCAGATCATCTCCGCCGGTCTATCTGGGCACTAAACAAGGCATCCATCCGTCATTGCATCCAGTGAGCCTGTGGGCGAGTAGTAGTATGCGTGTGCCGCCAGTGGCTCTGTTCGGCTCTAATTTGTTGAATAAAAAAATACTATATGGTAAGCCGGCTTATAATCACACGAAGCGAAAAACACTGGAAGAGGAGGAGCACACAGTATTGCGCCTGCGGCGAGGTGAGCACGCACGTACGGCCCCGCTCTGCGGCATCACGTCGTCTCGTGTCCTGCCTGCCCAGGGACCCCAGCCTTTTGGGCCTTTGTTTTGGCCTGCCTTGGCGTGCGGCGGCCGGTGGGCATGCAGGCAGCCGAGCCGGTCAAAAAAGAGGGAAACAATGGAAGCGGCAGCCGGCAGCACTGCACGGCGTCTGCGTGCGGCGTGGTGGCGTGGTCCGCCGCAGCACGGTGCCATGATGCTCGCTCTCGCGCGCGCGCAAGCAAAGGGATGGGGTGGGTGTGCGAGGGGGGCGTGGATTGGACGGGAAAACCACGGACGCGCCGAGCCCTTTTCGGAGGCACGCTTGGCTGGAGGGATCCGAGGAGGAGAGGATCAGAGGAGAGCAACCTGCCGCCTGCGATTGTCTCCAATGTGGTGCGCAAATGCAGTTGCTGGTCCTAGTACACGTAGTTTTCTCACCCGCTAATATCCGGCGACACGTGCTGCTCTCGGCTTTTCTGCAGCCAGCGGTGCTGGTGTTTCTTTCCTCGCCCGACTCTGGCGATCTCTGCGACTGCGACTCGGCCCTGTCCCCTGTGTTCCACGTCACTGATTCAGCGCAACCCTCGTGTCCCGAGGCAGATGCAGGGGCGGGCGGAGCGGAGGCGCAGGCGGGCCGGGGCACGGTCACGCGCCCCCACGTTCGAGGGAGGGAGGGAGGGAGAGGGACGGCGCGCGGGTCGGCGACATAGGCGAGCGGGCCGTCGCCAGGAGCGGGCATGTGCCAGTGCCACGCGCACGCGGATCCCCAACACACCTGATCGGTCAGGACTCAGGACCCGCCGGCCCCACGTGCCGCTGGGTCAGCTGGAATCAAATTATACGGGCCGGCCGGCCGGCCCTCGTGCCAGCGGCGCCGATCCACCGTGTGGTGTATGCGTCCGAATTTTTTATTTTTTAGTCATTTTCTTGAAAAATATTCACATTTAGACCCTTGATGATTTTAATCTTGTTTTTAGGCCCAATGCTTGGCGCCGTGGCGGCGCGAGGTAACACGTCTCAGCACCGTGAGTCATGGCGTCGAGGTTGGATGCGCTGGCAGCCAAGCTGTCTGTTCAAGAGCTGATGTGGCGCCAAGTTTGGCGCGTGGATGTTGACATCGAGCTCTGAGCTCTGACAACTGACGCTACTTTTTTGTCTTTGCACCCATAACATCAACTATGCTAGTATGGTGACCTTGGATGGTTACGTGACCTCCATCAGCCTTTCCATCCAACAACGTCAACACCTATTGTGACCAGTCAAAGTTGCTTCTTTCCAAAACCCCATACGGCAATTTGTATTATTTAGAAATATTATTTTCAAGGAAAGTTGAGTTGGCTGATTAGCGCTCACGAACGTGGTCGCCAGGCTCTCAAGACCCTTCAGAATAGTCCTAGCAGTACAAGGAAAGGCGTAAAGCAGTGCTAGCGCGACGCCGTAAAGGCCATTATGACGTCCTTCTTGCGATCTCTTTGTTTATGCACCACTGGACTTATATTCTGTACGCGGCAATGGAAGCTCGCTCGCCCTACAGTACGTGGGGATGGGGTGCACAGCCGTAAAGCGACGGGCGAGGAGATCGATCATGAGATGGATCGATTAGCTTGGCGTTGGCGCCATGCATGCCAAAAGAAAGTGCCACTTCTTCGTTGGCCGAAGCGATCGGCTAATGGGGAAATCTCCCTCCTCTCTCGGGGATGGTAAAGTGGCGCTGGATTGGATGTCGCTCGGCGAGGAATAAGATCCCAGCCAGCCAGTGGCAGATCACATCATTACCACCGCATAACAAAGGATCTTGAGAAGAGGACCACCGCACCTACCCCAGTGGCCTCCCTTCTCAGGGCTCCTTGCCATGGTTTAAAGTATCAACGAGCGATTTCACGAAGGTCTGATCAAAAACATGCAAGGCCCTGATTGAATTCGGAGTGCTGATGAGAGATCCTTTTGGAACACTCCCTCCAAATGAGATTCAGATATAGGGCCCATTTGATTGAGTTTGTCAATCTACTCCTTTTGTCCTGTAATATAGTGTATTCTAGGAATTTTAAGACAAATTAAGAGAAAACATAAAAGACGCACGTATCCTTATTTTATTTCCTAATCAGACCCTGTCATCAACATGATTAATGGTGATTAACTAATAAATGAAAATTATTTAATGCAAAACTAGTTATTGTCCTCTAAAATGCATTATATTTGAGGATAAATTTTAAATGCTAGAATATACTATATTTCAGGACGGAGAAAGTACATCTATCTTCAATGATGCTACAAGACCTCCGCTCCACTTCAGATAATATAATTTGTGAAACGATAATCCCAGATATCCAGAAAAAGAAAACCCAAATTTGTGGGTTTGAATCTATACTTGGTGCTATCAAGTAAAGAAAGATACAACAGGATGGTTTTATAAACATAAACGTTCTTGCTGGTTTGCTCTGGAACTAAACACCCCATGAAAACGACATATTCAGAGAAGGGCTCTGTTAAAGTTCAAAGCGAGATTGTCTGTGTGCTTAGAAGAAAATTGAGAGGTACACGGAACCAGAGCGACCAAGTAGCAAGAAAAAACAAGTCAATGTATTAAACCAAAAGAAACATATCAACATCAATATCAAAAGTACAAAGGCGGACCGATGTATATATTTAACTCGAATAAGGTTTCTACAAGCAAGCTAATAACACACTTATCTGCACCTCAACCTGAATGACATCCATGAGATCAAATATACAGAGGGCTACACAAATGATGAGTTCTTCGTTTTCACTTTCACCAGGTTCTTTTGGACACTATATATTTTATTCAAAATAAGAAGAAGAAAAAAAAGACCAATTGGAAAAGGGATCCAACACTTGACTCCCCCCAATCTAATCCAACATGGTCACCCTTCTCTGTCTCACCAACACAAGAACCATCCAATTAAAATCTTATTTTGAACCCATCCTTGGATGCATGCTACATGCGGTAGCAATAATAATGATAACAGATGGATAACTACGCCTGTAGAATTTGAAACATACCGGAATTCACCAATCCTCGATCTGAGGCACGGTTGTTAATGTTTTTCTGCCTGTCCGGCATCAGGAGAGACAAATGGTTGATACTGAGGTGGCAATGTTGGAGGTGCAGCTGCTTGTGAGTAGTATACTTGTGGGCGCGTAGGATCAGCATACTCATATCCAAAGTTGCCAGCCATGTTTGCAACAGGCTGTGGTGAGGGGTGGTGGTGCGATTGAATGACATGGTGGTATGCCATCCCAGTATATCCAGGTGCTGCATTAGGTGCTGGAGCAGGCGTAGCGGCAGCTGTTGTTCGATAAACACCAGGTTGTTGCAATTCAGACCTTACAGCCATCTGAGGGATTGGCACGGTCGGCTTTGGCGTTGTGTCAACAAGGGTCGGAGGTGGCAAAGTGACTTGTGCACCAGGAGGCATGCTATATGGCTGATGTGCATTCTGCTGCATAGGAAGGTAATACATCCCCGTATTTGGGTCGAATATAGGTGCCTG
The DNA here is from genome assembly GCA_904845875.1 of Miscanthus lutarioriparius. NCBI lineage: Eukaryota > Viridiplantae > Streptophyta > Magnoliopsida > Poales > Poaceae > Miscanthus > Miscanthus lutarioriparius. The sequence continues at coordinate 101,203,410 of CAJGYO010000005.1, forward strand.
TTGCGGCCTCGGCACAGTCTGGGGTGCTTGCTGAGGAACAGGATGGTGGTAATAGGACTGGATTGGAATGAAGGTGCCAGTGGCAGGGTTGTGGATGAAATGCTGATTTCCAGCAGCAACAATCTGCTGAGGAGCTGGTTGTTGTGGTTGCTGTTGCTGCTGTGGTGGTGGATGTTGCTGCGGTGGCTGAGGCGCATGCATCTGGGTAAGGACATATCCAGGTGGGGCCTGTGTTGCGGCAGCAGCAGCGGCAGCGTCCGGAGCTGATACAGGGAGGCGGTAGCTGGCAGCTTCCGTTCCCACTGGCATGTCTCGTTTCAAGTCGGCCGGAGGAGATCTATCATTATAGTAGACGGCTCTGAAACAAGTGATCAAACATATGGTCCGTATAAGGTTTCATCCTCCTAACTCATACAAGGAAAGCAGTCTCTCATGTACTAGTGGATAAACAAGGTCTAACAATATGTATACGTTTTATAAAATTGGTCATGTCAGCTTACCTGTTGGTGGGATCAACAACCGGCGGAACCTCCTGCTTGAGAGGTTGTGGTTTCCGACCTCCGCCACCGTGATCGGACTTATCATCGTCAGAGAACACTCGGCCGGACGCCTCAGAGGGCGACATGCCGGTCATGGCGGGGATCGGCACCTGCTGTTGAGGTTGTATGTATGGCGGCAGCTGCTGCTCGGAGATCCCCATCTGCGCGAAGTGATCCTCCACGGCGGTAGGTTGCATGATGCGGGCGTCCGACGGGCGGTCCTCCGGCCGCACGCGTATAGGCGGAAGATTCGATAGCGACGGGGCCGAGGAGGTAGACCCGAACGAGGAGTTCTTGTCCAGCATCGGCGAGTCTGGCACGGATTGGACGTCGTGCGGGTGCCTCCCTGCACCGACGGCGGCAGCGACGGCGGTGGCACCGGCCGGGAGCTTCGGCTGGCTGGCGCGCTGGTCCTCCGTGGGAGCCGAGTTGGTCACGCCGCTGCGGGAGTGCACGGAGGAGTCGTCCTCGAGGCCGAGAAGACAGTTGACGGAAGCTGAATCGGTGGAGATCCCCCTCGGGATGCCGTCGAGGGAGCCGGAGATGGCGCTGTTGAGGGCGTCGACGAACCAGTTCTCGGACTTCGAAGAGTCGTCGAGCAGGGAGCCGAGCGAGGACGAGGACTCGGGCTTGGCGGGGAAGAGGAAGAGGCGGATCCGGGAGGTGCGCGAGGATCCCCCGCCGGAGGAGGTCGCAGCGATGCGGTCGTACTCATCGACGAGGTTGTCGAGGTCCTCGTCCGTAGAGACGGAGATAAGGGAGTCGAGGTCCTCGTTGGGCAGCTGATACTTGAGCGTGAAGGGGTGGCCGCCCAGCAGCGACCGCGAGAGGCGCGCGTGGACGTCGGCGAGCGACGCGTGCCGGTCCACGGCCACGATCCGGGTCTCCCCGCCCAGGTAGCAGAGCGACTTGTCGGTCGGGCGCGGGACGATCCGGCCCCCGAAGCTGCACATCAGGCGGAGCCGGCCCCCGCCGCCGGCAGCCGCGGCCGCCGCCGCAGCGGAGGACGGGAAGGGCTCGTCCCACGAATCCCCACCACGGCTGCGTGGAGAAGACTCCGTGGACTCGGGGTACCCGGGCCCAGGGCCGGGGCCCCCCACGCCGGCGGCCGTCGCCGACGGCAGCGTCTCCATGAGGGAAGCGGGCGGGCGAGGAGGGGAGGGTGGCTTGCTGCTCTGGCTGCGCCTGTCTCCTTCGTGGGTTTTTGGGTGGGGATTTTATTTAGATTTTGGGGAAAGGGGAATATATGAGGGGGAAAGCAAAGAGGAAGGCAGCAAGCGAGGAAGGGGAAGGACGAGGGCGTAGTGGGGCCCGCGCCAGGAAATATCGCTGGTTACCCCTGTCTCGGCGGCGGCTGCTCCTTGCATCTACTGTAGCTCGGTTTTTTCTTCTCCTCGCTTTTCTGTCGACGCCATGGCCAGCGCCAGCTAACCTGCCGAGTTGTTTTTTCTTTTCCTCGTCATGCGGCGTCTATTATTTGATTGATTATTATTTATTCCAACGCTAGCTTTATTAGACTAATCCACCAGATAATGACCCTCGACTAGTGAAAGTTTTATATAAGCCCTCGACTATCGAGTGATGCCAATTGCCACCATGTTATATACTCCTATCTACAAGCTATAAGTTTTGTTTAGATCAAACTAGCTTAACTTTTTAACAAGTTTAAAGTGAATAGTATTAATAATTGTGCCTCCAACTATTAGGTTTACTAAAATAATGTATTTCATAATTAATTTAATAATACTTATTTTGTATTATAAATGTTAGTGTACTTTATATAACTTTGATTAAATTTTATATTGTTTGAGTCCTCGAAAAGTGGAAATTACATCCTCTTGTGGGTAGAGGGAGTATGTCTCATGGGCAATATCGTAATAGAGTATTACATTGAGATTGTACAACACAGTGGTGGGAGTTTAGTGATTAGGCCCCAAATCATTGTTCAAAAACTTCTATCTATCTCATTTGCATTCTCCTGTCTTTAAATTAAGACTAACAAGATCCATGCTCTTGAGATGCAGGGAAATATGAGGTGAGACAGTAGAAGATCTTGATCTATAGTTCAAAATTTAAGCAACACATTAGTTTTATCGGGTAATGGCTCATTGATTAAATTTAATAATTCTCCTAAGTTGCTTAATAAAACAAGTGACACAGTATACACGAATGGGACACCTACCATCTCGTAATTACAAACATACCATTAGAATCTTTGATACTCATTATGTCGATGCTCCTTTGTGGCAATTGCCACCAAGTTATGTTCACCTTAAACTAACTTTGGCTAACGTGGCCTCTCCAACCTCTTTTATCGCCTTCTGACTGGGTATAACTATAATATTTGTTCATATACAAACTCACGCCTCATATATGGACACACCCCACACGCACCTCTACGCATACATCTAGGCCTACAACTATACATAGCTAGAAAGAAACCATATGTCTGTTGAGAACAGTAGAACAAATGAAGGTTTCGTTGACGACAAACACGCATGAACTAATTATTGTGGCATCATGCATGGGAGCCAACAAAAATCATAATTTGGGCAAGCGCGGGTGAAACACTAAGAATCGGGCCACGGATCAATTGCTAATGGATGGGTAACCACGAGACCCACTAGCTACATGCCCGTTCTATTAGCAGCTCAATAGTTATTGTCATTTTGCATACGGGTCTTACGCAAGAGAGAATTGAGTATGTGAACTGTCACATGATTATGTTCCAAAAAAAACGTCACATGACCTTCCTAATGCAAGTTTGCAAACATTACAAAAGACACCAACACATGCTTGCTTGTGATATTGTTGGTTTTCCACTAGCCTACTTATGAGTTTTAAAGTAGATTATTGTATTTTAAAGTGGACTAAGATTTGCAAAGGCAAAATGAGAATGCAATTACACAAGTTAAATCTTATAATACCATCTCTCTTTTTTCTGCTTTTATTCATGTACACGGTGTTTGTGCAGATGATCAAATAACCTCTTTTCTTCCGATGCCATTCCTTTGCTTTCAAGCACACCGGATCGGCGTCGCTTTGCGCTTGGTCCGTCCGCGCCAGCTCGAAACATCAAATCCGCGACAGGGTTCGCTGCATTTGATACCCAGCACCAGCACGAGCACGAGCACGAGCACGAGTCCAGAACCGTACTGCCAGGCTTTCTCCTCTGTGCTCTCATCTCTTCCCATCGGCGGCGACGGTGGAAACCCGCCCACAGAATGCCGGAAAATACAGGTGCAAGATCCAAGGCCTGCGATGGGACGCCTTTCACCTCCTCGGGAATTCCAACCGCTGGGACTCGCGGAGTGATAAAATCAGATCGATCGATCGGTGACGAATGAACTGTAGCGTGGCGTCTTGTAGTTGTACGTACCAGTGGAGTGATTAGAGAAGGCTTGAAGCGAAGGGAACTGAGGAGTTCTTTTTTTTCCAGCTGATTGCAGAAGCCGGCCGCCGTGTAGTGCAGGCCAGCTTAATTGGGCTAGTTGTGCATGCAACGGTATTATAGTTCGATGGTGATAATTGATATATGACGCGGCGTAAGTTAGGTATCGCGTACAGAATAATGTACTGCTGTGCTATGCTAGCGACCAGCTGGGCGGGGAACCAATGCAAAAAAGCGAGTCATTCTTGCGTGGCAGAAGCGTACGATACGATAAGCCAGCTGAACTAGCCCTCGGCCTTCAGGCGGGTATGCTTTGCTTTGTTTAGTTTAGGTCTTGGATTGGAAGAGGAGGATGTAGCTAAAGACCAGAATAGTACCTTGTTATGAACTCATCATGATGGATGGGTATATATAATATCCATTTGGTAAACCTAAACGCTGCTAACTGCTGGTGCTAATTCATTGGTCAACTTGTGTGATGCAGGAGAAGCCCGCAAAAAAAGAACAATATCTATCGCTGACGTGTCACGAGATGATACAGCAGCATGACAGAGCTGAATTCATCAAGGGAGAGAAAAAAAACAATTTTTGGCTAACGCCGAAACAGTAAACCCCAAAGGATGTCACAGATCGCCTGCAGTTGCAGGGGAGGGATCCATCCAGATGTCACCGTTTAAATTCAGGACATCAACGCTGGCCCGTTCGCTTCGCTGAAAAAATAAGCCGAAACACTATTTTGACTAATTTGTTGTGAGAGAAAAATACCGTTTCGATTGAAAAAACGAGCTGAAAAAGACGGATTATAAGAGAAACGAACAGGACCCGTCAGATTTTACTTATATATTTTTTTTTATTTAATAGGACGACGAGTTAGATCTCCTCCTCCGCCTACTAGCCGTCTGTTAGCCCTGTGTGTGTGGTATTCCAGGACAACCACCACACTACTGTTTTTTTTCTTTCCTGTTCGTCCATAGAGACCAGCCATCTAATCAGATAGTAGTAGAGTGCGAGGTGATGGTGTTAGGGGGTAATTGTCTTGCCACGCGCGCGCGTCCGATGGATAATGATGTCCAGTTTCGTCCCATGCCGTCTCGTTTCAATTTCGATACAGACTCGTAGAAAGAGAAATCACAAGGAGTGGTTGATACCGGTGTTGAACGGAACGGGACGAAATTAAACAGTAGGTTGAGATACCCGTCCAAATCTTTGTCTGTCTGTCTGCACCTTTCTGTTTCAGTTGCAAGTGCAGTTACTTCTCTCTACATCGTAGTGCAGGCTGCAGGCTGAGACGTGTTCATGATCTAAGATGAAGGATGATGTCGCACATAATTGTCTTCCAGATCTTGCTTAGGAAAGCATTGTGTCTATGACTTTTTTTTACAGTTTGTACCTATGACTTTGTTACGTGGTTAACGAATAAGGACAGTCTGATGTTTGCGTGACCTACTGTTGTGCAGTCCCAAGAGCAGTACTTTTGTGTTTTTATTATAGAGGCAAAATTAAAGGAGAAAAGGGGGGTTAAGATTAAGAATCTGACGATGGCTACCTGTTCATGCTTAATTTGGCCGTGACCTTTGGAGCATGCAAGAACGAACCAGCAGGGCAAATGGGCAATATAATGCTGATGCAACAGCTCGGTTGAATGTCCCGGCCGCGTGCAAGAAGCCAAGAATGCCCAGGCAACTCACTCGTACATCAGATCGTCATGATCTACAGGTAAAAGCGAAAAGCAGGCATACTACACGGAAAGCAACCTCGCAACGAAAAAGGATGTTGTCTTGGATACGTACCTATGTGAGCGTGAGCATGGAGAGAGAATCCGTCTGCAGATATTATAAACTATACTAGATCGAAAACGAAAACATTTGCTATATCCGTAAGCAAATATTTATTTATTTTCTCAAATACGTAAAAGATTTACGTATCTTTATATTTATAAGAGTTTAAGCAAACATACAACACGTTTCTTATCGAGCGCCGAAGAAGATCGACCTAACGCAACAGTAGCTGAACTATCCTAACAAAAAACCTCTTTTATTTCGATATTACATAAAAAAGAAACAACTAATGCCGACATAGCGGTGCGACCCAGGAGATGACCTTGCGTCTTCACGGCTACCTGGACGGGCTCTTTCCAACGGCCGAGAAGAGCGCGTCCAGCGCCTCGGCGTTGGACGCAGTCAGGTTGCCGTCGAAGAGTTTGTCAAATGCCTCCAGCTCTGACGCGGATGGCGCTGATAGACCCTTGGTGTAACCCATACGTTGTATGATCAGCACCTCTCCTCGCTTGGACGCAGGTACTCGGGAGAGGCTCTGAACCGCCAACCGCTTGCTCCGCCACGGCAGCACCGGCTTGGCAGGAGGCTGCTGGGGTGGCTCACGAATCAGCAGAGTCCCTCTTACGCGTTACTTTATTGATGAAGCTGTCGATGCGGCGTTTGGCGGAGCCATCGTTGTCAATAGTCTGGTGGGTATCCACCGGCGGTGAACTGGGAGGGCCACCATCCACCGTGAGGTCGACTGGTCCGAAGCCTAGTGGGTAGCTACGATCCATGTGTGTCTTTGACGAGTCCACTGTCCACTAAATGGGCGCGGGGGTGGTGTCCACAGCTCGCAGTGAGACCGCCGCTGGGTCCTCATCCTCCAATTGGGGGGCCGTCACCGCCGGGGCCTCATCTTGTAGCTGGGGGTGCGCCGAAGGTGACAACAGGCACTCAAGGGAAGGCCACGCGACGATCCAATGGCCGACGAGCGAGGCTATGAACTCCTCTAACATCGGGTCCTCCGTGATGTCGCGATCATGTGTGGCGTTTAGGTATAGCGTCAGCGTCAACGGGTTGGGCTTGACGAAGCCTCTCTCGTTGGCCAGCTCACCGTGGCCTGCCTGAGCTCCAACAGCGGCCGAGGTGAAGTCCGGTGCCGTCTGGGCGGCCCCTGCCGGCTGCCGGTGACTGTCGGTGGCGACACTCATGGCCGCAGCGGTGTCGTCCCCCTTCAGTCGTCGCCGACGTCTCCGACGTCGGCGTCCACTGCCGCCGCACGTAGTCGCATCTAGCACAACTGCAGCCGCACCCGGCACAGCTCTAGCCGAGGCTCCACCCGACTCCGCTGGACCGCCGTGGCGGGTGGCTGGATGGCCGACGTACAGTCTTGGGCAAGTGGTCGTGGCGGGCCGCCTGTGCCGGTAGCTATAGGCTTCCGCCGGCGCCACTTGCAGTCGCACGCGAGGTGTCGGAACCCCCTGCAGCGTAGGCAACGCGGAGGTAGCTGCAGGTCGCCACCCGATGCGAGGACGAGAGACAATTGAAGCATTTCCCATGTAGGTTCGGTGGAAAGCAAGCGGAGGGTGGCCGTTCCTCCAAACGTGCAGGACGCACAGGGTGTGCCCCGTCTGAGTCGCCTGGCGTTCCCCGCGATAGGACCTCGTGCCAGGCCCCAGCCATCAGCATCCGGAGTGGAGATACGCCTACTACTGCCGGAGCATGGTTCGAGCCTCAGATGGGCTGGAACGCGCCGTGCACCCCAGCTGCTGCCGGTGTCCGCATCCTTGCCATGGACAGGAAGTCCATGGACGAGCCTCGATTGTGGCCGACGTTGTTGGTGCTCCTGCGAGCAATATGGTTTTATTATCCCCAAATGTTTATTTGCCTATTCGCTTGCTCGTATACGATCGTGGGTTATAAGCTGCAATAATATTTTTCTCTCACAACAAATCCAGCCAGTAGTAAATAATCCACGATCGTTTACGACGAAACGAACAAGCAAGTATGAAGCTGATTATATATTCCTCATTTGCATCTGTTGCCCTGCGAGCAATATGGTTTTAGTATCCCCAAATCGATCGAGTAGTTGTCCGAGCAGTCTGCAGTTCAGGGCCAAATGAAAACTGTCGAAGGGATACAAATGACAAATGCCCATAATCCTATGCAAACCAAGAAATATCTCCACGATGGAATACATTACCACCAGACGATAGCAGCAGCGTCAGTAGCTATCCGTCGATAACTTGGCTATCAGCGTATGGCCGAGTATTCTACAGTGGCAACTGGACCGTGGGAAACCGGGACTTGCAACAGTCAATAGGCGACTTTATTATTGCAACACGTTGGATGGAATTGGACGACCTTTGTTTGTCGACGGAGATGGAGATCGGACGCGTATCGCTCTCAGTGACTGACTCCAAATAATCGAGAGGCAATTAGTCAGAGGTTTCTGTAGGTAGCACTCAGTAGTACTCCCTAAATCCTAAATTATAAGTCATTTCAAAAATTTTAGAGAGTTAAAGTTTTTCAAGTTTATTCAAATTTATATAACAAAATAATAATATTTATCATATCAAGTAAGTATCATTAGATTCTTTATTAATTATATTTTCATAATATACCTATTTAATGTCATCAATCTTTGTATTTCTCTCTATAATTTTAATTAAGCTTGAAAAAGTTTGACTCTTCAAGATTTTTGGAATGACTTACGATTTGAAATGGAGAGAGTACTAGTATATTTCTTCGTTGCAGAATCGCATGCAGCCCCAGACGATTGCTGAATGCGTGCTTTATGCGGCCTGGTCGATCGATCGCTACCAAACCAAACGGAACGGCCGGCCACGAGGCCACGACCGTCGCGAGTGACGCGGTCAAAAGTCGCTGCTGGATGGAGGATCGACCGATAATTGGGATTTGGGAGGTAGAGGCGGTGGTTGGTCTTCATCCTATGATAGGGAGGCGTACCTGGACCTGGGACGACGACCTCCCACCTGCTTCTCCCTCACCCACACGCCCCCGTCTCCCTCTAATTCTAAATTTCTAATCCCCCTTTTCTCGGCTGAAAACTACGGCTCCGAGCCTCCGATTCCACCCTTTTTCATTCAGGTTTGCTCCGCGCCTTTGCCTGAACACATTCTTCGTTCAGTTGTCACGGTTTCATCGGCTTGCCATTGCGAACAACAGTAGAGGTCGTATCCAGGTGGGAGGTGGGCCAGACTTCGGGGCCCGGCCCTTTATCCAACTGTTCGGCCGCTGATAAGCCAGGCTGTTGCTGTTTTTTTTGGGAAAAACATTGCAGCCTGGTTGATAAGCCGGGGTGATAAAGCAAACAGGGTTGGGCGACACATCCATGCATGATCCATCGTGCTAGCGGCCTATCAATCGGGGGATGGACCCATGGATCAGTCGCTGTGCGAACAGTCCAAGCAGATCATGGGTGCGGCCATCAGGCCATGTATGTGGGACTGTGGGAGCCGTCGTTCCTTCTCCGTGGGCTCCGGCGGCGGAGAATCTTTAGAGCAAAGCGACAGCGAGACAAGACGCTGAGGACATGCGTATCCTGATATTCCCGCGTATCCAGAAAGATTAGTTCCAGCTATATAAATACAAACATTGATCTTCAGACAGTATCCTGTATGGCACGCCACGGCCGAGCTAAGATTCGTGCGCGCACGTATCCGAACAGGGGCTCATTTGTAAGAGATGTAGTACCTGGGGCATCCAATCCAAGGGCGTACTACCTAGCTTGGGGCCGTGCTTCCACGCACGAGCGCGCATGATTTTGCTAAAAAAAAACCGAGCGCGCATCATCACATTTTAGGTAATTTGTCTCCTCCGTCACTTTTCATTTTGGGAACGTCTCACAAAAAAAAACTTTCATTTTGGTAAGTTATTACTTTGCACGTAATATATACTCCACATGGATCAAGATACCCTAGGTGTTGAATTGCGCTAACTAAAGGCTCGTTTGATGCGGCTCCCGCACCGGCGGCTTCTCCACGAGCTTCGGCGCCAAAGCCAGCGAAGCCGTATTGAACGCATCATCCGTGAGAAACGCTTCTGGTACCGGATAGGAGGATCCGGAGCCTAAAAAAGTGGCTTCGCCTCGGAAGCTCCGACGCCGGCAGAGGAGCCGCGCGGATGAAGCGCTCCACACGGCCCCTAAAAAAGTTTCACCGAAATTCGCTTAACCTATTTTACTGTGTCTAACAAATGTCTATCTAATCGCATTAAATTTTGCACTCTAGTTTTAACCCTGCTCGTTCTGGAAATACTTAAAAACAAGAATTGCATGAAAGTATAGTTCAACGTCAATAAGGGTGGATATTGGTTTATTTGTGGGAGTTCAGCTCCACAGTATTTACAGAGCAGCTGGATTAGTACCTACATAGCGAAAGTTCAACGTCAGTAAGGGTGGATATTGGTAAGTCAGCAATATTGCGTGAGCATGATGGCCGTTTTAAAATGCAAGAATTTTCTCTATTTCTTGTGCCTTTAGGTAAATAAATATGAGCTAATTCATACGAAATTTCAATACAATTACTGCGTTCGGAACCGGAATATGCGACCATGGTTCCAATTCCAAAATAACGTTTTGGTGCAGGCACGGAGAGGATGGAGTGGAGGCCGGAGAATAGCTGTTTCACAACATAGTTTGGTGCACCGAAACCTTATTTGGCGTTTAAATAAAAAAACATATTCGGCAAGTGGGATGTGATAGTTATTTATTTTGCGAGTACAAAAGATATGACATGCACAGATGCACTATTATTCATCCTATTCTATGTAGTCCACGTCCGCGAGAGAAAGTGGTCCCCGATCGAGACTTTTTTTTTATTCGTAATAATAGCCAACAGACGTACATTATACTTGTCATCTGAAATATTAGTTACGTGACGCCGTGACGGGAAAAATACATAATACCGGACGAGCAGAGCTGTTAACCTGTCATCTGAAACAGCCACGAGAGCTGTTGCATTGCATCCAGATTCTTTCGAGGCGAGACGATAAGAGACTCGCTCGTGAGAGCCATTAGGCCAGGACGCACGATGCTTTAGCCGTTGACTTTCTCTCGCCCTTGTTTATTCATTCATTCGCATAGTGCTACATGTCATTGACATTCGACCGGATTAGTTTCTTTAATTGTCAGATGCGACGAAAGCCAGATGTATGCGCACCACTGTGGTCGCACAGGATGGAGATGGAGCACTAGTGGAGGTAAGTGTGCAGCAACTCCTGTTTCCTCCCATCGTTGCAGCACAAACCTCTGAATTTTGGCCGTATAGATAACTTAATCTAGAGAAGCGCACACGTATATATAGTATGGGCTCTAGTAATAATCTTTGGCGCTGAAAGTGACATGCTACAGTGTAGCTTTGGATTTGCTGGAGGAGGGAGATGATAGATCGAGGGACAAGAAAGCACTAGTCATCTTCTTGGAAAACAAATTCTCGTGCTGTTGGCTAGTTTGGTTGCTCCAAGCCAAAGATGCAACGGCGCCACAACGCTGAGGTGGATCCTACCAGGCAGCATATCCTCGCGGGCCCACCTGTCACCAGGCAACTCGAATCTCCCGTCTCCCTCTATCATGCAACCACGCCTGAGCATATTGTTTAGCGTCCTGAAGTCTCATCCGAGTGCTAGTCCATAGGAAGCGAACGAATATCCATAGGAAGCGAACGAATATCTAGCGTGTTGGCTCGCAAGGGAGGGCATCAGTAGTGGTCCCGCGTCGCTTCGGACGTGGTCCGCGCCATCGGCCGCTTCCCACGTGTATTTTATAGGCTATATCTCAATCTATTTTTAAAATATTTAGATGCAACAGTTGCAACATATAAAAAAAGACAAATAAAACATTTAATATAAACGTTGGAAACCAGTGCCTTGCGAAAACGTCTTAAAACATTTGAAAACCATTACAAAACGTATGAAACGTCCAGATGAAACACTTTTGCAAATATACGTAGAAAATATCTAAAAACACTTGAAACATATGCATGTATATGCAACATCCAGACAAAATATTTGCAACATTCGTCTCGAACAGATGATACACTTGAAACATACATGTATAGATATTACAACATGTGTAACATCCGATCTACTTTCTCAACATTGATATATAATACTTACAACATAACTCGCAAACATCTAAAACACTTAAAATATACTATAACAATATGCATTTTTAGTGTAACATTTTTTCACTGCTTGAACAAATGGAGGCTCATCGACCCGAAGCTTGATGCCAGCACGGAGCCCGTAGTCGCGGAGGTCGACGGTGTGAAGCTCGGCTGCGCTACGGACCTCGACGGGGGCAGAGACAGGCACATGGAGCACAACCGTGACAGGAGGTGCGAGTCCATAAACGAGCTAAGCCAGGCGGCGGGAACGACGAGGGCGAGGACATGGTCCGTCCCACGACGAGAGCGAGCGGGCCGAGGGCGGGAACTTCTCGTACAGTTCCACGTGCGTGGGGCCAGTGTGCACGTCAGAACTTACGTGGCAATGTGTACCAGCGAGCTCCGCCGTGCTTGTGCAGTCTTTCGACTCGGTGGCTCGGTGCACTCCAGCCAGTAGTTGATTACTTGATTTGGTCAAGCTAGGCGCAAACGCTACAGGGCAGTAGGGTACGTTTGTATCCCTCACTTGTATTTTGCCTTGTCTGGCTGGATCAAAGATAAAAGTGTATGGTTTACTTGCTCACTGTTTCAGTTCTTATGCTTTTATTAAATCTTTTGTTTCCCAAGTCAAGCAAGCTAAATTCGTTTTTCTTCCCCAAGTCAACCAAACGTGCCTCTCTCTCACTCTCTCTCTCTCTCTCTCTCTATATATGCATCAGAAAATAAAAACAAACAGACCAGAGTGACACGCAAAGTGAGGTCGTTGGTAGGCTAAGTGGGCTAGATTGTTATGGACTACGGAGTAGTGCCCACCATCGGCCTGCGGGATGATCTACCACATTCGGCCCAGTGCGAATCCGGCTCTTCAGTTTGGGCTTTGTTCCAAACGTGCCGCATGGGCTTCGGTTGATTCTACGTGGCTGCCACCGCCAAGCGTCGAGCAGAGAAGACACCCGTTGCGACGCGTCGATCTCCAACGCCGGCACGGAGCTCGACTCCACACACACACAGCCCCCGCCGCTACCGCGAGGCTCGATTTTGAACCGAGCTGAACATTCTGGAATTTTTTTTAGGGTTCCGAGGTCTCTCTGTCTCGCGTTTCTCCGTCTGGTCTTCCCCGTTCGCCGCGAAAGCGGTAAAGAGGCCGCGATCTTTGCCGCCCTCGTCCCTGCTCCCGTCTCGCCTCCTCCCCGGTTCCTCTCTCTCTCTCTCTCTCTCTCTCTCTCTCTGCGCTCCCCCAGAGCACCAAAGTCACCTCCATAATCAGGTGAACTGTTTTTCCTCTTTTTTATTCATTTTTGTTTTCCTTCCAGAAGGTATTGTTGGTTTGCGGCTTTACTCTCTTTGTGCCGTCGGTGGTGCCAGTTGAAATGTAGTTTTTTTTGTCTCCGATCATGGTCAGTCGCACTGCGATTTCGCTTCTTGTGAGGGTTTGGTGCTTGCGGCGGTGGGGATTGGTGCGGATTTTCGTCAAACGGCGGTGGGGGATAGTTGCGGACTTGCGGTTTTCTCTTTGCATTGTGTCTCGCGCTCCCTACATAAAACTAGGATGTGACAAGTTTTCTCGAAGAGCATAACTGAAATCAAACAAACCTAGCATCACTCAGTTTTGGTGACACGATCGAAGCAGACTACTTTTAGCAACCCAGATGAATCTGCTCTGTGCTGCACTATGCCAGTTTATTTCAAATTAGAAATTAAGCCGATGAAACTCATTTATATGGCTGCAATACTGTCTTCAGTATATTCAGCATCTTCATACTGGTTCTGTTCATTTGTTGCCAACATCCAGGATGCGGGAGGCACAGTTGGGCTCCCACACGATTCAGACCCACGGAGTGAGACTGGCCAGAAAGCACACGCACGACTGGGTTGTTCTGATTCTTCTGGCTGCACTAGTGGTTGCCCTGCATTACGCTCCCCCGTTCAGTCGATTCGTCGGGAAGGACATGATGACTGATATTAGGTACCCGGTGAAACCAAGCACAGTACCAGCGTGGGCTGTCCCTGTATGTTTCTGAACATTTCCTTCCAGTTTTGTTCTCTGATAACTCACTCCATTCAGCACTGATGTGGGGCGTTCAACCTTTTTGCTAGATGATCTCTATACTCTGTCCCTGGCTCGTCTTCATATCCATATATGCTTCCAGGAGAGACATTTATGATCTGCATCACGCAGCACTAGGTTATTTGAAACGCCCCTGTTATCTTCTGTCTTTAATTATTCAGCGCGAAGACTTGCTGATTGACACGTTGCTGAGTGATTCGTTCACGTATAAATCCTCCAGGTGTCCTTTTCGCTGTGCTGATAACTGCAGTTTTTACTGATGTGATAAAGACTGCAGTAGGGAGACCAAGGCCAGACTTCTTTTGGCGATGCTTTCCTGATGGAAAGCAGGTATACTACTTCCTTGTGTTCATTTATGTGTAGAAATAGTTCTTCCCTAGGGATGCTTTCCATAGTTTAAGATTAACACAGTGCTTCTATGGTATGTTTGGTGCAGTTGTACAATCAGGTGACTGGTGATGTGATTTGCCATGGTGAGAAAAACTTCTTAACGGATGGGCGCAAGAGCTTTCCTAGTGGCCACACTTCGTGTAAGTTTGCACTAATAAGTGCTCATAGACTCTAGCATTTAGATGGATAAGCTTGCTTGTCCAAGTGTAGAGCTAATAATTGAGGTATAAAATACCGGTACTAGATTGTCAACAAATGCTGCGTTCATTAGCAGTAGTGGCACGGATCTAAATATTTTACTGCATCTGTAGCGATGTATGCCTGGACCTTGACCCAGAAAGTTTGTATCCTTATACTTTGTCTTTGTTACTATTTGTATAATTTCTTCTTATCTCAACCAAGTGATTATCACAAGCATAGAAAACTCAGAACGTTGTAGCAACTAGTACAGCTATGTTTTTTACGCCTGACTGGTCAGTGTCTGAAAGTATTTACATTCCCAGGGTCTTTTGCTGGTCTTGGATTTTTATCACTCTACTTGTCAGGCAAAATTAAGGCCTTCGATCGCCAAGGTCACGTGGCCAAACTTTGCATAGTGATCCTTCCGCTTCTTCTTGCTTCACTTGTTGGGGTTTCAAGAGTAGATGATTATCGACACCACTGGGAGGATGTGTTTGTTGGCGGCCTTATTGGTGTGTGCCTAACCTCTTCTTTTTTCTTCTGGATTAAAAGCTTTGATGCCATTAGTAAGCAGTAACCGATCTGAATTGATGTTGTACAGGATTTATCATGGCAGTGCTGTGTTACTTGCATTTCTTTCCTCCTCCATACCATGATCAAGGTTGTTCAATATTTCTCGCTAAACAAATTCCTTTCAATAGTACTGCTTTAAGGGTTTGCCCTGCTATCAGTGATCCTCTTTCTTGAACATTTTCCATTGTTAGTTTTGTTTCTATAATTTTAATTTTTCTTTTTGGATATGACGGTCTTTTCTTTTCGCCTTCAGGCTGGAGACCATATGCATACTTCCACATGCTGGAAGAACTTCAAGCCACAAATTCAAACAACGCACAAAACCAACAGTCCACAGGTGGTCATCGCATTGCCATGTCCGAGCAGCAGCATAACAGGACATCAAGAAACGATTTGGAATCTGGAAGCGTGTAACATGCCTCCTGCACTTTTACTGAAGTAGCAGCGATGTACATTGTACAGTAAGTGCAACCTAACCTTCTATGCGTGTACTCGACATGTGTTACAATATAGAATTAGAGATATATAGTTTCTTCTTACCCAGTGTTACACTGGCTAGATCTTGTGTGAAATCAGAAGCTAGTAAGGCCTAACCTAGATGTTCCAGGCCTACCTGTGGCCAAATTAGTTGTAAGAGTTGCTAGTGGAGGTACTGATTAGGAACTTATTCCAGTTATGAAAGAGTAGCAGAAAGTAGAGTTGAAAATGACAAGCACATCTCCTAAACATTCTGGTCCAGCTTGCACCGTCCAATGGGTTTCAAGGCCTATTCTTCTGTTCGTAGATATACGGCCAAATATATTTGTTTTGTCTCCCTATTTGGATGACCAAATGGATTCCTGGTCTTATTCAGAGTTGGGTTGAACAAATCAACACGGATCGAGATCTTAGTTGTTAAGTAGAGGCAAAAGCACCACCACTGAATCCTGTACATCTTAGTATGCTACTTGTCGAAAAGCATTCTTCGGATTTTTAATACAGTTCCCCCACGCATAAAAAATGCTTTGCATTTTGGCATATCGTGTTAGTCTATGAAGTCTTTGCCTTTTAGGCGGAATCACATGGACTTTCCGTTCGATGTATTTAGCCACAATGCATTATTGTTATTCATTAGCCATGCTTGATATTTACAGCAGTTAAAGGATTCCTCTTTTTTTTTGAGACGATAGTCAAAGGATTCCTATATAGAAGCCGCTTGCTCAATTCACGTTCCCGTAAAAACAAAAGCGTGCTGCAAAGTGAGGCTTTTATATTCACATTTTTTTGGCCCAAGCTGATGAGTATGTGCAACATGAGATCTATCTACCATAATGGCTAAACATGAAGCATAACTTGAAAAGAAAATGGATGACCATCTTTAAGAAGTTAACTGACGAATAACATGAAAAGACGCCCAGCTTTCAGAACTTATGAGTGGGCCAACATGAGTACACGCGTCCGGCAAATATGCGGCGAAAATCGTTTAGGCACCATGGATATATTTGTGGTTGTCGACAACAATGTAAAGACACTGAAAATAGCAAAGGGAAAAGGGAGCTCGTGGAAGGTATGCACCCTTTTTTTTTTCTTTTTTTTCTTCTTTTGAAAGCACCAAGTTTTGGGTTACACAGCGAGCGGCTTTCTGCAGCTCTAAGCTGTACTTGGCTTCAGAGTTCAGATGGAATTGCATTCATACTTGGTTGCCAAAGCAACCTTACTATGCTATGCATTCTCTGTGAACAGCCGTTTAATTGGTGTATATGCAATACTGAATGAACGTCTTGGTTACAAGCTGTTCAAAAGGTGTATCATATACACTATCCATCACTTATGTATTGTGAATACGCTGATTCAGGCAGAAACTTTGTTAACTTCATCACAGTGAGCACAGAAACGATATGCCAAAATGCACAGTCCTCTTAGCTTAGCTTGTGAAAGATTTCACAGGCAGGCTGGAGAGCTTTGGAACGCACCTACTCTGAGGCTTGAATTCACGGTGCTTTCAAGTAGCTTTGAGAAGTAACAAAAACAAGACCCGCTGATACTTATTTATGTGACAGATTGACGGTACAGGAAGAAAGTGAGACCAAGGCCACACTGCTTACTAAGATACAGCCTCTGCTTACATACTAAAGCCCCGTCGACCCTGTTCACCCCTTCATTGGACACTTGGACAGGGTAGCGACATGGGAGGCCCTGATCCACTCTGCTGCGTCCTTCACTCCTACTGTCCCCTCCATGTGCCTCTGCTGAGTTTCTTCAGCAGATGGAAGGACTGACAAAAAAGAAGAGCCACAAAACTAAAACACACTCACTTCTCTGCTTGTTATATGGTAGCTAATTGTTGTCCAACTCCACAACTGCCGTCCTGCGTGTGCGCGCGCTCTAGCAGCCATGGATGGCACTAATACCTTCCGTGATCGGCAGTAGCCGTGGCAGCCGGGTGGTGGCGGCGGTAGAAATCCGCGGCGGCGGCGGCGTCCTCTCTGTGGGCAGGCTCGTAGTAGTAGTAGTTGTTGTGCGCGGCGACGCCGCGTGCTCCATCGGCCGCAGCAACCATGCCGTTTCTAGCGGCGGTGGGCTGCTGCTTCAACGTCCCGTCAGCCTTCTCCTGCACGCCGGCGGGAACGGCATGCGTGGGGGCGGGGCGTCTCCTCACGTCGTTGGACGCCTTGCGGTCCGCCTCGGCGGCGGCGGCAGGCGCGTGGTGGACGGGGTAGCCGTTGCCGTTGTAGTGGCCGCCGCCGTTGTGCTGCGCGGGAAGCTGCGTCGTCGGGCCCTGCTGCTTGTTCGCCGGGGCGGGCTGATGGTAGTCGTCGTTGACGGTGCTTGACATGCAGAACCAGGAGTCGATCGGGAGGCACATTCTTGGATGCGGCGGCGGGTGGTGTTGGTCCTCGACCTTTACCTCCTCGTTGCTTGCTTGCTTGTAGTGGAATGGATCGCTGCACTGCTATGCTATAGTAGCAGAGAGGGTGTTGGATCGGAGTTGCTTGCAGGCCACTGGCACTAGTCTTGGTGTTGCTTCTTGGTGGCCTGGTACGATACTGGTGTCCCGCCGCGGGGGCGCATATATACGGGCGTCGGGTGCCGAGCTCGTACGTGAGGGCGACCGAGCAACAGGCCAACCGCCGTGTGGGTGTGGACACGGAGGCGAAAGGCAGTTAGGCGCGGCCCGGTGACTCGCCGGGGGCTCAGTCGTCCTGGACTCCTGGTCTATCTACACCAGATCAGTTCAGTTCGCCACCGTGTCGATTCGATCGAGCCTCGGTTCCGTTCGGTTCGGTTCACACGTCGACGTCGTCCCACCACAAACACTGTCGTGGCGAGGGCGAGGTGACCTGACGTCGGGTCGGTCCCCTGCGTCGTCGTCATCGACATTCGACGACAAGGCCGGCCGGGCTGTGTGTGATGGCCGGGTGCGCGTCCCCGTCGCGGGTGCCTGGCCGGCGGGTTCGCGGCAGCCGGCCAGCAGCGGTGGCTTGATGCCACGGAGGGTTCAGCTTCAGCAGGTGGGAGGGAGGCCGGTGGTGCGGCCCGCTGTCACGTCCACGTCTTCTTGGCTCGATCGGACTACCTCCGTCCGAAAGAACGTAATTCTCACGTTTCCAGTAGTTAAATAGTTTAAACTTTGATTGAAATTATATAAAAAAAATACTAACATACTTATAAGACAAAATAAGTATCATTATACTAGTTATATAATATATTTTTATAATAAATTTATTCAGAGACACAAATGCTAATACTATTTATCATAAATTTGGTCAAACTTAACTAGTTTGACCAGCACAGTTTCTATAATTGTACTCTTTTGTGGACGGAGGAAGTACTCGCCAAATAAATATCACAACCCATCTTGCCAAATATTTTTTTTAACACCAAATGAAGTTTCAGCATGGGGAACGCCCGGACGTCCGGACGGACACCCGCGTCCGGATGCGGCGTCTGCTGCTCCATTTCACATGTGTTCGCACGCACGCGGGAACCTCCGTGCCTTCTCGTACGGACACTCGCACCTGCATGCACGCGGTGCCGCGCGCCCCTGCCTCCGTACCACTCCGCATCACGTGCCCGGGACCCCTGCCTCCATCCCCCTCCGCTTCCCAAGCGCATGCACGGTGCCCTAGCAGCTGCAGCAGACGGGTCCCGCTGCAACATGTACAACACCGTATCTACTTTTTACAACATCTATATGAAACACTTACAACATACGTCCAAAACAGGTGAAACACATGCAACGTACGTCTGAAACACTTGCAAAACACCTAATAGCCATTGCAAAACATATGCAACATCTAAAACTCCTCCTTGTCCATGATACTTACTTGCAATGGATTCAAAGTCTTCCCAAGTAGCTTCTTGGTTGGACCAATGAATGAGCACTTGTGGTACCGCTGCATTTCACCTTTCACCTTGCGACGAGATATGATAGCAATTGGCTTAATCCGAGGTTTCCCTTCCGGGCCCACCAATGGCAGTTGAGGAGACACTGCTTTCTCTCTTCCTAACCTCGCTTTGAGTTGCTTCAATGAGATTGGAAAGGAGGATGGAAGCAATGAGCGACCCTGACTTTATTAGGTTTATGAAAACTCGTTATTCAACACTTGCAACATATGTATGAAACACTTGAAACATACTCTTACAACATGCATGTATATGCAATATCTAGATAAAACATCTGAAACATATGTCTGAAACACCTGAAACACTTAAAAATATACTTTTGCAATATACGTATATTATCATTGCAACATATGCAACATCTCAAATATACTTTTGCAACATCTAGACCAAACACTTTGAAACATAAGTCTGAACGCCTGAAACACTTGAAACACAGCATCGCCGGCGGCCACGGCCTACCTAGTGGGGAACTGCGGAAGCCAGCAAGCTCGGGTCAGGGATGTCGGCCCGTTGCTCCTCCTGCGATTCTCCCATGACTGCTCGCTTCTTCCAAAGCTCGCGCCGTCGGCCCAGACTTCTCTAAGCGCCGCTTCTTTGCTCGCTCGGCCGATCGTCCAACACCGCTCGCCGGGGAGATGGAGCGGCGCGGCCGGGATTGGGGTGCGGCGCGGTGGGGGAAGGGCACAGCGCGGCGGTGGATGGACGTATGCGCGGTGATGCCACGCGCCGATGCGAGTGCGAGTGGGAAAAATTTTAGCGATGGAAGATGGAAGAGACGTAGAGGCGCAGACCCGGGAAGGCACGCTTCCGGACCGGGCGGACGATCGTGTGCAAGCATTTGCGATGAGGTTTTGATACACCAAACTGTGATGTGTTCTCCGGTTTTCACTCCTGTCTCCATTATAATGGACCAATACGCTATTTTAGAATCCATGCTTATAGTTATTCTTTTATGGATCTGCCGATCTCGAGCGTCAACTGCGTAGTTCCACCAGGCTATCGCTAGCACGCATCGCGAACATGGTTCCATGCGACGACGGGCGGGCTCCTGCCGTGCCGTCCCTGCCTGCCACAGGGACACAGGGTGCACTGTATCCTCGCTCGTGTTTCACGGAGAATATGTTCTCGCCTGACCTTATTATTCAACAGGGCTCAACCCATCCATAAGACCCGAATTGTCAAATGGCCTAGACTTTGACCACCTGGCGCCTTTATTCCCGCACAAACCGGCCAGCCGGAATGTGCTGCTGCTGGCTCCGTGGCGGACGCACAAACAGGCCCGGTCGCTTGAATGCCCATGGAAAGGGCGATCGAGGAGTAGATCCGTGGCGCCAGAAAAAGGACAGAACACTTGGATCACAGGCGAACCGTAGCTTGCCAACAAGGCGATGGCGATGGATACGCACGATCGCCGGAGGTGATTGTCCACCGAAAGTTTTCATTATTGTAGATGCTCTCTTCATTAGCCTCCCTTCATTACCACTGGTTAGTGTCCATGTCCAACAAGATCTCGTGAGAACGTTCAACCGTTGGACCGGTTTAGTGCGAGCCGCGTTGGTGGAGGTTATGATAATTTACATCGCGTGGAGATTGTGCGGGATTAATATGTGAAAAAAGAGTGTAATATTCCTGCCAAAGTGGTTATAAGTGAAAAGCTGTTTGTAAACTAAACTGTTAAGATCTCTTTTCGAGTTAACTAGGGCAGGAGGTTAGTGCTGCAATAGCATCTTGGTTTAAGAAGAAGACCGCGTGGAAGGATTGTTTTTGGATAGAAAATTCCTTTCTGCATATTCATTGGGAGTTGGATTGGATGGAACTTGGCATATGAAAAAAAAAAAACTGGCGGCGCCAGCCGGCCAGAATAGGAAAGGCTGCCATGTTCATATATTCTGAACAAAAGTACTGCTACTGATTTCTTCGATTAGTTATCGGTGTCTATATGCTTATTCCTTTAAGGTCCAGTTTAGTTCCAGAAAATTTTGGAAAATTTTTCAAGATTCCACGTCACATTGAATCTTTGGACACATGCATGAATCATTAAATATAGATAAAAAATAAAACTAATTACACAGTTTAGACGAAATTTACGAGACGAATCTTTTAAGCCTAATTAGTTCATGATTGAATACTAATTGTCAAATAACAATGAAAAGTGCTACAGTAGCATTCTGCAAAAAAATTCGCCATCTAAACACTACCTAAGTCATTTTATTCAAAAAGGTAATTATACCCAGGGCAGGTACTCGCATAAATAGTTTATTTCAATACTGCAACAAAGGTCTATTGAGGATACGAAAATCAACAAAAGCATAGCTACTGACTCTTTGTTGTAGGAATCTCATAGGAATTGTGTTGGAATTTTATATGAATTGGTTTATTTTTACAAGAAAAATACATGAAACAGGAAAGTTTCCTACAATCCAAAGCCCTAGAAGTACATCAGTATGATTAATTGTTTGTATTAGGGTTAGATTGCACTATACTTTATGTAGTGCAAGATAGACGTGTATGTAGTGCGTGGTGCTTTGTTGTCCTGTACAGGCAAGTCACACTTGGTAATCAAATTATGTTTAGTTATTACTTCCTCAATCCTAAATTATAAGACGTCTTGACATTTATAGAGTCATAGCTTTTACCATGTACCTAGGCATAACATATTTTGTCACATATTTCTAGTACAGGTATGAGGTTGAGAATATTTCATTTTTTTGTTCCCATTGCTTGTGCAAATCTGTATTGTTTGGCGTAATAGTTAGTACTACTGCGTTAGGCTTGCTCGTGCAAATCTGTATTGTTTGGTGTAATAGTTAGTACTGCATTAGGCTTGCTTTGAGAACAAATCTGGTGTACTAGTAAAATGTGAAAAAGGGTAATATTCCTGGAAAGTGGGTATCAGAGAAAAGCTGCATCTAAATTAAACAGTTCATTAAGATCTGTTTTGGAGTTAACTAGGACATGAAGTTAGTGGTACATAGCATCTTGGTTTAAGAAGATATCGTGGAAGGATCGTTTTGATAGAAAAATCATTTCTGCATATTCAGTGCAGGTTGGATTGAATGGAACTTGGCAATTGGCATAGAGATGAATAAAACTGGAGGGGCCAGATTAGAAAAGGCCGTCATGTTCATATTCTGAAGGGAAGAAGTACTGATTTCTTTGATTAGTTATCGATGCCTATATGCCTCATTTTATTAAAAAAAGTAATTATACCCAAGCAGGTACTCGCAAACATAATTTATTCCAACACTGCTATAAAGATCTATTGGGATACGAAGATCAACAAAAGCATAACGATTCTTTGTTGTAGGGTAATGAGCAGAGTTATAGCCCACCACAATTGAAGAACGTCACCAGATCGAGAGTTATTATCAGGAAGACCATGTTTGGCTCCCAGGAATTGAGAGAAATTGAGAGTAATCTAATAATGAAATGGAAAACACTTTTTAGATACGGGTTTCTGTAAGTTGAGTAGAGAAGCAGTTCTCGCTGCAAAGGCTAGAGCTGCAGGCAGCCTCTGCCAATGCCATGATGACTGATGAAATGTTTGAGATGCTGGCCTTGATGTAAATTGATTGTGCTTGATGCAGCTGGTTATTGATGATGAGCACAGCAAGTCCTGCTGCTATGCTTGCTTGCGTAGTTTGATCTGAATGCAAATATATGATCCAAGTTGAACTACCACGCCTGATTCTTTACCTATGCCAGAGTTTTGATCCAAGTTGAGTAAATCTTGTAATTATTTAGTGGTTTAGAAAATACTAATCATATCTAAAAATTCCAACATTGGAAACTTTGATAAGTATCCCAACTCATGCATATTTTTAGCCTAGTTTGAAATTAAATACCTTCAGTTTTACAACAATTAATAATGGCATTATATTATAGTTAAAAATGAACAACTGCATATCTCGTTATCGAAATATTAACATATTTGATGCTCATTATCTAGTTATATTTGAGTGAAGAAGGAGAACATATTGAATACTTTTTTACCTATGCTAAGATTAGGCCCGAGTTCTTGCTTATTTAGTTTTACCTTAAAATTCGGAAACTTGATTATCCCAACTCATGCTTTTCTTGTTCTTATACATGTCACCAAAATCGAATGTTCACACTGTGTATAGCGCACATTTCAAGTCTAATTATTAGAAAATAGTAGTACACCAGAAAGAGCTAGCGGCGGCACTATCGCACCAATCGTTTGTAGCGCGGCGCTTAGTTCTGTTCACGCCATTTCTATTGGCGTGATAAATAGCGTGCCTTGTCAACACTTGCCGCTAGCGTGACAAATTTATCGCACCAATATGTATAGCACGGTATTATTCATCGCGTCATGCGACTAATAAACAAACTAGATATGAAAATATCTTGTAATGTACCAGTTATATATATATATATATATATATATATATATATATATATATATATATAACGGACTGCGCTAATTGACACCCTGGTTACTAAATAATATTGAGTACCCGGGCCCCTTGCACGCCCGAGAGTCCCAGCCAGCCAAGAGTGCGTCTCGTGAGTCCCTCCCTGCCCGCATCCTAACCCCAAGCGCCCGCACGCACGAGGGGAAAGGAGCTAGGGAAACTGCGTACCCTGTCCCACGTTCCCAGGCGAGGAAACCGTCGCTGACCACGCGCGCCAGGCGAGACCGCCGAGCAGCCTGTACACCGGCGAAACCCTGCCGCGCCACCGACGAGGCTGCTATTGGGGAGCACACCGGAGGCGCGGCCCCGCCCGGAAGCCCCTCTTCTTCTTCTTCTTTGAGGCCGGCACCCCTCTCCATCCTCGCGGACGGGCGGCGGCCCGTGAATCGCGCAAGCTCACGAGAGGCGGACAAGCGGCGGCGGCGCGAGCTTGGGCGAGGCGGACAGGCGGGTGGGCGGCGGCGCGAGGTCGGACGGCCGAGGAGCCCCCGTCGCCAGAGCCGCGGTGGCCGCCGAGACGCCGCTAACCCTCCCCTGCCGAGAAATCTGCTCGCCGAAACAGCGCACCAGGTGTGAATTACATGAATTGTGAGCTTGTTTTCATCAAATTAAAAAATCTGAGTGAACGAGATGAATTTTAGCTTGTGGAGCAATGCTTCTGCGGGTGATGTCTTCACTTCTAGTGGATTAGATCAGAAGTAATAATGGGTGCTTGTTTTATGTTTCACATGGCACTTATTATGGCTATCCAGTAATCCTTATATGTTTCCGTGATGTTTCTCAGATTAATTATTATTTGAATGAATCGAAGCTCCGCCACTAGTCAGTAAAGTTATTCAATCAGAATGGGTTGCCGGAAGCAGTTGTTTGGGGAGGAAAGCAATTGTAAAGGGGTTGTGACTGAATCGTCGGCATCGCAAACAATGCACACGACTAATGTGGCTGTGGCAGATGGAAGATCAGGACAAGGTCACGATAGCTTACCGGCATGTATTTCAGAAGGTGGAACATCATCGTGCACACCAGGCCGTAACGAGGATGTTGTGGCTGGCATTTCAGAAGCCGGAACATCATCCAGCAGAGGCATGTTCTCACCAATGGCAATAGTTACAGAAAGCGAGAACGCTACACCAGATGCCGAAAAGAAGTACACCCATGTGAGTAGCTTGTTTGTGACATTTGAATAAAAAGTTCGAAGATTCTGCTATGTGAATATGAAATAAAATTAGGTTTCAAAATTACCAAATGATCAAAGTTGTGATGATGGGATTCAGAAAATAGAGCTGAGAAGTATTCAGACTTGAGAAATAATGAAAAAAGTAAATGTACAAACTTGACATAGGCTGTAATGTGCATGCTTACAATATTTAGATTGAGGAACCAGACATGTTGAGGTCTTATATAGGCTGAAATTCACTGTAATCTATTTTGACTGAGATAAAAATTCGAGCAATTTTGCATTGCCTCTTGGTGGAAAATGGAAATATCTAATTGCATATGTTGTATGCAGAAAGAAGACATTGATCCTGCCCTCATTCCTAGGCCTGGGATGTCATTCAGAAACCGAAAAGAGGCCAGGGATTTCTATGAAGCGTACGCCGAGGAGGTTGGATTCAATTTGAGCTATGGAAACAGTAAACACATATTCATATATTATACAGTGCAGCAATGAGGGGGTTCATACTTACTTTAAAAAAAATGAGGAGCTGCGTGTTAGGAACAATACCACAAAGAAGACACACTGCATGTCGAAGATGAAGCTTAAAAGAATTTATGATGAAAACAAGAATGAAATATCAGTGGTGATTGAGCAAGTGGATCTAATGCATAACCATCCATGTCTTAAAAAGAAAGAAGAAATAATAAATATGAGATCACACAAGGAAAAGGATCCGGTATTACTTGAGTTTGTTGATGACCTCCAAGCAGCGGATGTCCCGCATCATAGTATACAGAACATTGTTAGAGACATGCATGGGGGAGGTGAGAACGTGCCAATGACCAGGCAGGATCTTGAGAACAGGTCAGTGTGTGCCAACTCTTATACCACCCAGTAAATAGGTACTGTCGATTACATCTGTGTAATAGTAACAAATTTTGCAGGAAGGCGGCTAATGTGAGGGCAGAACATGCCAATGACATTGCGAAGCTTCTAGAATTCTTTGAAGACTGCAAGGCGCAGAACCCACAATTTTGTTGGTATGTCAAGATCGATAAAGAAGGGATGATTCATAGCTTATTCTGGAGTCACGCTAGCATGCAGGCAGAATATAATGATTTTGGAGATGTGATGACATTCGACACCACACACAAGACAAATATATATGAGAAGCCACTAGCTATGTTTGTGGGTGCAAACCATCACCTACAGAACACATATTTTGGATGTGCGCTGTTAGGCGATGAGACAATAGAAACATTCCAATGGGTATTTCAAGCTTTCAAGAAATGCATGGGAAGACATAGGACTAGGTGCATTATCACAGGTAAAGTAAAACTATTTAAAAAAGTGGAAAACACCTTGAAGGTAGAATGAAAAACAATTTCAAGCTGTTTTGGTTGTATTAAGTTAACGATCCTCATGCTCCTATGTGTGGCAGATCAGGATCAGGCAATGGAAGTGGCCATAGGACTGGAATTCCCTGGTGTCATCCACAGGATTTGTCGGTGGCATGTGGTTAACAAGCATATGCCGAACCTGAATGAGATATTCAGCCTTTATGAGAAACAACACTTCAAGGAAAAATTCAAGTCGGTGCTGAACCACCCCCTGACACCCGCCGAATTTGAGAGAGCATGGGAAGAACTGATAACAGAGTTTGATCTGCAAGGAAATGCCACTGTGGAGAGCTTATTCCGGCAACGAGCTAGGTATATCCCAGCTTTCTTTAAAGATGATTACTGTGGGATGATGACATCGACACAGCGTAGTGAGAGCAGTAACTATGCGATTAAGAAGAATTTTGTCGGAAAGCATACATGTTTGCACAAGTTTGCAAAGCATACTCTAGATTTCATGCAGACACGGAAGATGAAGGAGGGAGCTGAAACATACCTTGCAACGGTAAAACTAATTTAAACATTGAATGTACTGTGATTGAAATGGTAGTACACTATGCAAAAACTTATGTTTCGATTGTGTCGTTTGTTGATGCAGAGCAAGACACTTACCAAGAACAAATGGCCATTTGAGGTTCAACTAGGAAGGATATATACACGGGCAGTGTTCAGAAACTTCGAAAAAAAAATGGTCAATTGCACCGCATACAACATAGAGGATGATCCAGAGCTAGGCGAGCATTGGTACAGGGTTTGTCACACGAATAGGTCAGAAGGGATAAGCTGGGGACAACACAAGTTCAAAGTGAAGGCAGATAAAGTCAACGGGACATACAGTTGCGAGTGCAGGGAGTGGGAGCACACAGGTATTGTGGAAAGACACTAGTATCTTAAAGGATTCATGGAATTATGTCGGTACTGAAAGTTGTTGTCGATGCAGGACTATTTTGCGTGCCTTCATTCATGTCCAAGTAGACAAGATTCCACGTGAATACATTTTTAAGCGCTATACAAGGTTCGCTAGGAGGGAGGTTGACTTTGATACGAGCGACAAGCTTCTAACCGGGGAGGACGGCAACACACAAAGCTATAGAACAAAGACTCTAATACCAAAAGCTATGAAGGCGGTCAGATCAGGGAGCATGTCTAACGCTGCTTACAGAAGATTGCTCGAAGTTTTAGAAGATGTCACGAAGGAAATAGACAATATCCCCCAAGACATTGGTGCAGAAGCGAGGAAGGGACAAGGTCCATCAAGGACAGAGGTAAAGACATGTTAGTAAAAGAAGAACTATTTTAATGTACATATAGTAATAAAGGAGGTCTCTAAATTATATATGGCATGTAGGACAATTCTAGAGATAGCAGCAGCGACGATGACATTGAAGAAGGAAGATGTGAGGAGACAAGGATAACACGGGTATGTTTTTTTACATTAAGTAATGAAGCAAGTGGGGGTGAACCTTAGTGAACCATATATGTTAATTCTGGACTATATATTTGGAATTGTGGACAGAAAATTTTACCAGCTGCGAACCAGTTACTACATGGAGGTTGTTCAAAACAAATGAAGGCAGCAGAAATAAAGGTAAAGGTGAAATGGAGATGTGGATTTTGGTTTATTTCAAATGCTATATCAGATCCTATATTACTGCTCCCTGAAATTTCACCATAGCACTTAGCTATTTTAGAAATAGAAAAAATAAAGTTAGTTGTACAATATGTGTCAGTTTGCTTGTGATTGCAATGGAACATCTGAATCCTATTTTTGATCCCTGCCAAGAAAAAAAAATTGAGAATGAGTTGGTAAAGAAAAAAATGTGTAGGGGAAGTAGCTGGTTTAAGATTAGTCATATAATTCCTTGTTTAGGAAGTTGTATTAACTAGTTACTAAGAAACACATTTCATTAGCAGTAGTGCTCCATTGTTTCCATTTCAGTTGACAAGCATAACTGATTAGCTTTAGATTTTGTCATGCTTGTCAAGCACAACTACAAGTTAACTAGTTATTCATTTAATCTGAAAAATTGGTGAATCAGTGTGGAGACTACCGTGTTGACTTGATGTTATCACATAATTTTTGTGAATTACACCATCATAAATGAATGCAACATATGGCATAGTTCATGTGCTCTACTGTATTTAGCTTGATAATGTACCATGATCTTCATGCTGATCTGAAATAAATCTGTAGTAGCATAGACATGATTATAGGCTTTCAAGTGAATTGTAAAAAAGGGTTGATGTTGATTTTTGTTGATTCTATGGACTGCTAAATGAAAAACATGTGCCAGGAATCTGGGACCACATGTAGAGTTGAGGCTAGCCATGTGCTGGATTGCAATAAAGAAATAGGGAAGAAAAAGGCAGCAGCAGCAGCAACAAGTGAAGAAGGGTCACAACATGAACAGGTAGAGCAGCAACAAGTGAAGAAGGTTCACAACATGAACAGCAGTAACCATGATCGTGCACAACCCGTGGCCTCCGCACACCCCACTCCAACGACCGAAAGAAAAAAAAACTCCACATGACCAGTGTAGGCGTCAAGTAGTTTATAGATTCGTCCGATTAAAAGCTGGAGTACAACCCTGGAGCTCAACTGAACTGGGAATATGTAACCGGCCACTTTTTTGCGCATGCATACATGCGCTTCCATACACGCATCAATTCACGAATAACCCAACATACAAAAATGTAATTCAGAAAATCTTCATATCTTCATGTGTACAACACCTCATGTCATAAAAATAGACAAGTCGTTTCTATGCAACCGACATTACATGGATCAAATATATACTGTCAAGCCCACTGTAGCCTCTCGAGGTGCTGCCTTGAGTAACAACACTACACAATCTGACGCTAAATCACTTATCTGTGGATCTGAATTGCCAACTAGCTCAAGAAAAATACCCATGTTGCCACCAAAGTCACATATATCCATGACACAAGTTTGTTGATCAACAGCAATGCTCATGCTGAAGGCACTGTCAACAAGAAGTGCTGGGTTTTTGGAGAGGGCGATACTTCTGTTGCTGCCAGTGCCACAAATAATGAAAGCTCTGCAGAGTTCCAGGGTTGGTTCAAGAAAATCATCCATGTCTTTTGCAGCAACAAACTCAAGTAGGTTCCCTATTCTTCTAACAACTTGAAGCTGAGAAAGAATATGGGTGTCCATCTCAGGTGCTGATGCCAGGACAAAGCAAAGCTTGACATTGCTTACATTTGCATTTGACAGATCTCCTAGCAAAAATTCAAAGCACTGGGATACTGTTGCTTTGTGCAGAATATCAGAGACTTTTACACAACCATGTTCCATTAGCATTACTAGTAGTTTTTGTGCATATATGGGTATGGGATCTTCATCCTCTGCAAAAGAAGGGTACAGTGACAGAAAATGCCTCTGAGAGATTGATTTCAAATCAGTTATTGTTTGTTCGTCAGAAGTTAATGAAGAGTAACTGAAGATCACAATCATCACATCTGAGAGTATCTTCAAACACAGAAATCTGGCATCACCATCTTTATTGCCCTTGTATAAGACAGATAAGCTTGGAATGATACGACTCGTGAATATTTTGTGTTCACCAAGAATAACAGAAGGCTCCTCTGTAGCAGCCTCAAGAACTCGCAACAATGTAATTTGGAAATCATCCCTAGCCTGAAAGTACAACATGGACATAAATAATCCCTCAAGGCAAGGAGTTTTCAACAAATAGATTGTGCGATACAAAACATTGACAAGGCAAGACAGCACCAAAATTGCAGTTATACAATGAATGAAATCTCAACATAATCTCATCAGGATGAAATATCCATATAGTTCACAAAAATCATACCTGAAACGGTGCCTCCAAAATCTTAATAAGATTTGCCAACTGAAGCAATACATGGCCTGTCACAACTCTGTGCTTGAAGGATGCACTTCCCAGAAGATGAAGAATAGCAGGGAACAAATGAATTGTGCTCTTTGGATGAGCTCGCCCAGCTAAAGCAGTAATAGGTCCATGGCGTTTGCCAGCCATAACCTGCTGTATATCGCTGGAGACAGTGTCAAGAATGCCAGGGACCAAAGAAGCAACCAACTGCACAAATGCTTCTGTACATTGATGAATGAAACCCTCCTTCTCTTTTCCCAATCTATCAACAGCTGATATTAATTTTGCATTACAAAAGAAGTGAGGAAGCCACCTTGGACTATTCTTGCAAAGCAGAGCAACAAACAAAAGGGCCTTCCCACGCAGAACATCAGTTCCCTGTTCTATCAGAGAAATGAGCCCGGGGACCAATTGTTTGTCATCTGATAATGAAAGAATATACCGGTTCATGCATGTCACAGTGTGACTGTTAACTAATGCCGAATTGAGAATATTAAGACTAATCTGCTGCTCACGTGGATTTCCCTTGATGAGTGTGGATGCAATATCCTTGAATGATATCTTTTCCAGGATTAAGTGAATGCATGATGGACTGAAGCGAGAGAGGCGGGCCAAACAAGATCCTGCAATGAGCCTTGTACTCTCCTGCTTTCCAGTTGCTTTATAGATGTAGCACAGATGTCCAATCGCATCTTGAGACGCAAAACGGGATGTCCATTCAGTTCCTTGGCTACATATATTATCGATTGTCCGTAAGGCATATAGCTGAGCTAGATCATCTTCGCCCTTTCGCAAGATAGACGACACCAGTGCAATTACAGCACTAGGAACCTGTACAGTTTAAACCAAGGATTGGCACATTATAAATTAAATGGAAAGGGCCTCTTCAAATGCATATGTACTAAAACTACAGTAGGTAAAATACTTGTGCAGTTATTTTTATAGGAAACTAGCCTGTATCAGGTAATTAAGCAGTATCAGGTTAACATTGCAAGAACAAAATACTAATTGACATCTTTACATATTATACCAAAATAGGTATATTAATCATGAACACTGCAAAGAAAATACTATAAAATTAGTTCTTTGCTAAGATCACAACCATTGCTTTCAATGACTTCGGAGCAGCAAAGCATGGCGTATAGTTTCATACTTCCATAATGTGCTTGCCTTTTAACAAAGAGTACCCATATCAGGGAATCTAATAGTGAAACGAATTTGACACAAAATTAATGGGAACAACAAAGCGAGATACATGAATAAGGATATAAAGGAAACCTGAGGAACCAGGCGGCTCCATCCCAAATGATGCAAGCTCGGTAATCAACGAGTGTAATCGGCAATCAAGGGCCGGCGCGATGCGTCTGGGAATGCACAGCGCAGGGAGCTGCTTCTTACAACGCTGAGCGGCAACACGGCAGGGCGGGACGCTGGAGAAGGCCAGCCGAGCACGTCCGACCGGGCGGCGTGCTGCCTCTGCGACCGGGCGGCGCTGGGGGGAGGAACGGCGGGAGAGGCGTCGGAAGGGAGTTGCCGGCGATGGAGGGAAGACGGTGCCGCTTCCCCCACTGACCACGCGCTCCAGGTGAAACGGCGTCGGAAGGGAGGTGCCGGCGATGGAGGGAAGGCGGCGCCGCTTCGCCCGCTGACCACGCGCTCCAGGTGAAGCCGAGCGGACGCCGGACTGAAGAAGGGCGACGGCGAGATCGGATCCAGGCGAAACCGAGCGGACGCCGGACGGGCGAAGGGCGACGGCGAGGTACTCAGCGAGAGCGGCGGCGACCTGGGGTGTGCGACCTGCGGAGGCGCCGGTTGTGCGATCTGGGGCGAGCGGGAGCTACGGAAGCCGCTGGGTGCGAGATTAGAACGGGGAAGCGGCGCCGGGATCGACCTGGTTGGCTCGGTCGGATAGGATGAATTGGGTTCGGGGGATCGGCCTGGTTGCCCCAGCCCCCAGTGCCTCGTCTCCACGTCGCGAGCGGCGCTGCTTCCTCTGACCCGTGGCCCTAGCTCCACGTGACCCCACAACCAGTGAGGGAGGGTTCAGTTTCAGCGTCGTTCGTCAACTTGCGTTGGGTGCGCATAAATTTTTTTCCCCCGGAAACCTTGGGTGCGCATAATTTGAAAGCCCCGTCGTATGAGGGAGAACTTGACAAGATCTAGGAATGTGCACAGAAAAACTGCATGATCCATCATCCATGCCAGGGTCGAGGTGGAGCTAAGCTTGACCAAAGCACTACCTGGCTGTCTGGTGTCTGCCTCAATTAGACAATTAACTATAACTAAATCTAAATCTAGTCTTTTGACCAAAGACTCGCTATATTCTTATCCTATATAGATATATACAGGCACATGCACTGATGGCCGCGTCCTTTTTCTTTATATATCCTCTTTTTTTCTTTTGTCGTTGGCTTTTCCTCGTCGACCAGTGAACCCTGCAAAAACCAAGAGGCATGGATGTACTACTAGTAGGACGCTCTGTGGATGCATTTCACGGGGAGCATGATGTGGTTGGCTCTTGATCTGCAATTCCTGCGGGATGCAACGCAAGACAGGTAGGTAAACGGCCGGCGTGCGTAGGGCGCGAGACGACACCGCAATTCCTGCGGGGAGCATGATGTGCGTAGGCAATGCTGTACTCTAATCAATACTGCTACAAATGTAGAGTAGGTGGCGGTTGTTTCTCGTAACTAAATGCACTCCAGTGATCGATCTTGTTCGTTAGCTTGGGAGCTCACATGGCGCCAACGCATTTTCAAGTGCAGAATCTCTATGGCCTGGCCCGCATTTGAAGCGTGAGATTTTTTTTCTCAGTGAGTAAAATTAAACTTTTCTAGGATTCCTGCTGTGAACATAAAACTGTGACAGTGTGATCTTTTTTTTGACAACAATGACAGTGTGATCTTTAGCCGAGCCCACAGAAACTGCGTACCTAGTCAGCCATCGTTGTGCTAGAAACCAACCTCGTTACGGTGTCAACACTAAACATGCATAGTATCACAGGATCACAGGACACCTCACATGTTCACACTTACTCCTACGTGTGGGTAATTTACGACCAACGCCGTAACAGACGACAGTAATCCTGTACGAAGATTTCTGAATAATGATTCTGTACCGTCCTCCTAACCCTACGACCGAAATGATTACTCACCGCCACCCCGCGGCCCCGCCATCTGCTCGCCTCTCCCGGTCCCGGCCTACTCCTCTGCCGGTGTGCCCCTGCTGGCTGCCCCCACCACCACCACCGTCACCAAACCTCCCCATCTTGCGCTCCATAAAAGCTCCTCCGCCCCCCAGCACCGAAATGACGTGATCCCCATTCCATTGAGGCCCCGTTTAGATGCAACCCAAGGCCTAAAATTTTTTCAAGATTTTTCGTCACATCGAATCTTACGGCACATATATGGAGTACTAAATGTAGATGAAAAAAACTAATTATACAGTTGGCCGAGAAATCGTGAGACGAATCTTTTAAGCCTAAATAGTTCATAATTGGACAATTTTTATCAAATACAAACGAAAGTACTACAGTAGCCGAAAGCCAAAAAAATTCGGAACTAAACACGCCCTCACCCTCCGGTCCCGTTCGCTTGTCTGGAAAAAAAGCCAAAACACTGTAGCAACTGATTTTGTGAGAGAGAAATACTATATCAACCGAAAGATGCAGAGAACGAGCCGGACCAGCCGGCTGGTCTGAATGGTCTGAAATTTTCAGACAGCCGAACGCACTCGGATCGTCACTGCACCTGCCGCCGCTGCCACGTGCCGCCCTTGAAAAATCCCACCACCACCTTCCTCGCCCTCTGCCCCCGACACTCCACTCTCCTCCCGCACTCCACTCTCCCCCAGTCCTCTCACCGCTAGCCATAGCGGCAGCACAATGCAGCCGCCTACCCTTCTCCCGCTCGCCGCCGTCGTCGCCGTCCTCCTACTCGCCGTCGCCCCGACACCCGCCGTCTCCCGCCACCGCCACTCGTCCGCCGACACGGAGACGCTCGATGTAGCCGCCTCACTCTCCCGCGCCCGCGCCGCGCTCTCCACCGACGCCGTCTCGCTGCACCAGTCCGCCGCCGAGGCGAAGGGCGACAGTCGCCCTAGCGGCGGCGGCCTCACGCTGCGGCTCCACTCCCGGGACTTCCTGCCCGAGGCGCAGCAGGGGGGGCGGCAGCGGCACGAGACGTACCGCTCCCTGGTGCTGTCCCGCCTCCGCCGGGACTCGGCGCGCGCCGCGGCGCTGTCGGCCCGCGCGACGCTGGCGGCGGACGGGGTGACCCGTCTGCATGACCTGCGGCCCGCGAACGAGTCGGCGGTGTTTGCGGCGTCCTTGGCGGCGGCGGCGGCGATCCAGGGCCCCGTGGTGTCGGGCGTCGGGCAGGGCAGCGGCGAGTACTTCTCCCGCGTGGGCATCGGCAGCCCCGCGCGGGAGCTGTACATGGTGCTGGACACGGGGAGCGACGTCACCTGGGTGCAGTGCCAGCCCTGCGCCGACTGCTACCAGCAGTCGGACCCGGTGTTCGACCCGTCGCTGTCGGCCTCCTACGCCGCCGTCTCCTGCGACTCCCCGCGGTGTCGGGACCTGGACACCGCGGCGTGCCGCAACGCCACGGGCGCGTGCCTCTACGAGGTGGCCTACGGCGACGGCTCCTACACCGTGGGCGACTTCGCCACCGAGACGCTAACGCTGGGGGACTCCACGCCCGTCACCAACGTCGCCATCGGGTGCGGCCACGACAACGAGGGCCTCTTCGTCGGCGCCGCGGGCCTACTGGCGCTCGGCGGTGGCCCGCTCTCGTTCCCGTCCCAGATCTCCGCGTCCACCTTCTCCTACTGCCTCGTCGACCGCGACTCCCCCGCCGCGTCCACGCTCCAGTTCGGCGCGGACGCCGAGGCCGCGGCGGCCGACACCGTGACGGCGCCACTCCAGCGAAGCCCGCGCACGGGCACCTTCTACTACGTCGCGCTGTCGGGGATCTCCGTGGGCGGGCAGCCGCTGTCCATCCCGGCGTCCGCGTTCGCCATGGACGCCACGTCTGGGTCCGGAGGCGTCATCGTGGACTCCGGCACCGCCGTGACGCGGCTCCAGGCGTCCGCCTACGCGGCGCTCCGCGACGCCTTCGTCCGGGGCACGCAGTCGCTGCCCCGGACCTCCGGGGTGTCGCTGTTCGACACGTGCTACGACCTGTCGGACCGGACCAGCGTGGAGGTGCCCGCGGTGTCGCTGCGGTTCGAGGGCGGCGGCGCGCTGCGGCTGCCGGCGAAGAACTACCTCATCCCCGTGGACGGGGCCGGGACCTACTGCCTGGCGTTCGCGCCGACGAACGCGGCCGTGTCCATCATCGGGAACGTGCAGCAGCAGGGCATCCGCGTCAGCTTCGACACCGCCAAGGGCGCCGTCGGCTTCACCCCCAACAAGTGCTAGCCTGCCTGCCCTTCTGGCCTTCTGGCTGGCTAACCGCCTTGTTAGCCACGGCGGTAGTACTGTAATGACTAGCCGGTGTTTAATTAGCGGGAGAGTGATTAGAGGAGGGTAATTAAGCGGTGGTGGGCCCTGCCGGTCTGGGGAGGAGCGAAAGGCAAAGGCGAGGACAGATGATGCCATGCCTGTTCGTGTTCGGCGCGGGCAGTAGTGTTTCTCTCTTTCCCTCGGTCTCGGTCTTTGAGAGGTGGATGGATGGGTGTGCATGGGATGTGCGTGCCTGGAGCCTTGTCATGACGAAATTAGATCATGGAGCTCCAAGTTTATTTTTATTTTATTTATGTCAAGAAAATGGAAGTTTCCATCCAGCGGGAACAATCGATATGCATGTTACTAATTTGAAGGTACAGCAGTAATCTGTGTCGTGCAAGTGTACACCACTGGTTTAGGTTAGTGAGCACAGGACAGCAATTGGTAGAGCAAAGCGTGCATGCCCGCTGTAGCGCTGCCGCTGCTGCGTCGTCCGGTGTCCCCCCCTCTGTTTCCTTTCGTTGGATTAATTAATGGTGGTTGGCAGCCGTTACTGTTGGGCAGCAGAGCAGCAGTGTTGAATGCACCTGCTGCATGTGAGCCCTCAACGTCCCGGTCCCAGATGCCTCCGAAAGAGGTTGTCCCCACCGTTCCATCCCAATCCCATGGGACCCGGCCCATGCATGCCTGCCTTCCACTCGAAGGATCAAGGACTCAAGGGTGGCGTTGCTGGCCGCCACATGTCATTGTGACGATCTCTGACGTCGGATTCCAGATCGTTGATGCGAGCAAATCGCCATTCGTCCACCCCCTTATTAACAACATTAAACATTTGTATACACGAGAGATCAAATGGTAGAGTATAGATATACATGTACGACCTACAGTGCTGTTACGGTGTTAGTGTTGCCTTTTCCCGTATTTCTCTATGGCCTTGAATGATGTATGTGTGAGCATTTGTCCCGTGCATAGATCGTTTGAGAGTAATAATCGTCAAATACTACTAATTCACGAATAGGCTAATCGTGTGCTCTGCACAATTCGTACTTAGATACAGAAGGCGCAACCGCTGTAGTTTTGCATTACAATAACTCAAATAATCTTGGAAAATACTGCCGATGGAGCAGTCCATTCCTCAGGAGTAGGTGGTACGTCGCTAACAATCTTGTTGAGCACAATAATTAGTGCTCACGCACTCACGCTTGCGATCGATGTCGCATCCCAACGGCCTGCTATGTAAAGAAAATGACAGTCCGCGAGAATTCAAAACAAACAAAATCATGAAACGCCCATGCATGCATCTGGACTGGACCTGGACGTGCCGTGTTATCAAGAAACAGTGCCCCAATTGAGGGAGTGAACTGGTGGTTGGTAACAGATTCCGTTAGTTTTTTCCTATTTTATCCCTCCCTGGCCCTCGTGCTCTTCAGCCTGTTCGCTTGCTTGTAAACGATCGTAAATTTCCAGTCGGGAACAGTGTTTTTTTTTCATACCAAACCAGTCAGCAGTAAATAATCCACGATACGATATGGCCTCCCGAACAGGCTGCTTGTTGTGACGCTCCTGCATTCCTGCAGCTGCCTCGCTGTGATCACTAGGTGGAACACGCGTGCAGTTACTCTCTGATGGTGATATAAATTGGTTTGGTTAGATTAATCTCTACTAGTTGGTCCAACGGCTAATTAGGTCATTGATTCATGTTCTGATCGGGGGCGTCCAGCCGTTCTCCTGGCTGATGCCCCCCGGCGTAACAAATAGGAGGTGGGGGCTTCATCGCCCCACCGAGGTTCCTAGCCCTAGTTCGATCTAGAAGGACGCGCTGTAAGCGACGGGAAGCGCCATCACCTTCGTCGCCGTCACTGGACCGCGCCTCCACGTCGCTGCTACCTCGGCGGCGGCGCCATGGCCGCAACTGCCTCTCGATGAGGTACTTAACAAGGTATTATCTAAGTCATGTTTTACCCATTGATCTACGCCTAGATGATCTTATAAATCCTATCAATGGTACCAGAGCCGGGTTTCTGTCGATGTTTCACCACCGATAGCCTGCCACGGGGGTACCCGGGGCAGTATGTTCGGGCTTCGGCGTATGCTGAACTCGATGGTAAACGCAAGAGACAGTCGATTTATCCTGGTTCAGGCCCTCGATCGTAGATCGAGTAACGACCCTACGTCCAGTCGGCGTTGGCCTTTGCGTTGGATTGATTATGAAGTGTTATGTTGTACAATTGTCGTCCTCTCTCAGGAGCCCTGCCCTCCTTTATATAGTCAGGAGGCCAGAGTCCTAGTCGGTTTACAATGAGATTTCCTAGTAGGATTACTTAATAGTTCTATTACTAAGATTACATGGGAAGAATCCTAGTTGAACTAGATCTTCTCTCTCCCTTGCGGGGTATCCTATGGGTCCCGCATCGACAAGCCCCCGAGCACTTCATGGTTGAGCTCTGAAAGTCTCGCTTTGCTCCTTCAAGTCTTGTTAGGTAGGAACAAAATGTTATCCGAGTGCTTTCTGGAGTGAAACCTTGTAGCGCTTCTTGGGACCTTCGAGTGGTGAGTGTTTTGTGAAGAAAAAGTACATCCATCTGGTTGTAGCCCCCGAGCCTCTTGCTATTTGGAACAAGGAGCTGGAGGATCTTGTCTTGAAGTTGCTCTGATTTTTCGTTGAAGTTTTGTCAAAAAGAACTCGAATATGGCTCGTTCCGGGTTCTTTTTGTCGTAATGTCTTGAAGTGGTCTGCGTTGAGGAAGTCTTTTGGTGACGTGCGCTTTTTCGAAGAAAAAGTGCACTCACTGAGTGTAGCCCCTGAGCCTCTTGCTATTTGGAACAAAAAGTTGGAGGGTCTTGATCCTTTATGTTGTTTGAAAATTTGTGTTCTGAAGTAGTCCCCGAGACTTGAATTATGTCATCATCCGAGTAGTTTTTGTGGCATCTTTCCGAAGCGGCCCTTTAGTCTTGGATTAAACCATCATCCGAGTAGTTTCGCGGCATGCAGCCTCCGAGCCTATGTCCGGGTTCTTTTTGGGTGAATTCTTGTCTTCAAAAAATTCTAGGGCTATGTATCCCGCAGCCCCGTGCTTTCTCCGAGTTCTTCTCTTTAGAAAAGAAGTCGAATGAAGAGTCTTGATGTGTCGTCGTCGTTGTAGTCTTGAGTTTCTTGTATTCTTGGTCCTTTGTCTTTGGTTCTGAGCCTCCGAGAGTAGTTGAAATGAAGGTCGAGCTCCCTAGCTTAGTGTTGATTAAGCTATGATGCTGGCCGAGCCCCCGAGCATATATCCGTGTTGTTTCATTCAGGAAGAACTCGGATGCGAGGTCTTGGCGTATTCTTTGATAGTCTCACCGTTGTCGATATATAGTTGTATGGTGGTGGTTGAGTGTAAACGCCTTTTGTTCACGGGTTGTACTTGTCTTTGGTATATTCTTCGAGAATATGCCCGCCTCTTAATAATCGCTTCCTCTCTTTGAGTCATCCATTATTGAGTCCTGTCTTTTCACTGTGTCCTTTGTTAGGCTTATTTCGTTGGTACTCCTAGTCCATGTGCGCCGCTCCTTTGGTCTATAAATACTGTCCCGGAGTGCTTGTTTTCATCTATTGGATATTCTGTTGAAACTTTCGTGGTCATGAACATGGTAGTTCGTGAAGTAGAGCAGCCCCCGGGCATATTTTGTAGTTCCTGTGGGTCTTGTCGTAGCTGGAGGAAGTCTTGTGATGTGGGCTTCGTTTCTTCATCTGGCAGTTCTGGGTTGATCCTCGTCGCCTGTCTTGAGACTGTCCGGTGCAGATCAACACCATATGCAGCATCACATCGGTCTTGGGTAGACAGATGCCCACCGACCTTCTCTGCTCCATGTTGTCTTGCCGTGCTGTCGATTTCTGCCTTGGGTGCACTGCGTCCGTCCTTTGAAGAAAACAGTGTAGCTGATGGCGGTTTGTCCTTCCGAGTAGCAATTTGGGACACGTAGTCGTTCTAGAGCCTAGCCGTGTCCGCGTTCCTCTTTGCTACCTTGCTTTTCGTGGTGCCGAGTTCGTTGGGTCTTGTAAGATTTGTAATCTTCTATTTTTGAAGTCGCTTGTAATGTAACGAATCTTGTCTTTAAGATTTGTAATCTTCTATTTTTGAAGTCGCTTGTAATGTAAACGAATCTTGTCTTCCGAGTTGTCTTTTACTTTTCTGCACAGATCTCTCATGTTCATGAGATTACCGAGTTCTTTCTTAAATAACCGGGTTCTTTTTTGTTCCTTGTGAGGTAGCCCTTTCTTTCTTCTTTTTCTTTCTTCTTAGTTTGACGGGTTGTTCTTGTAGTGATCTCGATAACCCTGCCGTGGTCTTTGACGGATAAGTCTGAAATCGCCTGCTTGGTTTGTACCGTTGGTGGATTTGTGCCCTCCGTCGCTTTTAGTCGTCGGTAAATGGACCGCTATGCTCCCACACTTTGTTTTTATCGGGCCTTGTGGGCCGTTTGTATCAATCGAAAAATCTATTTAAAGACCCTTTATCTTCCTTTCGCTTGCCCCAAATCTTGCCTTTTTAAACCCTAGCTTTAAAATCCGCCACCGCCATCGCTGCCGTCCCACCCGAAACACCATCATCCTAGCTTCATCTTCCTTAGTGCCTTTTTTGCTTCCGCCAGTTCATGGGAAAGAAGAAAACCGCAAGCAAGTCTCAGCGACCTTCAGTGAGCGAGAGTCATCCTTTCTTTGATCGAAAACCAGAGTTCGTGGCTATGAGGGTCTGCTTTCGTAAGGTTTGGCCGGCTCCAACAACAAGCGAAGACCAGTCACTTGCCTTGAGCTCGTTAGCGATGACTTGATCCAACGCAAAGTCATCGCTGAATGGAGAGTTCCGAAGCGAGCATCGGGTTCCAGCTCTGGGTCCCGTGAGATTGTCCTCTTTGTTTCCTTTGTCCGCGCCGGACTTTGCCTTCCTGCTTCCGCTTTCCTTCATCAGTTTCTTGGTTATTTCGGGGTTCGTCTGAACCACCTAACCCCCAATGCCATTCTCCATCTTTCTGTTTTCGTTCATCTTTGCGAAGCTTTCCTTGAAATCCTCCTTCTCTGCTCTTTTTCGCTTTTTTCTTTCGTTTGAAACCTCAACCCCGCCGTGAAGAAACCAAATGTTCTTGGCGGTTATGGGATTCGGGCCACCAGAGTCTCAAAATTAAGTTTTTTGACTATGACCTGATCGATTCTGTAAAAGATTGGCGTGCCAAGTGGTTTTACGCTGCCAATTTGATCCCTTCCCTTGCCGTCCATCCCGGATCTGGTCCTGTGGTGAATGACCGATGGGACAAGAAGCTTGAATCGCTCTTTGAGATTCAAGTGATCTAGCCACTCCTTGATAGGATTAGCATGTCAAAACAATGAGGGTTTGATCGGCTTTGGTATTGTTTCGAGCTTTCTTCGTCAGCCGTTCACCTTTGAAAGAGCGGGAGCATCTTGGCTTTGAGTATTCTAGGGGCCGAGGATCCTTCACGCATGGTCCCAGCTCTTGAGCTGACCGTGAGAGGAGGTACTCGAGCGTCTCTAGAAGATGCTGAAAGGAGTGAGCGTCATTCCTCCTGCTATCTCCGAGTTCTCAGCCAACAACCCGCCCCCAGCTGTGAGTTGTCTATCTTTTTGTTTGAGTACTTTATGCACTCTTGCCACATCCGTTCTTGCTTAGCTTTTCTTTGTCTCGGTGTTTTATCCTTTTTCACAGGAGCTTGGGCGGAACTTTGTCGACCCGGTCCCTCCTGACGTTCTCCCCCGCATTGTGGCGGAGAGAGATGAGATAGACTTGCTGGAACTTCGCAATTAGTAAGTCCCAAACCTCTACCGCCCTTCCTGGGGTTTCTTCCGGATTTGTTGATGTATATGAAGAATATGTTCCTCATCTAGTCCCTCGCGGTCCTCGTAGTGTCCCGAAGAGGGGGCGAACGGATGGGTCTTCATCTGGCCTACCTGTCTCCAAGAAGCCTCGCAAACCAAGTACTCCCTCAGGTACTCCAGTTGTTGCTAGCATGCTCTTAGGTGAGCACATTTAATACTCTTTGTTCCTTTATTTTCCTGCTTCTCTCTTGATCCGAGTACTTTTTATCCTCTTTTCAAAGAGTGCTGGTTTCCTTGGTCGAGGAGGAAGAAGATGATGAAGTACCCCTCATCATGCGGCGGTGAGTTGTTTTTCATATTCTGTTGCATTGAATTTCTCTTCTTTGTCTTGACTTTTAGTCTTGAACTTTTTGAAAATAATCGAGGGCGGTGTGAGTTCTTCCGAGGCTCCGTGCATGACTTCTTCTGAAGCTCCGGTGTCGAGTTCTTTGGTAGCCCTTGCATCGAGCTCTACCGCTCCTCCAAGACGGAGTTCTTCCACGGCTCCAGCCCGGCTCCTTCCAGCGGCTCCGTTGTCGGCTATTCCGCTCCCGTCGCCGAGTGGCGGGACGTTTTCACCGTCGTGGTTCCCCTGCGAGGCCTTCTCTTGGCTTCAAGAAGAAGAAAGTGGTTGGGTGAGTAGATTCTAGCTTTATCTTTTGGCTTCTATCTTCCTTCCTCTGGTTCTTATCGGTGCTTCCTTTTATCACTTTTTCGGTGTTTCGCCTTCTCTTATTTCTTCATCGACTTCTTCTCTCGCCTCCCCGCCGCGCTAACGAGTTCTCGAACCTCGGGACTCACAACATTCTGTTGATGAAGTTGTCTTGCGGGCTTCTTCGAGCTACTGGCGAAGTTGCGGTCTTGGCGCTCCGGAGGTGATCGTGGCCGTCATGCTACGGGTCCTTCGAGGGTTTGACTTGGCTTCCCTAGAGGTTGCTTTGGTCGTTCCTTCTTCGCCCCATCCGCCTCTCCTTCCCTTCTCTTGCTTCCGGCGGTCCTTCTTTTTCCGGTGACGTGGTGCAACAGCATTCGATTCGATGCCACCCATCGGTTATCGGAGTCGACCATGACACTGGGGAGCTTGTCGACCCTCGCGACTTCTTTTGGTGAAAAGCTCCGGTAGGTTTTACTCGCCACTCTCTCTTTTGCATGCTCGTTTTTCTTCTTCCCCACGCCTTGTTTCTCTTTGCCTCTTTTTGCTCGGTCTTTCTCTCGTGATCATTCTCGGCTTCTTTTTCTCATCTAAAAATGAGAGAAAGTTGTCTTCTGAGGTGGACGCCTCGAAAGCCGATCTCGACCTTCTCCGGCTGAGTTGGAGACAGAGCGTCAAATGCACCAAAAGGAGGAGAAGACCCTCCGTGCCTGGTAGTGGAGACGGAGAAGCGAGAGATGTCATGCGGTGGAGTCTGCGAAGAATGAATGCAAAGGTGCCGCTGGTTCTCGCTGCTTTT
The DNA here is from genome assembly GCA_904845875.1 of Miscanthus lutarioriparius. Taxonomy (NCBI): domain Eukaryota; kingdom Viridiplantae; phylum Streptophyta; class Magnoliopsida; order Poales; family Poaceae; genus Miscanthus; species Miscanthus lutarioriparius. The sequence goes on from CAJGYO010000005.1 coordinate 101,246,440, forward strand.
TCTTGTATTTTGACTTTTTTTTTTTGACTTGTTCTTGGGTGTCTTGTCTAGTTCTCCGAGCCGAGAAGCGTAAGCTCTCGAGAGTATCGATGAAATGAAGGCTCTTGTCCGCTCTAGTCATAATAAGGCCGAGGAGGTAATTACTCATGCTTGGGAAGAACTCGCCCTTGCTAAGTCGATTAGGCACGGAGTCGATAGAGATCTTGTGCAGCCCAAAAAACTATTGAAGGCTTGTCCTGAAGTCAAGCGACGGCTCTCGAAAATTGGAACATTTTGTGGAAATCTTTTCGCTCAAGAGTCGATGTTCTCCTGACTCAATGGATGATAGGCAATCTTGGGCGCAGCTTCATTCCCTGATTCCGACTCATTTCCAAGAGTTCGCGAAGAAGTGTGCCCAAGTATGTACCAAGAATGTGCTAGCCTGTGTCCGGGTCCTTGCTCCAGAGGCGCCTCATCCAAGATAGCAGAGGAAGCTCGAAAGCCAAGAATACCTTGACGTCGTTGAGAGGATGGAGCCCGAGGTCAAGGTTTAGCCAAGAGGGTTGTAGATGTCTAAATATTGACATTTCCTTCCCGATGACAATGCCTCGATCCGATTGACCAGCTTCTTGTAATATTACACTCCTCTTTAAATGAAGATTCTTTGTTTTCGTTGATGTATTCTTTGCCGTGGTGTGGTCGGTTACTTGACTTGTCTTGAGTACTTTGTCCCATTTTCGTTTCGCTCCGCAAAACAACTCGTGTGTTTATCTGACGAGACCCTCGATTTGTCGAGTACTTTTCTTTTTTTCCTCTTTTTTGTGATCCATCGAGTGCTTTGTCCACGCTGTGACTTGTTAGATGTAAATCTTTGTGTTGACAACCTTTCGTCTGCGCGCTATGTAAAAACGACTCGGCATAGAATGTCGCCTTTTGAGTGGCGCTTGTACTTTTCTCGAGGAAAAAGTATTCCTATCTGGATGTAGCCCCGAGTCTCTTGCTTTTCTGAACGAAGAGTCGGAGGGTCTTTGAAGTTCAATTTCGGTTGACTAGTTTTGGGTGTTAGCTTTTAGCTACCCTCATCGGCGGGCTCAAGCGTCTTTTTCAATATATTTTGCTTCTCGTACGGGATGCTCGTGCATGTTTTCACCATTTTGCTTTTTGTTTCGGTGTTAGCTTTTAGCTACCCTCATCGGCGGGCTCAAGCGTGTTTTCAAATATTTTGCTCTTGGTCGGGATGCTCGTGCATGTTTTCACCATTTTGCTTTTTGTTTCGGTGTTAGCTTTTAGCTACCCTCATCGGCGGGCTCAAGCGTGTTTTCACTATTTTGCTTCGGCCGGGGCCGCTTCGAGCATGTTTTCACCATTTTGCTTTTTGTTTCGGTGTTAGCTTTTAGCTACCCTCATCGGCGAGCTCAAGCGTGTTTTCAGCTATTTTGCTCTCGTACGGATGCTCGTGCATGTTTTCACCATTTTGCTTTTTGTTTCGGTGTTAGCTTTTAGCTACCCTCATCGGCGGGCTCAAGCGTGTTTTCACTATTTTGCTCTCGGCCGGGATGCTCGTGCATGTTTTCACCATTTTGCTTTTTGTTTCGGAAAACAACTCGTTGGAAGTCATGACAAGACATGTTTGTGGATGAATATCATCTTTATTGATCATGAATATGAACTAATACATATGTTGTCGAAGAATATCGTCCTTCATCGATTGTGAATGTTGGTCCCTTGTGGCTTGCATATCTGCTTTATCTTGAGTTGTTTTTACGCCAGAGAATCTTCTTAGTCGGTGATGTGCCATGTATTGTCGACTTCTTTTTTCCATCTTCTTTTATTAACTTATATGTGCTCGGTCCGGTGACTTTTGTGACAATGAACGGACCTTCCCATGGACCGAGAAGCTTATGTCGTCTGTCAGTCTTTTGTATCCTTCTTAGCACTAAGTCTCCGACTTGTAGTGATCGAGGATGGGTACTCTTGTTGTAGTGCCGCCTTAAACCTTGTAGGTATCTGGTGATTGAGAGGTAGCGTTTACTCGACTTCTTCCGAGTATGTCGAGTTCTAATCTTCTTGTGTGTTCTCTTTATCCTTCATCGTATTGTTCTATCTTTGGTGATGTCCAGATCAAGTCGGCAGCAATACGGCCCTCCCACCCGTAAACTAGGAAGAAGGGTGAGTGGCCTGTTGCTCTCTTATTTGAGTTCGTAGCCCCATACTACTTTTGGTAATTCTTCAATCCATTTGGACCCATAGTCCACTAGTTCTTCGATAACCTTGGTTTTAATCCGGCTAGTATGAGTCCATTGGCCCTTTCTACTTGTCCGTTGACTTCGGATGTGCAATGACGCATAGTCTATAATCTTGAAACCACAGTCTTGTGCCCAACTTCCGAATTCAGAATGTGAAGGGGGAGCCTAGATCTGTGATGATTCGATTGGGTATGCCAAAGTGGTGCGTAATTTCTTGGATGAATTCGACTGCTTTGGTTGCGCTTGTATTATGAGTGGTTTGTATTCAATCCACTTGGTGAACTTGTCGATTGCTACAAAGATGTAGTCGAAGCCGCCTTTTGCTTTCTTCAGGGGGTCCCACTTGATCCAAATTTCATGAGGAAAAAAAAGCCAAGCGGGTGGGATGCGAGATAAGATTGTGAGTCAGCACATGGGCTTGTCTTGCAAACATTTGGTAACCTTTGCATTTTCCGACAAGTTCTTCTGCGTCTTTCAAAGCGGTTGGCAAGAGAATCCGGTCGAAATGCTTTGCCAATCGGTGTCCTTGAAGCGGCATGGATTTCCGCAAAGAACTTTGAGTGTATCTCGTCTAGGATCTCTTTGCCTTCTTCAAATGAGACACATTTCAGGAGTACCCCTGATGATGTTGCTCTTCTGTAAAGTCTATCTCCTACTAGAACGTAGTTTTTGCTTCTGCGAACAACTTGGGTGGCTTCTGCTTTATCTGCTGGTAATTTATTTTCTTTGATATAGTCGATGAAAACTTGGCTCCATGAGGTGTTGATTACCAAGATCTGAACGCCTTTAGCCTGAATTTCGTGGGTTGTCTCACCGGGTTGTTTGATAGAGGGAACTGATAGCTCTTCTATAAATACGCCGTGTGGAACCTTTGCTCTGTCTAATCCGAGCTTGGCAAGGACATCTGTTGCAATGTTGGAATCGCGCAGGACGTGTAAAATTTCTAATCTTTGGAAATGTTTTTCAAGTTTTCGTATTTCAGCACAATAAGCACCCATGTTTTCTTTTGAGCAATCCCAATCTTTGTTTACTTGGTTGATGACTACTGCTGAATCGCCATATACGAGTAATCTCTTTATTCCGAGGGTAATTGCCACTCGTAGCCCGTGGATGAGGGCTTCATATTCTGCTTCGTTATTTGTAGCTTGCCATAATATCTGAAGGACGTACTTGAGTTGTTTTCCTTCTAGAGAAATGAGGAGAACGCCTCACATCTCCTCCGCCTAGTTTGAGTGACCCATCAAAGTACATCTTCCAAAGGGTCAAGGATTGTATCCGATAAAGGTCATTGAATCTCTCATCCCACTCGCCCACAAAATCGGCAAGGGCTTGAGATTTGATTGCTTTCCGTGGGTGAAGTCGATGTTAAGAGCTCCAAGTTCAATCGCCCACTTTGATATGCGTCCCCGTCGCATCTCTGTTGTGTAAGATGTCTCCGAAGGGAAGTCTGTCACCACGTTAATCTTGTGGCTTTCAAATAGTGGCGAAGCTTGCGTGAGGTGATAAGTAGAGCGTAGAGTAGTTTTTGTACATGGGTACCAGATTTTTGATTCGAGATAATACTTGACCGATGTAGTATACGGGTCATTGTACTTTATACACGCGCGTCCTTCTTCTTCTCTTTCTCGACTATTGTCGTGGCCGACTACAGCGATGAGTCGCCGCAATGTATAGCATCATATCTTCGCCTTTCCTTGGGGTGTGAGAAATTGGTGAGGATGTGAGATATGCCTTAAGTTCCTTGAAAGCTTCATCGGCCTCCTTTGTCCATTCAAACTTGTCTGCCTTCTTTAGTAGTTTAAAGAAAGGTAACCCCTTTTCACGAGTCTTGATATGAAACGCGTTGAGGGCCGCCATGCATCCCGTTAGTTTCGTACATCTTTGATACTTCTAGGTGGCCCCATTTCTGTTATAGCTCGAATTTGCTTGGTGCTTTGGCTTCAATCCTGCTGTTGACCGACCAAAAATCCGAGTAGTTGTCCTGAAGGAACTCCGAATATACATTTATTTGGGTTCAACTTCCATCCATCCATCTCTTCAAGTTTTCAATGTTTGCTCTAAATCTTCAATCATAGTGTCCGGGTTCTTTGTTTTCACCACTACATCATCCACGTATGCCTCCACATTTTCACCGATTTGATCCCCAAGGCAAGTTTTGATAGCTCTTTGGTATGTGGCACCGGCGTTCTTTAGTCCAAACGACATGGTCTTGTAACGAAAGAAGCACCGAACGGAGTAATAAAAGATGTCTTGCTTTGGTCTTGTTCTTTTAATGCGATCCGGTGATACCTCGAATAGCAATCAAGAAAGGATAATAGTGCACTTCCACCGCCGAGTCGACTATCCGGTCAATGCGCAGGTAGCCCGAACGGATCTTTTGGGCAATGTTTGTTGAGATCCGTAGTAGTCGGCCTTTATACGCCCACTCGTCTGTGTTCTTCTTCTGCACAAGGACTAGGTTTGCTAGCCAGTCTAGATGAATGATTTCTCTGATGAATCCGGCTGCCATCAGTTTTGTGATTTCCTTTTTAATCGCTGCCTTTTTGTCGGGTGAGAATCGTCGTAGCCGCTGCTTTATAGGCTTGGAGTTTTCATTAACATCAATTACGCTTTCAACCAACTCTCTTGGGACACCGGCATGTCGGCCCGCTTCCAAGCGAAGATATCTTTGTTGTCCCAAGAAAGTTGGTGAGCGCGAGTTCCTATTTTGCCGAGAGGTGAGCACTGATGGTTGCTGTCTTGGAGGTATTGCCGGTGCCCAAGTCGATTTGCTTGACATCGCCTTCTTTTGGTGGTGTGATGATGCTTGGGGCTTTTAGCCGGTATTTCTAATTCTTCTTGGCTCATCTCCGCAAAAATTGTGGCTATTTCTTTTCTTCCATTGTCGGCTTGTGCTTTGGCATAATTTGGATTGCTGAACGTCATGCATCAAAAGCACGCTTCAAATCGCTTCGAAGAGAAAGGATACCGTTGGGTCCTGGCATCTTAAGCAATAAGTACGGATAATGTGGTATTGCCATGAATTTTGCCAGTGCTGGGCGTCCGAGGATTGCATGATATGATGAATCGAAGTCTGCGACCTCAAATTTGATAAACTCTGTTCGGTAGTTCGAAGGAGATCCAAAAGTGACGGGTAAAGTAACTTGTCCGAGTGGCATGGCTGCTTTGCCGGGTACTATTCTGTAAAAAGGAGTGCTTGTTGATGTAATCATCCCGGCGAGTTGTAGTCCCATCTTCCTTAGTGTTTCTGAAAAGATGATGTTGAGTCCAGCTCCCCCGTCGATTAGTACTTTGGTGACAGTCATACCGGCAATAGTTGGGTCTAGAACTAGTGGGTAATGGCCTGCGTTCCCTACGCTAGTCCATTGGTCTTCTCTTGAAAATTGGATTGGATATTGTGACCAATTGAGATATCTTGGTGTAGCCGTTCTCTTAGGCCATGATAGTCCGTAGTGCTAGTTTTTCTTGATGTTTGCTTCTGCAATCTGGAGCCCCTGAGAAGATCACTGCTACCGTCCCCCTGGGTTTTTGAAATCCTTTGTCCTCGTGGTTGTCTTCATCTTTCTTTTGATTGTCCTCTTTGGTGTTCTCCTTACTATCTTTTCTTGTGTATCGATCATTGAAAGTGTAGCAGTTTCCGATGGTGTGTCTCCCGTTAGGGTGCAATGGGCAACGTATGTTTTCAATGTCATCATATCTTCTGGGTTTGGAAAACTTTTTTGATTTGTTGGCCATTGCCACGGTATTGTCTGGTCTACGTTTTCTTTCTTGATGTCTACTATTTCGATGATTTTGCCTGTCCAGGTTGTCCTAGTTGCTTCTATCCGGGAACCTTTCTCGTGTTTTTTCTTCTGCAGTAATCATTTTTTCTACTGTTCGTCTGAACTCTTCATTGTTTCTCAGATTTTCTTTGTAGAAGTCTTGAAATTGCCACCTATCCCTGATTCCGTGAGAGAAAGCTTCAATTACCTCTCGTTCGGTGATGTCATTCACTTGAGCCCGCAGTTCGCCGAATCGTCGATAGTAATTTCTGAGACTTTCGCCCCCCTTTGCTTGAAGTCCTTTCGCCTCGCATGAGTGATCGGTGTGTGATGATACCCGCGAAATTTTCACAGAAAGCTCTTTGCAAGTCTTCCCAAGTTCTGATCGACCCTGGGTTCAATTTGTCGAACCATTGGAGGGGCATTGCTTCCAGTGCCATGGGAAAGAACAAGGTTTTGATATCATCGTCTCCTCCGGCTAGTTCAATTGATTGTGAATATATTCTGAGCCATTGTCTTGGTTCGGTTTTGCCATCATACTTGGAGTGGTTAGACGGTTTGAATTTGTGAGGTAATCATATCGATGCCAACTTTGTTTGCAAAACAGGGAATCATGTCGTATGCTCGCTTCTTCTTTGAATTCGGATTCGCCCCTTCTTACGGCCAAGTGTTGTTTTGATGGGAATAAGTCTGCGAGGCTGTCTAGGTAGGCACCCTACTCCTGGTCTTCCTTGGTTGTTCAAATTGGATGCCCCGACTATGTTCCTTCCTACTTTCTCCGTTATGGCTTTCACCTGGCCCAAGTCTTTCAAAAGCGGACTTCCTTTGATTTTGATCTTCTTGCTCGCGGGTTGTTGATCCGGCGGGTAGTCTCGATCGGGCTCTCTCTTCATGCGTTCTTGGGATCGTCGACCGAGCAGCAAATCTCGGAGCTGTTCGTACTTCTCTCCGTAATGTGAAGTTGCCCTGAGTTCTTCTAATGCTTCTCGAATCTTATCGTAAGGCGTATTCACCGTGCGTCTTTCTTCGGCTTCTTGTTGTGATTTTCTTTTATCGTATTCACCAACTCTGACTCGTATCTGGTCCAGGCTTCTCTACGCCGCCTAGCGCGGTGTTGGCGCCCTTGTTTTAACTTGTTTTTCCTTTCTCTAGCTTTGTCTCGACTCTCGGTTTCTCCATCGTAGCCCTCGGGCAAAGGGTGATATGTTGGACTCGATTCATCCGATGACCTCGACATCGTGTGCTTCGGGGATTTAATGGTGACCGAGGACGCCGAACCATGAGCACCTCCCGTCGTGAGCCGCCCCGTTATTGGTGTTAGTTTTCATACTTGCCGAGTTGTTGATGACTTCAAGAGGCGCGCCGATGTCGCAGACGAGTCTCCTTCTTGGTAAGGTAGAATAGCTTTTGTTGTTGTGCCAACTAGTTGGGTTCCACTATCTTCAGGAACGGAACCTGGCCAGTGGATGATACAGTCTTGCGATGTTATCGTTAGCACGAGACCCTCCTGAGCTCCTGTCAGTGGTATCCCAAGCATTGGATTGAAAGACCTTTCGAACTATCCCTGATAGGATTTTGTCATGTTGTCGAGCCCAAATGGAAAAGAACTCGACCTTTTGAAAGAACTCTGAGGATAATCCGAGTTGTTTTGGGTTGTGCTCTTGAATCCTGCCAAAAAAGAACTTGGTTTCTTGAAAACAATCGAATAAGACTTCATCTCGGACACGGAGCTTGAATTCGAGTCGGATGCGCGTAGCCGTGAAATCTTATTCGAATCGGGTATTATGAGTTGCGCGGATCTTCTGGTGAGCTGATCCGTCGTTGTTGTCGAAATAGGAAATTCTTTATGATAATCCGGATCTTTGAGGAGGTGGCTTTGAAGCCTGCCATAGTTGTCCGCCTCGCAGATCCATGAGCCGAAGATGAAAGTTAATCCCGTTGGGAAGATCATGTTATCGAGGTCCATCGAGCTCTCGGATGCAAAGTCGCCGAAAGCCCCTACCTGACGCGCCAGCTGTCGATGTTTCACCACCGATAGCCTGCCACGGGGGTACCCAGGGCAGTATGTTCGGGCTTCAGCGTATGCTGAACTCGATGGTAAACGCAAGAGACAGTCGATTTATCCTGGTTCAGGCCCTCGATCGTAGATCGAGTAACGACCCTACATCCAGTCGGCGTTGGCCTTTGCGTTGGATTGATTATGAAGTGTTATGTTGTACAATTGTCGTCCTCTCTCAGGAGCCCTGCCCTCCTTTATATAGTCAGGAGGCCAGAGTCCTAGTCGGTTTACAATGAGATTTCCTAGTAGGATTACTTAATAGTTCTATTACTAAGATTACATGGGAAGAATCCTAGTTGAACTAGATCTTCTCTCTCCCTTGCGGGGTATCCTGTGGGTCCCGCATCGACAGTTTCCTAGTGTGTAGATCGGGGTAGAAAAGAGAAAAGAAATTAGAAGAAGCTGACAGATTTCAAAGTTTATCCCAAACCCTAACCCTAGATCGCAAGAATAGAAAGGACGGAAAGGGAATGATCCTACCTGGGTACACTCGCCGTCGTCACCACCGCCATCGTGCGGGAAGAAGTCCCGCCGCCACCGGCCGCCTGATGGCGCCGCGCGGGAAGTCGTGCCAAGCCGACGCACGGGTCGGAGCTCAGGGCACCGCCACGTGGCCGCTCGGGGGAGTGCGCGCTCCATCTAGAGGCCTCGTCGCAGCGCCGTCATCTGCCAGTTGTCGCCACCACCGGCCGTTGTCTAGACGGCGTGCGGGAATGGGGAGCGTGGTCTTGCCACAGGCGCGTTTTCCACCACCGAGGAGCGGCTCGACGGCGCCGCGCGTGGCTCCGGCCGCACACGTGCGCCGGTGAGGGGTACCACGGCGGCGTCGTCGTTGCGAGTTTCCCAGGTGCGAGTGGCTGCAGTGGGCAGCGAAGAAAAAGAAAGAGGTAGAGGGTGGATAGCCGGATCTGCTCTGGCGGAGTTTTTTCCCTCATCGGCGCCGACGGCCACCGTGGCCGCCGCCGCTATCGTCTCTGCGGCGAAGAGAAGAGGAGAGGGAGGGAGAACGAATGAACTAGGGTTCAGGGGAGCGACAGCCGCTCGGGGATTTTGTTCCTCCGAGATCACCGCCTGGCCGTTGGATCACGATCGACGGCTGACGTTGATCGGGCCGGCTTTCAGCACAGGCAGGGCAGCGGATTCCCGGCCTAGGCCCAGGTTGCGGCCTGGGCACGGTGCAACGGGCGTGCACACTAGAGAAGTAGGCCACTGGGCCGCGAGCGCAGGCGCTGCTGGGCCGCGCACTGCCGCTGCGTTATGGGCCACGCGCGAGTGCCTGATGGGTCGGGCCGAATGCACAGTAAAGGTTATAAATTTATTTATTTATTTTCAGAAGCGAATTTTGATTAGTTTTTCATCTCTATTCAATTTTGAACCAACGGAATAAATTATTCAAAGAGTAGATGAGTACAATGAGATGCTTTTGAAAAGTAGATAAATTATATTTTCATGTTTCCGCTGCAAAGTTTAATGCTGATTATCTTCTAATTAAATTCGAACCAACGGGATAATTTAATTTGTAGAGCAGTTACTTTTAGTAAATTATGATTATATTTTTTCTCTAATTAAATTAGAACCCACGGAAAAATTAAAATTAGAGGTTGATGATAATAATATTATAATGAGTTTAAGGTTGAAGTTTAAATCTCTGATAAATTTTACACCAACATGGTCAATTTTTCAGAGAGTAGATAAAGACCAAGAAATGCTCCTGAACTAATAGAATGTATTTTATTATCGTGTTTCGCTGCAATGATGTTGATTATCTTCTAATTAAATTTGGACCAACGGGAGAATTTAATTTTGAAGAGTAGTTATATGTTTTTCAAGTTAATTTATGAGTTTTATGCATTAATTCTATTTTCTGTCCAACTGTGATGTAGAATTGATGCAGAAACATCTTATAAGTTTTATTTTTTAACCGACGAGATCACTCGGCTACATGCCAACAAGCTGCAATGCTGGGGTATATGAATGAAAATGCTTGAGTCATGCCAGTTCAGAACAGTTTTTTTTGTTAGTTTACTAATTTTCTGATTAAATTTGAACCAGTGGAAAGATTTAATTGGAAAATGAAGTATAAGCGAATGTTTTAGTCATCATGACTAAATTTTTCATTACGGTAAGTTTTATATTGATTTATCTCGCATGAGGAGAAGTTTGGCATATTACTTATGCTAGTCAATCCTACATGGCGGAGAAGTTTTGTGATGACTCATATGTTATTGTATCCCGCATAGCGAGAGAAGTTTAGGTAGCTCTTATGTTATTCTAGTATTGATCATGACACAATAGAAATGCACCGTCATGGTTAATACTAACCAAAAGATAAAAAAAAGATGCAAGCGTGACTTGCAAAAGTACTGCTAATAAAAGACCTCGATGAGTTCTTGAAGTATAATGAAGAAAGTGTACTCCTATACGGATCAAGAAATAACTTTATTTGCATGATGTAATCATGTGAATGAAGTAAGTTATAAGTGTCTCCGCATTCATAGTTTTTCTGAATAGTTCTTGAAATTATGGCAGTAAAGTTCATGCCATATTTCGAGGGGGAGGAATAGTAAGATCAATTAAGAAAGATACTCTTCATTAAGAGTGAGATAAAGATTAATTAAGATGAATGTGACCGACGGAGGAGTACAACGGTCACAATAACGATACCCCTAAGCAGAGAAATAGCGAAATTCCTGGATTTTTTTTTTCGAGAGGAAGATAGCGTAGTCACCATCAAAGATATTAAGACGGAGCTTAAAACTCCATATAAGGTTTTAACAGATTAAACCCAAATAAGAAATTTGAAGATACACTATCTTTATAAAAGATGGGATGATCTAGGGGAGCACGGTATGTAGAGACCTATGACTTGAAGAGAAGCGGGACTACGTGCCCATTTCAGTGATTCAAAATAACGAATTTTCTCAACACCTGTTGATATTATATGACTTATACAACACCTGTTGTTGGCTCTTCGAAGAAGATGAATAATGTAAACTAGAATCTTGTGATACACGAGCCTGTAGAATCAATTGCCTTTTAGCAATGAAGAGAAACAACAGCCCCATATGAAAGTGGCAGTAGCTGAGGCCCCAGAAGGTCTTAAAGAATTAGTAAACCAGTTTTTCTGATGACTATGAAGTCTATTTTAGTGAAGAAAGTTCAAATGGAGGGTTATCCCACCTCATTTAAAGAAGCTATGGAAGTTGAAATGAATTCGATGAATACCAACGATGTTTGGGACTTAGAAGAAATTCCTAATAGAGCCAAAACAGTAGGCTGTGAAAGGATCTACAAGACAAAATATGACTACAGAGTGAATGTGGAAAGATATAAAGCATGACTTGTAGCAAAAGGCCTTACACAAAGAGAATGAATAGATTATGATGAGAGTTTTCTCTCTAGTCTCATACAAGGATTCTTTTAAAATCATAATGGTGTTATTGGCACATTACGATTTAGAGTTACATCAGATGGATGTAAAGACGACATTCCTCAACGAGGATTTATATGAAAACGTATAACATGGCACAACCCAAAGGTTTTGTTGTGGAAAAAAAAGAACGTATGGGATGCCGCCTGTCGGGGACCTAATACCAGGATACCCCAGAAGGCGGAACCAATAACCATCGAACGTTAAAAACTTCTGGACGGACAAGGGCGCCGCTGCGTTCCTTGCCCGAATGATGAAAGTTAGGTTTTGTCTCGCCCGACGCCTCTGGACCAACCCCGCCTCGCCCGAGGGCAAAAGGCCCTGAGGGCAAGGGGCTGGCCTCCATCTCGCCCGACGCCTTTGGGCCAGCCCTGCCTCGCCCGAGGGCAAGGGGCTGGCCTCTGTCTCGCCCGAGGGCAAAGGAATACACTCCGCCTCGCCCGACGACCAAGGACAAACCTCGCCTCGATCGATATCCAAAGGCTGGTTTTATCTTACCTGATAACTTCTCTCCCGTCCCCTCATGATGACAGGTACAGTGCAAGACAAGACGTTCGAGTCAACCACGGATTCAAGGACCATACCCTACGCCCCGGTAGGAAAGGTACTGCCAGGGAACGACTGGACAGGTGCTTTAGACCCTCCCGGGCACCGCAGAGCCCAAAAGGTGTTGCAGGCGTGTACTCCTTGCCCTGTAGAGTTGTAGGCGCCGCCTTCAGCTCTGGGACACGGGACCCGATGAAGAGACACGACAACTACTACACTCTAGAAAAGGATTTGTAATCTCCACGAATGACGGACATGCCGTCACCACATTATGGACCCAAGGGAGCGGCGCCCGCTTTCCGGCCCCTCGGGTCCACCAAATCATAGGACCTTGCCCACAGCGCTACTCCGACCTCGACTCCGCATTCCTACGACAGAGACTCATAGAGCCAGAAGGCGTGCGGAGCAAGGCTGGGTGAGGTTCATAAGTCAAAACCACTGTACTCCAGCCCATGCCCTGCGTAGGGCACTATTCTGTAACCATCCTGACATTCTATAGAAACATCGACAGTATTGTAGGCGCTTATCTTCCTTTCACACCCATCAGATTGAGTAAGGAGGCTAGGTAGAGCACGAATCCTAAGCCACTGACCCTTGTAAAGCCATCCCCTTCATCTATAAAAGGGGATGCGCCTCCTCTAGAAAAGAGGACGGATAGAAAAACAAGGCAACACACACACATAGTCAAGCTACTACCAAGCTCTCGACTTCCTTTAGACCCTTCCATCAGAGACTTGGGACCTGTCCCTCTCTCGATCGTTTGTATCCCCTACTACGAACCATTCACGGTGCTAATAACACAAGCAGCAACAAACTGGACGTAGGGAAATTCAGCCCGAACCAGTACAAATCTTGTGTCCTTTAGCGCACCATCCGAGCCTAACGCGCATTACTATAAATTTACTTGTCGGTGCTTGTACGAAACACCGACAGTTGGCGCACCAGGTAGGGGCTTTGCGCGTTCCAAATCAGGCCTCGGATGGCCACCCACGCAATCAGCTGGGCCCCGGGCGCACATGTGCGTTTCGGCGACCTAGATTTCATCGTCACACTAGGAGGAGAACTGGCGCTGACCCACACAGCCGCACAGTCTCTCCCTTCCATCAACCTCGGCCGTCTGAGGCTTGAGGACCCGCGGGGCGATTCCCTTGGACCCCAGTCATCCAGGGAGCCCCCGCGCTGCATAACCCTGTTTCCAGAAGGCCCCGTACGAGGCGCCCCGACAGTGTTTCCGTTCGGTCTCCGCAGCGACGCGGCGACCGTTGGCCACCTTCTGGCACTACGCATGGTTCAACCACCTACGAACAACGAGTTCGTAGGGGTAATCGAACATGATCCAGAGACACTCTACGGGCTCCTCACGGAGGAACCAGAGTTGTCCTCCATCTCTGACTCCAGCAAGGGGAGCCATCACCCTTCCCAAGAATGCTTCATGACGCAAACCCCCGAGGGTGACATCCAAAGCATCTTCGGAGAGGAGACAACCCCAACAGGCAACCTCAACGCTAGGATCGAGGTGGAGATGGTGGCTCCATCTCACGTAAGGATGGAGCAGCTAAGAGCACGAAAGCTGGAAATTGATGATGCCGGGCAACAGCTTGTCCGGGAATACCGAAACATCGAGGAGGAGATCAAGCGTCGCGGAGACAGTGGGCACGCACGCACCTCGGCTCGTGATGTGCATCGGAGGATCCTCACTGATGATGGGACTCTCCCTCACTTCGCTTGGGCAAGCCAGAACATCACTGCAGCGACGGCCTTGCTACACGGCCATCCAGAGGCCACGACGTCCGAGGATCGCCGCGCCCGTCGAGAAATTTGCACGTTGCTCGAGCGTGCGGCGGCGCAGCAGGCAGAGAGTTCGTTGTCTCGACGACGCGAACCTGACACCAGCCAGCGCACGCCCTCGGCACGTCCCACCAAAGACGCGTCCGTTCACCAGACACCGCCAGGCAACAGGCAGCGCTCCGCTATCCCGGTACATCAACGTCTCGGCCACAACCGTGACATGCGCAGCACCATCAACGCCCGCAGGCGCACCCACGGCGACGAATGGGAAGGAGCCCATCACGGCTATCATCCTCGATGCGGCGGGCGCTACGACAGTGGCGAGGATCGGAGCCCGAGCCCTAGCGTACCAGGCCCTCGGGCCTTCGGCCGACACATCCTCAACGCTACGTTCCCCCCGAGGTACCGACCGCCCACCAATATCCTAAAGTATTCTAGAGAATCGAACCCCAGGCTTTGGCTCGAAGACTATCGGCTTGCCTGCCAAGCCGGTGGTGCGAGTGATGACAACTTCATTATTCGCAATCTCCCGCTATTCTTGGCCGATTCGGCACGAGCGTGGTTGGAGCACCTACCGTCCAAAGCCATTCAAAGTTGGGCGGATCTCATGGAGATCTTTGTGGGTAACTTCTAGGGCACGTACAAGCATCCTGGAAACCCATGGGACCTCAAGAACTGCCGCCAGAAGGCCGATGAAACCCTCCGCGGGTACATCTAGCGCTTCTCCCAGCAGTGCAATGAGCTCCCTAACGTTGCCGACGCCGACGTGATAGGAGCCTTCCTATCCGGGACAACCTGCGAATCCCTGGTCCACAAGCTAGGACGCAGGGGCCCGTGGACCACCAAGGAACTCCTGGACATCGCCACCAGCCACGCCTCAGGAGAAGAAGCGGTCGGAGCCGTCTTCGACCGCACCGACGGCAAGGCAAGGCGGGACGAGGCAGCCGACGAAGGCACCTCCGACCGCCCTGCCAAGAGAAAGAATAAGAAGCAACAGCGCGACAACTCACTCGTGGCCATCGCCAACCGTAAAGATGGCCAGAAGCCCACGGAAGGCACTCCGAACCACTTTGAAAAAATGCTCGAGAGGCCGTGCCCAAACCACGCTTTCTTGGCCAAGCATCTATACAAGGAATGTGGCCTTATGCGCAAATACTTGTCCGGGAGCCTCAACAAGGGGGAGCGGGGGAAGGAACCTGCCCCCAGTACAGACAATGTCGAGGAGAAGGACGACACCTTCCTGACTCCGAACGGCTCCCTGATGATCTTCGGAGGATCAGCGGCCTATGACTCCAAACGCCGCCAAAAGGTCGCGCGCCGCAAGGTCTATACGGCCAAACTGGCCACACCTACCTTCCTCCGATGGTCAGAATCCGCCATAACCTTCGACCGGGCCGACCACCCGGATGCGGTCCCACACCCAGGAAGATACCCGCTTGTCGTCGACCCGATCGTCGGCCCAAAGCGGCTCACAAAGGTACTAATGGACGGAGGCAGCGGCCTCAACGTCATGTACGCCAAAACGCTCGACGAGATGGGCGTCGATCGAACGAACCTCTGTCCCATCCGAGCACCCTTCCATGGCGCCGTACCTAGTAGGCAGGCCATGCCACTAGGGCAGATCGATCTGCCCATCACTTTCGGGGATCGGTCCAATTACAGGACTGAGACCCTCACCTTCGACGTAGTAGGGTTCCCTCTAGCTTTTCACGCCATCCTGGGACGACCATGTTACGCAAAGTTCATGGCCATCCCCAACTATACGTACCTTAAGCTGAAGATGCCGGGCCCCCATGGGGTCATCACCATCGGCACCTCCTTCCAGCGCACTTATGAGTGCGAAGTCGAATGCTGCGATCATGCCTCTGCGGTCGTCGCCTCCAAAGAGCTCATCACCCTCAGGGAGGAGGTTGCCGAAAAAATGCCCGACGCCAAGACAACAACTGGGTCATTCAAACCAGCCGAGGGCACCAAGGAGGTCCTCGTAGACCCCAGAAGCTCCGAGGCAAATAGGGTACGCATTGGTACTACGCTCTCCTCCGAATAGGAAAGCGCGCTCGTCGACTTCCTCCGCGATAACAAAGATATCTTTGCGTGGAAACCCTCGGATATGCTAGGCATCCTGAGGGAGGTCGCCGAGCATACCTTAAAAATCCACCCGGGCTCCAAGCCAGTAAAGCAACGCCTGCGCCACTTCGACGAGGAGAAACGCAGGGCCATCAGCGAGGAGATAGCCAAACTATTAGCCATGGGATTCATTAAGGAAGTAAACCACCCGGAGTGGCTGGCAAATCCCGTTCTCGTACGAAAGAAGAGTGGGAAATGGAGGATGTGTGTTGACTACATAGGCCTCAACAAAGCGTGCCCAAAGGACCAGTTTCCTTTACCAAGCATTGACCAAATAGTTGAATCCACCTCAGGGTGCGAAACCCTCTGCTTCCTTGACGCATACTCCGGCTACCACCAGATCGCGCTGAAAGAATCCGACCAGCTCGCGACGTCTTTTATCACCCCCTTCGGATCATTCTGCTACGTTTCAATGCTGTTCGGTCTGAAGAACGCTGGGGCAACTTACCAGCACTGTATGCTCCGCGTTGTCGCTGACCTCGAACAAACCTTTGCGAAACTCCGCGCAAACGACATCAAACTCAATCCTGAAAAATGTGTTTTCGGGGTCCCGAGGGGCATGCTGCTCGGCTTTATTGTCTCCGAACGAGGCATAGAAGCCAACCCGGAGAAAATCTCAGCCATCACAAGAATGGGCCCGATCCAGAACATAAAAGGGGTTCAGCGAATCACAGGGTGCCTTGCCGCCCTCAGCCGATTCATTTCACGCCTCGGCGAACGAGGACTTCCCCTTTATCGACTCCTAAAGAAAGCTGACCACTTCAAGGGGACAACCGAGGCATAGGAGGCGTTTGACATGGTTAAACAATTTTTAACTAAACTGCCAATCCTAGTCGCTCCGGGCAACGGAGAATCCCTCCTGCTGTATATATCGGCCACCACACAAGTGGTCAGCTCCGCCTTAGTGGTAGAGCGAGAGGAAGAGGGGCGCGCCTTCAAGGTATAGTGCCCTGTCTACTTCATCAGCGAGGTCCTATCCGATTCCAAAACCCGTTACCTCCAAATCCAGAAACTCCTCTACACCATCCTCATCACCAAGAGAAAGCTACGCCATTACTTCGAGTCACACCCTGTGACAGTCGTGATGTCCTTCCCCCTCGGCGAGGTCGTTCGTAGATCAGGGCATTACTTATGCCCCCCGGACAGCGATCAAATCCTAGGTGCTGGCTGACTTCATTGCAGAGTGGACCGAGGTCCAGATGCCACCAACAATCGTCGATCAAGAGTACTGGACGATGTACTTCGACGGATCGCTAAGGAAGAACGGCGCCGGCATGGGAATAGTCTTCATATCTCCCCTCGGGGTCCGTATGAGGTACATGGTTCGGCTCCACTTTCCCTCATCAAACAATACCGCAAAATACGAAGCGCTCATCAACGGCCTACGAATCGCCGTCGAGCTGGGCATCCGACGTCTCGACGTCAGAGGCGACTCCTAGCTGGTCGTCAACCAGGTCATGAAGGAGTCGAGCTGCCACAATGCCAAGATGGAGGCATACTGTCAAGAAGTCCGACGGCTGGAGGACAGATTCGACGGCCTCGAACTCAACCACGTCCCGAGGCGCCTCAATGAAGCAGCCGACACGCTCGCGAAAGCAGCATCCGGCCAAGAGTCAGTCCCGGCAGGCGTCTTTGCCAGCGATCAACACAAACCCTCGGTACGCTACACGGGGTCGGAACAAGCCGACGATGGCCCATCTATTCCGATCCTAGGGGCCAATCCGCCAATCGCTCCGCGCCGACCCTGAGGTTATGGTGCTTGAAGAGGAACCAGCAGCGGAGTCCGACCCTCCTGACGACTAGAGAATGCTTTACCTCGACTACCTCCTCCGCAACATACTACCAGCGGATAAGACGGAAGCCCGATGGCTCGCATGCTGGCCAAGTCCTTCATCCTTGTAGAGGGTGAACTCTACAAATGGGGTCACATCGGGATCCTGCAGCTCTGTATCCCTGGCGAACAGGGAAAACTTCTGCTAGGCGATATCCACGGTGAGGCTTGCGGTCATCATGCTGCACCAAGGACCTTAGTTGGGAATGCATTCCGACAGGGCTTCTACTGGCCTACCGCAGTAGCCGATGCCGAGCAAATTGTATGCACCTGCGAAGGATGTTAGTACTACGCTCGGCAGACTCACCTCCTGGCCCAGGCACTCCAGATGATCCCCATCACGTGGCCCTTTGCGGTCTAGGGGCTCGACCTGGTTGGGCCAGTCAAAAAGGCGCCCGAGGGCTTCACCCACCTGCTTGTCACCATAGATAAATTTACAAAATGGATTGAAGCTCGACCAATCTCCACGATCAAATCCGAGCAGTCTGTGCTATTCTTCCTCGACATCATCCATCACTTCGGAGTACCGAACTCCATCATCATGGACAACGGCACACAGTTCACCGGCAGGAAATTCATTCGATTCTGCGACGAACAACACATCCGGATCAAATGGGCAGCCGTCGCGCACCCCCGTACGAACAGGCAGGTTGAGCGCGCAAATGGCATGCTCCTACAGGGCCTCAAGCCTAGGATCTTCAACCGGTTGAACAAGTTCGGTGTGCACTGGCTCACCGAGCTTCCGGCCGTGCTCTGGAGCCTAAGGACAACATCTAGCCGGGGCACCGGCTACACACCCTTCTTCATGGTCTACGGTTCCGAGGCTATTCTCCCAATGGACCTTGACTATGGAGCACCAAAAATCAGAGCGTATGATGAACAAGGGACCGAGGCATCCCACCAGGATGCCATGGACCAACTAGATGAAGCCCGCGACATCGCCCTCCTCCGTTCAGCTAAGTACCAGTAGGCGTTGCGACAGTACCACAACCGGCGGGTGCGGGGTCGATCCTTCAACGTCGGGGACCTCGTCCTCCGCCTTGTGCAGAGCAACAAGCACCGCCACAAACTCTCGCCGCCCTGGGAAGGGCCCTACGTCATTGCGGAAGTACTTCGCCCGGGCACCTACAAGCTGAAAACCATCAACGGCGAGGTGTTCACCAACGCCTGGAACATCGAACAGCTACGTCGCTTCTACCCCTAAATAAACGCATACTTTGTCCTTATCAGTTTTCTATCTTTACAAATCCCCGAGCTTTAGTGATGTCCGACCCCAGCAAAATGCAAAGGGTCAGATCTCGCTCAGGGGCTGGTGCAAACGACATAAGTATGTTTACCTCACGAACATCCCATGTGTCAAACTTTCTCTAAGTTCCTCCCAAAAACTAGGACTTGGGGAACTGATTCTGAGTACAACTGGTACGACTGTGAGAAACCCACGCCCCAGCAGCTACGGCCTCCTCGCTCACCAGCGTGATCAGAATCGTTCCGCCCATACCCCAAGTTTTTTGGAGCTAAACTATGAGAAGAATCGCAACGCACCAAAAACCTTCTCCGAAGTAAAGGAAACCAAAAAATGGTTTGCCACAACAAGACACGAAGATTTGTTCATTTTTGCACAAATTCACCACTTACAAAACAATCTCATCATGAAAAGGGCTAATGTACTCTTAAATTCAAAAGACAAGCCACTCGGGGGCTCCCCCACAAAACTTTTGGATTACAATCTCTGCCCAGCTCGACTACAACTGCTACCATGGTCGCAGTGCCAACCTCTTCAGGCACAAGCACCAGAAGGAGCTCTTCGTCGCCACCGAGGACATGTACACGGGCCAGTTCATCTACTGCGGCCACCGCGTCACGCCCCCCATCGGTGACGCCCTACCGCTCCGTAAGACCTCCGAAGACGCCCTACCGCTCCGTAAGACCTCTGAAGGCGACTGTGGTGCCCCTCCGCCGGGGCATCCGGGGACTACGCCATCGTCATCAACCGCAACCCCGACAATAGTGCTTGAACGGAAGGCGCCTCCCACCGTGGGGAGGTCGCAATGAATGACGACGAGGTTGACGATGCTCGGCACCCTCCAATACTCCTCTTTCGATGGCATCAAGCTCTTCCCGGCAAAGGCGGCCCGCACCACCTCATCTACATTAGATGACCTCCAGCTCGACATCATGCTCCGGAACTAGGAGCGGATCAGTGAGTTTTTTCTCTCTCTCCCTCTGGCATTACCCTTCCTCACTCAGGAACCGCCGCAACGCACAGACGCATTCGGTGGAAAGGAAGAAGGAGAGGTAGCGGCTCAGAAGAAGAAGAGGTGTGATGAGAACTCTTCTTCCCCTCCCTATTTAAAGAGGAGACACCGCAACTAAGGAAAGGCGAAAGGTTGGACGAAAAACCCTCTCCCTTCCCCTCCTTAAATACGGAATCAATGCTGATAGACACCTGAGGGGACGCGCCGAAACTGACGGGACGCGCCCCGGTCGGCGAGGCGTCCCCCCCGATCAAACTGGACACTGCCTTGGTATGGCTCGCCACTGACCCGCTCCGGACGCGATAATTAAGGCGCCCACATGGGCAGACGACCCTTCACCTCCCCATGCTGGACCATGGAATGATCCGACGATAGGATCTCTGTGAAGTGGAGCAAACAACGAACGAATGTCCAAAGAAAGATAAGCATCTCTGCCTTCTTACTTTACGCGTTAAAATTCTTTACCAGGCTTCCAACCCCGTCAAACGGCGGGGACACGAGCATGACTCGGGGGCTGCCGAGCGTGTCTACCCATCTAGATATCCTCCTCACCCGACCCCTCCGTACACTTGAAACCAGGGGCACAAAATACAGCCATAAAACTTTGAGTAAGACTGGACGAACTAGCAGACCCTACGCTCCGATAGCTACGATGTTTTTGTTCACCAGAAAAATCACACTCAACGCCCTCGCGTCTCTAGTTTCGACGTCTGCCTTCTCAAGAAGGATTCGGAGCGGTCCGCCTACAGAATCTCCCCCAAAGGAGAAGCTGTCAGGTTGCCCAAGTTAATCGAACGGCTCGGATCGCCACCGAAATACGAAAACAAAGAATAGCGATTCTTATGCAGGTTACTCCAACCTCGTCACAAACGTCAGGGCCCGAACCCATCTGGTAGGAGCTTTTCTGCCACTCATACCACCAAGGTAACATTACCGACCCCACCTTTCTTTCGATTAAATTTTGCATTCAAAACATTTCATATGCAAAACGTTGCATCCCAACGCTTCGTGTCGCATCGCGAAACGGCCGTCGCCTCACTCGATATAGGTGACATTAGGCCGAGGTTCGAAGGTCGGCCCGCGATGGGCTTCAGGCCGCCTCGTACCAAACAGAGCCAGGGAGAAATAACTGAGACGAGCCCCAATGGCCTTGCCCGACCCCACTCAGAAACGAACAGGGGCGTCTCTACCTTTTCTCGTTCGATTCTAAACCCCGAGCCAAACCCACAGAATCTCCATAGAGGAGAGGCCATTGGGCCGCCTGAGCCTATCGAACGGATCGAGCATCTGCCGGGAGGCGGGTTAAGAAGTTGTGGAGTGCCACCAGATGGCTCTGCCGACCCCATCAGCAAATGATGGACCCGGATTCCACATGAACGTACCCGTTAGCGAGCTCATTGAGAGCGATACTCAAGCCGTCGAGGCAAATGTCGTTTACTCAGCCCCTCTGATTGCGAAAATCGAGGACGGGGTAACACGCAAATTACGGCCGACCCCTATCAGACCCTAACAAGGCCCAGGGGCTCGAGCCGCTCAGTACAGGGACACAGGTTCGAAGGCCCTACCTTGCCGAGCCCATAGCGTCCCCATTTGGGGATATCTGTTGGAAGACAGGGCGGGGAATATTGCAATGCCATCTAAGGACTTCACCGACCCTATCACAAAAACCACGGATTGGGATTCCATCCAAACGTTCCGGTCTCCAGTAACACCCGGCCCCAGCAAATGCAAGGGGTCAGACCTTACTCGGGGGCTGGTTAAGGTACGGTTACCTCCCTTCCTTTCCTCGAAACAATCTCATCGCATCAAGACCAGCAGCAAGATTCGGGGGAACAGATTGGTAAGATCGCAAAAAATCAAACAAAACGAAATTACTAAGCAAAATCATGAAACTGTGTCTAGACTCGAAAATACCGACACTTGTCCACGTATTACATATAAGTTATTCTCAAAATTATTCGACTAACTACTCCCGCGAAGGGAGAACCATTTCTTTCAGACTATCCGCCAGGTTCTTCGCAAGGGGAGCCACCACCTTCTCAATCGCCTCCAGCTCATCATCCTCATAGGTAGGCGGGAAACCTTCGCTCATCACCTTTAGGTTGATCTCCTTCTCATAATGAGCATGAGTAACGGTGAAGGCCTAAGTAATCCTGGCGTGAAAAGCACTCTCCTCAAGCTGGCCCACCCGAGCCGTGATACCTGCGGCATGAGCCGCAAGCGGGCTGGTCTCCACCGGCTCCACCACCTTCAGGGCATCAAGGACCACCCCGACCGTAGCTTGCAGCAGATCGTGCTCATCGCTCTCAACCTGAAGGGCCCTTCGTGCATGGGCAACCTCTTTTTCCAGCTTGACGGAGACGTTTTCAGCGCTCAACCTTCGGCTTACCGCGTCATCGAGATCCGCCCAGAGAGAGCGGACCACCTCGACGTCCTCATCCACCTTCTGCTGAAGGGTCATGGCCCTACTCTTAGCCTTCCGCTGGAGGTCCCGCTCCATCTCCAGCTCCTTCAGGACCTCACCGGCCTTCTCATTAGCCGTGGCATTCCTCTACAGCAGCTCGTCTCGCTCCTTTTTGAGCTTGGCGATCTCCTCCCCATCCAGCTTGGACCTCACCAACAAATCCTCGAACATCCCATGGGCCTCGTCCGTGTCCTGACGCGCCTGGGTCTCTCGCTCTTGGGCGGTAGCAAGCTATGCGGCCATGTCTGCTCGCAGCCGGGCCTCCTCGGAGAGGCGATCCCACTCCGCTTTCTGCTCGCGGAGGAATCGGGATTTATTCTGGCTACGAGCAACAAGAGCCTGAAGAGGAAGAAGACTGGTATCAGAAATGCGAAAACACAAAAACATGCGAAGAAAGAAGAAAATCAAGCGAATACCAGGGTAGTAGGAACAACGATTTCACGCAGGGCTCCTCTGGCCTGGTCTAGGGCCTCCAGCATGGTCGATATTCCGACGTCAAGACCCTCCCGCTCCATGCTCTCGGAATGATCATCGAGCGAGAAAAGAGCCGACATCGGGTCCTGAGCGACCATCCACTGGAGCGGCGGCTCCCCCTACACGGGAGAGCGGCTTCCTCCCGACAAAGGGGCCAGAGGCGTCTCCCTCCTGACCCTATGCGAAACCACCGCCACGCTCGAGGACCCTCCAACTGGACCCTCCTCCGCCTGGGCAGCTTCAAGCATCATGGGCGGATCCACCTAGGCCCCTGGTGGCGCGGACTGCACTGCGTCCTCAAGCACCGCCGCGGCCGCGCCTGGCTGATCCTGGCTTGGCGCGGTCACGACCACCTCCACCGGTGGTATGCATTCCTCGGCTGGCTTTACCATGTCCGCCATGGAGGAAGCCGCCTGCTCGGTAACCTCCACGGGCGTGGGCGCCACCACAGACGTCGTCGGGTTGGCCAACGCAGATCCAACGTCGGCACCACTCCCACCCGAAGCAGGGGTGACGCCAGGCGACGCCATCTGTCCCACCTGAATGGCAAGACTCTTTTTGGACGCCAGCCCCAGGGGGTGACCCGTCTGCAAGAGCCTACACAAAGGTAATAGCCACTAGATCAAAATAGAAATGAAAAAAGGATGAAAACAGTGGAATCAGCAGCTCACGTTGACGCCCTTGGCCGGCGGAAGCGTTTTGGGGGCGGATCCCCAGATCCCTGCCCCGACTCATCTGGGCAGGGCCGTTTCGAGCCTACTCCCTGCCCCGGGGCAGGGGGGCTCACCTCATGGGGCACGGCACCAGACCCGCTCCCCTCCATCGTCTCGTGGGGCGCGGCACCAGAGCCGGTCCCCACCATCACCTCGGGGTCGGTAGCGGTAGGCCCGCTTTCCTCCATCCACCGGTCCTCGGCCGGCACGCCGTGCGAAGCGGCGGACCCATCGGCCTCCGCTGACCTCACCGATTCACTCCCCTCCGCGTGAAACGCGAAGGGCCCCTGCACGGATGGGCGGCCACTTGTCAGCGTGTCCTCGTCCTCTAGGACGTCCCAATCCACGCCGACGGCTACCTCGTCGTCGTCGTCGTTATCGTCACTACTCACGTCCTCTCCCCGATCCCGGGCCTCCTGCTTCTGTTGTTTCGCCCTCTTCATCCGCTCCCTTGCTTTCTTGTCCTGCTCGGCTGCGAGTCGATTCGCCGCCGCCACGGCCTTGTTCTTCGGCAGTGGGACTGGACTATCTTTGAAGACTAGCCTCCTTGGCTGGTTCCAACGTCACGAAAGCAAGTATTAAAAAATGGAGATTCAGGAAAAAGAAAAGAGCACGGGAGAAGAGGACTTACGAATTCGAGGAACCCGGGTTCTGGCCGCATTGGGGGATGTACGGGCACCGGATACACAATGTTGAGGACGCTGCCTTTGGAGTCCTTCGTCGGCTCTGTCGCCTCCTTAATGCGTTGCGCCACTTCCGAAAAGGGGAGTGCCTCGTCAACAAGCACCATCCCCTCGAACGACATTCTGGGCATCATCCAATACAGGGGAAGCACGCACGCCATCAGCGGCGCCACCCTCCTTGCATGATAGGCGCCGATAATCCCCGTCCCCTTTACGCCCCGATCCTTCAGGGCTTGAAGGGCAGAAAAAAGGTCGGAGAGGTGTTTCTTGTCTTTGGACTGGATGCCCCAGCTCCACGACTCCGGAGCATCTTCAATAAGGCGTTCGGTGTACCTCGGTAGGGTGGCGCTCACATCATCCCTAACATAAAACCACTGCGAGTGCCATCCCTTGTTGGATGTCGCCAGACGCATGTATGGGTAACCCCTTGACCGAGTATGGCGCAGATGAATGCTGGCACATCCCATTGGCGTGTTCACATCTTTCCCTCCAATCTTCCTCTTCGGCAAACTAATGGTAAAGAAATACCGCCACAGATCAAAATGGGGATCGATCCCCAGGAAACCCTCGCACAGGGCAACAAACGCCGCCATATGTTGAACCCCATTGGGAGTTAGATGCTGCTGCTCCACCTCATAATAATCCAGCAGCCCCCGAAGGAATCTATGCGCGGGTACCGCAAATCCCCACTCATGGTAGATGGCGAAACAAACGACATACCCTTCGAGCGGCACCGGCTCACCCTCATCGCCAGGTAGCAGCCACTCCTGAACGGTGGACAGCGGGCGGAGAAGGCCATGGTGGACGAGGCCCTCCAAACGCCGTGGGGTGATGCTAGATCTGCCCCACAACTCCATCAAAGCAATTGGGGAGAAAAGGGGGCGCGAGCCCGATGGCGGCTATGGGGCAGGGCAAGCTTGACGACGGCTGCAGCACGGATACAAGCCGGTGGACGGTGGCGGTGTGGGCGCAGGAGGCTGGGGTGATTAGCGGCGGATGTTTCAAGAGCAAAGGCAAGGGAGCGAAATACGGAACCTTGGGGGCGAACCCCGTGGTTTTATAGGGACGACGGACGCAAGAAGGGCAACCGTCCGCCTCGATCTCCAGGCCTACCACGCGCACCGCCGCGTCTCGTCGCGGGACACGCGCCCGCAGTCCCTATCCCTTCCTATCGAGAATCACGGTGGACGGTTCGCCTTCCAGGCGAATCCAGACTCCCTTCCCGCCTGGGGAAGGCAGGTCACAAAGATTTTTTCTATTTTGGCCCGCTTAAGGCCCAGAAGCTCGGCGGCCGGCCCAACTAAGGGTAGGTCCGCGAACGATCCAAAATCAAGGGCGCAGGCATTACTGGGGTCTCGATCCATGGTCAAGCCCTAGTTAGGTCAGTCCTGAATGGGATCCCCGCGAACAGGATACCACGACCCCTTCGAAAAAATATCCAGTTAACGAAAAAACCAAGTCCTTCAGCCTTACCCGCGAAGGGTCCGATACACCCCCCATGGCGGTTCTATCAGAATGACCTGGAGGCTCGGGGGCTACACCCAACGGGTGCGCTCGCGTGCACCCTCTAGCGAAATGACTCTGACGAAATCGAAAAACACCCTCCAGGCGGTTCTATCCAAATCACCTAGAGGCTCGGGGGCTACTATCGGGGACCTAATACCAGGATACCCTAGAAGGTGGAACCAATAACCATCGAACGTTAAAAACTTCTGGACGGACAAGGGCGTCACTGCGTTCCTTGCCCGAATGACGAAAGTTAGGTTTCGTCTCGCCCGACGCCTCTGGACCAACCTCGCCTCGCCCGAGGGCAAGGGGCTAGCCTCCGTCTCGCCCGACGCCTTTGGGCCAGCCCCGCCTCGCCCTAAGGCAAGGGGTTGGCCTCCGTCTCGCCCGAGGGCTAAGGAAGACACTCCGCCTCACCCGACGACCAAGGACGAACCTCGCCCCGATCGATATCCAAAGGCTGGTTTTATCTTACCTGATAACTTCTCTCCCGTCCCCTCATGATGACAGGTACAGTGCAAGACAAGACGTTTGGGTCAACCACGGCTTCAAGGACCATACCCTACGCCCCGGTAGGAAAGGTACTGCTAGGGAACGACTGGACAGGTGCTTTAGATCCTCCCGGGCGCCGCAGAGCCCAAAAGGTGTTGCAGGCGTGTACTCCTCGCCCTGTAGAGTTGTAGGCGCCGCCTTCAGCTCTGGGACACGGGACCCGATGAAGAGACACGACAACTACTACACTCCAGAAAAGGATTTGTAATCTCCACGAATGACGGACATGCCGTCACCACATTATGGACCCAAGGGAGCGGCGCCCGCTTCTCGACCCCTCGGGTCCACCAAATCGCAGGACCTTGCCCACAGCGCTACTCCGACCTCGACTCCGCGTCCCTACGACAGAGACTCATAGAGCCAGAAGGCGTGTGGAGCAAGGCTGGGTGAGGTTCATAAGTCAAAACCACTGTACTCCAGCCCATGCCCTGCGCAGGGCACTATTCTGTAACCATCCTAACATTCTACAGAAGCATCGACAGTATTATAGGCGCTTATCTTCCTTTCGCACCCATCAGAATGGGTAAGGAGGCTAGGTAGAGCACGGATCCTAAGCCACTGACCCTTGTAAAGCCATCCCATTCATCTATAAAAGGGGATGCGTCTCCTCCAGAAAAGAGGACGGACAGAAAAACAAGGCAACACACACACATAGTCAAGCTACTACCAAGCTCTCGACTTCCTTTCGACCCTTCCATCAGAGACTTGGGACCTGTCCCTCTCTCGATCATTTGTATCCCCTACTACGAACCATTCACGGTGCTAATAACACAAGCAGCAACAAACTGGATGTAGGGAAATTCAGCCCGAACCAGTACAAATCTTGTGTCCTTTAGCGCACCATCCGAGCCTAATGCGCATTACTATAAATTTACTTGCCGGTGCTTGTACGAAACACCGACACCGCCTATAGAAATCTATTTATGGGTTAAAATAAGTCTTTAGACAGTAGTATTTGAAGTTGATAAAATGATAAGAAAATTTGAGTTTAAAGAAAATGAGGACAATAGCATTTATGCGAAGTTCAAGAATGGAAAATTCTTTTTCCACATCCTGTATATAGATGACATCCTGCTCACTAGTAGTAATGTTAATCTGCCATTAGAGAAGAAGAAGTCTTTATCCTAAAGTTTCAATATGAATGATCTTGGTGCAACCTGATTGGTTCTAGGAATTGAAATTCATCGAGATAGATAAAAAAGGGTATTAGGACTATCACAAAGGCATACTTAGAAAAGATTCTAAAGAAATAAAGTATGCATGCGAGTAAACCTATGCCTGCTCCTATAATTAAGGGTAATAGATTTGAGAACTTTCAGTGTTCTAGGAACCGACATGAGATCGATCAAATGAACATGGTTCTATATGCTTTAGCTGTTGGAAGCTTAACGAATGTACAAGTAAGAATTTACCCTGATGTAGCTTATGTATATGGGATATTTTGACAGAAGTCTAGTCCAGATATAGATCACTGGAATGGAGTTAAGAATGTCTTGCAATTTTTGTAAAGTATCATAAGTCTTATGCTGAGTAAGAAAGAACAAGTACTCTCAAATAGTTGTGAGTACAAATGTTAAGTTTTGGCGAGATGTGTAGTAAAATATACAGTAGTTGCTAACACTTGCAGTTGGAGTATTATTATGGAAAATCTCTAATGAAACAGTTGTGGTGTCATCAATGATGTATATCATAGTATAACTTGTCATGAGGCCTCAGGAACAAGCAAAAGTGGTTAAGGGAATATGTACCCAGATTTAACAATGGTAGTCAACAGTAATAATCATTTAAAGTAGTTAACTTCTAAGACAACAGGTCAAGTGTGATGCCGAACACATTGACATTAAGTTATATGTTGTAAAGAAGAAAATCCAGAAATATTTTGAAAACATTGAGCATATAAGTACCGAGCAAGTAATTACGAATCCGCTTACCAAAGGCTAACCACCCAGTGCGTTCAGAGAACACACAGTCGACATGGATTTACAGGAAAGCCTATGATTTCTGGATACTAAGGGCCTATGTGAGAATCTGTTTTAAAACAGAGAGGTGCATCGTAGCTATTTAATCTAATGGTAACTGACCGTGACGATGAGGCACGCTCTATGTACTGATCTGCGATGGAATGGAAAAAAGATAAAGTAAATTAAGTTTAAGTCATAAGGTAAGATAAAGGGGGAGAATGTTAGATTGATCTCCACCAGTTGGCCCAACGGTCAATTGGGCCCTTGATACGCGCTCTGATCGGGGGCGCCCAGCCGTTCTCCTGGCTAATGGGCCCCGTCGCGCAGTGCAATAAATAGGAGGTGGGGGCTAGGGCTCGAGACACGAGGTTCACCGTAGCCGCCAGCGCCTCACCGAGGTTCCTAACCCTAGTCCGATCTAGAAGGACGTGCTGTAAGCGACGGGAAGCGCCATCACCTTCGCCGCCGCCACTGGACCGTGCCTCCACGTCGCTGCTACCTCGTCGGCGGCGCCATGGCCACGACTGCCTCTCGATGAGGTACTTAACTAGGTATTGCCTAAGTCAAGTTTTATCCATTGATCTATGCCTAGATGATCCTATAAATCATATCATGTTTTATAAAAAAAAATGAATATACCCCCTCACAAAAATAGTTAAATATAACCAGCGACGCTGCGTAGTGGGAAGACGCAATTACGTGAACAGTTAAACAAACCTACAGCCTGTTCGCTTGCTCGTAAACGATCGTAAATTTCCAGCCATGAACAGTATTTTTCTCTCATACCAATCCAGCCAGCAGTAAATAATCCACGACCGCACAGGCTGCTGGTGCAAAGGACCTGCAGAAGGGTGCATCACGCGGCCATTGCCATGCCGCTCTGATTACGCTTGCAGTACGGCTGGATAGGTCACAGGATGTTATTGCTATTGCTACTGGTACTGGCCTGCGTATAACGAAGGACGATGGAGTACTGGAGCAGCCCGGGCTGCCCGGGCGGGCATGCGTCGCTCTCCGGAGCAGCACAGCTCACTCCCACTGCACCCACCTGGCCAGCTCCCAGCACGGTCCGAACGAATCGAAGGTCCGTCGACACTAGACACAGCATGTCCCCACCCCGCCCGGTCCGCCGGGCAGGCCAGCTTTGCTTCATTGCTTGCTCCTGCTTTTTCCTCCCGTCCGCCCGTTGCTTTCCAGTGGAAAAGCCTTCGACTCTCGCATCGGCATCGCGGTGTGTCCAGGGCTGAGCACGAGCTCCGGGGCGGTTCGGCCGAAGACGCGGGCGCCGGCGTGGCGGAGAAAAAAGGGGTCGCTTGAATCTTGATGGTCTCACTCTCACTCTCACTCAGACACAGTTTTTTTTTTTTTTTTGAGAAAAAACTCAGACACACAGCTGCATCGCGCTGGACGACGCTTCTGCGATGCTTGACTGCTTGGGGCTTGGTTGGGCAGGCACCACTGCACGTCTGCACCATGCAGGGCCGGGTCTGGACTCCCCGTCCAGTCCAACAGGGAACAGGCCCAAGCGGATGTTTCTTCACGGGCCGGCTGGCCTGATTTGCTGCGATGCCAGTGAACGAGTCACACAGCACTTTCCGGCCTTTCGATCTTTCGTCCTCTCCGGCGGTGGAGAGATGGGCCAGGGAGCTGCCCGAAATATGACTATACGAGGCTTTCTGGCCCAGGCTAATAACTCGCGTGTGCTCGATCAATCGAGCAGAATTTGGTTCGGCATCCATTTAAAGGGCCAGTTTTGAAAAAAAAAACAAGACAATGTTTGCAGGAATTAGACGATCTTTTAGTAAGCGAAAGCAGGCACTGAAATTGAAATCAGAAATGCTATGGTGCGGGCGTCCATCCGACGCCGTGCTTTTCTAGGTGGGTCTACGCGCTACCAGCCCAACAGACTTGCTCCCTCCCCTAAAAAAACAGACCTACTTCCCTCTATCTTCTTTCTCGGATTCTAAAAAAACAGTGACATTTCCCAACTCGCATAGCCGTCGTGGTGTTCCCCATTGCTCGCCCGCCGCTAGCCATCTCCAGTGCGGTTGCCGCTCGGCGCTGCCTTCTCCAGCTCGGGGGTGCCTCGCAGCGGGCACGACACCCACCCGCCGCGACCTCCTCCAGCGCACCTACCCAACCCCCGTTGCCGCCGCTCACTAGGGGCCGGCGGGTAGCCGCCGGCCCACTGCCATCCTCCTCCACCATGACCTATCAAGTGCCGGATCTCGCTCTGCAGTGCTCCCCGCCTGCCAGATTTTGCTGAAAGCGCATATTGCAAGTATATGTTTCAAGTGTTTCAGATGTTTCAAAGGTATGTTGCAAGTTTCATACATATGTTGCAAAAGTAGATCGGGGTGTTGTATATGTAACAATGGTTTGTACACGTATATTGCAAGCGTATGTTCCCAATGTTTCATATGTTTTCAGACGTATATGTTACAAGTGTGTTTATCTGGATGTTGTATGTGTTTCATACACTAGATTAATGCCCGTGTGTTGCATGGGAAAATAATAATGGTTGGATAATTTAGTTGAACGAAAAGGTACAACCTAATTACTCACATATGATCCCGTATACTAACAGGCTTGTAAATGTTTTTTTAAGCACTCAGCGGCTATTCAGATAAACAAACATAACATTTCTGATCCTTTTGAATTTAAAAAGGTGAGGACACACACTAATCTGCGAGTGCTTCTTCATTTAGATTTTGAACGGACCGATAGTCTCTACACCTAATATATGGGATAAATGTAAGTTAGTAGAGGTAACTATCATTTGAGTTTGATCAATTCATCAACAATGCATCTATGCAGTTCGTAGTCTGAACACTGCCGTGGAGAAATTTGTGGATGTACATACAAGTAACTGCAAATTAGTTAACCAAGGTATTGAAAAAGGAAAAGGAAAGGGAACCTGATCGAGTCTCTCCTCAAGGTGTTGTGCGATGATGCTCGATCTGCTTCTCGACGTCTCGGCGTGCTCCGGCGGCGCTCGGCGTGCCAAGGCCGAGCTCCTGTCCGGATGATGCTCGTCGTGCTCCTCGACATCATGGCACGCTCCAGCGGCGCTTAGCGTGCCATGGCCGTGGAGGTGGGTGCTGTCTGCGTGATCGTGGAGCTCCTTCGCGATGCTGTTAGCCGCGTCACCAAGCGCTGGCTCCTCCTGCTCAAGCGCCGGTGCAAGTACCCGGAGGGCTAGTTCGTCTTCACGGAGCACACGTAGGCGGTGTCGGCCATGTCGCGGTCTCGGTTTTTAGGTGTGTAGAGCCGAATTGGAGACGTGGATGGTGGCAGAAGGATCTCGTCCCGACACAGACTCCGCTTCCGTTTCGCTGTGGCCATGGCCTCTTCCATCTTGCAGCATTCCCCCATGGGCCTAGGGATCTGCGTGGAAGGAGGCGCGCCCGCAACGCACAACGCCGCCACGCTCGGACCCTCACTGTCCCCCGTGCCGGATCTCGTCCCGACTTGGACTCCGCTTCCGTTTCGCTGTCGCCATGGCCTCTTCCTTCTTGCAGCATTCCTCATGGGCCTTTGGATCCACGTGGAAGGAGGTGTGCCCGCAACGCACATCGCCGCCACGCTCGGACCCTCGCTGTCCCCCTGCCTGGCCCTGCATGATGCGGACTTCGAACGACGCAAACTCCGCAGGAGCGTGGCCACGCGCTAAAGCGGGGCGACGGATACAGAATTGCCTTTCCTTTTTCCATATGCAAGTGCTCGTACGTATACGTGTTGCAACTGGCCATGAAGACATAGAGAATTGCCTTTCCAATATGCAAGTGCGTACGTATTAATGTATTATTCCTTTCAATTATGCAAGTGCATACGTATTCCCACCGGCTTGTGTTAGAGCTATCTCCAAGAGTATCTAATATTTTTATTCTAAAAACATAAAGTTTTGCGGCTCCTGAAAAAGTATAGGGAGGAATAATGAATGCCATCTCTAAGAGTTTTCAATATTTTTATCTCAAAAAAAATTGTGCGGCACTTTTTGTTCAGTGAACCTGTCACATATTTATGATGTTTTGCATCAAGAACCCTGAATTTGTTTCTATACCCATTTAAGCCCTCCTACCAGATCTATCTCTCTTGCGCTTTTCTTTCCTGGAACCCTGTGTTTTCTCCTTTTCCTTTCCCACCCCTTCTACTTCTCAGACTCGGAGCGGGGCAACATGCAGGAGCGGGGCGACGGGCGGGGCAGCAGACGATACCCCTACGTATTTTTTAGGTGTAGAAGATATGTTGCGAGTGTTTTATCTGGATGGTGCCTATGTTTTACAATGGTTTTTAAGTGTTTCAAACACATGTTTCAAGTATTTTATCTGTCTTGTTTTGTATGTTGCAAGTGTTTTATTTGTCTGTTGCCTATGTTTTACAATGGTTTTCAAGTGTTTTTTTGTAAGTGTTTCAAACACATGTTTTAAGTGTTTCATCTGTCTTCTTTTGTATGTTACAAGTGTTGCATCTGTATGTTTCAAAAGTAGATCGGTTTTGCATATGTTGCTATGACTATACACGCATGTTTCAAGTGTTTCATCTGTTTCAGACGCATGTTGCAAGTGTTTCATTTGGATGTTTTAAAGGTAGATCCTAGGGAAGCACATGTTGTTGTTGCTAGTGCGCCGCCGTGGGTCACCTCGTGCGCCTGCTGTTACGTCCCCACGCATGCGTGGGCCCGCGCGGCCTCTAGAGCAGGATGGGTGCGGGGCGAGGGAGCTGGGTGCGTTAAGCGCGGGCGCAGGAGCACCATCCGACGCTAGCAGCTTGAATTAGCTTGAATTGGACGTCCAGACGCTAGCAAGTCCGAATTGAAATTGGACCAGGTATCCTTTCAAAAAAGAAAGGTTCCAGACATGGATGGCTGTGAATTGTGTGATACATGACCGTACTTCCACCGCAATCAGCTAGTCCCATCTTACTGGTGCAACTACTATTGCTTCTGAGTCAGGCCCCGTTCGCTGGTCTGAACTTTGGCTGAAACTGGCTGAAAAACACTGTTCCGGCTGAATGGTTGTGAGAGAAAAACACTGTTCCGGTTGAAAAAATAAGCCGAACAAGCCAAATTTAAGACAAGCGAACGAGGCCTCTGCGTCAAATTATTCTACGGCTGAAACGGGCCTTTAGGATATAAACTCAATGCAAGAAGTGATCCTGGGAAGTAGAGCATGAGAGACTAGTTTTTTTTTTTAAATACCATACCCATTAGAACATTTCAGAGAATCACTTCATATAATCACCCTAACATCACTTTACACTGTACTGTAAAATAAAAGTTCGGGAGAACTCTCCCTAAAATTACCTCAGGAGCTGCTGAAGGAACTTTGCCAAATAGACCTCAAACATCTATCAATAAAATAAATAGAATGGATCACATATTGTGGCTTGCACAATCGAACATACTATACTGTAAAATAAACCTCAGTCACGCATGGAATCGCGCATCCAATGCTGAAAAGGGAAGAAGCTAGAAATGTGTCTCGCTTCTTGCATCGTGCCATATTGACCCACATCGAGGCCTCTTTCTTCTTTCCACACAGTCAGACAGACGCGGAGTACCCTCCGCCCTCATGCCCACTACTGCACAAGGCCACCAGCGTCGTGCGCTGCTTCCGTCGCCAGCGTCCTTTGCCCGGTTAACTTGGATTTATTATGAGAAAAAAATATTATTCGTTGATCAAAAAAACATGACTTATAAGTCAAGCGAACGGACGATCTCAGTTCTCAGGATCCTCACTCCTCACCACTGGACGTCCTTCATCTACACTGATCGACATGAAGAGAAGGGCAGTGAGCAGAGTACTGGTGCAGATCATCACAATATCACACATGGCATCAGTCCTGTTCTGAAAAAGGCATCCTATCCCCATCCAGCGACATGTTGCAAATGGAGGAGTTACTAGTACTGTACCCCACTAGTGCATGCATTCTCTGCAGGTCATGGCAACCACTTTTGGCGTCTTCGCCGCGGCCGCTTAATTACCGGCTACCACTACACGCCCGTGACTGTACGGCGCGCCCAGGCTTGCTGTTGCAGTAGATCCTCCGCTATTTTACTCGTTTTATAAACTTGTCTCGTTGTCTGCTACTAATCTGAGTTTATTTATTTCGGTCCTGACACGATGGCACGTAGGACAACACAAGCTTTTTCCTTTTCACAATTTAGAATTGGGTCTTGAGTTTATTTTGTCAAAAATTTATGACTGTGCTTAAAAGAGTTAGGTTGTAATAAGTTGGTCTAAATCCTGTTTAATAAGATGAAGTCGGATACTTTTTTCTATTATCTAAAAAAACGCAAGTAATGGTATGCTATGGTTGCAAAATCTCTGTCCATGTCTTTACATCCTTCGTTCCATCCGTATTCATGAAACGTGACTACTTGAAAGTACTGGTTGCTCCGGTGCGTGCTTATCTTTTCTTCTTAGAAACACATACATCTCTAACTATTTACACTTAAGAGTGACAGACTGACGAATCTTACTGTTGGGGGCTGTTTAGCAGGACTCTTTGGAGCACATTCTATATGAAGATCACTCCTTTCCAGCCGAACAACTAAATATCACACAGATTCAGCTGGAGAGCATACAAAAATCACTTCTCTATTTTACACTTGGAGGTGGGAGAAAAAAAACTTGCTCCCACTAGTCCATATTCAAAACCCACTTGTCGGTGTTTTTGACCACCGACGAGTAAATTTATATTTACGCGTCTGGCTCGGATGGTGTGCTTCAAGGACACAAGGATTTATACTAGTTCGCGCGGAACGTTCCTACGTCCAGTTCGCTGCTGCTGTGTTACCAGCACTTGGTTTGCAGTAGGGGTTACAAACAGGCGAGAGAGGAAAAGGATCCCAAGTCTCTGGTGGAAGGAGTGAACAGGTGCTGAGAGCTCAATTGCCACTTAGCCGTGTGCTCGTGACGTGCTCTTGTGTTTCTTTCTGCTCAGGTAGGGGCGCCCTGCTTCCCCTTTTATAGGCGAAGGGAAAGTGCGGGTTACCGAGGAGGAAAATGAGAAGAACGAGAGAGAGAGAAAAGGCTTCCAGGGTGGCCGGGTCCTTCTTCTCCTTCATGCGGGTCCCGATGATCCTGTAGATGTCAACAGGGACAGCTCCATGTCGCGGCCCTATTCGTCACTGGCGCCATGCGCAGGCATCATCTGCCAGTCATGGCATTCCACTCCGTCCCGACGAACGTCGTGATGAACTGATGCGCCTGTCAGCGTCCGTACGAGGTTTAGGCAGAGCAGCACCGGCACGTCCGATACTGTTATTATGTGAATCCCCATGTATGGCCCGTCATGGCCACGGGTTACATTGAGGCGTGCGAGCCTCTTTCCTGGCGTCAGAGTTTTGACCCAGGCCCATACGCTTGGACCTGGAGTGGTTGGCGGCGATATGGGTCCCCATCGAACCAGACAGAAACCACGTTCTCGAGGTCGGGCAAGACGGAGCCCGCGACCTTAGGCGAGACGGAGCCCGCACCCAAGGGATCGGGCGAGACGGAACATGTGTCCTTAGGGTCGGGCGAGACGAAAACCATGTCCTTAGAGTCGGATGAGACGGAGCCCGTACCCAAGGGGTCGGGCGAGACGGAGCTTGCATCCAAGGGGCGAGACGGAGCCCACGGCCTTGAGGTCGGATGGGACGGAGCCAGCGGCCTTGGGGTCGGGCGAGACCTTTTAATATGTATTGAGCCATCCGGCTAACTTCCTTGCTTTGGGTATTCCTAATATCGATACCCAACACCACTAAAATCACTCTAGAGTCAATTCTCACATGCTCTCCTACCCGAATTAAGTAGAATCACTCCACTTGAGAATTAAGAAACATAATCAGAGATATAGGAGTAGAGCCCAAACAGGCTCGTTACAAATTATCATGTGCGACTTATTATCAATAGGCTCAACGCCTATCACTGGAAAGAAGGTTTGATACATAATTTGAAAGAGAGTCGAGTCGGGTTTTTTTTCAAGAATGTGCATAGCACGTGTTTTATTAAGAAGTTAGAGGGTTTATACGACCGACATCACATCACAGCGAGATGGCATGAGTGATGGGGTTAAACACGAATAAAGGCACCGTTAGACGGTGAAACACAAGTTGTTATGACTTAGGGCCTGTTTGGCAGGGCTCTGGCTCCTCTGAAGGAGCAGCTCCTCTGGAGGAGCTGAAACCATTCTGGAAAACGTTTGGCAAAACGACTCCTTCGCACTAGACGACGTGAACCCACAGCAAGGAGCCGCGCGAAGCTCGTTTTTTAGGCTTCTCTTGCGCAGGTATGGATGAAAACGGATCGGATACGAACGGATATCACTGATATTACATTTGTTTTCATATTTCTGTCCGGATTCGGATTAGAATACGGATATTGTCAACCATGACGGATATGATACGATTGGATATCGACATCATAAATATGCGATTTGATTATTTGGATACGGATACGGTATCAGATGTTGAATATCCGGACTCGGATACGGACATATTTGAACTCCTCTAAACGGATTCGGTCTCGAATACGGTCGGAAAATATCCGTACCGTTTTCACCCTTATGCGCAGGCAAAAAATGGCTCCGGCTCTTGACCGGCTCCCCATACGAAACCCTTTCCAAAACAGACATTTGGCATAGCTCCTGCAGAAGCCGGAGCTGAAGCCCCTGCAGAAACCTATCAAAAGGCTCTTACTTAAAAAAAAAACTAAATGTGCTCGGAGACAAACAACGAAGCGACGTGTGAGCCGACGCGCGAGCTGAGTCGGTTCACCACGAAAAAAAAGCTAACACAGGTACGTTCTTTGGTTTGACTCCTTCCTGTAACCGCTGCATATATGAATAAAAAAACTGCAAGCCTCTCACTTGGCCCTTGTTTAGTTTTACCTTAGCTTTTAAAAAGTTGCTACAGTACCTGTCACATCGAATGTTTGCGGCATATGCATGGAGTATTAAATGTAGACGAAAAGAAAAACTAATTGCACAGTTTGGTGGGAAATTGCGAGACGAACGTTTTGAGCCTAATTAGTCCTTGTTTGAACACTATTTGCCAAAAAAAAACGAACGTGCTACAGTAGCCCCAAAATACAAATTTCTCCAACTAAACAAGGCCTTGATTGTCTTTGCCAATATCTACTTTTTGCATGAGCTCCATCCAATCTGGCTTTTTTAACCACGACATAACCGATGCAAGAATATGAGTCGAATTCTTTCCTATAAGCTACAACCTAATTCTCTCTCCTATAAGTCGATTAATGCAGTGGGATAGTTATGATTCGATTTATCGCGGTCCAACTAGGACTCATGAGCCGCTTTTGCCATGCCACTAGAGATGGCCTTATTGATACACGCGTGATGTGAACCAAAAGGTTTGATTTCTGGTAGACAGGGGTATAGCTACTCTAGGTACCAATAGAGGCTATTGCTTTCTTCTTGTGCGTAAGGCGTGCAACATTAGTAAGGCATGCTATATATACTACTGATCTGAATCTGGCACGCACCAGGCAATACCTGAATTCACAGGTGTACCGCTTGAATAGCTGGATCTTGTACTCTGAGCTGGGAGTTCTTGGCTGGCATGGCTGCGGAGCAACATGCAGTAGCGTTGGTGCGGCCTTCCCGAATGTATCAAGTGCTCGGTACTCAGCATGCAATTCCAGCACACTGTACTATGTTTTAGTATATCATGTTCGACCAATTATGAATAAAAAACTATAAATATTTATAATATATCGATTAAATATCATTAGATCAAATATGAAATATATTTTTATAATAAATTAATTTGGAGTCATATAAATATTATGTACTAAAAATTTGGTTAAACATTAACAATTTTATCTGACACGTAACTTATAGTCGCATATTTTTTTGAGCCGGAGGGAGTACAACATAGGCCTTGCTGTGTAACCTGGATGCACGGGATTGGAGAAGTCCAGGAGAGAATGCTTGGTGTACGCCCTGAAGTCAAACTTGGGAGAAAGAAGGGGCTTCCCTCTGGACGGCCGCTGCGCTGGTGGGGTTGGTTGACACTTGGAGCGCGGCACGGACATGCCCCGCATCACTGCGCACGTCGCGGCTGGCTTGCCCGGGTAATTCTCGGACGCGGCGAAGGCGCACGATCCGAGGGTACAAATAAAATGCAGGAACGCCGCCGCCGCTCTGCTCTGCTCGGCTGCTGGGTTGCCGTGGCTGCCAACCACGGAGAACGACAGTGTTGTGTTTGCCTGCTGGGGTAGCGGTGTCGGTCCCCGTGACACCGCCAATGTCGGGACCCACTTGAGTAGCTAAGTCGCGTGGGCCATTTCGTTACGTTTTCAAGGAAGGAGGGTCCATCGCCGCACCAATTATTTCGGCTGATCGGCTCTCTTGCTTTAATCGCTCAGGCCCCGCCCACAGGCCACATCCACCACAACGTCTGTGCCTCTGTTCACTCACTGCTACCCAGGTCCCTATGAGGCTATGACCCGTAGCCGCATCTAATCTGCTCATCCATGCAATTAGGGCCTGTTTAGATTTAAAAAATTTCACCTCAAAGTGTCACATCGAATCTTACTGCATATGCATGGAGTACTAAATGTAGACGAAAAAATATTAATTGCACAGTTGGGTGAGAAATCGCGAGACGAAACTTTCAAACCTAATTAATCTATAATTAAACACTAATTATCAAACACAAACGAAAGTGCTACAGTAGCCAAATTGAAACAATTTTGGGAACTAAACGTGCCCTTAGTTTCGAAACAAGACCAGATGTACCGTGCAAGATGCTGATGGCAGCGTGTTCATCACCTCCGCTTGCCATTTTTTATAGCGCTAGCTCACGTGAGCTCTCCATGCATGCAATGCAAAAGCTAGCTTGATCCAGAGAGCTGAGACGGAGACGGGAGGAGACAGGAGAGGATCGAAAGAGAGAGCGGCTAATTAGCGCGTCAAAAAGCTGTCTCGTTCGCGACCCCCGTTCTTCAATAATAATGTCACCCCATCGCTTCCCTGTCCGCTTCTCACCGCTCCGGATTCCCTCCCCCGCGTGCACTCGCCCTCACGCACGGCCGTCCGATCACGGATCACCGTACGGCGTACGCCATCAGATCCACAACAACAACATTCTTCCCCGCTTCACCTCGTCGTCCCCTTCCTTCCCCACCACACCACTATTCCTCCACCACCTGTTTCCAAGCTCCGCTCCAACGCAGGTGGCAGCGAAGAAATTTTTCCTCCAAACCCCTAAAATCCTCGTCGCTGCGACCACGGGATCGACCCCCCCAATGCGGCTGCTCCCGCTGCTCCTGCTCCTCCTCGCCGGCGCCGCCGCCGCCCGCGCCTCCGACGACCCCTTCCTCTCCGGCGGTAGGCTCCCTAGCTCGGTCCCCCCTTAACAGAGTTTCATTCAAATAGTGCCGCAATGCAAACGGCGCAAATGCTAACGCTGTGGGTGGCGTCTCTGTCCCCCCTCACGCACAGCAGCGAACCACAGCTACAACATCGACTGCGGCGGCACCGCGGACTTCACCTCCGTCTTCGGCCGCCGATGGCTCGCGGACCAGTTCTTCTCGGCGGGCGGGGCCGCGGGCATGGTGGCGGAGCCGCACCGGTTCCCGCAGCCGCAGGAGCGCACGCTCCGCTTCTTCCCGCCGTCCTCGGCGGGCAAGTCCTCCTGCTACTCGCTGCCCCTCCCCCCCGGCCGGTACTACCTCCGCCTCTTCTCCGTCTACGACAACTACGACTCCAAGCTCCGGACGCCGTCCTTCGACGTCTCGGCCGCCGCCACGCTCGTGCTCTCCTTCCGCTCGCCCTGGCCCGAGCCGGCCGCGCGGTACGGGGCCTACTCCGACCTCATCTTCCCGTCCGCCACCGCGCCGGCCTCCGACGTCTGCTTCTACTCGCTCTCCACCGACGCGCCCGTCGTCGCCTCCATCGAGGTCGCCCCCGTCCACCCGCTCGCCTACGACGGCGCCACCACGGGGGCCGACCTCATCCTCGTCAACTACGGCCGCGTCACCTGCGGGAACAGCCTCTTCGGCCCGGGGTTCACCAGGGACGCCGACGCCTTCTCGCGGGTGTGGCAGGCGGACGTCGATTTCCGGAACAACGACCTCAGCTACGACGCCATTACTGCGGGCGGGAGGAAGATTTTCGGCAGCAACCAGCCGCCCAACTACTTCCCCACCAAGCTGTACGAGTCGGCGGTCACCACGAGCGGTGACGCCACCAATGAGATCGAGTTCCCCATGCCCGTGGACACCAGGCTGTCCTACATGGTCTGGCTGCATTTCGCGGAGATCGATGCTGGGATCGGCTCAGCTGGCCAGAGGGTGTTCGACGTAGTGCTGGCTGGGGAGAACGTGACGAGGATCGACATCTTCAAGCAGGTCGGAGGCTTCACGGCGTTCAAGTGGACCTACATTGTCAAGAATCTGACAAGCTCCACGCTCAGCGTCAAGCTTGTGCCAGTGGTGGGACGGCCGATTCTGTGCGGGCTTGAGAATTATGCGATGGTGCCACTCGAGATGAGGACGGTGCCCAGCCAAGGTGATCAATTCTGAAGATTTTTGGCTGGACTGTTGAAATATTAGGATACCCGCAAAATTGCCCCCTACCTCTGCCCTCTCAGCTTCTTGCGTTGGTTTTGGCAGTGGCTGCAATGAAGGCGTTGAAGGAGTCGCTGAAAATTCCTGCGAGGATGGGTTGGAATGGTGACCCTTGTGCACCGAGGGAGTGGGATGCATGGGAGGGAGTTACTTGCCATCGTGGTGACAAAGGGCTTGTGATAACACAACTGTAAGTACCATTCTTCTCCAGATGCAGTTTTTACTTGCAATGTGTTTTATTGTGAGCATTTCTGGCTGTCATCTAGGGGTTATTGGCCTTCCATTTTGGTCACAAAAGTGCACTAATGTGACAGTGAGCATTTTTCATAGAATAGATTCTGGTGTTTGGGATTTTGACCGGAAAGGAAAGATGTTCAACAGATAAGCAGATATTGGAAAAATCCTATCTACTTGAATTAGTTGCACATTTGCACTGAAACTTCTTACTGCATAATTGAAGTTGTAATTTGGTTGCTTGAGTAACAGGTCTTTCGATTGTTTAATTTGAGTGCTTGTAGCTGCCAGTGTCTTGTCTATAATGTAATAAATTATGTACATCGGTATCACTATCAATATGTGAAGTTGAATGGAAGGGCCTGTGGACCCTTAATATACTACTCTGGGTTGAAAGATCCAAATGCTTGTGGTTATGACTTGTATGACGTTGCTGTTGCCCTCTATAGGGATCTGGCGAGTCAAGGACTAAAAGGTTACATCACTGATGAAATAAGTCATCTTAAAGACTTGGTAAGCTTGTAAGTATCATTTCACACACCAGTTGAAATCAAATTTGACCCAGGTCATCCTTGATATTTAGATTATTTTGCATATATATATAATCCTGACTTTGTGTTGATAGCGTAGCTTACAGGCGGATTTCAATTACGTGCATCTTAGTTTAGCTCTGTTATAGGAGTATTTTTTAATATAAGAGAAAATCAAATAAATAAATTATCATCTTTGTATAGCAGTTTGTGTCATTTTAGTTTTGCATTGTTATGAAAATTCTGACAGAATAGCAGTGCAGAACATCACCTGTGGAAGTGAATGAAATTTGAAAATTTAAGTTAGATAAAATCAAGTGCATGTGGTCACAACAGGAAAGTATATCAAGAAGTTTTAGTCTGTAGACCACACAATGAGAATGAATATGTTATGGAATGGCTACGGATAGATAGATTAGCAGAGAGACCCCAAATAGCCGCCCTTC
Organism: Miscanthus lutarioriparius; assembly: GCA_904845875.1. Taxonomy (NCBI): domain Eukaryota; kingdom Viridiplantae; phylum Streptophyta; class Magnoliopsida; order Poales; family Poaceae; genus Miscanthus; species Miscanthus lutarioriparius. Next base: position 101,288,606 of record CAJGYO010000005.1, read on the forward strand.
CTCTAGGGGACTATCTTAGGATTTCTTCTTGATGGTCCCTTTTATAGAGACAACTTACTTGACCCCTAAGTAATATCCTAACCGAATCAATCTATCTTATTCCTTTCCTAACAAACCAAATCCATCTAATCTAATCTGCCGGACACTGTTCACACGGCACTGCTCACGCGTTACAGTGCCGCGTGGGCCCCTGGGCCGGCTCCACTTGCCATATCAGAATAACAATCCTTGACATGGGCATGCATGGTAATATGACTGGAATGAGCTGAATGGCTATGTTGCTGTTCATGTGTGCTAGGCTGCTAGCACGCTTAAAATGGAAAGATGTTTCTCAACAAAAATAACGTGCCATTTCATGTGGATCAGGAATGTTGGGCAGTAGGGCCTGGGCACAAAATTGAATGGCTCTGAAGCTTCCATTATGGGGTCCAAACCTATGGGAATAGGTTCATAGTCTCTCCATCTCTAAGTTTTCAGATCCCTGGCCCTCACAATTGATTAATCACATCTCAACTGATTAAGCTCGCTGACTGGCTTATTATTTTTCTATGTTTGGATAAACTATATTTATACAGTCTTGCTCTATGAACAGCAAAAAAAAAAACATTAGTACTCTGTAGTCCTGGCAACAGTTTTTATCTGTACAGTTCTTCTATTGTCTGTTTCCTTTTTGTACAGTCGTTTGCTCAGTTCTTTTGTTGTTCCTTTTTTCTTATCAATAAAATTCTTACTGTGGGGGCCTCCCCTGCTGTATTTATGGTCAAAAACAGTTTCTAGTTCATATGTATACTAGATTCTATTCTTTTGTACTCTTTGCTTTGAATGGTATATATCCATTTCTACAAACGATTAGTACAAATGCTAAAGGATTTGAAAAAGTAAGTTGTTTTGTGAATTTGTCATACTGCCTTCTTGTTTTGATGGACCTGCTTCACAGTAGGTTATGTTCAATATATATTATTATCTAAATAGTAAACTAACATTTCCAAGCTTTCAACTTTTCATACATGCTCATACATTTTCCATGAATTCTTTCTTGTCTATGGAAATGCCCTTTTGGCTTATTTCTTTACTTAACAGTTTGCAATCCAGGCATCCAGCCATGGTTGTTAATGTGGTATCTTCTGTTTGGTTAGGAATTTGAGCTATAATTCACTGACAGGAAGCTTACCACCTGGTTTAGGTCAACCTTCACTTGTGTCACTGTAAGTACACAAATTATTCCATTTTATAAGATGAAGGTGTGCTTTCATTGCAGTTAACATTCTTCTGCAACATTATTGTAGACAATAAGAATACAAGATACATGTTGCTGAAACAACTGGACAATGGCTGCTCGACATAAGAATACAAGATCATGATTTGTTACACTTAACCAACTTTATACAAGTAAATAGAATATTGAATTAGTAAATATGCTTAAGAGTTGTGCATGTTTTCGTATGATTATTCTCTTGTATTTACTATTTCAGCCATGTTTAAATCTTTAAATTCCCTAAATAATATTTATCTATGATCTTGTAACTCTTGTGCTTATACAAAACCTGGTGCTCTTATACATCATAAGCTTGTTTGATATGAGTGTTTCATTGTGTTCTTAGGGATATTTCATCAAATGAGTTTACTGGAAGCATTCCTGGCACCATAGGTTCGTCCAAGTTACAGACTGCGTAAGTACATTTTGAAGCTACTATTTAATTTGTTTATGACCTGTTTCAGCAGTTCTTTAGTAATATATGAGTATGCATGTACCAGTATAAACTTACTAGCTAGGGCTTCTCGTGCAGATTACTAAACAACAATCAACTCGATGGGCAAGTTCCAGAAAGACTTTACTCAATTGGCGTGCATGGTGGCGTGATAGAGTAATATATCCTTACTAAGTCTTGTAAACAAAACTTCCACTTCTTACCTGTGATGTCAGATATGGTTAAAAAAGAGTTACTATGTTCAGGATGAGAATCGTCATTATTCATTAGTCTATTTTATGCCAGGCTCTTGAACAGATCCAAGAATGAAGGGTTTAGGTTCTATCATGTTGAGTAATGTATGTATTATGATATTATCAGAGTGGAGTAGACCAAATTTTCAAAATTATGTGCTTACCAATATAGGTCTGACTGCGATCTATCCAATCCTGAAAAAGGAACTGATTGGGTGATAAAAGAATCTATTTCTTAGGAATAGATGGTCAAGGCTGTAAGGGTCCTCCTGGGAGAGGGGGCGGCGGCTATGGAGCAGGAGGGCTGCGGCTAGGGTTTGGGCGGCGTGAGGAAGAGAGCGGCACAGGGAGAGGGGCGGCTGGCGCAGAGAGGGAGAGAGAAGAGGTAGGGAAGAAGCAATCGCTCTTCTATTGCTTGCTTAGATTGATTACATCCCCCTTGTATTTATAGTCCCTAGTGGACTTGTATCCCAAGCAACTATATGAGAGATCCTTACAGATTGGATTCTCCCTTCCATAACTAACCAAACTCTAACATGGTAACTATCCAAACTCACTAACCAAACTCTAACATGGTAACTATCCAAACTCTATTACGATAACTCATTCTGGAAGATGACGGCGGCGAGGGCGACGGCGCCCCTCCCTGGCACGCGCGTGGCCCCTCTAGGGCACTCTAGGGCTGTCCGGCGCCCCTCCTTGGGCCCTGCTCGGCCTGTTAGCTCTAGGCTGGGGGTCCCATCAGACGTATGACACCCCCCCTTCTCCACTCGGCGCGTCCTTGTGCCGAAGTAGTGCCCAGTCGTTGACACTGTTGGGCGGGAAGGCTTGTCCTAGCAAGTTGGCCTCGACGTGGGTGAAGATGCGGCCATGGACGGGGTCGGCGAGGATGATGCTCTCCCGAGTGAGTGTTGGTGTAAACTCAAAGTAGTAGAGGAGGTTGCCGATGTAGCCGTAGAAGTAGTTGTGCGCTCCCGTGTCCGTGCTGGCGCGTGTCGCCTGACGAGGCGCGACGACGAGGGGCCGGGTGACGGCTGCCCCAAAGGTGAAGTGCAGCATGTCCCTTGGTGGAGCGACGAAGTCGTGGATGCGGTTGTCGGCGTCGGGGGTGAGGTAGGTGGGGACGTGGCACCAAATCGTGGTGATGGAGCGTGTCGATGGAGTCATCGTCAAGTCCAACATGGTGCCAAACATGAAGTGGCCCAAGTCAAACTCTCTTGGCGAAAGGTGATGCAGGTTGGAGTCGGGGCGTAGGGCGATGTGGACGTTGTCGACGCGAATGAGCTGGCGGCTCAAGTTCTCGATGAAGACCACCGTTGTTGACGGTATGGTGCTCCCCTGTAGCCACGGGCGTCCAAGCAAGATGCTTGTAGGGACCCCGTTAGGTTGCGCTGTTGTCAGGGGAGGGTGGGCGCCGAGAGCTATGAGCTCCATGGTTGCAGAGCCGCCTTGGCGAAGGACCTGCAAAAGGTCTGGAGGAGCGACAAAGTTGCTGGGAGGTAGAGGCGACCGTCAAAGAAGAGCAGCCCCTGGTCGATGGACCAAGATGGGGCGGTGACGCCGTCAACGATAGCCATGGCGACGTTGCGTAACTTCCGTTGTTGATGTATGGCTTGGCGCAGGTGCCCGAAGATGACGTTGGTGGTGTCGATGTAGTCGAGGGCGTTAGGACAGCGAGCTCGATTCGCCCTGTTCAAGATGGTGCGGGGCGATGGTGGAGTTGGCTGCTCCCGTGGTGCCAATGTAATAGGCGGCGGCGCCGGTAGGGCGAGGACAGTCTGCGGAGTACGTCGAGGAAGGACGGTGGTGAAGGAGATGGGGCTCCCGTCGCGGTAGTAGTGCAGCTCCATGGCGGTGAAGTCCCGGTCAAGGTCTGCCAACCCAGGCGTGCCCAGGATGGTGTCAACGTCGTTGCCGATGTCGAGGAGGAACGCGTTGCTCTGGGAGGTCTCCACGTCAATGCAGAGTGGGATGCTGGAGGATGCCACCCGGCATGACACTTCGTTGCCGCTGCCAACGAGGGTCATGGTGTTGATGCGCTTCTTGAGGAGGTCGATGGGACAAACGAAGTTGATGTCGATGACGTCGTGCGTGGCGCCAGTGTCGACCAGTATGTGGGCGCCGGTACTCAACACCGCTCCTACAAGGTACATTGGGCGGCAGCCACGAACAGCGGACTGCGTCGTACCTAACATCATGAGGAGGTTGTTGTCGACGTCATCGGCGTCGTAGTCGTTGATGGCTGTGATGTCGAAGAGATGCCTGCACTTGTGGCCGCGGGTGAAGGGCTCGTCATAGTTGAAGCATAGGCCTGTTCGGCGGCGTTTCGTCGTCTCCTCGGCAGGTGGCGCCTTCAGAGGCAACACCCGGTTGGACGGCTTTGATGCCGCTGACTTGTTGGTGTCGGCGATCTCCGCTGTTCGCCGCTCATACGTCCGAGCAAGGGACATGGTCATCTCCATGTTCGGCTGCTGCTCCTTCAAGGATCCCGCGCGTGGCACGTGCGCCAGGAAACGCTCCTTGTAGTTGTCGACACTGTCGGTCTTGTGCAGGGATGCGAGCTCGGCCAATTGGTTGCGGCAGGTATGAGGGTCGAATCGCTCGTTGATGTAGCGATCTGTCACCACGTTGTCCTTGAGGTGTATGTACCACTGTTGGGCGCCATATGTCAGACAAGATGCATACCAGGTGGTCGTTTGTTGCGTCCACCTTGGGGCGTGCACGCTCGATGTTGTTCGGGTGGGCATCGTTATCCACAAGCTTGGTGGCGTGGCCGCTGCAGGGATGGCCGGCAGCGGCATGGCTGGATGCATGGCCGCTGCGGGGTGCAGCAAGCAGCGAGGGCGCGGCTGCGCCGGGCAGCAGCGAGCTGCTGCTGCTGTTGGCGTCGGTGGGAGCCCCGAAGTTGGTGATTGGAGCATACCCGTTGTTGAGGCAAGCGAAGAACTCGTCATGAAACATCTTCTTCCACTGATTGGTCATGTTGTGGATGTTGGTGCTGAGGTTCTCCATGATCGTGGTTGGAGTGTTGCCCGAAGGATCGATCTGGTCTCCGGATACCAGGTGTAAGGGTCCTCCTGGGAGAGGGGGCATCGGCTATGGAGCAGGAGGGCTGCGGCTAGGGTTTGGGTGGCGTGAGGAAGAGGGCGGCGCAGGGAGAGGGGCGGCAGGCGCAAAGAGGGAGAGAGGAGAGGTAGGGAAGGAGCAATCGCTCTTCTATTGCTTGCTTAGATTGATTACATCCCCTTGTATTTATAGCCCTAGTGGACTTGTATCCCAAGCAACTATATGAGAGATCCTTGTAGATTGGATTCTCCCTTCCATAACTAACCAAACTCTAACATGGTAACTATCCAAACTCTATTACGATAACTCATTCTGGAAGATGACAGCGGCGAGGGCAACGACGCCCCTCCCTGGCGCGCGCGTGGCCCCTCTAGGGCACGCTAGGGCTGTCCGGCGCCCCTCCTTGGGCCCTGCTCGGCCTGTTAGCTCTAGGCTGGGGGGTCCCATCAGACGTATGACAAAGGCTTTGCTTACTTTATCTGGGGATGAAAGATTAACTGCACTGTGCAACTTTATTTCGAATATATTTATTATTCTTAGCATTTTCCTCCAAATTAGGGAGTTTAGGAGTGCAGAGAGTAAGCAGATAGATAATGTACTGTGCTAGTTAATACAGGATTGACATATACTTGTGGTATTGATTTTTGGTCTTCTACCAACATGTATTTTTCTGGCAGCCTCTCAGGTAATAAAGGTCTGTGTGGTGTGCCTACCTTACCTGCTTGTGCATTATTCTGGGAGAAAGGAGGGTTGAACAAAATTGGCAAGATTGCACTTGGAGCATCGTTTGGGTTTCTTCTGCTCGTCATACTTATAGTGGTCTACATACTGTGCATCAGAAGGGGGCCATATGACTATGATTTTGACTTCCCTCAAGATCTGACCTGTAAGTATTATTTAATTAACTTCCCTCTTCTTACTATCTGCTCTAAAACTTCATATGTGACTGAACTTGCTTAGTGATCTGTAAGTATTATTTAATTTACATTGCAGCAAGGCAGTTTATTCTCTTGTTAACCATTATCTTGGTTCCTATTTACTTTCTAGGAACTTCTTGCTGTAAGAAAGATAACCTTTCAGTTCTAACTTGGTTCATATAATTTTTATGTATCTTCACTAAACCATAACTTGGTGGCACTGTCTGAAACTTACTAAATTCTGACTACAGCCATATCGGCAATATCAGCAAAAAGGAATAGGTACCAGAGGGCAAAGTCCGTGATGCTTGCTGAAATGGAGGCACATAACCCAGATGGTTTCTACACAAACGGGAGCCCTCACTGAGTGACGTGCTCAGAAATTGGTCTCACTGATAGCTATATTTATTGAGGGAACCCTCATGGTGGTTGGTGGCATGGAGGTATATAGGTTTTGAATCAATTTTGCCCGTGTCACCAGCATGGCGGCCTTGCATTTTCACTCAGGTTCCATACCATGGCAGTTACACTCACAGTTTCAGATATTCGAAATGTAGCATATGTGCTTGTATCCTATAATATGGGGCGTATGAGGCAGTCGTTGTAATTCCTGTGGTGCACCGATTCTTTTTACTTGCTCGAGGAGTCGCCAAATAGTTTAGCTTACGCTTGTGCTCTCAATGAATCATGTAAAAGCAACCAGGACTGGGAGTTTGTGACAGATTCGAGCGTTGTAACTTGTAACTTGTAAGCTGGGGGTCAAGGCTTTGTATTGATTTTTTGTATAGAACCTGACATGGTGTTACTATTTACTAACCGACTTTGGGCAGTGAGAGGATCATTAGCTTGCATATCTTACTTGGCCCGTTTGCCTGTGAATGGTTCTTGTGTGGGATGAGTCTTCTCTGCTGTACTGCAGAGGATTTGTTTCCTCTTGAGTGCAGATGTGGTTTGTCAGTAATTGGTTTTAGACCGTGAAAGGGGACCGTGACGCCTAAAAGAGAGGGGGGTTTGAATTAGGCAACTTAAAACTCTAACTTTAAACTATGATTTCTTTTTCTAACCATAGCAAAATCTATGCAAAAAGATAAACTATCTAAATGTGCAACTATGATTTTGCTAATGTGTTGCTATCTCTATCGTAAAAGGAGTTATGCAAACAATGTAAATGTAGAAGTTAAAGAGTAAGGTAGAGATATGCAAACTCTTGTTAGCGATTCTGGTATTTTTACCGAGGTATCGAGAAGCGCACAAGCTTTCCTCTAGTTCTCGTTGGAACCCTTCTCAAGGAATCTCTCGCAAGGGTCAAGCTCCCGGTCGGGTAACTCCGTGGATAACCTCGGGCCTTCCTCACGTGCAAGTGTGTCTTCTACGTTCCTTCCGGCAAGCCTCTCTCGGATTCTTCCCGCCGTCTTCACTATCGAGCTTTCGGCCGAAACGCTGCGGGTCTTAGTTCTCTTCGGTACACGGTGGCGGCCACACCACAAACGCGGTTGATGTGATCTCGTAAGACTACAAGCCCCTCCGATGTACAACAATGGTGTGCGCAAGAGTGGTAAGAGGTATGCAAACCTCACTAAATACTAGGCCTAAACCTAAAGCAAACGCATAAGCGGTGGTCTAATCAACCTAAGCACTTCGCAAAGCACCTACGCTAATCACTTAATGAATCACTGGCACTATGCAAGTGGAGATCACTAAAATAGTGTATTAACACCCTTGGTATGTTTTTTCAACTCTACACTTCTCAAATGGCCGATTGGGGGGTCTATTTATAAGCTCCACCGAGAAAGTAGCCGTTGGGGGCGAAACCTAGCTTTCTGCTACTGATCGGACGCTGGTGTCGTCCTGACCGGACGGGTTAGGTCGTCTCGACCGTTGGAGCGCGCGCATTGATCGGACGCACTGCCGAGTCCGGTCACTGTTGATCAGACGCGTCCGGTCGCGTTGTCGCCGCTCTGGAACCCCTCTGGACTCGATCGAATGCTGCAGTTCCTGTGTCCGATCAATCACCCTCCAGCGTCCAGTCAGCACTGAGCTATTGTCGCGACAGTGAACAGTGTCATCGTCGCGTCCGGTCAATTAAAGTCCTCAGCGTCTGGTCGCTGCTGCTGACGCCTGCTGTTGCTGAGCATCTTGATCGGACGTGTCCGGTCGCTATAAGGACCGCGTTCGGTCACCTCTGTGAAGCTCATTTCTTCGTGATCTTACGTCCGGCTTGGTTCCTATCTTTGTGCTTGAACTTTGCTTGATATCTTGGGTCTTCTCTTATGCTTCTAGGGTCTTGCTTATGGTGTTGATCATCATATCATCATGTCGCCTTCGTCCAAGTCACGTCTTGCACCCTATTTAACTATAAAACAATCACTTGCAAATTCATTAGTTCAATTTGGTTGTGTTGGTCATCAAACACTAAAATCTAAAGTAAATGGGCCTAGGGTCTATTTTCCTTACAATCTCCCCCTTTTTGGTGATTGATGACAACACGACCAAAACAAGCAAATAATAAAAATTTTAGAATTTAAAAACTATTTACTTGCTAGGATGCAATGCAAAGGGTAAGGTTATATGATGCTAAAAGATATCATATGTAAACATCTTTGGAAACTTATCTTGCCCTTGCAAATGTCCCCATGTGGCATTATGGATTTAAGCCTCCCCTAACTCCATAATCCACTATCCTCCCTTTCTCGGACCATTACCACTTATAAATTGTTATGATCGGGATTGCTTTTGGTCCTACAAATTTCCCCCCCTTTGTAATCAAACAACGAAAAGGAAGACATTAGTAGCACAAGGGAGGGTCAAACTTTGTGATCCTTTGTATGTGGAGTGGAATAGGTCATAAAATTTGACTCTCACATTACATAGACTAAGCTCCCCTAAATATATGCATACATATGATGAAAAATATAGTTTATGCATAATTCATAAATTAATGCTCAAGGGAGTTTAATCTATATAATGCATGGAGAAAGCATATAAACACCAAAGTGAAATCAACATGATGATATCGGTTTAGAAATACCACATGTGAAAACCAATTTGATTTATACCACTTGCAATAGGTGGTGGATATTTGAAGTATGATGCTTAACTCTGGGGACTCTATTTTCCTTGCAATAAGACTACTGCACACATGATAAGCTAGAAAAGGTGTTAGTCTCAAAGCATCCAACTTGTAGAGTAACCTCCCCCTAAATTTATGCACGCAAGCATGGAATACTTGTAGGAGACATGCACATTGATTTTAGAATAAAAAATACCCCTTGAAAGATGACATCACATGAATGTGAGAATCATTTTCGAAAGTAATATTCAGGAGAAATTATCTATAATTTGGACTTTAGCACATATTAGATGAACAATTGTAAAACAAGCTATGTGTTGTGCTCCTAAACAATTTAAACCATGTAGGTTTGCTCCAAGGGTTAAGAGTGAAACCGAGCAAGCCTACCATAAGATATACCTAGTGTATGCATGACAAAGGATTTAAGCATGCAAATACAAACCTAGGCATGAAAAGAAACTAGATGCTTATTGAAATTACAAGAAATTAAATCTAGTTACCTAACATGGGAAGAGAAATTTGGGTCCATAGTATTCACTAACCCACTTGGCAATTGACATGATCCAATATGATGCATCCCATGAAATGCACCTGTACTTTGCCAAGTCTCCAAATTCTCTAAAGTCCATCGGACATCTCACTTCCCTTTCGGGATCCAAACCTTCTTGATGCTCTTCATATTAGAAATGATCTCCTTTGGCATCCAAAAGCGTTTGACCCCAGTATTAACTTGCTTGTTCACCTTGATGGCCACCACCTTATCATTTTTCTTCTTCTTCAAGAGATAAGGTGCGGAGACCTTTTTGTCCACCTTGTTGATGTAGGTGTTGGAGAGTTTGCTTGTTTCCTTTTTCTTTTTCTCTTTCTTCTTAGTTCCTCCCCCATTCTTCACCTTGTACTCATAGGACTTGTGACCTTTCTTGTGGCACACGTAGCAAACTATGGTTTGTCCTTCATCAAGCTTCTTCACTCCCTTGATGGTGTTATCTTGATAAAGTTGGGCTTGCTCCGTTTTGCCTTTTACTTGAGTTAAGTCCTTGGTAAGGCGAGCCACTTCTTGCTTGAGTTGCTCACTCTCTATTGCAACCTCTTATGTGCATGTATCTACAACAACTTTCTCAATACAAACTTGGTTGCACAAGAGTGAGTCTAAACATAATCAATGCAAGAAGTAGAGGCATCCTTTTTAGTCACGTCAAATATAAAACTTTTCTTTTTAGGTGCCTTGGTGGGGGTTATACCGATGGCTTCAAGATTAGCAACTTTATTAGTTAGCTCATCACAATGTTTGCACATGGTTTCCATTTTAGCAAGCAAACTTTTATAAGCATCTTGTGAGCTAACTAACTTTTCTTTTAATTTTTTATTTTTCTTTACAAGTTGCTCATCATTGATTGTGCATGCATTTGTTGTTGCACTAGCCTCAAGTTGCTCAATTTTAGTAGATAGTTCAATATTGAGATTAGCAAATGTCTCATATTATTCAAGCAAGGTTTTATATGCTTCTTGTGAACTATCTAGCTTTTCTTGCAACATTTTTAGCTTCTTTTATTGGCTAGTGCAAGCCTTAGTATATTTAAGATTTTCTTGCACAAGTTCATTAAGAGAAGGCATTTCATCATCACTCTCACTCTCACTAGAGGATGAGCTTTCGTTACCTCGTGCCATAAGGCACACACGAGAAAAGCTTGATGATGAGTGCTTGTGGCCTCGTCTCTTGTGATGGTCTTTTTCTTCACTTAAAGAATCATCCCATGACCTTATTAATGTGAGGGTTTTGTCCTTACATGCCTTCTTTTTTGTCTTGGGTGTGGGCTTGTTTGGACAATCTTCCACAAAGTGCCCCAACTCGCCGTATCCATAACATCCTTTCTTTCTTTGCTCATTTCTTTGATTGGTGAAGATGAAATCTTAAATTTGGATGGGCACACCCTTGACATTGAGCCTTTGAATAATCTTATCCACCTTGTTGATAAGTTTGATTGATTCTTCATCAAGGTCGAAGGTGGAGGAGGAAGATTGATCATCATCACTTGAATCTTCATCATCATCATCCTCATCTTCTTCTTCATCTTTACTTGAGGAGCTTGAGCTTGAGCTTGTCTCAACTTTTTTGCCCTTCATCTTCTTTTTCTCACTACATGCGAGAGCTTTGCCTTTGCTTGATGAAGAGGCTTCTTCTTGACCCATCTTTCATGACATTTTAAATGCCACTATCTTGCCAATGACTATGGCCGGAGTCATGGTGCTCAAGTCTTTCATGTTGTGAAGAATGGTGATGATGATTGCATATTTCTTTTATGGTAGCATGAAGATGATCTTCCTCATGATGTCCGCATCATCTAGCTTGGTTAATCCTATTGAATGGAGCTCATTGATAATTAGATTCAAACAAGAATACATATCACGAATAAGCTCATCATCATTCATTTTAAAGGAATCATAATTTTGTTTAGCTAAACAATATTTTTGCTCACGGACATTAGTTGTGCCGTCATGGAGCTCTTAGAGTTTTAACTAAACTTCATGTGCCATATTTAAAGTGAACACTTGGTTAAACACATCCATGCTAAAAAATTCAAACAAGCAATTTTTAGCTCTAGCATTGAAATAAATTTCTTTTTCTTCACTCTTTGTGGGTTTATCGGGATTCTTAATGGGTTTCATCCCGTCACGAGTAACTCTCCAAACACCCAAATCTACTGTCTCAAGGTGACAAGCCATTCTAGCTTTGTAGTAGGGGAAGTTAGTGCCGTCAAAGTATGGAGGTTTAGAGGTATCCATCCCAACCACTCTAAATAGCGTCGGCTCAACGACGGTGAAGCCAAAGGTCCAAATTGAGTCAATCGGCTCTGATACCAATTGAAAGGGGACGATGACGTCTAAGAGGGGGGGGGGTGAATTAGGCAACTTAAAACCCTAACTCTAAACTATGGCATCTTTTTCTAACCTTAGCAAAACCTATGCAAAAAGATAAATTATCTAAATGTGCAACTATGGTTTTGCTAATGTGTTGCTATCTCTACCATAAAAGGAGTTATGCAAACAATGTAAATGTGGAAGCTAAAGAGTAAGGTAGAGATATGCAAACTTCCATTGATGACTCTGGTATTTTTACTGAGGTATTGAGAAGCGCTCAAGCTTCCTCCTAGTCCTCGTTGAAGTCCCTCACAAGGGCCAAGCTCTCGGTCGGGTAACTCCGTGGATAGCCTCGGGCCTTCCCCACATGTAAGTGGGTCTCTGACGTGCCTTCCAGCAAGCCTCTCCTGGATGCTCCTCGCCGTCTTCACTATAAAGCTTCCGGCCGAAACGCCACGAGCCTTATTCCCTTCGGTACACGTTGGCGACCACACCACAAATACGGTTGGTGTGATCTCGCAAGACTACAAGCCTCTCTGATGTACAACAATGGTGCACGCAAGCACCGAGTGGTAAGAAGTATGCAAACCTTACTAAACACTAGGCCTAAACCTAGAGCAAGCACATAAGCGGTGGTCTAATCAACCTAAGCACTTCACAAAGCAGCTACGCTAATCACCTAATGAATCACTAAGTACTATGCAAGTGGAGATCACTAAAATGGTATATCAACACCCTTGGTATGTTTCCTCAACTCTCTACTTCTCAAATGACCGGTTGGAGGTCTATTTATAAACCCCACCGAGAAAGTAGTCATTGGGGGTGAAACCCAGCTTTCTGCTACTGACCGGACGCTGCTGTCGTCCTGACCGGACACGTCCGGTTGTCCTGACCGTAGGAGCACGCGTATTGATTGGACGCACTGCCGAGTCTGGTCACTGTTGATCGGACATGTTCGGTCGCGCTGTCACCACTCTGGAACCTCTCTAGGCTCGATCGGATGCTGTAGTTCCTGCGTGAAAGGATCAAGATGCCCAAGAAGGGGGTGAATTGGGCTAATTCTAAAATTCTTTGCATTGATTAAACCCTACACTTAGCCCACTTCACCCCTAGTGCCTAGAAAGTGGTTCTATTGATCTACCACACAAAAGTTTAGCACCCTAGGTTCTAATCCTACTCTAGCATGGCAATTCTAAGTATGTAAAGACACGAATTGAATTGCTCAAATATAAATGCTTAAAGTAAAGAGAGAAGAAGGAACGCAACGATGTTTTACCGAGATATCGGAGAGTCACCACTCCCCACTAGTCCTTGTTGGAGCACCCGCGCAAGGGTGTGGCTCCCCCTTGATCCGCGCAAGCATTAAGTGCTCTCTACGGGTTGATTCTTCGACACTCCGTCGTGGTGAATCACCCACAACCGCTCACAACTTGAGTTGGGTCATCCACAAGCTCCGTCGGATGATCACCAAACTCCCAATCACCACCAAGCCGTCTAGGTGATGGCGATCACCAAGAGTAACAAGCAAGAACTCTCACTTGACCACAACAAGCCTAATGAGAAGGGTGGATGCACACTTGCTACTCTCTTTGAACTAATGAGGCCTTAATCTTGGATTCTCAAATCTCAATCACCTCACTAGGCTCTTGCTCTCATAAGCACTCTCAAGGATGTTTCTTAGCTGTTGAAATAGGCAAGAGTACTCCCTTGAATGAATAGAGGAAGTATATATACTCCCTCATTCAAAACGAACCGTTATGTGCCTCTATGGGGTGATCGGACGCTCCGGTCATGGTGACCAGACGCTCCGGTCATGGTGACCGGACGTTCCGGTCAGTTCTCCCCGCAACTAAATAGTTAAGTTGTGACTAGACACTGACCAGCGTCCGGTCAGCACTGACCAGACGCGTCCGGTCACAAAAACCACTCTCTTGAACCTTACTGGAGTTGACCAAACTCTGGCAGTCAGCGTCCGGTCACTCTTCTCTCAGCGTCCGGTCATAACCAGACGACTTTACCTTGATCAAATGAACTGACCGGACTCTGTGCCAGCATCCGGTCACACCGGAACCAGCGTCCAGTCAACATTTGACCCTCCATTCACTTCCAACTCGCAATCATATGTGAATAAAGTTTGCTCCAATTGATCTTAGGCCCTGTTTGGTTGGGCTTTTGGCTTTGGCTTTTGGCCCCAAAAGCCAAAAGCCCAACCAAAGGGGCTGCTTTTGGAGGGTGCTTTTTCAGAAGCAGCTGCTTTTCCGTAGTTCATTTTTGAAAGCTGGTTTGACCCTGCTTTTGGCTTTTGGCTTTCTGCTTTTCGAAATTGGTGGAATAAAAAGCTCTTCCATAGTTGTTTCAAGAGAGATAAAGATAAAAGGTATATTTTATAATTGTTTAACCAAACAGCTTTCAACTTTTCTACAGCTCACAGCCCACAACAGCTTTTCCATAGCTCACAGCCCACAACAGCTTTCTCCCACAGCCACAGCTCAACCAAACAGGGCCTTAGGGCTACTTAGGAGCTATCTAGTGTTAGATTTGACGAGTGTGCACCACACCTAACCCACTAGACTCACCTAGGTCAAGCTACTAGCCCATACCCCCTTAATAGTATGGCCAAAGAAAAAACAAAGTCCTAAACTACTCTAAGTGTCTCTTCAACACCAAACGACACTTAGAACTAGTCCATCCTTAACCTTATCGTCCATCCTTTGTAAATCGAAACAATTTCCATCATAGGGGCATGACAACCATGATTGCCCAATCAATTGCCATTACCATGACCTAACTTAATTGCCTCTGCAAAATACACGTTAGTCATAGTAATCATGTATTGTCATTAATCACTGAAACCCAACTAGGGGCCTAGATGCTTTGAATCCCCCCTTTTGGTGATTGATGACAATACAACCTCGAGTATGCAAAAGAGATGAGGTTTTCAACATGCTTGGTTCATATAAGCTTTTGACAATAAGAACAAAAGAGTTAGACAAGCTTATATGACCCAAGCCAACATGATCTACTCAATAGATATGAAATAAGCATGAGTATAAGAAATAAAGCTCATTTGCATCGGAGTAAAACACGGAAGCAAAGCAAATGAGCATAACCAAGTGACATGACATATATAAAGATCAAAGTAGAGAGCACACATATCACATATCACATAAATATCACTATCACATATATATCATGATCATACATATGTAGTTCAATGCATGAAAGTAAACATGAATGCACAATAATGTATCACACATAAAAAGCCAAATGTAATAAATAAGCTCCTCCTAAATATATCACTCCTCTTATGTCTAACATACTCGATCCCTCTCCCCCTTTGGCGTCAAACACCAAAACCTAAGGATCGGTCGGCAGGGCTGGAGCAGACGAGTCGGGCGCTGAGGCGCAGTGAGCGATCTTAAACTGTGTTGCATCATCCTCTGATCTTGAGCTCTGAGATGTCTGACCCTCTGTCGCTGGAACTAAAGCTAAAGCGGTCTGGGTATGCTCTAGTACTGGCACGGCCTGTGAGCCTGGAGGTATCACTATCGGCGCTGGCTCTGATGATGCAACTAAAGATGGGAGCATCTCTGTAGTACTGGTAACAGGAGCAGCTGTAGTAGGAGCGGGAACTCACAACTCTGGTGGTGTAGGCTGCCCTGTCAACTCGCTGAAAGTCACACCAAGACTCCTAGAGACTAGGGTGAGCACTGAGGAACTCTGAGGCAAAGTGAAGCCTGTATGAAGAGGTGTGAACTGCGGACCCTGGGCTATCACTAGTGAAGCAAACCACTGGGACACCTGCTTTGTAGGTGAAGCAAACCGTGTAGCTAGCTGTCCCTAACTCTAAAGCCCATTGGGTTGAAAAGCTGGAGTCACTGTAGTGGTGGCAGGCTGGCCGAGCTGGGGTGTAAGCTGTGGTGGTGGAGTCCCAATAGCAGTAACAACATGCTGCATGAATCCAAGTAACTGCTGTTGTATCAGGAGCCTACTGCATGGCCTGCTGCTACTATTGTATGACCTGCTGCTATCGCTAGATCTTATCCTGTCTGGCCTAAAACTATACTAGAGTAGCTGCGGTCTCCTAGGCCTGGCGAGTCTGATCCTACCTCATCCGCTCAAGTATAGCAAGAAGAGCCGGGTTTGTCTACGGTGCCTGTGGAGCTGAGCTAGAGCCACTGGCCTCACCGTCATGTCGTCGAGGAGGCATCTAAGGGATAGTCTGGTAGTCATCATCTGAACTATCACTAGGGTCGCTCTCGACCATACCCTCCTGCTAAGCATCTAACTGCTCCTCCTCTGTTGCTGCAATACCCCTGATGATCTCATCCTGCTAGGCTATAGACTCTGGCACCTCTAGGCGATGGCTCGGCTGGCTAGGTGTCCTCACCCTACTGTGACAGAGCATCTAAGTCATGTTATAAGCTAGAAACTCTATAGTAGCACCAGAATACTCTGCCAACATCTCAGGAAGCCTCACTGTGACTGCCCTATGAATCAAAAAAGTGATCTAGTGAGCACACGATAGCTGCCTATGACCTCTGAATCCCTCTGTAAGTGTATCCTCCATCTTAGAAAGAATGACATCCCATATATCAAACACTGTCTACTGCACCAGAGAGTTCAGTAGCCATAGCCGAATGTGAGTCAATCCCTCACAATATCCCATCCTCGGAAGCAGGGTCCTCCTCATGATAGCATCAAGCAGTCTAGCCGTAGGAGTAAGATCCCTAGGTGTCATGCTCGACCCCTCGCCAAAAGGCTCTATGAAGCAGGGTCAAACCAAGTCTGTAGGAGGCACAAGACCGCCGTGAGGGCATCTGGGAGGCTCTATATGACCATACCAAACCTCATATAGCCAGATGGGTGACTCCTGAAGCCTAAGAATCTCTCTAACCCTGAAGCTCATCAGCTCATAGTCACGGCCTCTGAATGCAAAGTGTATGAACCTGTGGCCTGGGTCAATCCATAGTGTAGCATAGAACTCACGGACGTAAGATGGAACATATCTGCCTATCCGTCCAAGTAAGTCAGTCAACCCTGGTAGATAAGATAGGTGATGGCGAATCTGCTCTCCTGCTGCTGCAACAATGGCCTCAATAGAGCATACTCTCTGAGATCTGAAAGCCACACCACTATTTAGATAAGCATTATAGAAGTCCTCCAGCAGTGATGTATAGAAACCCTCTGAAGCACGCTCATCCCTCCTCAGCGGGAACTAGTCCTCGAGCTACACAAACCTGAGCTACTGCACCTACTTAGCCGTGGCGACCTTCAAGTCTAGGTGAGTCACTAGAGGCAGACCCTGTGGTCTAGGAGGTGGACGAGAAACCCTCCTCTGTGTCTCTAGCCTTGATGTCACCTAGGTACGAGTACAACCAGAGCGGCGTAACTATGGCTGAGGTGCCTGCTCTGTCTCCTCAGTCTACTCTGCCTCCTGAGTCTGCTCTGTCTACTCTATTGGCTGCTGCTGTGGCTCCTCTTGAGTCTGACTCTCCTCCAAAATGATATGTCATCCCTCAAGCATGACAGCCCTAGCTGGACTACCATGATGATGCTCAACCTGCTCGACGGCGGCCCTCTGAGCTGGTGAAAGCTGATCTATAATGACAACACCACTCTGAGCACCTCCTCACTCTACATGCTCTGTGGTGGCTGCCACTACTGCTGCTCTCGCTATATCAGCATCTACAAACTTCCACTTCTTTGACATAGTCTTCTTCGTCGCCTTGCCTTTGATATCAGTAGGCAAGAGAGGCGAAGGCCTTGGATCCTCATCACCGGGACCACCTCCGACGTTCTTGACATGTGCCATTGATGGAGCTAAAAAGAACAACTGCCACAGACAAGAATAAACTACCAACTGTCACTTCCGAGGCTTGGCCTCGATCCATACTCGCGAGCTTGGCGCCGAGTTATCTGACAACTGCCAAAGTGACCTCAACAACACCGACTCGCTGCATGATGAAATAGATCGAATATATGAATAATTTCAATATACATCTAGAGATACGAAACCCTAAGAAGCAAGCAATGAATACGAAATTAGAGGTGATGGATTGCTACCTGACGAATCGGTGATCGAAGAGAAGAGGAACGAATCACGGGGAACCACCAGGAATCGCCTAGGGTTTGGGTTGCGAGGCAATGCGGTGGCCGAGCAATGTAGTGGAGAGGCGATGGATTGGTCAACTTGGCGACACAGGCGAAGCACGTCAATGTATTTCCCTAGTGGCGGCGCTGCTGCTGAGATGGGCGTGGTGGTGCGAAGCAAGGCGCGACACATCAGCTAGGGCAGGTAGTGCGGGCACGGCGTGAACAGTGCGGGGCGGTGCTAGGGCATGGCGGTGTGGATGAATGTGGGAACAGCGGCACTGGTGCATGATTGCGGGCGTAGGCGAGGTCGACGCGGCACGGTGGCGCTTCTATAGGATGGTGTGGGTGGGCGGCACGATAGGCGGTGTGGGAGCGGCAAAGTCAGTGTGGGTCGGTGGATTCGGGATTAGGTCAACCCATGGCGTGGTTATATGGGGTGGCCCACCTGTGATGGATAAGGAAACAGAGAAGATTTTGAAACCGCATGACTTCTACTGACCGGACGCTCTGGTGGTAACGACCGGACGCTGCCACCCGGAGTCCGGTTGACAACAGAGAGGTCCAAAGCCTCCCAACTCACGATCGGACGCGTTCGGTTAACCCCGACCGGACGTAGCCAGAATCCGGTCCACCTGGTGAAAATATTCTTTGCTTGACCGGACGTAGGAACGCCATATGACCTGGCGCAGGAAAGGAACTATTTTAGCGTCCGGTCATTCCTTCGCAGCAACGGTTCAACCTTGCTCAATGCTTTCAATAATCAAATCATCACATGTTGTAGCTATATTAATCTGAACAACATCGTTAGTAGCATCATGTGGCTCATTGGATAAAAAATCATGAGAGATAACAAGATTATCATGATTGATCTTAAGATTTGTATATTCATCTTTTAGCATTTTGTAGCTAGTGATGAGCTCATTATGTTTCACCTCAAGTTTATCATGTTCATCTTTAAGCTCTTTCTTAGAAGATTTGAGCTCCTTAAGTTTGGATGACATAGCATCATTTGCTTCTCTAAGCTCAACACTAGCCTTTTCTGCTATGTCACATTTAGCTAAGAGAGAGTCATTCTTAAGTTCTAGCTTTTCATTCTTAGCTCTTGACTTTCTAATGATCTTAGTGTATTGATTTAGCAATTTAACAAGATTAGCATATGAAGGTGATACAAATTCATCATCATCACTATCACTATCATCATTGCTAGCATGTTCATCACCATTACTATCATCATCATTTGATACCTTTCGTTCACCTTTAGCCATAAGGCATAGGTGTGTAGAGGATAATGGTGGTGGTGTCGGTGAAGATGATGAGGAGTCAATCGCTATAGCGGCCACCTCCTCATTCTCACTATCATCATCGGATGAGCAACTTGATGAGTCAATGTCCGTGAGCCAATCACCGACGATATATGACTCGCCATTTTTCTTCTTCTAATGGAAATCCTTCTTCTTGTCATCTTTCTTCTTGTATGGCTTGTTTTTCTTCTTCTCATCTTTATCTTCATTACTTGAGTCATCTTTCTTGCCCTTGTACTTGTCTTTCTTGGGCTTGGTTCATTGATGTGCTAGATGACCAAGTTCTCCATAATTATAGCAATCCATCTCAGAGATTGGCTTCCTTCTATTGCTAGTGAAGAACTTCTTTTTCTTCCCATCAAACTTGATGCCGTTCTTGTTGAGCTTCTTAAGCATCTTGGCGGTTCTTCTCACCATGAGAGCAAAACTTGCATTATCAATTTCATCATCACTTGAGCTCTCATACTCAATTCTTGCTTTGCCCTTCTCTTGGCTAGCCTTGAATGCCAAGTCTTTGTCTTTCTTCTTAGTAGAGGACGAACCATCTTGTGGTATGATGTGTATGTACATCTCATGAGCGTTGATCTTTCCCAAGATTTGAATTGGTGTAGTGGTGGAAAGACCACCTTGATGAAGCACGGTCATAATATGCCCATATTTGTTAATGGAGAGGACACTTAAGATCTTTCTTACAACATCAGATGGTTGCATTTGTGTAAGTCCAAGCCCATTGACTTTCTCTACAAGAACATTTAAGCGTGAGTATATTTCATTAGCACTTTCTTTTGGAAGCATCTCAAATGAATTTAGCTTTTTCATGACAAGATGATAGCGTTCCTCACACTCGCTCTTTGTTCCCTCATGGAGCGCACAAATGTCCGACCATAGTGCATGGGCGTCTTTATGGTTCCTCACCCAATTAAACACATCTTTGCAAAGGCCTCTAAAGATGGTGTTTCTAGCCTCTGCATTCTATTTTTCATAATTCACTTTATCGCCTTGAAGGTGCTTAGGATCCCTAGGTTTTGGGAAACCTTTAGAGGTGGCTCTAAGAATTCTAACGTCTAGAGCTTCTAAATACGCCTTCATACGGATTTTCTCTAGGCGGTTAAGCCTAAATACATGAGCACGAGGCTCCGATACCAATCGAAAGGATCAAGATGCCCAAGAGGGGGGGGTGAATTGGGATAATTCTAAAATTCTTTACAATGATTAAACTCTACACTTAGCCCACTTCACCCCTTGTGCTTAGAAAGTGATTCTATTGATCTACCGCACAAAAGTTTAGCACCATAGGTTTCAATCCTACTCTATCATGTCAATTCTAAGTATGTAAAGACAAGAATTGAATTGCTCAAATGTAAATGCTTAAAGTAAAGAGAGGATAAGAAACATGGCGATGTTTTACCGAGGTATTAGAGAGTCGCCACTCCCCACTTGTCCTCGTTGGAGCACCCGCGCAACGGTGTAGCTCCCCCTTGATCAGCACAAGGATCAAATGCTCTCTACAGGTTGATTCTTCGACACTCCTGAAAGGTCCTAATATGGCGAGAGGGGGTGAATAGCCTATTTAAAAATCTACAAACCGACTAGAGCAATTTGATTAGTATAACAAATAGTGAAATACAAACTTGCTCTAGCTCTACAAGGGTTGCAAGCCACCTATCCAATAATTTTAGTTGATATGATCACTAGGTACACAATCCACTAGGTCACTACTCACTAAGAGCCCTCACAATTGCTACACTAAAGAGCTCCACTTGATGAACTTAAACCACAAAGCAAGCTCTCAATTCTAGCTATACTAAAGAGCTTGATATAGCTAGTTTGCGGGAATGCAAATGAGTAAGTGAGGTGATTATAAGACCGCGTAGAGGAGTGAACCAATCACAAGATGAATACTTTATCAATCACCGGGAGAATACCAAAGGGCAAGAGAACCGATTTTCTCCCAAGGTTCACGTGCTTGCCAACACGCTACGTCCCCGTTGTGTCGACCAACATTTGGTGGTTCAACGGCTAAGAGGTGTTGCATGAACCTCATCCACACAATTGGACACCGCAAGAACCTAAACACAAGTGAGGTAACTCAATGACACGAGCAATCCACTAGAGTTACCTTTTGGCGCTCCGCTGGGGAAGGTACAAATCCACTCACAATCACCGGAGATAGCCACGAACAATCACCGACTCGTGCCAATCCCCCACCACTGCACCAAGCCATCTAGGTGGTGGCAACCACCAAGAGCAACAAGTGAATCCCGCAGCAAAACATGAATACCAAGTGCCTCTAGATGCAATCACTCAAGCAATGCACTTGGATTCTCTCCCAATCTCACAATGATGATGGATCAATGATGGAGATAAGTGGGAGGGCTTTGGCTAAGCTCACAAGGTTGTTATGTCAATGAAAATGGACAAGCAAGTGAGCTTTAGCTGGCCATGGAGCTTAAATAGAAGCCCCCACAAAATAGAGTCATTGGGCTCCTCACTGCACAGAACATGGGCAGACCGGACGCACCGGTCAGATTGATCGGACGCTGGACCTCAGCATCCGGTCACATGATGCACTCCACGTGTCCCTCTCATCAAATGTTGTGCGCCTGATCTCAACGGTCAGAAGACCACCGGACGCAGCAGCTAACATTGATCGGACGCTGAACCCCCAGCATCCGGTCATTTCCAGTAAGCTTCTAGAAATGATTTTTCCCGACCGGACACGTCCGGTCACGCTTGATCGGACACCGCCAGCGTCCGGTCACATAGTGTCTTCCTCTGTGTTGCCATGTCAGCATGACCGGACACAGCCTACCAGCGTTCGGTCGCTGAGTGACCTAGCGTCTGGTCGTTTGACCGACGCCAGCATCTTCGCTGTTACAACTGACCGGATGCGCTGGTCCCTCTGAGACCAGCGTCCGGTTGCTTTGTGACCAGCGAGACCAACTCCTTTTCACCTCTATCTTCTTCTCCCTTGCTCAAATATACCAACCACCAAGTGTATCACCTTGTGCATATGTGTTAGCATATTTTCATAAACATTTTCAAGGGTGTTAGCACTCCACTAGATCCTAAATGCATATGCAATGAGTTAGAGCATCTAGTGGCACTTTGATAACCGCATTTCGATATGAGTTTTACCCCTCTTAATAGTATGGCTATCAATCCTAAATGTGATCACACTCGCTAAGTGTCTCGATCACTAAAACAAAATGGCTCCTACCATTTTTACCTTTGCCTTGAGCCTTTTGTTTTTCTCTTTCTTCTTTTCCAAGTCCAAGTACTTGATCATCACCATGGCATCACCGTTATCATGTTATGATCTTCATTTGTTTCACCACTTGGAATGTGCTACCTATCTCATGATCACTTTAATAAATTAGGTTAGCACTTAGGGTTTCATCAATTCACCAAAATCAAACTAGAGCTTTCAATCTCCCCCTTTTTGGTAATTGATGACAACCCTTACACAAAGATATGAATTGAAATTTAATTGAATCCATGTTGCTTGCCCAAGCATATTTACCATGTGTAAAAAGATATGGACAAGTTTCATGAATCCCATATGGTAGCAATCGCTCCCCCTACATATGTGCTAAGAGTTTGGATTGTAGCTTACACATATGCTTAGATAGGAAATAAAGGAGTCAACTCCTACCAAACGATGCTAAGGTATAAGAGATGGACCTTTGAAGCGTGATACCAATCAGAGTGCACCAATATATCATCCTTAGCACCATTAGTAACTAGACATACACAAAAACTAGAATACCCCATGAGATCAATATTACAAGCAATGGTCTAGTTTCCATAGAATGAATATAGGTCTAGTTACTTTAACTTGATACCACTTGGAAACTTTGAAATACAAATATTAGATAACCTATGCATGCTAGTTTTTCATTTCATCATTTAAATCTACAACTAGCATACACCACACAAGCATGGATATAGAAATTTAAAAACTTGTGCCATGCAAGCAAATATATGAAATGCACATTCAAATACATCATACAAGTTTATGAGCTTGCTCCCCCTACTTGTGTGCTCAAAATTTTAATATTATTTCATTTGTTTGCTCCCCTATCTTACTATCTTTGTGAATTTCTCTCCCCCTTTGTCAACAATTAGCACAAAAGGTGAGCTCAAATTATAGATAGGTTGGGGTGAAAACATGTGAAAAGAGGATCATTTTCCCAATTTGGTTCAATCTAGATCACTTGCAAAAGATATTTAACTCGGTTTGATCCAAGGATAAGCTTCTTCACACCTCTAAATAAGGGTTATGTCATATGCTACCACTAGACCAAATTAAGCATTGAAGCAATAG
The DNA here is from genome assembly GCA_904845875.1 of Miscanthus lutarioriparius. Lineage (NCBI taxonomy): Eukaryota > Viridiplantae > Streptophyta > Magnoliopsida > Poales > Poaceae > Miscanthus > Miscanthus lutarioriparius. The sequence goes on from CAJGYO010000005.1 coordinate 101,312,184, forward strand.
TGGTACCATACAAGCATTAAATTCATTTGATTTTCATGAATGAGCCTATTTGATGTGAAGGATGTCTAGATGCGCTAAACATGTCCTCAGCAAGGGTGTATACCATGTCAATCAACTTTTACCTTGGATTGCTCGAAGGAGAGGCATGTCATATAAGTGGGGGTGCTTCAACACATATTGGAGAAGTCAAGTATGTTCAATTTATTTCTTAGCTTGCAAAACCTCTTCTCATCAAGTGGCTTGGTGAAGATATCGGCAAGTTGATCTTCAGTGCCCACACTCTCAATGCAAATGTCCCCTTTTTGTTGGTGATCTCTTATGAAATGATGGCGGACATCAATGTGCTTTATTCTCGAATGTTGAACCGGGTTGTTGGTGAGCTTTACGGCACTCTCATTGTCACATAGCAATGGCACTTGCTTGAATTTGATCCCAAAGTCACTCAAAGTAGCCTTCATCCAAAGTAATTGAACACAACAACTACCGATTGAGATGTACTCTGCTTCAGCGGTTGAAAGTGCTACACCATTTTGCTTCTTTGATGACCAAGATACAAGTGATCTTCCCAATAGTTGACATATGCCCGATGTGCTCTTTCTCTCAACTTTGCATCCCGTATAATCGGAGTCCGAATATCCAATCAACTCAAATCTTGCTTATTTGGGATACCACAATCCAACATTTTGTGTATGTTTCAAGTACCTCAATATTCTCTTTGTTGCCTTCAAATGACTTTCTCTTGGTGAGGCTTGAAATCTAGCACATATACATACACTAAACATCACATCTGGCCTTAATGCGGTCACATAGAGTAGGCTTCCAATCATAGACCGATACATCTTTTGATCCACCATGTTGCCACTATCATCACTATTCAAAATTCCACTTGTCCCCATTGGTGTACTAATAGCTTTACTATCATCCATTCCAAACTTCTTGAGCATTCCTTGATATACTTGCCTTGACTCACAAATGTGTCATTCTTCATTTGCTTGATTTGAAGACCAAGGAAGTAACTAAGCTCTCCAATCATGGACATCTCAAACTCACTTGCCATCATATTTCCAAACTCCTCATAAAAATCTTGATTTGTTGACCCAAATATGATATCATCAACATAGATTTGCAATACAAACAAGTCATTTCTAAGCTTCTTAGTGAAGAGAGTGGTGTCAACCTTTCCCATCTTGAATCCCTTAGAGAGTAGAAAATCTCTCAATCTCTCATACCATGCTCTAGGTGCTTGTTTTAATCCATACAAAGCTTTTCTCAACTTGTAAACATGGTTGGGTTTCTTTTCATCTTCAAAACCGGGAGGTTGCTCAACATATACAAGCTCTTTGATGTACCCATTGAGAAATGCACTCTTCACATCCATTTGGTATAACTTGATGTTGTGGGCACAAGCATACGCTAACAAGATCCTAATTGCTTCCAATCTTGCAATCGGGGCATATGTTTCTCTAAAGTCAAGACCTTCAACTTGAGTGTAACCTTGAGCCACTAATCTTGCTTTGTTCCTTATTACTATCCCATTTTGATCTTGCTTGTTCTGAATGACCCACTTGGTTCCAATCACATTATGATCCTTAGGTCTCTCAACTAACTCCCATACTTAGTTTCTGGTGAAGTTATTTAGCTCTTCATGCATTGCATTGACCCAATCAACATTCATCAAAGCTTCATCTATCTTCTTAGGTTCAATGGATGACACAAATGAGTAATGCTCACAAAATAAAGCCAATCTTGATCTAGTTTGCACACCTCTTGAAATATCACCAATGATAGTGTCTAATGGATGATCTCTTGCAATATTGGTTGGTTGAAGCACTTGCACTTGATTGCTTGCATTTGATTGATCACTTGGTTGAGATGATGAACTAGCCACTTGTTGTTGATCTTGCACTTTGTCATCACTAGTTCTTGCTTAAACTTGATTATGAGAACCACTAGCTTGCACATTTGAGTTAGAGAGCACTTGATTCTTGTCATCTTCAACATCAATCACCTCTCTAGGCCTTATATCACCAATGTCCATGTTCTTCATTGCATGGACTAATTGAGTGCCTCTTACATCATCTAGATTCTCATCTTCCTCTTGGGAACCATTTGTTTCATCAAATTCCACTAGCTAAATTTCAAACTCTATATGCCTTGCTAGTAGTGGAGTAACCAAGCAAGAAACCTTCATCACATTTCTTTTCAAACTTGCTTAATCTAGTGCGTTTCTTCAATATGTAGCATTTGCAACCAAAAACCCGAAAGTATGTTATGTTGGGCTTTCTTCCATTCAATAGCTCATAAGGTGTCTTCTCCATCATGGGGTGACAATAGAGTCGGTTGCTATAATAGCAAGCCATGTTGATTGCTTTGGCCCAAAATGAATGACTCACATTGTACTCACTCATCATTGATCTTGCCATGTCAATCAAAGTTCTATTCTTTCTTTCAACTAGGCCATTTGATTGTGGAGTGTACTTGACCAAGAATTGATGTGTAATTCCAAATTTATCACACAACTCATCAATTCTTGTGTTCTTGAACTCGCTTCTATTGTCACTTCTCACTTTCTTGATAGTTGTTTCAAACTCATTGTGAATTCTCTTGACAAATGATTTGAATGTTGCAAACACATCACTTTTGTCAACAAGAAACAACACCCAAGTATATCTAGTGAAATCATCCACAATCACAAATCTATATTTGTTTCCACCAATGCTAGTGTATGTGGTTGGTCTAAACAAGTCCATGTGCATCAACTCAAACGCCTTAGATGTGCTCATCATGCTCTTCTTAGGATGTGTGTTACCAACTTGCTTTCTGGCTTGACATGCACTACATAGCTTATCCTTTTCAAATGTGACATCTTTCAAGCCTCTAACTAAGTCATGCTTAATCAACTTGTTCAATTATTTCATTCCAATATGACCAAGCCTTCTATGCCATAACCAACCCATGCTAGACTTAGTGATCAAACATGTTGTCAATTGAGCTTCTCTAGCATTGAAATCAACCAAGTATAGATTCTCATATCTAAATCCTTTGAAAATCAAGTTAGAGCCATCTACACTTATGACCTCTACATCATCCACACCAAATATGCACTTGAAACCAAGATCACACAATTGAGCTACCGACAATAGGTTGAAGTTCAAGCTCTCTACTAGTAGCATATTAGAAATGCTCAAGTCATTGGATATTGCAATCCTACCAAGTTCTTTGACCTTGCCTTTGCCATTATCACCAAATATGGTACTATCAATCCCATTGCTCTTGTTTTCATTGATTGAATTGAACATTCTTGGATCACTGGTCATGTGTTGTGTGCACCCACTATCAAGCACCCAATGCATTCCTCTGGCTTTATAATTGACCTACAAAAGAAGATCAATTTCTTTTAGGTACCCAAACTTGCTTGGGTCCTTATAGGTTAGTTACCAAGATCTTTGGTACCCAAATGGCCTTCTTCTTTGAGCCCACAATTGGTGTACCAATGAACTTAGCCTTCACACCATTGGCACCCTTAAAAAGCATGTAACAAGAATCAAATTTAATTGAGGATACATTAGGTAGTTTGTTCTTGTTAATGTTGCAATATTTCTCTACATGCCCAACCTGCTTGCATCTATTGCAAAACAGACCATTGCCCTTCATAAAGCTAACTTTGGGAGTGACAAAGGCCGTCTTGCCTTTCTTGGGGGTATAGCCTAATCCCTCTTTGTTGAGAGAAAACCTTTGGCTACCCAAGCATTTAAGCAAGCAGACATCTTCACCATAGGCATTGCCTAAGGCACGAGTGAGCTCATTCACCTCCATCTTGAGGGTCTCATTTTCCACCAATAGTGAGGCATCACAAGTGAGACCATCACTCAAAGGTGAAGTGAAAGTGGTAGTGCTACAAGAAGAGTTAGTGGGAGCAACTACAATGGGTTTATAAAAGGATTCATCAATAAGATCACAAGTTAGTCCCACATCACATGATATGATCACTTGCTCCTTCTTGGCTTCCTCCACTTTGACTTGCTCAATGAGAGAGGAGTGAGCCTTTTCAAGCTTAGAGTGAGCTTTGCCAAGCTTCTCATGGGCTTCCATTAGCCTCTCATGAGTGGCATTGAGGTCATCAAAGGATTGCTCAAGAAATTTTATTTTCTTACGTAATTCTTTACACTCCTTTCTCTTCATCTCACTGCAAGCGTGCACTTGCTCACACATGTCCAAGAGTTCTTCCTTGGTGTACTCCTCATCCTCATCATCATCATTATCATCATTCCTACAAGTATCACTTTCACATTCATCATCATCACTCACATCATATTTTACCTTGGTAGGCTTTGCCATGAGACATGTCGATGGAGTGTCGAAGATGGAGAGTTTATCGTTGATGGCGATGCTTGCTAGTGCTCTCTTGATAGATTTTTTGTCATCATCACTAGAGCTATCACTATCCAAAGAGCCATCACTATCCCATGTGACCACATAGCCTCCACCTTCTTCTTTTGGAAGGTCATTCTCTTCTCCTTCTCCTTTTTTTCTTATCCTTTTTGAGCTTCTTCTTCTCATCCTCATCATTGCACTATTGTAGGGACAATTTGCTACAACATGATTGGGTCTCTTGCAATTGTAGCATCTTCTCACATATTCTTTGCTTTTGGCGTGATCTCTTCTCTTTCTTGTACCATAGCCCTTCTTCTTCATGAATTTTCCCATCTTGCGGACAAAGAGGGCCATAGCTTCATCATCAATATCACTAAGATCATCATCATCACTTGATTCTTTCTTGGACTTGCCCTTGTTCTTGGATGATGATGAGCTAGCCTTGAATGCTATACTCTTCTTCTTCTTGTCTTGTTCTTCCTTCTTGTCATCCCCCTCCCTTTCCACACGGTATGTCTCTTGGGTCATGACATCACCTAGTACTTGGTTGAAGGTAATCTCCTTCAATCCTCCTCTTCTGATGAGCAATCTAAACATCTCAAATCTTGGAGGTAGGCACATCAAGAACCGATGAGAGACATCATCATCCTTAATCTTCTCTCCCAATGCCTTCAAATTATTGACAATTACTTACAAACGATGGAACATCTCCAGAATGCTCTCATCTTCCTTCATCTTGAAGCTTGTCAATTTATCCTTGAGGATATACAACTTGGCACTCTTCACCGCCAGTGTGCCCTCATATGTTTCCTCCAATCTCCTCCACACCTCATTAGCTCTTTCACAATCCTTGATTTGCTCAAACACTTTAGAATCAATGGCATTGTATATGGTGTTGAGAACCATTGTATTGCATTGCTTGTTGGTCTTGTCTAGGTTGGTGGGATTGTCGGGATCAATTATAGCATAATCATTCTCGGTCACATCCCATACTTGATCATTGATTGAACCAAGATACATCCTCATCTTTCTCTTCCAATAATCATAGCATGTGCCATCAAAGAATGGTGGTTTGCTCCCCACATGGTTGAACACAACTTGAGCCATAATTTGACACCGAGGTTGTTAAGCCTTTAATCAAACGGTGACCACGGCTTCGATACCACTTGAAAGGTCCTAATATGGCTAGAGGGAGGGTGAATAGCCTATTTAAAAATCTATAAACCGACTAGAGCAATTTGATTAGTATAACAAATAGCGAAATGCAAACTTGCTCTAGCTCTACAAGGGTTGCAAGCCACCTATCCAATAATTCTAGTTGATATGATCACTAGGCACACAATCCACTAGGTCACTACTCACTAAGAACTCTCACAATTGCTACACTAAAGAGCTCCACTAGATAAACTTAAACCATAAAGCAAGCTCTCAATTCTAGCTACACTAAAGAGCTTCATATAGCTAGTTTGTGAGAATGCAAATGAGTAAGTGAGGTGATTATATCGCCGCGTAGAGGAGTGAACCAATCACAAGATGAATACTTTATCAATCACTGGGAGAATACCAAAGGGTAAGAGACAGCTGATTTTCTCCCGAGGTTCACGTGCTTGCCACCCGGAGTCCGGTCGACAACAGAGAGGTCCAAAGCCTTCCAAGTCACGACCGGACACGTTCGGTTAACCCCGACCAAACACAGCCAGAGTCCGGTCCACCTGGTGAAAATATTCTTTGCTTGACCGGACGCAGGAACGCCATATGACCGGGCGCAGGAAAGGAACTATTTTTGCGTCCGGTCATTCCTTCGCAGCAACGGTTCAACCTTGCTCAATGCTTTCAATAATCAAATCATCACATGATGTAGTTATATCAATCTTAACAACATCGTTACTAGCATCATGTGGCTCATTGGATAAAAATTCATGAGAGATAACAAGATTATCATGATTGATCTTAAGATTTGTATATTCATCTTTTAACATTTTGTAGCTAGTGATGAGCTCATTATGTTTCACCTCAAGTTTATCATGTTCATCTTTAAGCTCTTTCTTAGAAGATTTTTGAGCTCCTTGAGTTTGGATGACATAGCATCATTTGCTTCTCTAAGCTCAACACTAGCCTTTTCTGCTATGTCACATTTAGCTAAGAGAGAGTCATTCTTAAGTTCTAGCTTTTCATTCTTAGCTCTTGACTTTCTAATGATCTTAGTGTATTGATTTAGCAATTTAACAAGATTATCATATGAAGGTGATTCAAATTCATCATCATCACTATCACTATCATCATTGCTAGTATGTTCATCACTACTACTATCATCATCATTTGATATCTTTCTTTCACCTTTGGCCATAAGGCATAGGTGTGTAGAGGATAATGGTGGTGGTGTCGGTGAAGATGATGAGGAGTCAATCGCTATAGAGGCCACCTCCTCATTCTCACTATCATCATCGGATGAGCAACTTGATGAGTCAATGTCCGTGAGCCAATCACCGACGATATATGCCTAGCCATTTTTCTTCTTCTTGTGGAAATCCTTCTTCTTGTCATCTTTCTTCTTGTATGGCTTGTTTTTCTTCTTCTCATCTTTATCTTCATTACTTGAGTCATATTTCTTGCCCTTGTACTTCTCTTGTACTTGTCTTTTTTGGGCTTGGTGCATTAATGTGCCAGATGACCAAGTTCTCTACAATTATAGCAATCCATCTCGGAGATTGACTTCCTTCTATTGCTAGTGAAGAACTTCTTTTTCTTCCCATCAAACTTGATGCCGTTCTTGTTGAGCTTCTTAAGCATCTTGGCGATTCTTCTCACTATGAGAGCAAGACTTGCATTATCAATTTCATCATCACTTGAGCTCTTATACTCAATTCTTGCTTTGCCCTTCTCTTGGCTAGCCTTGAATGCCAAGTCTTTGTCTTTCTTCTTAGTAGAGGATGAACCATCTTGTGGTATGATGTGTATGTACATCTCATGAGCGTTGATCTTTCTCAAGATTTGAATTGGTATAGCGGTGGAAAGACCACCTTGATGAAGCACAGTCATAATATGCCCATATTTGTTAATGGAGAGGACACTTAAGATCTTTCTTACAACATCAGATGGTTGCATTTGTGTAAGTCCAAGCCCATTGACTTTCTCTACAAGAACATTTAAGCGTGAGTATATTTTATTAGCACTTTCTTTTGGAAGCATCTCAAATGAATTTAGCTTTTTTATGACAAGATGATAGCGTTCCTCACACTCGCTCTTTGTTCCCTCATGGAGCACACAAATGTCCGACCATAGTTCATGGGAGTCTTTATGGTTCCTCACCCGGTTAAACACATCTTTGCAAAGGCCTCTAAAGATGGTGTTTCTAGCCTCTGCATTCTATTTTTTGTAATTCACTTTATCGCCTTGAAGGTGCGTAGAATCCCTAGGTTTTGGGAAACCTTGAGAGGCGGCTCTAAGAATTCTAACGTCTAGAGCTTCTAAATACGCCTTCATACGGATTTTCCAATAAGGAAAATCATCTTTCTCAAAGATAGAAGGAGGTCCATCCCCGTGAGACATCTTTCTCTAGGCGGTTAAGCCTAAATACATGAGCATGAGGCTCCGATACCAATCGAAAGGATCAAGATGCCCAAGAGGGGGGGGGTGAATTGGGCTAATTCTAAAATTCTTTACAATGATTAAACTCTACACTTAGCCCACTTCACCCCTTGTACTTAGAAAGTGATTCTATTGATCTACCGCACAAAAGTTTAGCACCATAGGTTTTAATCCTACTCTATCATATCAATTCTAAGTATGTAAAGACAAGAATTGAATTGCTCAAATGTAAATGCTTAAAGTAAAGAGAGGAGAAGAAACGTGGTGATGTTTTACCGAGGTATCAGAGAGTCGCCACTTCCCACTAGTCCTCGTTGGAGCACCCACACAAGGGTGTAGCTACCCCTTGATCAGCACAAGGACCAAGTGCTCTCTACGGGTTGATTCTTCGACACTCCTGAAAGGTCATAATATTGCTAGAGGGGGGTGAATAGTCTATTTAAAAATCTACAAACCGACTAAAGCAATTTGATTAGTATAACAAATAGCGAAATGCAAACTTGCTCTAGCTCTACAAGGGTTGCAAGCCACCTATCCAATAATTCTAGTTGATATGATCACTAGGTACACAATCCACTAGGTCACTACTCACTAAGAGCTCTCACAATTGCTACACTAAAGAGCTCTACTAGATGAACTTAAACCACAAAGCAAGCTCTCAATTCTAGCTACACTAAAGAGCTTGATATAGCTAGTTTGCGGGAATGCAAATGAGTAGGTGAGGTGATTATACCACCGCGTAGAGGAGTGAACCAATCACAAGATGAATACTTTATCAATCATCGGGAGAATACCAAAGGGCAAGAGACAACCGATTTTCTCCCGAGGTTCACGTGCTTGCCAACACGCTACGTCCCCATTGTGTCGACCAACATTTGGTGGTTTGGCGGCTAAGAGGTGTTGCATGAACCTCATCCACACAATTGGACACCGCAAGAACCTAACCACAAGTGAGGTAACACAATAACACGAGCAATCAACTAGAGTTACCTTTCGGCGCTTCGCCGGGGAAGGTACAAATCCACTCACAATCACCGGAGATGGCCACGAACAATCATCGACTCATGCCAATCCTCCACCACTGCACCAAGCCGTCTAGGTGGTGGCAACCACCAAGAGCAACAAGTGAATCCCACAGCGAAACATGAATACCAAGTGCCTCTAGATGCAATCACTCAAGCAATGCACTTGGATTCTCTTCCAATCTCACAATGATGATGGATCAATGATGGAGATGAGTAGGAGGGCTTTGGCTAAGCTCACAAGGTTGTTATGTCAATGAAAATGGCCAAGAGAGTGAGCTTTAGCCGGACATGGGGCTTAAATAGAAGCCCCCACAAAATAGAGTCGTTGGACTCCTCACTGCATAGAACACGGGCCGATCGGACGCACCTGTCAGATTGACCGGACGCTGGACCTCAGCATCCAGTCATGTGATGCACGCCACGTGTCCCTCTCTTCAAATGTTGTGCGCCTGATCTCAACGATCAGAAGACCACCGGATGCAGCAGCTAACATTGATCGGACGCTGAACCCCCAGCGTCCGATCGTTTCCAGTAAGCTTCTAGAAATGATTTTTCCCGACCGGACGTGTCCGGTCACGCTTGATCGGACACAGCCAGCGTCCGGTCACACAGTGTCTTCCTCTGTGTTGCCACGTCAGCATGATCGGACATAGCCTACCAGCGTCCAGTCGCTGAGTGACCTAGCGTCCGGTCGTTTGACCGACGCTAGCATCTTCGCTGTTACAACTGACCGGACGCGCTGGTCCCTCTAAGACCAGCATCCGGTCACTTTGTGACTAGTGAGATCAACTCCTTTTCACCTCTATCTTCTTCACCCTTGCTCAAATATGCCAACCACCAAGTGTATCACCTTGTGCACATGTGTTAGCATATTTTCACAAACATTTTCAAGGGTGTTAGCACTCCACTAGATCCTAAATGCATATGCAATGAGTTAGAGCATCTAGTGGCACTTTGATAACCGCATTTCGATACGAGTTTTACCCCTCTTAATAGTATGGCTATCGATCCTAAATGTGATCACACTCGCTAAGTGTCTCGATCACTAAAACAAAATGGCTCCTACAATTTTTACCTTTGCCTTGAGCCTTTTGTTTTTCTCTTTCTTCTTTTCTAAGTCCAAGTACTTGATCATCACCCTGGCATCACCGTCATCATGTTATGATCTTCATTTGTTTCACCACTTGAAATGTGCTACATATCTCATGATCACTTTGATAAACTAGGTTAGCACTTAGGGTTTCATCAATTCACCAAAATCAAACTAGAGCTTTCAACTCCGTCGCGGTGAATCACCCACAACCGCTGACAACTTGAGTTGGGTCATCCACAAGCTCCACCGAATGATCACCAAACTCCTAATCACCACCAAGCCGTCTAGGTGATGGCGATCACCAAGAGTAACAAGCAATAACTCTTACTTGACCATAACAAGCCTAATGAGAAGGGTGGATGCACACTTGCTACTCTCTTTGAACTAATGAGGCCTTAATCTTGGATTCTCAAATCTCAATCACCTCACTAGGCTCTTGCTCTCCTAAGCACTCTCAAGGGTGTTTCTTAACTGTTGAAATAGGCAAGAGTACTCCCTTGAATGAATAGAGGACGTATATATACTCCCTCATTTAAAACGAATCGTTATGTGCCTCTACGGGGTGACCGAACGCTCCGGTCATAGTGACTGGATGCACCGGTCAGTTCTCCCCATAACCGAGCAGTTAAGTTGTGACCGGACACTAACCAGTGTCCAGTCACAAAAACCGCTCTCTGGAACCTTACTGGAGTTGACCGGACTCTAGCATTCAGCGTTCGGTCACTCTTCTCTCAGCGTCCGGTCACAATCAGACGGCTTTACCTTGATCAAATGAACTGATCGGACTCTGTGCTAGCGTCTAGTCACACCGAAATCAGCGTTCGGTCAATATTTGACTCTTCATTCACTTCCAACTCATAATCATATGTGAATGAAGTTTGCTCCAATTGATCTTAGGGCCACTTAGGAGCTATCTAGTGTTAGATTTGACAAGTGTGCACCACACCTAACCCACCAGACTCACCTAGGTCAAGTTACTAGCCCATACCCCTTAATAGTATGGCCAATGGAAAACAAAGTCCTAAACTACTCTAAGTGCTCTAAGTGTCTCTTCAACACCAAATGACACTTAGAACTAGTCCGTCCTTAATATTGTCGTCCATCCTTTGAAAACTAAAACGATTTCCATCGTAGGGGCATGACAACCATGATTGCCCAATCAATTGCCATTACCATGACCTAGCTTAATTGGCTCTACAAAATACACGTTAGTCATAGTAATCATGTATTGTCATTAATCACCGAAAGCCAACTAGGGGCCTAGATGCTTTCACTGCGTTCGGTCGATTACCCTCCAGCGTTCGGTCAATGTTGAGCTATTGTCACGACAGTGAACAGTGTCATCGTCGCGTCCAGTCAATTGAAGTCCTCAGCGTTCGGTCACTGCTGCTGACGCCTGCTGTTGTCGAGCATCTTGATCGGACGCGTCCGGTTGCTATAAGGATCACGTTCTGTCACCTCTGTGAAGCTCATTTTTCACGATTTTGCATCCGGCTTGGTTCCTATCTTCGTGCTTGGACTTTGCTTGATATCTTAGGTCTTCTCTTGTGCTTTTAGGGTCTTTCTTATAGTGTTGATCATCGGATCATCATGTCGCCTTCGTCCAAGTCACGTCTTACGCTCTATTGAACTACAAAACAATCACTTGCAAATTCATTAGTCTAATTTAGTTGTGTTGGTTATCAAACACCAAAATCCAAAGTAAATAGGCCTAGGGTCTATTTTTCTTACATACTGAACTAATGTTTGACACGTTGCATTTTATTTTATCTCATAATATCAGCTATGAACGTTCCTTTTTAAAAAAAAATAAAGGAAGGTTTATTATATAAATAAAATTCTAACCTTTGTAACAATAATAACAAGGTGCATACAACAATACCATGGACCTTTTAGAAACTTATATACGAGCTCAAGTCCATAAATCCCTGACATTTTACATTGAAACCTTAGATTAAAAAACTTGTTACCATCATGTTCTTCGGACGATGGATGTGGAACTTCTTAGATTTGCTCGTCCAAGGCCCAAAGTGTTGTAACGGCAATGCGGTCGCTGATGGAAAATAAAATCTTCAAGAAAAAAGTCTATTTTACCTCCCAAATAACCGTCATGGTATGATTTTTCTCATAAGACTATAAAACCCAACATCCTTACCCCTTAACTTTCAAAACCATTCAAATTACATCATCCCTTTTTTTGTTAAAAAATTTGGTAAATACTTGATAACATTTTTAAACCACGAAAGATGTCCCTAAGCTTCTAACAAGTCTAAGAAAATCCTAGACATGTATTGGGACATGCAAAAAAGATATTTATAGGTCATGAAAGATCTGTAGGGGTTTCCAAAAATTAGATTTAGCTATAGAAAAAGGGAAACATCAAGAAGAATGTGGAGAATTCCTAAAACATTCTAATCGATGTATGTGTTTTAAAACTTTTCCATAATAGAATACGAGAAGCAAGTAAGCAACTAGCATAAAGTGCATAGCATGAATGCATTCAACATTCATCTATGTTTTTATTTATAATGGTTTCATCTTATGGCAGAAAATTTTCAAAACATGTATACATCTATATTTTTTTGTAAGTTTTCCAAAAAAAATTATATATTTTACATTTTCCTAGAGCTACATCTATTTTTGGAAGCTTCTAAAGAAATTTGCATGAGCTCAAAATATTTTATTTGGGTTACTCATGTCTCAGTCTATCTCTAGGACTTTTATAGGAATTTTAGAAGATTATATATTTTTTGTAGTTTAAAAACTTTATTAGATATTTACCTTTTTTTAACTAAAAGAGGTCGACACCACTTTGAAAACCACTTCAAATCGGGGCAAGGATGTAATTTAAATGGTTTTGAAAGGAGGACGTTTCGCTTCAAAGTTTGAAGAAAAAAATCATGCCAAGGTTTCTTTTGAGTGAAAACATCATACCAAGGTAATAATTCATATTTTTTGAGAGGGGTAAAATAATTCATAGGTTTTTTTTATTGTCTTTATACGGACAGCCCATAGCCTACAGAAAAAGGCCGGCGACACAAAGAAAAAGGCCAAGGCCCAGTAGCCCAACCCAACCACCCATTCCATCCAACAGATCGACGCCGTCCGATGCGAATCGAGCGTCCCCACGCCTCGCGCAGCAGCGCGTACACAAAACCCTAGTAGCACACCAGCTATATAATCCTTCACTCCTACCAGCCGCCTCCACCCGCTCCCCCAGCCAGAAAACCCTAGCCGCCGCCGCAGCGGCCTCCCAGGTAAGCAGGAGCGTCCACCCCCGCCATAGCCGCCATGAAGCGCAACCCCCGCGTCACCAGCTCCCGCCGGAAGTGCCGCAAGGCGCACTTCACGGCCCCGTCCTCCGTCCGCCGTGTGCTCATGTCCGCGGCGCTGTCGACGGAGCTCCGCCACAAGTACAACGTGCGCTCCATCCCGATCCGCAAGGACGACGAGGTGCAGGTCGTGCGCGGCACCTACAAGGGCCGCGAGGGCAAGGTGGTGCAGGTGTACCGCCGCCGCTGGGTCATCCACGTCGAGCGGATCACCCGCGAGAAGGTGAACGGCTCCACCGTGAACGTGGGCATCCACCCCTCGAAGGTGATCGTCACCAAGCTGAAGCTCGACAAGGACCGCAAGGCACTCCTCGACCGCAAGGCCAGGGGCCGCAACGCCGACAAGGCTAAGGGCAAGTTCACCGCCGACGATGTCGCCGCCGCTGCTGCTGGTGCCGCCGCCACCGGTGCCTCTCTCCAGGAGATCGACTAGGCGCTTCGCGGGGATCTGATGGTGGTCGTACCGCCTTTTCCTCCTTATCGTTCTAGTTTTTGCAATCAATGATTATGTGCTAGGAGTTCTAAGTTGAAAACTGTTTTATGCCTCGATGAGAGTTTTTGAACTTAATGTGGATCTATGTGTCTGTGATCTGAGATATGAAGAATTCATTATATGGTTAATATCTCTTCCTTGTGGTATCTCCTTAATCTTGTGGTATCTTCTTAATGGTTGCTGTGCTTTGGCTTCACTCTATTGCTTATCTAATGCAATCTATTGGTTTATCTTGTCTGTTGAGAGTTTGCTAATTTTATATTGTAGTCTGTTAAATAAATTAGCTTGAATGTCGTTTGTAGGTTATATTTCGAATTATATCTACTTGTGAGGAAGCAATTTATGTTAATTGTCAATCTAGTTGTTTGAAGGTTTTTAATTTGACATGATTTATTTACTTTTCAATGTGCCCGTTCCAAACATTTTTCATCAGCCATATGTTTGTAGTAGATGCCATAGGGCCTGCTAGTTTGATCCCAAAACCAAGGGGATTGGAGGGGTCCCCCCTCAACCCTTCTAATCGCCTCCAATCCCTTTAATTTTGGGATCAAACGAACAAGGCCTTAGGCATGTTGTGTCTGGAAGGTTGTGTATGTTAAATTCACATGCTTCTGCTCTTGTTTTCATTGTGATCAAGTTACAGTTTACATCCAGCATGCTTCTGCAGGTAATTGTTGGTGTCTGATTATGTTTGCAATAGCTAATGTTAGCCTAGACCTTGTTAGCTACTGGAATGCTTCCTTGTTTAATTATGTTTGTATTGTAATAGCTAATTTTAGCCAAAACCTTGTTAGCTCCTGGTATGCTTGCCTGTTTAATTACGTTTCTAATAGCTAATGTTAGCCTAAACCTTGTTAGCTCCTGGTATTCTTGCCTGTTATTGAGTGCTAGCAATCTTATGCATGCATTTGTTCTGGAAGATTGTGCTTTCACAGCAGACGTGGTTCCAAGTGCACGCAACTCTTAAATAATTATGGTAGTACTTCAATTCAGTATCACGAGGGGGCTAATGAGTGTTCTATATATAGCTTGTTTTTGTTTTGAACCAAATTGTTCATTTTGAATGAATGATGCTTGTTGAACTGGGCCATGCTGAATGCTTGTTGAATCTATAGCGAAATATATGATATTTCTGTTAGTGTGGAAACACGTTGACGCCCCTGAATTTGATCTTGTCTCTACCTGAAATATGTGTAAGAGCTGCTTAGATGTGATTTGCTCCAGTGTGGAGATAAAGAAGCACTGTTCATTTCGTTTTGTTCATTTGCCTGTGCATTGAAATTGTACATACCAGTATATCACACTGAGATTGGGATTGGTAATACGGATGCTCGTCTTCAACCTCTTTCTTGCCCCAGCCCCTCCCGCTCAGATCCTTGGAAAATAGTAGGATTTTTTCTGACCGTTTGGAATGCACTGGAAAAGAAAAAATCCACTCAGTCCACTCAGATCTTTTGTTTTTTCCTTCGTGTATGATGACAGTGCTTGTGAAGAATTAAAGAAAGAAGGCAGCATGCCACATCAAGAGTTTGTTGTTTGTCTGTCGCCGTGGTAACCCCATGGCATTCCCGTTTGTACCACAGCCATCCAGAAGCGCCGCGCTCCTGGTGGGCAGTACTCCTGGTTCCCCTGTCATGGCTGACTTGATCTGCTTCGTGCCTATCGCGTCCATGGCCTGCCCTTTGGCTTCTACGATTGGTGGATTGGTGAGAATGATGAACAACACGAGAGTCGAGAGGATTAAAATGATAACGCGCAGGAGAGACATCGATGAAAGAATTGTATAAAAAATTGAAGGGCGACAAAACTAACTTAACCATCTATTGGTCAGGTGGTATTGTAAATATTCCAGTCAAGGCAAGATCAGTTTGTGAAGGTACATGACTATCTTTCATTTCTTTCCTTTTCCCTTTGGCATCTACTCAGTATCTAATTATTATTGAGTTCTCTGTATTTCTAATTCCTGTTTTCGAAACACCATCACTATTTGTTTTTTGTGTTTTTTTCTATCCTCTATTTTGCTATTTCATTTCATCTACATCCTATTCCTGTGTTATTTTTCTTTTCCTGTGTTTATGTTCCCTCTTAAGGTGTTGCCCTTGTCTCACCACAGCATGCCTTCTCCATCATCGCTAGCCACGTCGCCCACAGATCCTTGTCCTTACCTAATCCCAATTGGACAAAGAGCCTCTGTACACTGTATGTCTCCCGTCACTTTGCACTGCCCCTCAACCAACCACCATTGTCAACGAAGACATTTTGCCTTGTTCGCCACTTGACTCGGCCACCACCCACAGTTGGCGACGAGGCAACTCTGTGTGGCTCCGCCAACCTCCGGTTCGACCCGCATGTCCACCTCACTCCCCCCCTCTCAGGCTCATGCCAAACAAAGATTTCGCAAAAAAAACAAGAAAAAAGAAAAGTCCGGAGCCGCTTGCCGCGGCGCACACTACTTAGTCATGTGTATGATAATAATGGTGCATGCATGTATATGCAATGACCGAACTTTTGGGCCCCTATTTTCTAAGAAAGTAACTCCTATTATCTGTAGTATATAGCCTTTTCTTCTCCTCCAACGTATTACCAGTACCTTTTGGAAGTGGATATGTGAGAAGGGGTGTAAATCTCCTACATTTGAGGGAGAGTGTGTGGATTTTGAGTAACTGTCTAAAACTTTTAGATATTGAAGATAGAGTGAGTATTTGTTGGTGCAATCACAAATCCTTATATTGTACTCCCTTGATTTTAAATTATAAGACGTTTTGGATTTTTTTAGATATACATAGATTTTGCTATGGATTTAGATATACATTATGTCTAAATATATAGTTAAAGCAGTATATGTAGAAAAACCAAAACATCATATAATTTGGAATGGAGGGAGTATGTTTTCAGTATTAAGGATGAGACAAGTAATCTGTTGGAGATGCTCGTAGTCGTATACTGGATAATGGCTGTGTGATTAGGCCGACTAAAAAATAGGCCAGATGGCGGTTATTGTGCTTGGCTGACCATGTGATTTTATTCGGCTGGCAGAGAATGCAGCTGCTGGGCTGGTGGCCCAGCATCGGCCTAGCTGTTGGCAAAACGGCCCAGGCAGGCAGCGACTGCTGCCGAGTATAAAAAGGAGAATATTCTAAAAAAAGGAGAAAACAGAGAGGCGAGGAGAGCGTAGTCTCGCACATATAAATCTTCACATACATATATATGGGCGCGCAACAACAAAATCACCATAGATATCTTACAAAGTGCACATATTTGTACCTTCAAGCAAACGAACTCAAATAGGAGTAAATACATGTAATGATACAGGGACAACCAAATTAACCAGACAATAAAAAGGAAAACAGGGCAAAACACATCACTGCTATAACAACTAGTAGTACTCACTTCGTCTACTTTGAAGACGAGCTCGGCAGCACGTTGTTTGGAGTTGCACTTTCCGAGTCCTCTTGGAAGTTATTCCATGGATGTACATGAGATCTTCTCGGGATGCCTTCAAAAAGAACATTTACATCTGCGTAACATACTGCGCCAGTCATATAAATTTCTCTCCCTTTACCTCTTTCCACGAGATCGACCTCATAGTACAAGTCCCCTAGCTGACGATGTGCCATGAGCAGCCAGATGAAGGTGAGGAGCTCCCCTCCCGTGCTCAGCCGGCGAGCGTGCTCCTCCGGGCGGGACTTCCCAGCTGCATAGATGAGCAGCCGCACCCATGTCTCCGCAAGCATTTGCAGCGCTGCACGAAGATCCTCCTCGCGCTTCACCATGTCTTCCACTAGGGAGAAAGCTTCCTCAGTCAAATTGAACGCATTCTGAAATGCAGTAGACTGTGTTGGCAAATTATCCAGAAAAATCTCCTTGCTACCACGAGATCTGTCTTTGAAACTCTTGGTGGCTCTTACTAGTAAGTCATGCACGTTGCCTCCAACAGGTAGCAATGCAGGGTGCATGACCAGCAGGAACAACATGTAATCAGACATCCCCCTGCATGAATCTATAAGGGGACGCATCTCCTGCATTATCCCTCCCATGTGTCTTGCCTTGAACAGGAGCAAGTCTGTGAAGACGTGCATCAACAACAAGGCCTCCTCGAAGGGGCGCTGGACCACATCATACAATTGAGAAGGCATTCTTAGGGGCTCCAAGTTCTCTCTATTGATCTCTTGGTGGATGAGATTCTTTATTTCAGTGGTAACTTTGGCATGCCTGATGTGTCGAATGCTAGTCCAAATCTCCTTAGCTCCAACCTTAACCATCATTTGAGCTATCCTCGACCTATCGTCAGCAACACAGGAGTTTAAGAAGTTGTATTGCCCAATTGAGTTTGACCACCATGGCTTCGTTTCTGGCTGGATCTTCGCAAAGATAAACCATGGTACTCTGGCGAGGATACTGCATCCTCCATGTCTATCTTGGTCGGGTTCCATGGACACCAATGCCCGTGGTGAAATAATGGCAAGAATGGCAGCAAAAGCCTCCAAGAAAAAAGCTCCTATGAATAATATATAGGTTACTACTACATCATCACTTCTTGGTGGAGACCTATACTGTCTTTTCTTGTTGTTGCTCATCAAGAGGAACAACACAAAAGCAACCATTGAGGAGGTGAGGGAGACACATCGAAGTATGAGCCCACCCCTTGCTTGGATCACTTTTGCTTTTGTGTAGAGATCGTCGTACATCATGCTAAGTTCAATCTCCATTAGCTTGAAAACTACTTGTACAAGTGTCATTGGTTGGTTGTAAGGAAACCGAAATAACCGTTGGGTGTCAGGCTCCATCTGGTATATTTTCCTTCCAGCAAATACCTCATGAACACCTAGATTGGAGTGAAAAGCACGCTTGACAATCGATGAATATTTCATATCAGTTTGAAGATGGATGTCTTCATGTCTATATCTCACTCTGGGTGATTCATTTGCAACTATGGTTGTCTGAGTGGAATCATCAAATACAATAATGCTGCTGATAGCAGAGCTCTTGAGGCCTTTCTGGCTCCCACACTTGAGCGCCCATATCCTCTCCCCATACTTGATGACTCCGGCGACAAATACAAAGGCTGCTGGTATCACAAGCTGGTTATGTGCCATTGAATTCCATAACACATAGAGAACTAGGCATACTTGGACCATCATGTTCAGAAAATGCCTCAGCCATAGCTCATTGTCCTCCAGGGCGAAGGCAGTCACAGTGTCTTGCCCGCCAAGGTGCACGAGAAGGAATGGTGCCCACAAGAGAGTGAGAGGGTGGCTTGGGCTGGACAATGCTTGGGATTGAAGGCATTCTTGGTAACATCTATCACCATTTGCAGTAGTAGTTGTGGTGGTGGGTAGATGTCTTGAGAGGTACCCTAGGGCGTATACAGCAATGAAGTCCGCTGATAGGTATGCAAGCCATAGTGAGAGCCTGAGCAGAGCATTGCTGCTGCGGCGCCGAAGGCCACCAAAGAAGAAGAGCAGCAATTGCAGGGCGAAGCTTAGCAGCAACAATATCTGAATCTCCCAATCAACAATCACTTGGATAATGAGGCCGTTCCAAGCTTGGGCCATGCTTCTTTGACACTTCACTTAGTTAGGAGCTACACATCAGAGAGGACATTCTAATTAGAACATCGTATGTGTGTGTTTCAGCTACGCACTTGATTTAGTGAGTGTATAAATGGTCTCCTATATATAAAGAAAAACATGGTCGTCTCTCTACATATGCATGGTGTGAATAATGATATTATATTGTTTTGTGCTATAAACCAAATTGTTGTACAGCAGGTACCAAGATGAACAAACGTATATATAGTCCAACAGGCTTTTTATAATGTGACTATCGAATGTATACAAAAAAGTTCCATTTGTGTCTGTCACACTTTTTAAAACTTCTGATCGTGATCCCACAAATACCCTAAAAGTTTCATGTTGTTTATTTTTTACGAAGGGCAACTTAGAAAGTTATCCTAAAATTAGCTTAGATAGGGAAAATGTATATTTTACAACCGTAAACCTTGTTGAAAGTCTTGAAAGTAATGTAAACATTAAACCCAGACATATTGTAAACCCTAAACCACCATTTGCTTTTGAATCTTGGGATGAGTTAAGTGGGTTTGAAATTTATTGAATGATGTGCGCTGATGTGGCATAAGAATAAATTTCATCATGTTGTTCTATACTATTTTCTAGCTATATATGTTAAAAAAGTACATTTATGAATATACACGGTAAAAAAGAACTTATTGCTATGTCTAACTTTTGAACCATTCTTTTTTTACCAACACAAAAGATTAGTAGGCGCGGCCTGTTTTTCTTTTTATGTGTGGACGAAAACATTGCCCCCACAAATAAAAACAGGATGGCACTGTACCAATTCACCTGCTCTTGGAAATTCACTTCCTGGGGCAGGCCGTAGCGCCATCTGCCAATAGAAATGGCCACCATTTCCAGCCCCCCCCACCCCCGGGCGAAAATGGTGGCAATTTCTAGGAGCGATTGGTTTCACCACCCGCACCTGGTAACTAGCTCGCACGATTAACCTTACAAATTGAAAGTGCATCTAGTCCTTTAATGGGTTTTGGATGATTGAATGATAACGTGATTAAAGATCTAACCCGTTTGCTAAGTGTGGACAGGTAATAAGTTATCTCACAGGTACTTAATGAAAGCCAAAATGATGCGTTGTTGTATAAACAATCTAGTTCAAGCACAAGACAACAATGCAAATGGAATTCATGCAAATGCTTATTTATTGTGAGATTTTC
Source organism: Miscanthus lutarioriparius (assembly GCA_904845875.1). Classification (NCBI taxonomy): domain Eukaryota; kingdom Viridiplantae; phylum Streptophyta; class Magnoliopsida; order Poales; family Poaceae; genus Miscanthus; species Miscanthus lutarioriparius. The sequence continues at coordinate 101,332,840 of CAJGYO010000005.1, forward strand.
ATATACTATGTGAAAGCAAGCTCGTAAGAATTAATTAATGAGACATGAGGGATTGCATATGGAATGGTCTTATATTTGAAGCTTGCTAAATTGAAATGAAAAAGATAACAATACAAATGAATGGTCGATTCAACATAAGATGTGACTTGATGGCTTGAGATGGTGAAGATAGCAAGGAAAGGCTTCGAGGTCCTAAGCAAGGGTGAAGGGCAAGCGGCGGCTTGGCGGCCGAAGAACCTAACTACGGTGAAGAAGGAAGTACTTGCATTTAGTTGAGGTACTAATCAAGCTATGATGGTCATGTCAATGTGGAGGATCAAATCACTATTGGAGTGTTTGATAGAAGTGACTTGATACATTTGGGATTATTCAAATTTGATGAATGGAATCAAGTCACATGCTCAAGATGGTTATGCTCAAGTGAAAAGATCAATATCAACATGTTGGCAACCTCACTCGATGAAGAATGGAATACACGGCTTCGGTTGAAAGAGATCAACTCAAAAGGTTTAAATTCGTTATACTTTTAAATTTGAGTTAATAGGAATGTCGTACTATTAAGAAGGATGCATCATGTTGATAGATAATGTTTCATAAGTGCTCAAGCCAACCCATGTGAGTTTTGAGTGTTTGAGAGACAAAAGAGCTAATCTGTTTTTGCTGGTCTGGCAATACCGAACGTGTTCGGTATTTGCCCAGCAATGGTAATTCTTGTTGTTCTCGGCTTAGTTAGTCGAGAGTTCCGACGGTCGGGAGTTCCGGCATAGGTCGGGAGTTCCGACGTCTCGCGCTTAACTGACTCAGATGGTTCACTGCCCTGGTCATACCAGATGTGTCCGGTATTATGGACGACCAGAGGCAAACGCCTAGTTTTCAAATGCCTTGAGGGTTGAGAGTTTCGACAGTCGGAAGTTCCGGCATGTGTCAGGAGTTCCGACACCTCACAAACATCAACTCAGTTACTTAGTTTTCAAATATGCTCAGAGTCGGGAGTTCCGCTATTCATCGAGAGTTCCGACGCCTCATATTGTCACTGTAACTTAGTTACCGTTGGGGCAGTGCAAGTCATACCGGACATGTCCGGTATGTTGTCCGGTATGACAACGGCTATAAAACGACTAGTTTTTCAAGGGGCTATAAATACCCCAAGCCTCCATCTTTGGAGGATGCTGATTCTGCTGATACACATACACGTTTTTTAGCCTTGCCAACTCTCCTAAACTCTCTCTTAGTGAGTGTGTGATCCAAATTGCCAAATTAATTAGTGGGTTGAGAGAAATTCAAAAAGAGAGCAATCCATCCACTTGAGCACTTGTGCATATTGTCAATCTCGTGATTTGCATTTGTTACTCTTGGACTCTTTGGTCCTAAATAGCTAGGCGTCGCCGGAGAGCACCCGAGAGATTGTGGTGTGTCTCGGAAAGTTTGTAACGGTCGATTCCGCCGCCTCAGAATCAACTAGTGGAAGGAGGAAAATGAGTTGGAAAAGACTCTGGCTAGAGTGACCTTCATAGTACCCTCTAGGGCTGACCTTCGCTGGGTCGCCCGCAGCCCCCTCAACGGAGAGTAGGATTCGAACGAGTCCGAACTTCGGTAAAAAAAATATCGTGTCTCAATTCGTATTTCATTTGATATTTGTGTTGCTCCAGCTCTTGTGCAGGTTCTCTGTGTATATTGAGTAGGTGCCTGCAGTTTAGCTACAAGATAGAAATCGAAAGGAGCAAATTTAGGGCTGCTCTGCAGAAATCGTGTATACCGGACACGTCCGGTATTAATACCGGACACGTCCGGTATTTCGTACTTGTGCTGAAAATATTTATTCCCTGTTCTAACTTTGTGTTGCAGGGTTGTAGCTTCTAGATATATTCTTTGTACCTTACTTATTCTGTGGTTAACTTGTGAGGAGTGATATTACTTTTAATTTGGAGTTTTCCTTTTCTAATTGTTTCCGCATTTAAACGTGTTAATTTTCAGAAACGCCTATTCACCTCCCCTCTAGACGGCATCCTAGGTCCTTTCACAAATGTTGTACAAAACTCTAACCAGCTTCTTCCTCCTCGAGACACACACGGTGGTAGAGCAGTGACGGCAGAGGGAGGCCCTGCCAAAATTTTCAAGAAAATAAAAGGTGGGGGACTCCTCATTTCCTTGGAGTTGATAGCTATAGGATGTAAGCATGATGCCACGTGATAAAATACCACAAGACGGTATCAAAATATATTAAAAAATGGCAACATGCATATATCGCACCTCCGCGTATCAAAATATTCCACTTGCCAAATTCTGTCATGCCATGGAGTGGAGCTAGCGCAACAGATTATTTATCCGTGTAATTAAATATCATGGAAATGAGATTCCTGGAAGGTCATTCTATTTTTCTAAATTTTTTTTCCTAAGAAACAAGTTTATACTTGAACTCTTGAAGTACTTGAAACTGCAAAATGAAATCAAAGCATATTTGGGAAGATGAATATAAGCCGTGTATACTTGAGTTGCAGATTTTCAGTTTACCTTACAATGACACTCAGCTCGCATGCATCGACGACCGAGTTTCTTGCTGGATCCCTTGCATGGAATATTTGCACGCGTTGTTGGCAACTAAGGGTACGCAGGTTTTGGTGTAAAATTTCCCCTCCTCTTATAGTAATAGACGACGGACAACCCTGAGATGTGTCATAGATCTTATAACACATACATAAGTAAATTGATCTTTATTCCTTTCTTGTGCTCTTGAACCAAGCATCGACCACCTTTATAGGGACACAAGTAATGCTTCCTCAGCCTTCTTGTGTGCTCACAGCATCTATAACAATGAGTCACTGTTGTTTTATGGAGGCTTTCCTGTAATTCCTTTCTTGTGCTCTTGAACCAAGCATCGACCACCTTTATGGAGGACACAAGTAATGCTTCCTCAGCCTTCTTGTGCGCTCACAGCATCTATAACAGTGAGTCACTGTTGTTTTATGGAGGCTTTCCCGTAATTCCTTTCTTGTGCTCTTGAACCAAGCATCGATCACCTTTATGGAGGACACAAGTAATGCTTCCTCAGCCTTCATGTGTCCTCACAACATCTATAACAGCGAGTCACTGTTGTTTTATGGAGGTTTTCCAACCAATCGAACAAGAGAGCCATGAGACAACACCCATCGTCTCTTCGTGAAGAGACAGCAAGGAGAGAGAGAGAGAGAGAGAGAGAGAGAGAGAGATGGGGTGAGGCTTGAGAGAAAATCATGTTATTATATCAATAGATACAGAGCCAACAGAAATAGTCTCACTGTTATAAGAGTATGTGGGAACCTTATGTAAGAACAGGCCTGGCAAAAGAAGTAAGGTCTTGCTTTCCTTTATCATTCAAGTGTAGGACATTTGCCACGCTTAGTCTCCTTCTCCCCTTCCCTTTGATCATGTTGTTTTTGCATGATGTGAATAGGTTATAGAGCGGCTATCTCACTGCTGGAGATGTCCTTACACTGGGTACATAACCAAAGCAGAGATCATTATCGGCTCCAAAACCAGCACCAATCCAAATTTCAGTATTGCCAATTTAATTATTATTACAGTTTTTTATTCCGTTGTAGACTGAAATTTTTATTCTAGCTTCTATATGAGATTTGCTCTCCACCATTTATCACTACCAGAGAAACCACATTCCATCCCCGACATCCATCCCGGCCTAGGTTAGGCCTAGGACTAATGTTGGCATTAGTTTCGAGCTTAATGGCTACGGACGCTGGAGGCCTGTTAGTCCTAGCACTATAACACCAACACCCCTTTTGCAACAGATGGCTTGCAATGTTACAATTCATATGTTGCAAGCAACATGGTAGCATCGTTTACTAAGTGTTGGAAGGCATCTGTATGGAATTAGATGTTGGTACTTGGAAGCCATCTGTTTGGAGTTCTTCCCAGATGACCCAGCTGCCCGTTCGCGCCTTCGACCATCTGCTCCAGAGAGGAAGGACCCATTCATGTAGACTACTACGAGAAATTTTATTTATACGCTTTGCGTATACTTTGAACACATCTAAGTAATAAACGTGAGACTTTACAAACTGAATTGTTGGTACTTCTCTTGCTTTGATAGTTATTTAAATGTCTAGTTTTTTTATTCTAGATTGAATTCTTGTATTCAAAGTTTACTCTTTGGTAGACCATCAAGATATTGGTCCCTAGTTTAATTCCCTATTTGTTTTTTCTTAACATATAGCTAATTAAATTTTTTTCACCATTTGAGACAATCATCCTGCAACTTTAATATTTTTGGATCCAAATATCCAATGGACGTGTTTTTTGTTGGATTAGGGTAAAGTATATTTTCAACCTTTAAGTTTCAAGTCAGTTCACTTTTCAACCCTAAACTACAAAATTGGGTAACAAACACCCTCTGACTATCAAAACTAGATAAATTTGGTCTTCTTCCTGGTTTTATAGGTAGTTTTCCGTTTACTAAAAATAATAAAAACCTGGTTCGATCTCTAAAATTTCATAATTAATTATTTCAAATAAAAAAATATCAAACTACTACCAATTTTCTTCTAAAAATGTTATCAGCTCATTAATGATCTATATATATATATTTATTTGGAATCAATTTATCTCTGTTTCTATTACTTTTTATTGCTTGTAGACATGCTCGTTATTTATTTAAAAAAAGTAAGATCAAAATAACTCTAAATAGAGCACCAACAAATAGATAACATTTCTAGAAGAAAATTTGAACTAGCTTCATATTCTTCCCGATTTAAAATAAACTATTATCAATTTTTAGAGATCAATCTGGATTTTTATTATTTTTAGAAAGCATAAGACCAACTACGAAACTAGTCAGGGGATTAAATTTGTTTGGTTTCAACAGTTAGAGGGTGTTCATTACCCGATTCGTAGTTCAAGGTTAAAAATATACTTTTTCTATGCATTTTATTCGGAGGATGTTCACGTCAATCTAACATACTTTTTGTGGCATTGTGGCTTTTGTGCCAAATATCATGCTTTTAGCCTTATAATATGTGGAAGCGCATTGGATCAAGGTCGGTGGTACCGTAGTATCAGTGACGAATCTAAAAAGATATGCTAGGAGGAGCTTCTCTTCCGATGGGTGTAGATAGAGGTATTGAAATTTTACCCATAGTTATGTCACTGTTAGATTTGGAGACCACATGCCAACCCAACGGTGCTATGGGCCTTGTGTTAGCTTCACGTAAGGGAACATAGATGGGAAGTGTTGGAGGAACCGGGCTGGCTGTGTCGTGTGTGGGCTGAGTCCTCAAAAAAAAAAAAAGAGAATATTTGTTTTGTATTTGTTGAAAATAGGATTTGGACCGGAACTGAATTCGGAACTGAATACCATACGCAAATCTCCCTCAAGGAAACAAAATTTAAGTGGTATAAATTTAATAAGAAAATGATTTTTCAGTTTGAGTCGAAAGGTTTTGCCAGAATCGCAGTCATAGTACATATATGGCTCAAACATGCCCAAAAGACCTTGATTCTTGTTCCTATGGACCAACATTATTATGCTCTAATTGACATAATTATAGTGAATGCGTGGCTATCTAGGAAATTCATTTATCTATGTACTACCTTAAAATGTTGTGTATTCAAGTGCATAGAAAACATGACTAGCTGCATTCGTCTACTATTAATTTGCTTTTTTACACACAATGTAATGTGAGAGTGTTGAAGGCACTAACTATTCAGTTATATTATAGCCTACCGGTTCCCGTGTGTAACAAGTTAAATCTCATGTAATAGATTGTCCAAAAGACAATGGCTTTGGCTATACTATATCAACGTCACTCGGTAAGGGTATATCATCTACAGTACTATTTAGTGTTTGCTTTCTTAAGCACAATTTGTTGAGCAGTCTAATGATGACAAGTGTGATATATATGGATGCTATTTTTACTCAAAATATCTGAAAAAATATTTGACACTAATACTATTCATATTTGACTCGTCTTGTATTCAATGTGCATTATAATACCCATTCAGACTCGTCTTGTATTCAATGTGCATTGTAATACCCATTCATATTCGATCCCATTTTACGCTCCTATCAGGTGATACGGAAACTTTATGAGGCCCTTTGGTAGGGATTCAAGTGTATCTGCACTGTAGCCGGAGCTGTTGGAGCCATAAACACTACTTCAGCTCGACGAGGAAGAGAGAGAAATGGAATCCGTGAACAGTACCTGCACAGTGCTGCTACATTGTCGGAAGGGCCCGGAGCTAGTGAATCTGTACCAAAGGCCTAAAAGCTACTTCAGTCGTCCACGAGCGCACATGCTCCGCTGGCACGTCCGGCCGGCCCGACTATCTGAAGCAGTCAGCCAGTCATCAGTATATAACAGTGAGAAAACGTGAAAAGTAAAACTTGTTTCTAAGGGCGTGATTGGTAGCCCCCGATGGAGCCGTCCAAAACGTCATCCGACACCGTGTCATGCACTGTCTTTGTGTTTGGTTCCCTGTGTCGAACAAAATCGATGCACCGGACCATGCATTTGAGGCCCCTGATGCAGGCTCGCAGCTTACGTAGAAATCGGGTTTCCCATGCGAGCCGGGATGGTGTGGTGCAATGCATGGCCCAGGATCCATGTGTCATACACTCAAAACTCATATCCATGCATATAACCAAACAAAATCTCATCTCGTACTGGACCGACAACAAAAACAACCAAACACGACTAAATACACGATTTGAGCATGCATCTCACCGTCCTGAACTTGCTCTCCATCCTGGCTCCCCGTCCCCAAAGCAAGCAGTATCATTGGTGTGCATGCATGCATCACCAAGGACGATTTGTCCTTCGTCCCGCATCCATGATCCGCATTTGTACAAAGACTGCCATATCTTTCCGCTTCAGCCATTCAGGGCCATGCATTTGTCAGCGGTCAGATGACGCTGGTAAGATACGCCCACAGGAATCTCGATCCGCAAACCTAAAAGCCAACGAGTGGTTTAAATGGGGAAGTTAAATTTATTTCACCATTCCAGATATGTTTTTAGTCTACCAAACAATTTGTCGCGCGGTTACTTAGATATGTTCAAGTCAATTATAATGAGTTATCTATTTTTCTTAGATTATTAATTATACTTGACTCGATTGATCTTATTTTAGTTAAATATAAAATAAATTTGAAGTTCCATAACAAATACTAAAGGATCAAGTCCGTATGGGAAATTGATCCACCTTAAACATGTGGCTATTGTGTGTACATATTGAGAGGTTAAGAAAGATCAAAGGGGAGCCACAATCACCCTCTCCCTCCCCCGCGCCGAGATGTGTGGAGTTGCAACATGCACAAGCACCTCCTTTCTCCACATCTATGACGTCATCATCGCCAGAGTGTGTTGCTGGAAGGCCGTGCCTCCACGATGAAGGTTGATGCCGAGGCCTTTCTCTCTTTTACTCTCGTCATCATTTACATGTAGCTCAACAATGCCACTGAGGTTGTTGCACACAAAATGGAGTTTCCAGCGGAGGATGCGGTATGGATGACAGATCCAACACTTATGAGCCTGGATTCGGCGATTCTCGACCCTAATTTATGTCGGCGACCCTTCATAGTGTCTCGGTATGGAGGATCCCGTATGTTGGCATGGAAGCCTTGGAGGGGGGGGTCCCCAATAGCTCAATGCTAGGCCATGCAGGCAACAATGGGTCATAGTGAACACTGAATCAGCCTTCCAAATATGGTGGAAACATCCTTTTGGCTGGGAACTTAGGGTTTGGTGCTGCCAGTACACTGAATCAGCCTTGGAGGGGTCCAAAATATGGTGGAATCATCCTTAGGATCACACACAACGACAATCTTCTTAGTTATGCGATCTGTTTCTCTCAGTTTTTACCGATACAGATCTAGACTAGAGCTTTTGATGACCCCCTCGGTGGCTTAAGGGCAACATCGACTTAGTATCACGTGGCGATTATCCCTGCATGGTGGTGGCTAGTCCAGTGCACGACGAATAATTCAGTGTTGGTGGCTAGTGGTGTTGATAATTGGCTTTTGTTGGTAGCAGTGCTATTGCAGTAGTTGCTACCGGCTGTCATTGGTGTAGAGGTGTGGTGGGCGCTGCATGTTGTTGTTTGCCCAATCAGCTACCGAGGTTTAGTTGTTATTTGTGTTGTTTTTTCTTTTTCATTGCCTACTAGGTTAGGGGTTTATATGGTGCTCCTTTTCAAGGTTCATGGTTTTTTAGTAAATGAAAATGAAGAAACCCACAAATATGGAAATGGTAACGATTTCTATTTCTCCCGACCGATTTAGTGATTTATTGTTTTCAGCCGAAATTATCGATGATATTATATCTTTCTTTTTGCTTATTCCACAATCTTTTGCTACTGAACCTATCACCTATGTACGATTTATATTTGCATATGTAAATATGTATGGATAGTAAAGCACGTTTGTTAGTTAAAAAAGATGTAAAAGCATGTTTGAAGACTTGGTTTATCGTTACTGAGCGTAGCTTAGCTGGTTGCGTTTCTCAAACATTACCAATTATTAATGAAATATCAACGTACTATAATACCGTTGCCACATTTGTTTCTAGCATATTATTTTCAGTTTTGTTTTTGAAAAAAAATCCAAAAAGGAAAAAAACAAGTTGGGCCTTTTCCATTCGTTTTTACTTCACTATTAATTACCTTCTAGATTTTGGTGAAAAAAAACCTTCCAACAACTTATTTAACTAAATCCCCAAATGTTAATATCGTGCATTTTAGATTTCTCGTTAGATGGAGAGCTTCAAATGATGATTTCGATAGTGAGTTTTAAAACGACTCTCGGAGATGCTATAAGTCCTAGTTGGCTGGCACGACTTCCTCTGCACACTCCGTGAGCTGAATTCCTATATTTCTGTTTTGATTCGGAAAAAATGTTACAGCGTGTGGCATGTGCTCTATTCCTGTACACATGGGCGGATTTACGCCCTGCCGGCTGCCGTGCCGCCCTGCGCATGTCCGCCACTGCTATGGCTGAATGCTGATGGCTGGAACTGGAAATCAACCGAGAGAATAACGCCCTGTGACTGTGAGACCAATTAGGGCAACTCCAACCAATCCCTCTAAATTTGGCCCTCTACTCTCACAAATGAGGATCACTTATCCAGATTTCAGCCCTTATTTCTCTGTGTACTTCAACCGAACTCTCATTTCAGCCCCCTAATTTCTCTTACCTATATTTTATACATAACTTCTAACTACCAAGTCTAGTATTTTATATCTAAACCATGTTAGTGTTATTGGAATGGATATTTGTTAACAACAATTTTTTACGGCTAAATATTGGAGGAATTATTTTCTCAAATAATTTGCAACTATTATTTTTTCTCTCCTCACGCCACTCTCACAATTCCCTCACAACACTCCACGCTACTACGGGCGGGGCAAGGTGGGACGGTTGGGAGCTTGCAGGGCTGGTTTGGAGTAGCGGCGGCTACGCGTACATGTGCGGCAGCGGCAAGATGGGGCTGCACTCGGGCGCGCCGACAAGCTGGCCCCCGCGGAACGAGCACGCGTGCAGGAGATCGGAGCGTGGCCGGCGCGGCCAGATCCACAACGCACAGGTTCTTCTCCCTCACTCTCTTAATGAATACTGGTCACCCGTTGCCCTTGAGCGAGCGCGAGCAGGGATGAAGGCCACAGGTAGAAGAAGGAAGCGGCCGCACGCACCTGGACAGAAAACTCAGCGGCGACACGGGAACCGGGCCGTTGGTCTCCCAGGCGGATGAGGGATCGGTTGAGAGTCCCCCACATCTAGGAGATGGGGAGAGAGAAATAGGAGACCTTCATCCATCGGGGTTTGGATGAGGGATTGGTTGGAACGAAATTTTGTGTTTGAACCTTAAAAATAAGATAGGAGTTAAGAGAGGGGACTGGTTGGAGTTGCCCTCAACCAACGAATGGTCGATGAGAGTGATGCTCTGTGGACCGATCGATTGTTCCGGTTGTGTGCCGCATCCAGATCGGTTGGCATCGCTTAGCCGGGAACAAAGTGCTTCTACAGTGGACTGTACCCACGTATTGGTGACAAGTCCATGACACGCGTGCACAGCGACCTCAATTCAAACGGACTCTTGTTGCAGGTGTCCAGGTGGGTTCAAATTCAATGTCTGATGCCGCCCGTATCTGCGCCTGCTAGTACCACCGCCGGTGCCATCAGCCCATCACGTACACTGCCGCTCTCTATTCATTGATACTATTACGCTCTACGTATAAGAGAGAGAAAGAGATCATCAGACGACAGACTGTGATATGACTCAGAGTACTTTGGTCATCCTTGCTGTCTAGTACACGCAAGAACAGTATAACTGCTACTTTGGTCAGCAAATACAGTATATCTATGTATCCGTCATCATGATGACGTTAATTGTTGGTGTGTCCGATCCGGAGCGCCACACTATCATGAATTTGAAATTCGATCGGCGTCTACTTGGGGGCTGTCCGATTTAGGTGGGGTTTTGGTTGCCCTTCTAAATTTTAGTCGCTGTCTCATCGAATGTTTAGACACATATATAAATTATTAAATATAGACTAATTACGAAATTAATTGTATAGTTTGCGACTAATTTGCGAGACGAATCTTTTAAGCCTAATTAGTTTATAATTTGACAATGTGGTGCTACAGTAACATGTGCTAATGACGGATTAATTAGGCTTAAAAAATTCGTCTCGTGGAGCACTAATGGATTATGTAATTTGTTTTTTTATTAGTATCCGAACACCCCATACACACATTCTCCCGACACACCTCATAAATTTTAGTCACCGGATCTAAACACCACCTTAGTCCAGCGATACAGTCCAGTGTAGTCATGCGCTCGGAGTGGGTTGCGAGCAGCGGTGTAACGACTATGCATTTATGAGTGGAGCTAAATTTAGAGATGAGCTCAATGGCTGATCAGGCCCCTAGTCTCCTACCTCTCCTTTTATACAGCCTGTTCGCTTGTTGATTTTAGCCAGGACTTATCAGCCATGATACAATTTTTTTCTCTCACAACAAATCAGCACCAGCCGGGCTTATTAGGCCAGAAACCAACCAACGAATATGCTGATAATCCAATGGTAGGGTTATAGATAGAGCTTAGATCTAGTACTCCAATGCTACGATAAAAACGCACGAAGAAGAGACATACATCGAATGTAGAATTGGAGACGTGACTATCCACCATGTGTTTCTGTATAGTTTGTCTAGGCAACGTAAGAACTATACCCATCTCTGATGAACGCGGACATTAGAGACTCATCTATTTAGTTATCGTCTCTGAATATTTCAAAGATGTGCCTCTTTAAAACTGTCTTTGCATAAATCTTTGTAATTTGAGGTCATTAATAACATCATGGCGACTCTCCTCTCCCATCGGCGCCCCTCCTCTCCAGCCACCTCTGACCTTCACCTCTTCGGCAATGGCGTCCCCTCCTTCCTCTGATCCAGGCCCCCTCCATGGCAGGGCTCTCGGATCTGTGTTTTGACCCGGGCATCAAGTTTGCAGCCCTGGTCCATCAGCACTTCGGATGCTCTGTGAGTCCGTCCAGCCCTCTCTCCTCATCGACTTTTCATTTGGTTGCAAGCTTTGGTCGATCTGCTTTGAGGCTAAATGAGGATTCGGTTGGTCTAATCCTCCAAGCAAGTCTTGGTGGAATTGCTAAGGATTTCAATGTTTTTCATTTCTCTGGATGGATGTTTAGCTTCTCGGTCTCTTGCAAAGACGTGGGTTTCATGATCCATAATCTCAAAAGTTTCTCTTGCAAATCCTTTGCCATCCTTTTCCACCTGTGGAGTGGTGGAGGCCCCAATTGGCGTCGAGATTATGCTCTCTGGTGTGCTGAGCAAGAAGACGAATGGACAACCGTTGGGGGCAAATTCAAAAAAGGAGCTTTGCTGATGTTGTCAAATCTCCCCCACCTCCAGAGAAAGTTCTTGCTCAGTCAAAGAAATCAATCTTTGTTCGCTTATCTTACCCAAATAATTACTACAAGTCTTTCTTTAGCAAACCACCTATGAGAAAGCCTCCTGAGTCATCTCCTGGTGCCCTGCCAAAACCCCATCGCCAACCCTTGGGAAAATCCTCCCAGCGTGTTCTTTGCTGGCTCCCCAAGTCAATGATGCGAGCCAAGGTCCAAACACATTCCTCGGCGCCCGTTTTGCCTGGCACTAATTCGAATTCAAATTCTCCAGATTCACAGCCCAGGATGGCGTCTCATAATGGCCCAGCCCAGGCTTCACTGAAAATCTCGCCTGCTCCTGCTGTCTCTCCTGTCTCCATCGGTGGTGTGAATGGCCTGCTCCAATGCAACAAGTGCCTGAGCCTTGGACATTCTTGGAAAGACTGCTCCCAAGGCCTTGTTTAGTTTGCAAAATTTTTGGCGAAATGGTACTGTAGCACTTTTGTTGTTATTTGGCAATTAGTGTCTAATCATAGTCTAATTATGCTTAAAAGATTCGTCTCGTGAATTTCGTCTAAACTGTATAATTAGTTTTATTTTTTATTTATATTTAATGCTTCATACATGCGTCCAAAGATTCGATGTGACGGAGAATCTTGAAATTTTTTGTAAAATGAAGCGGAACTAAACGGGGTCTTGGTAAGGGCCTGTTTAGTTCCCAAAATTTTTTGCACAGTACCCATCACATCGAATCTTGCGGCACATGCATGGAGTATTAAATGTAGACGAAAAAAAAACTAATTGCACGGTTGGCTGAGAAATCACGAGACAAAACTTTCGAACCTAATTAGTCCATAATTAGACACTAATTGCCAAATACAAACGAAAGTGCTACAGTAGCCAAAACCCAAAATTTTTTGCATCTAAACGCGCCCTAAGATGCCGAATTTGCTTCAATTATGGGCACCATTCCTACGCCTGCCTCTCCAAATCCCGGTTTCAACACTATTAGGCCTACTTTGGCAGCCCGTTTCCCCGGGGGGATCCTCGCGTTTTCCCTGGGCTAGTCTCCCCGTGCCAATCTCCCCCGGGCCAAATTTTTGCGCACTTTGGCAGCCCACCCACCCGAGGGTCGCAGCCCGCTTCCCTTCTTTTTCCACACGGAAGGAATCCACGACTCGTGAGGCCGGGAGGGTTTCCCCGTGGCGACCGCTCGCGAGCCGCGTAACTTCCTCCACTCGCGCAGGTCTTCTCGTCGCGAGGCCGTCGCCGCCCCGGCATCCCGTCGACGCCACCCCGGCATCCCGTCGACGCCGCCCCGGCAGTCCATCACCGCTGCCACTCCGCCTTCTCATCGCTTCGGTCACGCCAACGGTGAGACCGCCTCATCCTACATCTCTGTGCCTCCCGCTAGGGTTTCGGATTTCTTGATCCGCTCTTCTCACAGACTGTCCCACTAGGGCGGTGAGGTGGCCGCGGCTGAGGGTTTCGGCGCCGAGCAACACGACATGGGAACCGGAAGCTGGGCGCTCTAGGGAGCAGGGTGCGAGATTTGAGGGCGCTCGTCACCTCTGTGCTTTCTGCTGTTGCTTCGGTAAGGATTCCGCATACTCCCTCTCTGGGTATTTGATTTTTGTGCATTTGTATTGCGGGATTGGTTAGTGTCAGCATGAGATGGCAGTTGCTGTGGAGGGGAGATTGTAATTGCTGTGGGGAGGAGGGATATAATATATTAGCCTAGTAGATAAATTAGCCTAGCATGGAGCTGTTGAATTATACATTGGATGTTCTTTCTTGCCTGCTGGAGCTCTTGCGACAAAATATATGTTGCTATTTAAATTGCATTCACTCCTGACTCAGAGTTACTTGAATAGATGTTCCTGAGTCCTGACCACTTTAGGTTTGTCCTAAATTAAACTTCTTTATATTTAACAAAGTTTATTGAAAAAATACACTTGCATCTATAATATTGATTTCACCATTAATTATGTCTTGATAGTGGTGCATTTATTTGGTGCTCTAGATGTTAATATATTTTTCCTAAAAACTAAGCTAGGCAAATTTGACCCTATGGTTTGCAAAAGAGGGAGTAGCGCAATTAAACCTGCAAAGCCAACACCGTACCTAGGTTCTGAATCAGAAGGATCTAAAGGATTATTGTCTACTTTGTGCCATGGTTGTTAACTTTTACTCTCGCTGACACTGGTGTGCTGGTACTAAGTTGGAAGCGTAATTAGATCGGTTGCCAAAGTCAGCAAATTCATTACGACTCTTGGTTATGATTTTCTTTAGCACCTACTGGTGCATCGTTTCTGCTTTTCTAATGAAGCTAGGCTCAAAACCTTGCATTGAGGTGCACATAGCTCAGTTCTCAAGTGCATACGACTCTAGCCAGTTACCGTTGGGGGTACATGAACATGAACCAGGTTGCAATGTAGGACAGATGCCTTTAGCCTGGCACCATCCTGTCTAAAATATGACAGATAGTATTATCTGAAGCAGTTCGTCTCTGTATGAATGCATGATAGGTCTTGCCTACTCGGCACGAGATCTTAAGTAGAGTGTGCCTTTTTAATTTGATGGTAGTGTGGGATCTTAAGCAGAGTTTGTTTTTTAATTCCAGTGGCGTCCATACTCGTCAATCACTCAATCTAATAATTTGCGTGCTAAATCTCAGACAAGTGCTTGCTAAATCTCTCCGACTAATAAGGGCATGATGCTTTTGCAGGAGTGATTTTCTGCTGCATCTTGGGACGGGGTGACTGGTGTCAGGTTAGTCCCCCCACTATTGCCTGCTGCATCTATTGTTTTTTGCTCTGTGCTGGTGTACAATGATTCCTACTGCATTAGAACTAATGAAATTTCCTGGATACTCTTCTGGATTTCTCACTAGCAGTTTTTTTCCTGCTTTCTAGTCTATCTGTATGGCTGTATCTTGAAGTGTTCCTCTCACTGTATTGTTCTCTTTAGCATTTTTGAGTAATAAGTTAAAAAGATTAATGCAAGTTTTTTCATGAGATGGTCTGAGAAAAATCTAAGCTTTCCTCACAATAGCTCTAGGTTGTTAGCTTATGACAGCCCCTAACTTTTATTTTAGGGCATATATGAAACTTCACTCTGAAATAATCATAACCAAGT
This sequence comes from Miscanthus lutarioriparius, assembly GCA_904845875.1. Classification (NCBI taxonomy): domain Eukaryota; kingdom Viridiplantae; phylum Streptophyta; class Magnoliopsida; order Poales; family Poaceae; genus Miscanthus; species Miscanthus lutarioriparius. The sequence goes on from CAJGYO010000005.1 coordinate 101,347,866, forward strand.
TATGAAATAATCATAACTTTTATTTTTTTTAGTTAAAAAAATGAATGCATACATGCCTGGATGAGTAGGTGCTGCTGTAAGTGCTGCCTGGAACGGGTGTGGCCTCCCTTTTCCTCTCCTTTCTTCTTCCTCAAGCTGCACCACCATTTCCCTTCCTTCACCCCCACCCTCTCAAACCTCGCTTTCCCCTACACAAATCAAAGGACCACGGAGGGGAGACCTCTCCGGCCTAGTTGTACTTTCACACTTCGAAATCTTTGCATATCTATGTTGGATAGGTTCCTAGGGTTTCATGGTATAAGGCTACACCAATTCCTAAATCTCTAGGTCCCTAATCAACTAAGGTATTTGATGCTGTCATAGGCACAAATTAGGTTTGATTTGTTAGTACCCTCTGTTTTGAAAGATGAATGACATGTGGCATATAGCAAAGTGGCAAAAGAGGGGCACTACAGCATGGCTGTTTGTACAAGGCATTTAAAAATGCCTTTAAAAGTGGCCAAAATGCCTTCAAAAACCTTTTTAGGCATACATGAAAATGTCTGCTATAAACCGGACTCAAAAGGTCTTTTGAGGCATTTTTTAAAAACGCCTTTCAATATTAACATATAAAGGCATATCAAGTTTTCAGAGATGTTTAAAGTTTTCCCTGTAGATCAAGTTTCCAATGCATCTACTGTTTAACTGTGATAGTACTGCTAACTATAACTAGTTCATATCCGTTTCTGTGATTAATTCAGTACATTTTCAAGATGGACCTCCAAGCAATTGCATCGCCCAAATGCCTACTCTCCTGCCAGCACCCCCAGCTTGCTGCCCTCTTCCAGCTTGCATCGCCCAAATGCCTACGCTGTTCTAAATTTGTGTGGCAGGCACATATATAGATACATTTTTTTAGTCCTGTTCTAAAAAAATGAATGCATACATGCCTGGATGAGTAGGTGCTGATGTAAGTGCTGCCTGGATGATTAGGTGTTGTTGTAGAGTGCTATAAATATGATTAGGTGCTGCTGTAGAATGTTATAGAAAATGATTAGGTACTTCTGACTTTTTAGACTTTTAATACTTGTTTTCTCTACTTTTAATACTTGTTTTCTCAACTTTTTTAGACTTTTAATACTTTGAATCTGCCCTTCTAATACTTTTTTAGACTTTTAATACTGGAGGTATTCATGAAAATGAAAAACAAAAATGTTCGCTTGATTTGGCTCAAACAGCAGATTAGGTAATAATGCTTAGTTGCCACTGGATTAGTTTACTTTGGTATGTCTTAGCTGCTAATGCTTTTCCTTGTGCTTACTTGCAGTGCTATCTGTAGAGGCAATGTTGGTGGAGGCAATGTTTGAATTGAGAAGAAAAATGCAGCTGCAGTCATTGTATGCAGGTATTTCCATCGTTGTGAGCACAGTATATTGCACTGGTTTGGTCAAATTTTTTTATTAGTGTGAGCCTAGAATTTGTCATTTGTCCTTGCTTATGTTCTCTACAGAACTTGGATTGCTATTGTCAGGTTAGCTATGTGTTGCTAAATTGAGATTCTATTTTCCTGCTATGAAAGCATAGCTCAGTCCTTGTCAGGTTGTCATGATGATAGCTTTCCTGAGACCTTTCCTACAGGGAGGGTTGAGCACACATTGGTAGATTGGTCAGTGTCTGAGCTGTGTTTCCGATCTTATTTGCAAGTAGCCTCTTTTGTTTATAAAAATAATGCTATAAATATAAGATGCCCAAACCACTTCTTCCCTTGGGCTTGCAGATCACTGGCCAGCAGCCATTTGATTAGGCAATGACCACCGCTAACCTTATCAGGCTCCTCTCCTTTCAAGAGGATTGCATGTCTGATCCCCTATCTTGAGGGATCTTAAAAATTCACAAGGCATGACTCATATTACACTTTTCGGATGTCGTGTACATAAAATTTGTTCATAGGGATAGATAACCTTGAGCCATATGAAACTGATGACTACACAATTGTACAACAGACTTGCACTTGCCAATGCCGCATGCCATCGATACTCTTTGTTGCTGGTGGTATTAGGAAATGGTTTTGGTGTGGTTATCTTTCTGCACTTTGTACAAAAAAAAAATTCTTAGCTTGAATCGACAACTAGTATAAACATGGTGATAACATGATTCTTTTACCTATATGCTCTCGTATTTTGACCTTATCTTGTAGGGCCTCACAAGAGTTCATTTTTTGTGTGTGTTAATTGCAGAGAGAGTTTGGTGGAGGCAATGCATGATTTGAGACAAGAGAAGTGTGGTCAATTTTGGTAGTGCATGTTGGACATTTCAGGCTTTCTATGTATTGGATCAGTTTGGTAGTGGGTTGAATTTGGCACTTGAATTAAATTTTCTATCTATTGGACTGTCAAATAATTTTGGTCTTGTGATTTTCCATGCATTATGATCATGAAAATGATGTGGTTGGTATTGATCTTTGGTGATTTCATTATATTATTTAAGAAATTCAGATTTTCTTGATTTTTCAAGACACTGCTTTTTCAATTTTGTTGCCATACTTTGGCGTAAGTACTAGTACTTTGGTAGAAGTCTTCTTTGTACTTTAGTACGCAAGACAATGAGTTCGTGTTTTCTCTGCGATAGACATCCTGTTGCGAAGTTGTGTATTATCGATTCATTCGGTTCATGAGGCTGTTGCCAACCAAAGACGCGTCGGCATGTGGACGTTCGATTCGGCACCAACATGTCGGCACGCGTCGGCGAGAATGGTTCAGATTGTCTAGTACTCCTGCGATAATGCTATTCTTGTTTCCCTGTGCCGTCAACCTTGTTTCCAAAGGAAGGCGTGGAAAGTTCCCCCCGTGGTTACCAGCCACAGGAAGAGGCGGGAAGAAGAAGTCCCAAAAAAATCCACATCAGGGGTAATCATCCCTGGGCTAATTGGCCCCTGCTGCCAAAGTAAGCCTTACAGAATGATTTCCCGTCTGGGAGACCAAGGGTCAGCCGGTTCACATTTATACCGTACCCCCTCGGTGAATCCGTCTCCTCTGAGGCTCTGAGCCTCCCCCACCGCCGTCCTCCCCAATAGTAAACCGCTGCTCCTCATCACCAATGGCAAACTAGGAGGTTGATCCACACCCACACCTCCCACGTGGGTTCTCATTGGTGGAGCACGTGCAGAGGCCGCCTCTCCGCCATGAGGTGTACGTGACGGGGTGCTTCTCACAGCACAACGAAGACTTGGCGATCATCAAGTTACAGCCTGCTATGCACAAGGATGACTTCGTGGACCTCGACACTGCCCTGCGCTTGTTCTTCCTCGATATCCACCAGGTGCGCGTTGCTGAGGTCCAACCTTGCCCCATGGGGGATGCTTATGTTCGTTTCAACAATGCTCTTGAGAGAGAAATGTTCCTGGGGCCAGTGTTCAGCTTCGGTCCCTACAACATGACTCTGGTCAAGCATGACGAAGCCGACAACGTGCGATCCTTTGACCTCGACCGTGAAGCCTGGGTGATGCTGGTTGGGTTCCCCGAATACCTCAAGAGTGCCACAATCATCGCCAAAGTTGTGTTAGGGTTTGGGATCCTGGTGTATTGGCATGAGACTAGCAATCTGGCTAGAGTGGTGGCTAAGGTTTAGCTGAATAACAATGCCAAAATTCTAGATTCAGTGAAGATCAATGCAGGGATTCCTCCGAAAGGGAAGTCCTGGACCTCACCGTGCTACATCCTCAAGCAACAGGTTGTGAACACCCCACAAGATGAAGAAGGGTATGTCACTCAAGGCCCTCTACACCCAGTCCCACCCCTGCCTCCTCGCTGGCTTGGTGTTGGTCTGACAACCAGTTCTAAATCAACCCCAACTACACATGATGTGGCTTCTGCTATGAATGTTGATGGTGCTCAACACAGCCGTTGGAAGGAGCAAGTGGCCCAAGAGAAGATGAGCAGATGGTGACTCATACAGAAGCAGCACAGAAAGACCCCCTCTAGGCTATTTTCACTGGCATAGGTGCAAGTAAGGATGAAAACGGTCGGAAACGGTCAAAAAACTACTAAATTGTTTTCTACTTTTACATTTGAAATACGAAAACGAAAGCGAAAACGGTAAAACTAGACACAAAAACGAACGTGAACTTACGAATTATCGAGAATTTCGAAAACGAACCAATTCGAGCGGATTTATGTCGAACACGGTCGATATACGAAAACTCAATACGGAATACCGACCCGTAGACCAAGTGCATGACTAAGTGCATACATGATCAAGTTCAAGTGCATATAATAATTAACAAGTGCATATTATAAAAACATGAACTCGAACTGAGTCAGAATAATTTTATTAATCTTTTTAGAATAGACGTAGTATTTTATTTTAAAGATTTATTCAGATTTTCTTTTGAGTAACAAAGATTTATTCGGCTGATGCAAAAACTATCAAATGATTGACTTTGCAGGTGGGGGTTAAACCGATGAACTTGATGAGCTATGGCCCAGGTGGCCTTTCGTGTAGATGCTGCTGGTTTCCTGACATTTATCATCATCTCGTGAGGTGAAGAGAGATGAGGCTGAACGCGGTCTATAAGAGATGGCAGCTGGCCACCAGTAGAAAGAACGCAGCTGCGTCGTGAACAACATGTAATTGGGCTGTATGACCTGTGCAGTTGGCCAAATTCGGTTTAAACCGAATTTTTAATTTGGAATATTTTAAATTAAAAGTAGAAAAGTAGAAAACGGTCGAAAAATGTCTAAACCATTTTCTACTTTTACTTTTTAAATACGAAACATCTGAAATGCGAAAGCGAAAACGGTAAAGTCGGACAAGAAAATACGGATTCGATCGGATTAAATATAGAAAACGATGTGGTTCGGTTCGGGATATTTCCGTTCTGTTTTCATCCTTTGGTGCAAGCAACAATCTGGATCATGGTGACAGCTCCTCTGCACCTGGAAAGTTTCCCATCTTCAGTGCCACCAAGACCATGCCAATGCCAAGGATCAAATCTGTCATCTTTGGCCCTTCAATCCCTGAGGATCCTCTGGTCACCATCGTGCCCTCACTTGTGAGACAGGTATTTAATTTCATACCAGTCAATCCTCCTTCTAATTTCCTCCACGAAAGGATCAAGATGCACAAGAGGGGGGGGGTAAATTGGGCTAATTCTAAAATTCTTTGCAATAATTAAACCCTACACTTAGTCCACTTCACCCCTTGTGCCTAGAATGTGTTCCTATTGTTCTACCACACAAAAGTTTTGCACTCTAGGTTCTAATCCTACTCTAGCATGGCAATTCTAAGAATGTAAAGACAAGAAATTAATTGCTCAAATATAAATGCTTAAAGTAAAGAGAGAAGGAACGTGGCGATGTTTAGCCGAGGTATCAGAGAGTCGCCACTCCCCACTAGTCCTCGTTGGAGCACCCGCGCAAGGGTGTAGCTCCCCCTTGATCCACGCAAGGATCAAGCGCTCTCTATGGGCTGATTCTTCGACACTCCGTCGTGGTGAATTGCCCACAACCGCTCATAACTTGAGTTGGGTCATCCACAAGCTCCGCCGGATGATCACCAAACCACCGATCACCACCGAGCCGTCTAGGTGATGGCGATCACCAAGAGTAACAAGCATGAACTCTCAGTTGACCACGACAAGCCTAATAAGAAGGGTGGATACACACTTGCTACTCTCCTTGCACTAATGAGGCCTTAATTTTGGATTCTCAAATCTCAATCATCTCACCAGGCTCTTGCTCTCCTTAGCACTCTCAAGGGTGTTTCTTAGCTGAACAAATAGGCAAGAGACCTCCCTTGGATGAATAGAGGAAGTATTTATACCCCCTCATTCAAAACGAACCGTTAGGAGATTGAGTCAGCACTCTACGGGATGACCGGATGCTCTAGTCAAGGTGACCAGACGTTCCGATCAGTTATCCCTGCCACAGAGCCATTAAGTTGTGATCGGACTCTGACATGTGTCTGGTCAGCACTAACCGGATGTGTCCGGTCACGAAAACTACTCTCTGGAACCTTACTGATGTTGACCGAACGTTGGCACCCAGAGTCCGGTTACTTCGTTGTTCAGCATCCGGTCAGTAACCAGATCCTGACCAGTGTCTGGTTAGCACTGACCGGACGCGTTCGATCAGGAAACCCCCTCTCTGGAAACTCTCTGGAGTTGACCGGACACAGGAACCCAGCGCCCGATCACTTTTCACTCAGCGTTCGGTCGCAACCAGACGGCTCCAGTTGATCAAATGAACTGATCGGACTCACCCTTCAGCGTCCGGTCACAATCAGACCAGCGTCCGGTCAGTCATTTGACCCTCCATTCACTTCCAACTCAAAATCATATGTGAATGAAGTTTGCTCCAATTGATCTTAGGGCTACTCCTGAGCTACCTAGTGCTAGATTTGACATGTGTGCACCACACCTAACCCACTAGACTCACCTAGGTCAAGCTGCTAGTCCATACCCCCCTTAATAGTATAGCTAAAAGAAAAACAAAGTCCTAAACTACTCTAAATGTCTCTTCAACACCAAACGATACTTAGAACTAGTCCATCCTTAACCTTGTCATCCATCCTTTAAAAACCAAAATGATTTCCATCATAGGGGCATGACAACCATGATTGCCCAATCAATTACCATTACCATGACCTAACTTAATTGCCTCTACAAAACACACGTTAGTCATAGTAATCTCGTATTGTCATTAATCACCGAAACTCAACTAGGGGCCTAGATGCTTTCAATCTCCTCCTTTTTGGTGATTGATGACAATACAACCTCGAGTATGTGTAAGAGATGAGGTTTTCAATATGCTTGGTTCATATAAGCTTTTGATAATAAGAGCAAAGGAGTTAGACATGCTTATATGACCCAAGCCAACATGGTCTACTCAATAGATATGAAATAAGCATGAGTACAAGAAATAAAGCTCATTTGAATTGGAGTAAAATGTGGAAGCAAAGCAAATGAGCATAATGAAGTGACATGACATATATATAGATCAAAGTAGAGAGCACACATGTCACATATCACATAAGTATCACACTCATACGTATGTAGTTCAATGCATGAAAGTAAATGTGAACGCATAATAATGTATCACACATACAAATCCAAAAGTAATAAATCATAAGCTCCCCCTAGATATAGCGCTCCCCCTAGATCTAACATACTCGATCCCTCTCCCCCTTTGGCGTCAAGCACCAAAACCTAAGGGTTGGTCGGTGGGGTAGGAGCAGACGAGTCGGGCGCTGAGGTTCGGTGAGAGATCTGGAACTGAGCAGCATCATCCTCGGACCCTGAGCTCTGAGAGGTCTGACCCTCTATCGTTGGAAGTGAAGCTAAAGCAGTCTGGGTCTGCTCTGGGACTGGCACAACCTATGACTCTACATGTATCACTGTAGTAGGTGGCTCTGATGATGCAACAGATTATGGGAGCGTCTCTATAGTCCCAGTAACTGGAGCGACTGTGGAATATATAAGGACTCGCAACTCTGGTGGTGTAGGCTGTCCTATAAGCTTGCTGAAAGTAGCACCGAGGCTCCTGGAAACTGGGGTGTCAGTCACAAGCACTGAGGAATTATGAGTCGGTGTGAAGCCCGTAACAATAGGTGTGAAGTGAGGACCCTAGGCTATCACTAGCGAAGCAAACCACTGGGACACCTACTCTGTAGGTGAAGCAAACTGAGTAGCTAGCTATCCCTGACTCTGAAGCCCACTTGGCTATATAGCTGGAGTCACTAAAGTGGTGGTAGGTTGGCCGATCTGAGGTGTAGACTGTGGCAGTGCAACCCCAGTAACAGTGATGACATGCGGCATAAAACCAAGTAACTGCTACTGGATCAGGAGCTGTTGCTACTGCATGGCCTGCTGCTGCTGCTGTATGGCCTACTACTATCTCTGGAACTCGTCCTGTCTAGCCTGAACCTGTGCTAGTGCAGCTATGGTCTCCTAGGCCTGGCATGCCTGATCCTGCCTCATTCGCTCAAGAATAGCTAGAAGAGCGGGGTCTGTCAGCTGTGGCTGTGGAGCTGATTGGAGCCATTGGCCTCTCTGTCATGTGATCAAGGAGGCATCTGAGGAATAGCCTGATAATCATCATCTGAACTGTCACTAGGGTCGCTCTCGACCACACCCTCCTACTGAGCATCTAGCTGCTCCTCCTCTGTTGCTGTAATGCCCCTGATGATCTCATCTAGCTGGGCTACTATCTCTGGCACCTCTGGGCGATGGCTCGGCTGACTAAGTGTCCTCGCACTGCTGTGATGGAGCATCTGAGTCATGTTATATGGTGAAAACTCAGTAGTGGCACCAGTATACTCTGCCATCGTCTTAGGAGACTTCACTATAACTGCCTTGCAAATCAGGAATGTGATCTAGTGAGCATAAGGTAGCTGTCGGTGACCTCTAAAACCCTCTGCAAGTGTGTCCTCCATCTCTGAAAGAATAACATCCCAAATATCAAATACTGTCTGTTGCACTAGAGAGTTCACCAACCATAACTGAATGCGAGTCAATCTCTCACAATAACCCATCCTCAGGAGCAGGGTCCTCCTCATGATAGCATCAAGAAGTCGAGCTGTAGAAGTAAGATCCCATGGTGTCCTGCTCAACTCCTCACCGAATGGCTCTGTGAAGCATGGTTGGACTAGATTTGTAGGAGGCACAAGACCACCGTGAGGGCGTCTTGGAGGCTCTGTCTGACCATAACAAACCTCATGAAGGCGAATGGGTGACTCTAGAATCCTGAGAATCTCTCTGACCCTCGAGCTCTACAGCCTGTAGTCACGGTCTCTAAATGCAAAATGTATGAACATGTACCCCGGGTCAATCCAAAGTGAAGAGTAGAACTCATGGACCCATGATGGAACATATCGGCCAGTCCATCCAAGTAGGTCTGTCAACCCTGGCAGATATGAGAGATGAGGGCGGATCTGCTCGCCCGCTACTGCTACAAGTGCCTCAATAGAGCAAACTCTCTGTGATCTGAATGCTACTCCACTATTAAGATATGCATGATAGAAATCCTCCTACAGTGGTGTATAAAAGTGCTCTAAAGCACGCTCATCCTGCCTCGGTGGAAACCAGTCCTCAAACTGCTCGAAGCGGAGCTGCTGCACTTGCTTGGCTGTGGCTGCCCTTAAGTCAAGGTGAGTCACCGGAGGCAGACCCTATGGTCTGGGAGGTAGACGAGAACCCCTCCTCTATGTCCCAGGCCTTGGCGTCACCTGAGCACAAGTATGACCAGAGCGTCGTAGATGTGGCTAAGGTGCCTCCTCTGTCTCCTCAATCTGTTCTGCCTACTCAGTCTGCTCAGCCTGCTGAGTATCCTCTGACTACACTAGTGGCTATGTCTACTGCTCTGGCTCCCCCTAAGGCTGACTCTCCTCTAAGGCGACACGCCGTACTCCAAGCATGACAGTCCGAGCTGGACTACCATGAAAACTCTCAACCCTCTCGACGGCGGCCTTCTGAGCTGATGATAGTTGATCAGCAATACAGACACCACTCTGAGCCCCTCCTCTCTCTGCACGCTCTACAACGGCTGCCACTGCTGCTGCTCTCTCAGTATCCGCATCTACAAACTCACACTTCTTCGTCGTAGTCTTCTTCGCTTTGCCTTTCACCTCAGCAGACAGGCGAGGCAAAGGCCTCGGATCCTCATCACCAGGACCACCTTCGGCATTCTTGACTCGTGCCATTGCTGGAGCTGAAATGAACTGCTACCACAGACAAGAATCTACTATCACTGACACTCATGAGGCTTGGCCTCGATCCATACTCATGGGCTTGGCCCCAAGTTCACTGACAACTGCAAAGAGAACCACAAAAGTACCGACTCGCTGCACGATAGAATAGATAGGATATATGAATAATTACAAAATACATCTAGAGATGCGAAACCCTAAGATGCAAGCAATGGATACGAAATTAGAGGCGATGGCTTGCTACCTGATGAATTCTGATGACCCAATGATGGATCAACAGAGGAACAGATCACGAGGCACCACCGGAATCAGCAATCGAATGTCTAGGGTTAGGGTTGGTGATGCGAAGTGGTGCTGCGGCCAAGCAATGCAATGTAGACGCGGTGGATGGGTCAACTTGGCGTGGCTAGGGCACGACGAGGCAGATGTGCTTGCATGGCGGCGCTAGGGCATGGGTGCTAAAGTGGACCAAGACGCCTAAGAGGGGGGGGGGGTGAATTAGGCAACTTAAAAATCTAACTCTTAACTATAGCCTCTTTTTCAAACCTTAGCAAAACCTGTGCAAAAGATAAACTATCTAAATGTGCAACTACTATTTTGCTAGTGTGTTGCTATCTCTACCACAAAAGGAGTAATACAAACAATATAAATGCGGAAGGTAAAGAGCAAGGTAGAGATATGCAGACTCCCATCGACAACTCTGGTATTTTTATCGAGGTATCGAGAAGCACGCAAGCTTCCCCCTAGTCCTCATTGGAGCCTCTCGTAAGGAATCCCTCACAAGGGCCAAGCTCTTAGTCGGGTAACTCCGTGGATAGCCTCGGGTCTTCCCCACGCGGAAGTGGGTCTCCGATGTGCCTTCCAGCAAGCCTCTCCAGGATGCTCCCCGCTGTCTTCACTATCAAGCTTCTGGCCGAAATGCCGCGGGCCTTGTTTCCTCCGGTACACAGTGGCGGCCACACCACAAACGCGTTTGGTGTGATCTCGCAAGACTACAAGCCCCTCCAATATATAACAATGGTGCACGCAAGCACCGAGTGGTAAGAGGTATGCAAACCTCACTAAACGCTAGGCCTAAACCTAGAGCAAGCGCATAAGCGATGGTGATGAGGACATGACACCCATGCATACAACCATGTTTGGCGCATGGTATGGAGGGGTAGGAGGCCAGCAAGGGTGTCCAAGTCAAGAAGGAGGCCCTAGGCTAATTCAGTTCGAGTCCCCGAGGTGGAGGCCCAAAGCAACTCAAGTTCGAGCCCGTCTCGGAGTCCAGGAGCAGCAAGTTCTAAAAACGACGCGCAGGTCGCATACGGTGTCCGTTTTGGGCGTTATTTATATGGATGGAAAGATAATTTCATGGAGCTTTGAATGGAACTGGTCCCACCTTAAAATTTGATGGGAGTCAACAGGAATCGTCAAAACAAGTGGATGTCCAACAGAAACTGGAGGCCCGGTCCAACATGATTTCGAGTCTGCCTCGGCCTCCAGGACCAGTCTACCTTAAACTGGTCACCTAGGACGTATCCGGACTCTGTTTTCGATGATCCATATATGGTTGGAAAGATAATTTGATAAGGAAGCCAATCCAAGTGGTCTCATGTCAAAATACCTTCAAAATCAACGGGAATCATCGAAACAAGTCAGCATCCAGAATCTGTCAGGGTGCTGCGACACCGTCTTTTGGTCCGTTGGACCGTGTATCGTGTTTGGGCCCATTAGGGGGCGCGTCTAGGGTAGGCGACGACCCTAAGACCTTTATAATAATATGCCGCCACCATCATTAGGTTTTGGGGTTTTGCTTAGATTATTCTGTCAAGAACAGTTTTGCCGTTCATCGGTTTGTGAGACCCCAACTCGTGAGCTAAATCATTCATCTGCAATTTGGTTGTGTTCTTCCTTGTTCTTGCTTGTGTTCTTCGTTGCATAGGCAGGGATTAGCCTTCTTGGCGAGGTCAACCTGGTCCGAGACTTGGTTGATAACCAGAGGTGCTATGGTGCTAAGATTGCGGGGTTCGATCTTTCGATCAGAAGCCGGATCGGCGTGTCACTCTCCGCCACAACGATAGTTGCCACCACCTGACGGAAGTTTGGGATCCCCATTTTCATTAAGTGGTAATCAGAGCTTCAGGTATTACCGTTAGGTTTATTATTACCCTAGTTTTGTTTTGTCTTTGTCCTATAAATCCAGAAAATTGCCCCACACAAATATTTGTGGTAATCTTTGTTTTCTCCCTATCCTATCACCCGTTGTGCCGTTGCAATATTTTTAATTTCAGTTTGCTTTATTGAATGGTCATCCCTTGTTATGTCGTTGTGTTCATCATTTTAGGTTTTGTTCTAGATCTTTAGTTCTTTACTACTCAGTCCTGTTTTTTGTGTTGAAGAAAAAGAAAATATGTTGCTATTGTTTTTGGTGAGAAAAAAGAGGCTGTCAGGTTTACCATCCATATATGTAAGAATGTGTGATCATTAGAAGGAAAAGAAATAGGAAATAGGTAGTAGCACGTGAAGGAGAAGAGAAAGAATAGGAAGCTTGCATTCAATTTGGATTCTTCCTTGGCATACACGTTTGGGTTTTGGATAGCTACTTTTGGAAGCTTGGACATCGTGCTACCTTTGATCCTTAGGATTTGAGTCTTGCATCTCATTAGTTTGTATACCGCAAGATATATTTGAAGCTTGTACCTTGTGGCACTCCTGGTAAAAGAGAATAAAGAAAGAAATAAAAAAAGCAAAAGGCAATACGTGCAAGAAAAAAAAGCCACACAAAAAAAGGCAAAGAGGTGAAAAAAGAGCCGCACCTAATAAAAAAAGAAGAGGAAAAGGAAGGTAAAAAAAATTCAGAAGTGCTTGCATCCTGTTTAGTCCTTGTGCTAAGATATTGTTGCTTGTTGAACTAGGTCCAGGACGAGTCTAGGCTGGCGACATAGGCTAGCTTGGGACTACTTTTCAATCTTGCAATTTCTGAATTAAATTATTGCTATTCTTTGCTACCATATTTTAAGCCTCCCAAGCTCCACATATATACTTTAGATCAGTACAGAAAAAGGTCCTTGCAATCTCGGTACCACTGCCTCATAGGTATCACGAACCAGCCGCCGGTTGTACCGTCCACTGCTTGTGTTGGTAAGAACTTTGTAAGAGCTTGGTAAGACGCTTCCACTTGCTGTGAGAAGTGACACCACAACCTAAGTAGTTGATTGGGATAATACTTTTGTGTTGTCTTTTGCTGTCTTCTAACAATGACAGGTTGTTCGTATCCACCGACTTATGATGGTATAGGTGCTGATGAGTACATGGAGTGGGAAATTACCATTGACAATATATTTGCTACTCGCTTTATGTGTCCAAGGAGGAAGGTAAAAAATGCAGCTAGTGTTTTGCAACATTCTACTTTATCTTGGTGGGAGTCTTTAGATCCTTCTGATAAACCTCAAACTTGGAATGATATGAAACTTCTTATGCGAGAAACCTTTGTTAATCCACCTCCTGTTTTGATTTCATATGATGAGGTGCACCATTTAGAGGAAGAGTCTGTTGTTATTTCTCTTGCTATGACTAACCTTCTGCAGGATAATATCCATAAGCGAGAGGATGACAAGGAAGAAAATGAGGAGCTCACAACCTTATATGCAAATTCAGAACCATCACTTCACAATGCATCTATTACTCCTGCTGAGAACACAGGTAATGCCCATGGTGCTACACTCATGGAAGGTGAGAATTGTTTTAATGTACTAAATTTTTCCACAAACCATGCTATCATAGAGCAATTGTTAGTGGAACCCTCTCTTAATTTATCTCTGTTCCATGATAATTTGCTTGAAGTTCCTTGTGATAAAGATGAATTGGTTGATGATGCTTCAGTTTTACATGTTTTGGAACCAGTCACTTGTGCTAAAAATAAACATGTTATTCATATTGCTACTAAAACTGATGAGTTCAAACTATTGTCTTCTTTACATACTTTGGGTTACATTGAATTTGATGTTTTGTGTAACCTAGATTGTTTGGAGGAGAGCCTTTTTAAATATGCTGATTTGCCTTGGTTTTCTAAACACACATATCATGCTATTGGTAGATATAACAACAAGGGACAATATATGATACATCGAGTATACATTCATAGTAATATGAATTCTCCTTTTGTTGTACAAGATTATGATCATTTAGAGGGCAGCCATAATAATACAAACATTTTCTCATGTTCCTCAAAGAAACAAGTTCACTTCCAAGAAGGGAATCATTGTTGGTTGCTACCTATGTCTGCTCGACCATCTATTCCTACATTGTCTTTGGTTAGTTCTAATATTTTGCAGGATAGTGTTGACATACATCGTGTGCATTCGGATCATGGTGTCTATATGCTTGCTGAAATTTTTATGCGAGATGACATGCTAGAAACTTGGAAATAGGCCAAATTCCTTCTCACAATTATTTTAGTTTCCTTTGTCCTCGCAACCCCGTTCTCCTTTATGTTGTGCAGGATCAGTTTCAAGCACAATTGACGCCGAGGATAGCTTTTCGTCAAGAAGGGGAGGATGATGAGGACATGACACCCATGCATACGACCATGTTTGGCGCATGGTATAGAGGGGTAGGAGGCCAGCAAGGGTGTCCAAGTTAAGAAGGAGGCCCTAGGCTAATTCGGTTCGAGTCCCCAAGGTGGAGGCCCAAAGGAACTCAAGTTCGAGCCCGTCTTGGAGTCTAGGAGCAGCACATACTAAAAACGATGCGCAGGTCGCATACGGTGTCCGTTTTGGGCGTTCTTTATATGGATGGAAAGATAATTTCATGGAGCTTCGAATGGCACTGGTCCCACCTTAAAATTTGATGGGAGTCAACAGGAATCATCAAAACAAGTGGACATCCAACAGAAACTAGAGGCCCGGTCCAACATGATTTCGAGTCTGCCTTGGCCTCCAGGACCAGTCTGCCTTAAACTGATCACCTAGGACGTATCCGGACTCTGTTTTTGACGATCCACATATGGTTGGTAATCTAGTTTGATAAGGAAGCCAATCCAAGTGGTCTCATGTCAAAATCCCTTCAAAATCAACGGGAATCGTCAAAACAAGTCAGCATCCAGAATATGTCAGGGTGCTGCGACACCGTCTTTTGGTCCGTTGGACCGTGTATCATGTTTGGGCCCATTAGGGGGCGCGTCCAGGGTAGGCGACGACCCTAAGACCTTTATAATCATATGCCGCCACTGTCATTAGGTTTTGGGGTTTTGCTTAGATTATTCTGTCAAGAACAGTTTCGCCGTTCATCGGTTTGTGAGACCCCAACTCGTGAGCTAAATCATTCATCTGCAATTTGGTTGTGTTCTTCCTTGTTCTTGCTTGTGTTCTTCATTGCGTAGGCAGGGATTAGCCTTCTTGGCGAGGTCAACCTGGTCCGAGACTCAGTTGATAACCAGAGGAGCTGTGGTGCTAAGATTGTAGGGTTCGATCTTTTGATCGGAAGCCGGATCGGTGTGTCACTCTCCACCACAACGATAGTTACCACCACCTGACGGAAGATCGGGATCCCCATTTCCATTAGATGGTCTAATTAACCTAAGCACTTCGCAAAGCACCTACGCTAATCACCTAATCAAATACTAAGCACTATGCAAGTGGAGATCACTAAAATGGTGTATCAACACCCTAGATATGTTTCCTCAGCTCCACGCACCTCATTTGGCCGGTTGGGGGTTGTATTTATAAGCCCCACTGAGAAAGTAGCCGTTAGGAACGAAATCTTGCTTTTCTGCTATTGACCGGATGCTGATTATTTCCTGATCGGACGCGTCTGGTCGTCCTGACTGTTGGAGCCACGGTCCACTGATCGGACGCTGCCAGCGTCCGGTCACATGCCACCGTACGCGTCCGGTCGCATTTTCACCACTCTAGAACCTCTCTATACTTGACCGAACTCTATTGTCCTATGTCTGGTCGATGTGCCACCAGCGTCTGGTCTAGCGTCCGGTCACGCCTGTTGCCGAGCCTCTTGATCAGAGCGTCCGATCACTTTCCTCCAGCGTCCGGTCCAGCGTTCGGTCGTCCTCTGTGAGCTCGTTTCTTCGCGATCTTGCGTATAGCTTGGTTCCTATCTTCATGCTTGGACTTTGCTTGATATCTTGGATCTTCTCTTGTGCTTCTAAGGTATTTCTTATGGTGTTGATCATCGGATCATCACGTCGCCTTTGTCCAAGTCACGTCTTGCATCCTTTTGAACTACAAAACAATCACTCACAAATTTATTAGTCCAATTTGGTTGTGTTGGTCATCAAACACCAAAATCTAAAGTAAATGGGCCAATGGTCCATTTTCCTTACAATCTCCCCCTTTTGGTGATTGATGACAACACGACCAAAGCAAGCAAAATAATAAAAAATTTGGAATTTAAAAACTATCTACTTGCTAGGATACAATGCAAGGGGCAAGGTTATATGATGCTAAAAGATACTACTTGTAGGACTAAAAGATACTACATAAAAACTATCTACTTGCTAGGATACAATGCAAGGGGCAAGGTTATATGATGCTAAAAGATACTACTTGTAGGACTAAAAGATACTACATAAAAACTTATCTTGCCCTTGCAAATGTCCCCATGTGGCATTATAGATTTAAGCCTTGCTTCCTACAAATTCTCTCCATTACATAGGCAATCCATAATCCACTATCCCCCCTTTCTTGGACCATTTCCACTTGTAGACACCACTTGTAAATTATCTAGCTTATGGACCTACAAATTAATGCTTGCTTTTGGTCCTCTAAATTCTCCCCCTTTGGAATCAAAACTCCAAAAAGAAAGACATTAGTAGCATAAGGGAGGGTCAAGCTTTGTGATCCTTTGTGTGTAGAGTGGAATATGTCACAAAATTTGACTCTTACATTATATAGATTAAGCTCCCCCTAAATATATGCATATATATGGTAGAAAGCAAGGCGTATGCATATTTGGTAAATTATTGCTCAAGGGAATTTAATCTATATAAAGCATGGAGAAAGCATATAAATATCAAAATGAAATCAACATGATGATATCGGTTTAAAAATACCGCATGTGGAAATCAATTTAATTTCTACCACTTGCAACAGGTGGTGGATATTTGAAGTATGATGCTTAACTCTGGGGACTCCATTTTCCTTACAATGAGACTACTACACACATGATAAGCTTGAAAAGGTGTTAGTCTCAAAGCATCCAACTTTCCCCCTGAATTTGTGCACACAAGTGTGGGATACTTGTATAAGTCATGCACATTGATTTTAGAATCAATAATACCACTTGAAAGATGACATCTCATGAATGTGAGAATCATTTTTGAAGATGATATTCGGGAGAGATTATCTACAATTTGGACTTTGGCACATATTAGATGAACAAATGTAAGACAAGCTATGTGCCATGCTCTTAAACAATTTTAAACCATGTAGGTTTGCTCCAAGGAATAAGAATGAAACCGAGCAAGCCTACCATAAGATATACCTAGTGTATACATGACAAAAGATACAAACATAGGCATAAAAAAATAACTAGATTCTTAAAGATACCAATTTGTAAGAAATACCACTTGTAGGAAAATGCAAATTGATACTACTTGAAAGAAATTGAATCTAGTTACCTGACATGGCAAAGTTTTGTATGCTTCTTGTGAACTACCTAGCTTTTCTTTTAATTTTTTGAGCTTGTTTTGTTGCTAGTGCAAACTTTAGCATAATTAAGATTTTGTTGCACAATTTCATTATAAGAAGACATTTCATCATCACTATCACTCTCACTAGAGGATGAGCTTTCGTTACCTCGTGCCATAAGGCACACACGAGAAGAGCTTGATGATGAGTGCATGCGGCCTCGCCTCTTGTGATGGTGTTCTTCTTCAGTTGAAGAATCATCCCATGACCTTATTGATGTGAGGGCTTGATTCTTGCATGCCTTCTTCTTTGTCTTGGTTGTGGGCTTGTTTGGACAAACTTCCACAAAGTGCCCCAACTCGTCGCATCCATAGCATCCTCTCTTTCTTTGCTCATTTGTTTGATTGGTGAAAATGAGATCTTTAATTTAGATGGGCACACCCTTGACATTGAGCCTTTGGATCATCTTCTCCACCTTGTTGATTAGTTTCATTGATTCTTCATCAAGGTCGGAGGTAGAGGAGGAAGATTTATCATCTTCACTTGAATCTTCATCATCATCATCATCGTCCTCATCTTCTTCTTCATCTTCACTTCAAGAGCTTGAGCTTGAGCTTGTCTCAACTTGCTTTCCCTTCATCTTCTTTTTCTCGCTACATGTGAGAGCTTTGCCTTTGCTTGATGAAGAGGCTTCGTCTTGAGCAATAATTTTTGCCGCTCTGGAACCTCTCTGTACTCGACCAGACTCTGCTGTCCTGCATCCGGTCGATCTGCCGCCAGCGTCCGGTCCAGCGTTCGGTCACACCTATTGCCGAGCCTCTTGATCGGAGCGTCCAATCACTTTCCTCCAGCGTCCGGTCCAGCATCCGGTCATCCTCTGTGAGCTCGTTTCTTCATGATCTTGCGTATGGCTTGGTTCCTATCTTCGTGCTTGGACTTTGCTTGATATCTTGGGACTTCTCTTGTGCTTCTAAGGTCTTGCTTATGGTGTTGATCATCGGATCATCCTGTCATCTTTGTCCAAGTCACGTCTTGCATCCTTTTGAACTACAAAACAATCACTTGCAAATTCATCAGTCCAATTTGGTTGTGTTGGTCATCAAACACCAAAATCCAAAGTAAATTGGCCAAGAGTCCATTTTCCTTACAGGCGTGTGGCGTTGCTGTGTGGCACGCTGGCATGGAGCAAGGCATGGCGCGGGCATGGATGCAATGTCACACCCAATTTTAAGGATAAAATTGAATGCACTAAACTCATGTGTGCCCAGGGATCAGTGACACACATAAGTTGACAAATTATAAAAAGTATCATCACGGTGTATCTTACATAATGAATAATAGCATCACATTGACTTACATAACACAGCGGAAGATAAAAAGATAACTCTCTCGTGGAACTCCATCACAGGGACGGTCGACTGGTTGACCACAAGCCTAATAATCCTCAGGAAACTCCTTATATCCGTTGTCATCTGTTACCCATCCGGGATTTTTATCCAAATATTGAAAATTAAACAAGCGTAAGTACGTCCCGTACTCAACAAGATAACATGGGGTTCATGAGACTCAAAAAGGATGACACTGGTTTACTGCAGTTAGCACTTTTAGTAGATTCAAGATTTTATCCTCATCTATTATTAAGTTATGCTTAAGCTCCCTTTTAAACCCACGTGATCATATATCCGATCCAATAGAGTCATGTGACATCATCATAATCATCTCGTATAAACAACATTATAGGTAGCCATCTATTCTGTGAGTTTTCCGGGCCGCTTTCGTGACCGTGAGCACGGTATTATAATGATTTGTTACCCTCTGCAGAGGTGGTGCACATTCACCATGAGTCGTGATCCCCATATGTCCGGGTTAATTACTCCCATGTCACTTCCAAGGTGATCGGGCAGGTACACTATGAAGCCATTTCATAGGTTTCCCTAACAAGTTAGGGCCGCTAGGTTTCCTTGGCGGCAGATGTAGAAACCCCTTTCCTATGGCACATATCCATCATGCTATACACATAGGAACAGAGGCGGTCCTATACCCAACGTGGCAAGCCCCATTTGCGCCATAAAGGTAACCTCTAACAAGCTAGAAAAGGTCCTATTACTGAGCTAAAGTCGAGCCATATGACCCTCACGGTTGCCTTTGTCAGGTCCCCACTTTTTGCCGACAGATAAGTCCTTATGGAGGGCCGAGAGCAACATGAACAAAGGTCATTTGCACTTTCGCCCTATGGAACAGTTGTTATAAATCATGTTACTCACTTTGTTCCATAGTATCATTCATCAACATGTATGTCAAGTTCAGTTAGAGCACTAGCAATCTACCCATATGCATTTAACCCATAGGAGACAAGGAACAGGATAAACAATCACTAGGATATCCTTACGGGTATCAAAATTAGACACATGCAAATGAGTAATTGATTAAGGTGAATAGGACATCAAGGAAGGCCCATGCTATACTTGCCTTGGTTCACAAACTCGTGCTGGTCCTGCTGGTCGTCAAGAGTTCTTGGTCTCCAACGCTTTTCCTCACCGTCTGACGCGACGCAACCAACACGGCAACATACAACATTCCAAAAGCATTCATGCAAAGCAAACATTCCTATCATTAGAACAGTACACCAACAGTATTGAAAACAAGATAAAATATTTGTAAACATATTCTACGTCTCGCTACGATCACGTCAACGCGAAGTTCACGAAAAACGGAGCTAAAATGCGAAAGTTATGATTTAAACGGGTTTTCCTATAGCCATATATTTAATTAAATCTAATCATGAAATTAAAAAGTTCCAAACTTGACTAACAGTAGTTCTAACATGTAGCTTATGAAATTACGAAGCTAACGCGATTTGAATGGATCAATTCGGAGCTAAAACGACAATTTTATAAGCGAAACCAGTTCAATGGCATTTCTGTAAATCTTGAAAGCGTACTTTAGACTAAACCAAATGAACTATACGCTTTCAAAACGAGAATGCGTACTCGAGGAAATACGCTAAGGACTGCGGGTTCTATTACGCGAAAACAGGAGGGCTCTTTAGCAATTTGACCCACGAAGGGGTATCGGCCAACGATGGCCGTCGGATTAGAAATGGACGGTCAGCAACGGATCTGGGGGTTCGGGCCGGCCGGAACAGTAACACCGGCGAGGCTCAGCCATGGCCGGCGGCAAAGAGCACGCCGGCGAGCTCGGTTAGGGGGCTAGGGTCCGCCAAACGGGGAACCGAGGGCACCCGAGAGCTCGGGGGAGAAGGGGGGTCACGCTTAGGTCGAGAAGACGGCCGGAGGGGAAGGCCGGGGCGCGGGCGCCATGGCCGGCGGCATGGAGCACTCCGGCGAGCGCGGATAAAGGCCTACGGGCCATGATTCAAAACGGGAATTGGACGGGGAGAAAGAGGAGATCGAGGCGAGCTCACCACGGGTGAAAATCGGAGGCGGGGATGAAGCGAGGACGGCAGACCACGGTGAGCAGCGGACGGAGGACCACGGCAATCCCGGCGCGGCGGTTGCTCAGGCATGGGCGACGCGAGAGGGAGCGGGGAGAGGCAGCAGGGGGAGCGGGGAAGGGCTCTGCTCCCTTTTTGTAGAGGCAGGGGGCGCGGGGAGAGACGCTCCCACGTCTGGGAGTGGGCGCGGCGGTTGCGTCATGGCTGGGCGCAGGCGCGGGACGTGCGGAGGTGGGGGAAGGCTCTGACGGCCGGGGCCAAGCTGTCAGCAGCAGAGGGGGAAAGGAAAGCGCGGCGGCAGTTGCGCGCGAGATGGGCCGGCGCGTTGCGGGCGGGCGGTGCTGGGCCGGCTGGGCCGAGCGGCCGAAGCGGCGGCGGTTGCTGGAGCAAGGGAGGAGAGGGGAGCTGGGCTGGGGCTGGTGCTGGGCCGAAAGTGAGGAAGGGGAGGAGATGGAAGGAAATTTCCTTTTTCTTTTTATAAATAAAATTTTCAAACTCATTTTCAAAAGGTTTTTAAAATCTTTTAGCATTTGAACAAAACCACCCGTCACAGAAATAAATATGCAATAGCATGAATGCATCAACATGTTTCTATTCTTGTATTTTCTTTTAATTTCATAAAAGAAATATTATTTCCTAAATTTGAAATGCACATATAATTGCATATTTAAATCAAATTTACTATTTTAAAAAGAATGTCATTTTTAGGGTGTTACAATTCTACCCCCCTTAAGATGAATCTCGTCCTCGAGATTCGGGTGATTGCTTACTCAAACAGTTGGGGATAAGTCTTTCTCAGATCCTCTTCTCTTTCCCAAGTAGCCTCATCCTCTGTTTACCAATTCTCTTCAAAATATCCACCTTCCGACGAAGTCCTGACGAATCTTTTGGTCAGAAGAAAATTATTCTACCAATCTTCAAAACATTAATGTTTCTGGCTAAGTTGCTCGAACTGGGGATATAACTCTTAATCCTTGGTGTCACCCGAACCTTCTTAGCATAATTCTCCGTTGCTAAGGGCATCGGCCATGACTTTGCTCCTTAAAGTAATAGCACTTGTCCAAGTCGTAATCTATTTTCATTCCAACTAGGATTTCACAAGCTCAAGTCCAACTTGGTGAAGATGTCCTGTAGATTCTTGTCATTCTCATAGATGTCACTTGTACTTCCAAGAAGATAGTACTTTCATGCTCCGCAATGAGTAACTTCAGATACTTGTTAGGTAGTTCAACTCACGCTTCCTTAGTTTACTTAATGAACAAGCCACTTCTTTGGGTACCACCACGCTTCTGCTGCGCAAACTAGAACGTACGCTACTTCATCTTACAGATTCTTCAACTTGACTACCCCCCTTAAGAAAAGATAAACCAGGGGACACCAAAGTATAGCTTGCATCTCCTTTTAGATGAGCTAACTTGTATCAAGATGTTCTGACATCCCAACGATACTCTTGTGTAAGGGCAAGAAACCTTCCACAACCTCCTTATATAACACTTTTCCAAATTCTGCAGTTAACTTGGTTGAAAACAGTAAAAAACAGAAACTACTTCAGATTCCAAACAGCACAGATGCATCGTCTTGTGATTTTCGTATCTCCATAATCAAAATAGCTATCACACTGATTCTTGCGCTCAGAGAAAGATATTGGAGCCTACTATTGTCCAGAATTTTCTCATCATTTTTGGTTGTCCAAGAATAGAGATATAAGCCGAAGAGTGCAGACTGCTCCGAAAAGACTGGATAGGAAAAACAGACAAAAACCAAGACCCGACTATTTATTTCATTAATCCTTATGCCTTAGGCCTATTACTATCTGAAATTGTGGGAACACCCAACAAGATCATTGCAATCATTACAAAGATTCAAAACGACCATAAGCATAATGAGAACTCAACAAACAATAAAGATGCATAATTCAATCATTAACTCATCTTGCGATACTATCGTTCTCGTTGCTCCAGGGATAACAATCCTAAGACTTATATTCAGAGAACGTAAGAAGGTGGTGAGGAGTAGTTCTAAAAGCATATCAAATCAAGGAGTGAAGATGAGAACAAAGACTTCAAAATAAGCACCAAGGTAGAGATGAATAGCAAGGGTAGAGATATAGTAGAGAAGAAAATATCAAGATTCAAAGAACAAGGATTTTTGTAGCAACATCTAAACCTTAAAACGACCAGTTTCTATCTAGGCTTATGTCCCTCATCAAACACTCGCTTTGATACCATTTTGTCACACCCAATTTTAAGGATAAAATTGAATGCACTAAACTCATGTGTGCCTGTGGATCAGTCACACACATAAGTTGACAAATTATAAAAAGTATCATCACGGTGTATCTTACATAACGAATAATAGCATCACATTGACTTACATAACACAAATGAAGATAAAAATATAACTCTCTCGTGGAACTCCATCACGGGGACGGTCGAATTGGTTGACCACAAGCCTAATAATCCTCGAGAAACTCCTTATATCCGTTGTCATCTGTTACCCATCCGGGATTTTTATCCAAATATTGAAAATTAAACAAGCGTAAAATCGTCCCGTACTCAACAAGATAACATGGGGTTCATGAGACTCAAAAAGGATGACACTGGTTTCTCGCAGTTAGCACTTTTAGTAGATTCAAGATTTTATCCTCATCTATTATTAAGTTATGCTTAAGCTCCCTTTAAACCCACGTGATCATATATCCGATCCAATAGAGTCATGTGACATCATCATAATCATCTCGTATAAACAACATTATAAGTAGCCATCTATTCATGTGAGTTTTCCGGGCCACTCGTGACCGTGTGAGCACGGCTGTTATAATAGATTTGTTACCCTCTGCGGGTGGTGGTGCACATTCACCATGAGTCGTGATCCCCATATGCCCGGTTAATTACTCCCATGTCACTTCCAAGGTGATCGGGCAGGGTACACTATGAATCCATTTCATAGGTTTCCCTAACAAGTTAGGGCCGCTAGGTTTCCTTGGCAGGCAGATGTAGGAACCCCCCTTTCCTATGGCACATATCCATCGCGGCTATACACATAGGAACAGAGGCAGTCCTATACCCAACGTGGCAAGCCCCATTTGCGCCATAAAGGTAACCTCTAACAAGCTAGAAAAGGTCCTATTACTGAGCTAAAGTCAGAGCCATATGACCCTCACGGTTGCACTGTCAGTCCCAGCTTTTGCCGACAGATAAGTCCTTATGGAGGGCCGAGAGCAACATGAACAAAGGTCATTTGCACTTTCGCCCTATGGAACAGTTGTTATAAATCATGTTACTCACTTTGTTCCATAGTATCATTCATCAACATGTATGTCAAGTTCAGTTAGAGCACTAGCAATCTACCCATATGCATTTAACCCATAGGAGACAAGGAACAGGATAAACAATCACTAGGATATCCTTACGGGTATCAAAATTAGACACATGCAAATGAGTAATTGATTAAGGTGAATAGGACATCAAGGAAGGCCCATGCTATACTTGCCTTGGTTCACAAACTCGTGCTGGTCCTGCTGGTCGTCGAAGAGTTCTTGGTCTCCAACGTTTTCCTCACCGTCTGAACGCGACCAACACGGCAACATACAACATTCCAAAAGCATTCATGCAAAGCAAACATTCCTATCATTAGAACAGTACACCAACAGTATTGAAAACAAGATAAAATATTTGTAAACATATTCTACGTCTCGCTACGATCACGTCAACGCGAAGTTCACGAAAAACGGAGCTAAAATGCGAAAGTTATGATTTAAACGGGTTTTCCTATAGCCATATATTTAATTAAATCTAATCATGAAATTAAAAAGTTCCAAACTTGACTAACAGTAGTTTTAACATGTAGCTTATGAAATTACAAAGCTAACGCGATTTGAATGGATCAATTCGGAGCTAAAACGACAATTTTATAAGCGAAACAGTTCCAATGGTATTTCTGTAAATACTGAAAGCGTACTTTAGACTAAACCAGTGAACTATACGCTTTCAAAATGAGAATGCGTACTCGAGGAAATACGCTAAGGACTGCGGGTTCTATTACGCGAAAACAGGAGGGCTCTTTAGCAATTTGACCCACGAAGGGGTATCGGCCAACGATGGCCGTCGGATTAGAAATGGACGGTCAGCAACGGATCTGGGGGGTTCGGCCGGCCGGAACAGTAACACCGGCGAGGCTCAGCCATGGCCGGAGGCAAAGAGCACGCCGACGAGCTCGGTTAGGGGGCTAGGGTCCGCCAAACGGGGAACCGAGGGCACCCGAGAGCTCGGGGGAGAAGGGGGGTCGCGCTTAGGTCGAGAAGACGGCCGGAGGGGATGGCCGGGGCGCGGGCGCCATGGCCGGCGGCATGGAGCACTCCGGCGAGCGCGGATAAAGGCCTACGGGCCATGATTCAAAACGGGAATTGGACGGGGAGAAAGAGGAGATCGAGGCGAGCTCACCACGGGCGAAAATCAGAGGCGGGGATGAAGCGAGGACGGTGGACCACGGTGAGCAGCGGACGGAGGACCACGGCAATCTCGGCGCAGTGGTTGCTCCGGCACGGGCGACACGAGAGGGAGCGGGGAGAGGCAGCAGGGGGAGCGGGGAAGGGCTCTGCTCCCTTTTTGTAGAGGCAGGGGGCACGGGGAGAGACGCTCCCACGTCTGGGAGTGGGCGCGGCGGTTGCGTCATGGCTGGGCGCAGGCGCGGGACGTGTGGAGGTGGGGGAAGGCTCTGACGGCCGGGGCCAAGCTGTCAGTAGTAGAGGGGGAAAGGAAAACGCGGCGGCAGTTGCGCGCGAGATGGGCCGGCGCGTTGCGGGCGGGCGGTGCTGGGCCGGCTGGGCCGAGCGGCCGAAGCGGCGGCGGTTGCTGGAGCAAGGGAGGAGAGGGGAGCTGGGCTGGGGCTGGTGCTGGGCCGAAAGTGAGGAAGGGGAGGAGATGGAAGGAAATTTCCTTTTTCTTTTTATAAATAAAATTTTCAAACTCATTTTCAAAAGGTTTTTAAAATATTCTAACATTTGAACAAAACCACCCGTCACAGAAATAAATATGCAATAGCATGAATGCATCAACATGTTTCTATTCTTGTATTTTCTTTTAATTTCATAAAAGAAATATTATTTCCTAAATTTGAAATGCACATATAATTGCATATTTAAATCAAATTTACTATTTTAAAAAGAATGTCATTTTTAGGGTGTTACATGCAAGCAGGCTTCGCGGGCCAGCGGTGCGGGCAGGCGGGGACACGACGATGGAGGCACGCGTGATGGTGGAGGTTTGGCTAGGGCACGGGCGAAGATGGTACGAGTGGCACGGGTGCGAAAACTATTTATGGTGGCCCCCCACGTGACGGATAAGGAACGAAATATTAGATCCACCCGTTTTCTATTGACCGGACGCTCCGGTGGCAACGACCAGACGCTGCCACCCAGGGTCCGATCGACTACAGAGGTCCAAATCCCTTCAAGTTGCGACCGAACACGTCCGGTTACCCTTGACCGGACGTAGCCAGAGTTCGGTCGATCCTTTGTTCATCTTCTTCGCCTGACTGGATGCAGGAAAGGTATTGTTTCAGCATCCGGTCACTCCTGTGCAGTAACGGTTCACCTCCTATGAACTGACCGGATGCTGGAGGCAGAGTCTGGTCCAGTGTCCGATCGCCCCTTTTTAGCAAATCTTCAATGTTCCTTCGGCTGCCTGTTCCCAATCAAGTCACAACTTCAATATGACCCAAATAAACACCAATTGGGACTAATGTGAGTGACCTCTCTCAAACCCTAATTTTTTTCAAAATATTTTGCCTTAGGCTATACTTCTTTTTAAGAAAATAGGCAATAAAAGGGTAATCAAAAGGAAACAACAAAACAACACACATGCATATGCAATACAATACTTGAAAGTAATTCTAGTTGCTTGTCAAGTTTGATCCAAGGTTAAGCTTCTTCACACGCTTTTCGGCGGTTATCTTAACCATGTTAGACAAGCCCTAAATGCATTATCAAAAATTAAACATGTTGTATATTACAATGCAATGGAAGGGACAACACAGGCTCATTTTCTAGTGAAGTTACTAAAATCAAGCACATTGAGTTCATTCCTCAGCCGATAAAATGTAGCCTTATCAAGCGATTTAGTGAATATCCGCCAATTGATCCTCGGTCCTTACACCTTCTAGTGATATATCATTTTTAGCAACATGATCTCTAAGAAAGTGATGGCAGATATCTATGTGCTTGGTGTGAGAGTGTTGAACCGGATTATTAGCAAGCTTTACCGCACTCTCATTGTCACACAAAAGAGGTACCTTTTCTAGAACTACACTATAGTCAAGTAAAGTTTGCTTCATGTAAAGTATTTGTGCACAACAAGTACCCGCGGCAATGTATTCCGCTTCGGCGGTGGATAAAACCACACTATTTTGCTTCTTGGAGGACCAAGACACTAGTGATCTACCAAGCAAATGGCACCCTCTGGATGTGCTTTTTTCTATCAATTTTGCAACCGGCATAATCCGAATCAAAATAGCCAACTAGTTAAAATCTAGCTCCTTTGGGATACCAAAGACCAATGCTTGGTGTGTGCTTAAGGTACCTAAGGATTCTTTTAACGGCAACTAAATGAGATTCCTTAGGATTAGCTTGAAATCTAGCACACATACACACACTGAATATGATGTCGGGCCTAGATGCGGTCAAATATAACAAACTACAAATCATAAAGCAGTAGAGAGTATGATCATCCGTTTTACCTCCCTCATCTAGGTCGAGATGTCCATTAGATGGCATTGGTGTCTTGATTGGCTTACATTCATCCATTTTGAACCTCTTTAGAAGATCATTTGTATATTTGTCTTGAGAGATGAAAATCCCTTCTCTCATTTGCTTGACTTGAAAACCAAGAAAGAATGTAAGCTCTCCAATCATTGACATCTCAAACTCCTTTGACATCAATTCACCAAATTCTTTGCAATAATCTTCATTTGATGATCCAAAGATGATATCATCAACATATACTTGACAAATGAAGATTTCTCCATTAAGCTTCTTAGTGAATAGTGTGGTGTCGACCTTCTCAATGGTGAAGCCTTTCTCAATGAGGAAATCCCGAAGGCGTTCATACCATGCTCTTAGGGCTTGCTTAAGCCCATATAGCGCCTTGGATAACCTATAAACATGATTATGATATCTAGGGTCTTCAAACCAGAGAGGTTGATCAATATAGACTAGTTCATTTATGAAGCCATTTAAAAATGCACTTTTAACATCCATTTGATATAATTTCATTTCATGATGCGATGCATATGCAAGGAGGATACAAATGGCTTCAAGTCTTGCAACCGGTGCAAAGGTCTCTCCAAAATCCAACCTTTCAACTTGAGAGAACCCCTTTGCTACTAGTCTTGCCTTGTTCCTCACTACAATGCCTTGATCATCTTGCTTGTTGCGGAACACCCACTTTATTCCAATGACTCTTGCACCTTGTGGTCGCTCTTCAAGAGTCCAAACTTCATTGCGGGTGAAGTTGTTCAACTCTTCTTGCATGGCATTTATCCAATCGAAATCTTGAAGCGCTTCTTCTACATTCTTAGGTTCAACACAAGAGACAAAAGAGTGATGTTCAATAAATGAAGCAAGTTTTTGAGATCGAGTCATTACACCCTTTGAAGGACTCCCTATGATGAGATCTTGTGGATGAGCTTGTAGTAGAGGTGAATTTCTTCTATCAACCACTTGAGAGGGAGGTTTTGGAGCATCAACATCTTGAGCTTGTGCCACCATTTGATCATGAGAGACATGAGTATCTTCATTTTCTACTCTCCCATCTTTATCACCATCTTGTGGCACATTTGATGAAGAAGGTGGATCAATCACTTGTACATCATCTTTAGTCTTGATGTCTCCAACTGGAATGTTCTTCATAGCCTCCCTCAATGGTTCATCACCTATATCATCAATATTCTCATGTGCTCCTTGGGAGCCGTTAGATTCATTAAATTCCACATCATATGTTTCTTCAACCAAGCCAGTGGCATGATTAAATACTCTATATGCTTTGGACTTTGATGAGTAACCAACAAGAAAGCTAATATCACAACGTCTTTGAAACTTTCCTAGGTGTTGCCGCTTCTTGTAGATGTAGCATTTGCAAAAAAACACCCAGAAGAATGAGACATCCGATTTCTTCCCATTGAGCAACTCATAAGATTTCTTGCCAAGAAACTTTTGAAGGAATAGGCGGTTGGATGCATAACATGCGGTGTTGATAGCTTCTGCCCATAGAGCTTCGGGTGTGTTGTACTCATCAAGCATTGTTCTTGCAAAAGTGATAAGTGTCCGGTTCTTTCTCTCTACTACACCATTTTGTTGAGGAGTATATATTGCGGAGACCTCATGCTTGATCCCAACTTCATCACAATAAGCTTCAATGTTTGTGTTGTCAAACTCTTTTCCATTATCACTTCTTATCTTCTTAAGCTTCACTTCAAACTCATTTTGTGCTCTCTTGGCAAACTTCTTGAGACATGATGCAACTTTGGTCTTGTCATGAAGGAAGAATACCCATGTATATCTAGAGTAGTCATCAACAATCACAAGACAATAGAGATTTCCTCCCAAACTCTTGTAAGTTGTTGGTCCAAATAGATCCATATGAAGAAGCTCTAGCACTCTTGTTGTTGACATGAAAGCTTTTGTAGGATGAGTGTTTGCAACTTGCTTGCCGGCTTGACATGCACTACAAAGCTTATCCTTCTCAAATTTTACATCCTTCAACCCTCTCACCAATTCATTCTTTATAAGCTTCTTGAGTGAGCTCATCCCAACATGAGCAAGTCTTCTATGCCATAGCCACCCAAGTGATGTTTTGGTGAATAGGCATGTCTTCAAGTTGGCATCTTCGGAGGTGAAATCAACTAGATATAGATTGTTGTATCTAAATCCCTTGAATATAACTTGATCATTATCTTTCTTAGATACAACCACTTTCTTCTTGGTAAACAAGCACTGGAAGCCAAGATCACATAATTGACCAACAGATAGCAAGTTGAAGCTCAATAAAGCAACATATAGCATATTTGAGATTGAATGATCATTTGATATTATCACTTTGCCCAATCCTTTGACTTTGCCCTTTGAATTATCACCAAATGTAATTCTTTCTTGACCATCAACTTCTTCATCTAGTGAGGTGAACATACGAGGATCACCGGTTATATGTTGAGTGCAACCACTATCAATTACCCAATGACTTCCACCGGTCTTGTAGTTCACCTACACACAAGAGATCAAGCTTGTTTAGTGACCCAAACTTGTTGAGAACCCTTGACTTTCTCAACAAGTGACTTTGCAACCTAAATTTTCTTAGGCCTATTCTTGTTGGGAGGTCCTAAGAACATGCCTTTCATTTTTCCACTAGAGTCCTTTCTAAGCATGTAATGAGCATTGAAAGCAAAAGGTCTAGCATGCTTGGGCAAGGGTTGTGGTGGAGGAGTTTGACACTTATGAGCAAAGTGACCTTCTTGTCCACACTCAAAACACCTCTTTGGCTTTGGCTTTGACTTGTGTTGTTGTTTGTGTTGAGCTTGAGCCTTCTTCTCTTGATGTGCCAAATACCCAATTCCACTTCTATCCATCTTTATGACGGTGTTTATGAGAAGCTCATTTTGAAGATGTTGACCTCTTGTAAACTTGCTCAAGCTGGTCTTGAGATATTCTTTTTCTAACTTGAGCTTCTTGTTCTCTTCTTTGAGTTCATCATGATTTTTCTCCTTCTTTAGTCTCTTGTTCTCTTCTTTGAGCATCTCATTCTCAAGAGCTAGATCACTATTATGGTCAAGGTTCTCTATCACAATGGTGTTGGTGGTTGATAGCTTTTCAAGATCTTTCTTGAGCTTCTCATTCTTATTCTTGATCTTGACATACTCATCATAGTTATCGGACTCAACCACTTGCTTTCCTTTGCTACTAGAACCTTGCTCACTACTCTCAATAATCAAATCATCACATGATATAACTATATCAATCTTAACAACATGGTTAGTAGCATCATGTGTATTAATGGATAATAGCTCATGAGAAACAACAAGATTATCATGATTGATCTTGAGATTTGTATATTCTTCTTTTAGCATGTTGTAGCTAGTGATGAGCTCATTATGTATCCTCTCAAGTTTATCATGTTTTTCTTTAAGCTCCTTCTTAGAAGATTTGAGCTCCTTGAGTTTGGATGACATAGCTTCATTTTCTTCTCTAAGCTCAACACTAGCTTTTTCTGCTATGTCACATTTAGCTAAAAGTGAATCATTCTTAAGTTCTAACTTTTCATTTTTAGCTCTTGTCTTTCTAATAATTTTAGTATATTGGTTAAGCAACTTGACAAGGTCATCATAAGAAGGTGATTCAAATTCATTATCACTATCACTGTCATCATTGCTAGCATGATCATCACCACTACTATCATCATCATTTGATACCTTTTGTTCCCCCTTGGCCATAAGGCATAGGTGTGTAGAGGATGGTGGCGGTGGTGTCGGTGAAGATGATAGAGTCAATCACAATAGCGGCCACCTTCTCGTTCTCACTATCATCATCGGATGAGCTACTTGATGAATCAATATCCGTGAGCCAACCACCGATGATGTATGCCTTGCCATTTTTCTTCTTCTTATGAAAATCCTTCTTCTTGCCATCCTTCTTCTTGTATGGCTTGTTTTTCTTCTTCTCATCATCATCTTCATTGCTTGAGTCATCTTTCTTGCCCTTGTACTTCTTCTTGTATTTGTCTTTCTTTGGCTTGGGGCACTGATGTGCTAGATGACTAAGTTCTTCACAATTATAGCAATCCATCTTGGAGATTGGCTTCCTTCTATTGCTAGTGAAGAACTTCTTCTTTTTGCCGTCAAACTTGACACCGTTCTTGTTGAGCTTCTTAAGCATCTTGGCGGTTCTTCTCACCATGAGAGCAAGACTTGCATCGTCAATTTCATCATCACTTGAGCTCTCATATTCAACTCTTGCTTTGCCCTTCTCTTGATTAGCCTTGAATGCCAAGTCTTTCTTCTTGGTGGAAGAAGAGCCATCTTGTGGTGTGATGTGCATATACATCTCATGTGCGTTGATCTTTCCCAATATTTGAGTTGGTGTAGCGGTGGAAAGATCACCTTGATGAAGCACGGTCATAATATGCCCATATTTGTCAATGGGGAGGACACTCAAGATCTTTCTTACAACATCAAATGGTTGCATTTGTGTGAGTCCAAGCCCAATGACTTCCTCTACAAGGACATTCAAGCGTGAGTACATTTCATTAACACTTTTTTTCAGAAGCATCTCAAATGAATTAAGCTTTTTCATAACTAGATGATAGCGTTCCTTACACTCACTCTTTGTTCCCTCATGGAGTGCACAAATGTCCAACCATAGTGCATGGGCGTCCTTATGGTTCCGCACATGGTTAAACACATATTTGCAAAGGCCTCTAAAGATAGTGTTTCTAGCCTTTGCATTCCATTTCTCATAATTGACTTCATCGCCTTGAAGGCGTGCGGGATTCTTAGGTTCTGGGAAACCTTGAGAGGTGGCTCTAAGAATTTCCAACATCTAGAGCTTCTAAGTAAGCCTCCATGCGAATTTTTCAATAAGGAAAATCATCTCCCTCAAAGATAGGAGGAGGTCCATCCCTGTGGGACATCTTTCTCTAGGTAGTTAAGCCTAATTTAGTGAGCATTAGGCTCCAATACCAATTGAAAGGATCAAGATGCCCAAGAGGGGGAGGGGTGAATTGGGCTAATTCTAAATTTTTTTGCAATAATTAAACCCTACACTTAGCCCACTTCACCCCTTATGCCTAGAATGTGTTCCTATTGTTCTACCACATAAAAGTTTTGCACTCTAGGTTCCAATCCTACTCTAGCATGGCAATTTTAAGAATGTAAAGATAAGAAATGAATTGCTCAAATGTAAATGCTTCAAATAAAGAGAGGAGAAGGAACGTGACGATGTTTTGCCAAGGTATCGGAGAGTCGCCACTCCCCACTAGTCCTCGTTGGAGCACCCACGCAAGGGTGTAGCTCTCCCTTGATCCGCACAAGGATCAAGGGCTCTCTACAGGCTGATTCTTCGACACTCCATCGCGCGGTGAATCGCCCACAACCGCTCACAACTTGAGTTGGGTCATCCATAAGCTCCGCTGTATGATCACCAAACTCCCCATCACCACCGAGCCGTCTAGGTGATGGCAATCACCAAGAGTAACAAGCACGAGCTCTCACTTGACCACAACAAGCCCAATGAGAAGGGTGGATGCACACTTGCTACTCTCCTTGCTCTAATGAGGCCTTAATCTTGGATTCTCAAATCTCAATCATCTCACTAGGCTCTTGCTCTCCTTAGCAATCTCAAGGGTGTTTCTCAGTTGAACAAATGAGCAAGAGACCTCTCTTGGATGAATAGAGGAAGTATTTATACCCCCTCATTCAAAACGAACGGTTAGGAGGTTGAGTCAGCACTCTGCGGGGTGACCAGATGCTCCGGTCAGTTATCCCCGCCACAGAGTCGTTAAGTTGTGACTGGACTCTGACCTACGTCCAGTCAGCACTGATCGGATGCGTCCGGTCACGAAAACTGCTCTTCGGAACCTTACTGATGTTGACCAGACGCTGGCACCGAGAGTCTAGTCACTTCGCTGTTTAGCATCCGGTCAGTAACCGGATCCTAACCAGCGTTCGGTCAGCATTGACCGGACGCGTCCGATCAGGAAACTCCCTCTCTGGAAACTCTCAAGAGTTGACTAGACACAGGAACCCAGCATCCGATCACTTTTCACTTAGCGTCCGATCGCAACCAGATGGCTCTAGTTGGTCAAATGAACTGACCGGACTCACCCTTCAGCGTCCGGTCACAACCAGATCAGAGTCCGATTAGTCATTTGACCCTCCATTCACTTCCAACTCGAAATCATATGTGAATGAAGTTTGCTCCAATTGATCTTAGGGCTACTCTTGAGCTACCTAGTGCTAGATTTGATAAGTGTGCACCACACCTAACCCACTAGACTCACTTAGATCAAACTACTAATCCATACCCCCCTTAATAGTACGGCCAAAAGAAAAACAAAATCCTAAACTATTCTAAGTGTCTCTTCAACACCAAACGACACTTAGAACTAGTCCATCCTTAACCTTGTCGTCCATCCTTTGAAAACCAAAATGATTTCCATCGTAGGAGCATGACAACCATGATTGCCCAATCAATTGCCATTACCATGACCTAACTTAATTGCCTCTACAAAACACACGTTAGTCATAGTAATCTTGTATTGTCATTAATCATCAAAACCCAACTAGAGGCCAAGATGCTTTCACTCCACTTCCTCAATTCCATATTTATTGATCATGACACTCAAATTCTATCATACTTTAATGACAAGAATCTCCTAATCCACCTAGCCTTTATACTGCACCCACAGCTTGGTGACAGTGCTCTGGAGAAGCTCACCAGAGATTACATGGAAATTGAGGAGGAAGAAGCTGAAGTTGCTGTTGTGGACATTGACATACATGAAGAGGTGCCTGCCGAGACTAAAGATAGTGATGTTGACATTGAAGTTTTGGATGAAGCTCCAGCTATTTTCAAGACCCCTGGTAGAAAGAAGAAGCCCCTCAAGGTGAAAGAGAAGCTAGATGATAGCTTCCTCAAGCGCAGCAAGAGAATCTCCAACAAGCTACAAGGTTTCAAAGATGAGGAAAGTGCTAGAAAGGCCAAAGCTGCTGCTGTGAACATCAATGTTGAGGAAGAAGCTGTAGATGAAGTCATTGAACCTATGCCACAGCCATCATCCTGCCCGGGCCATCTGGAAGTGGGTTTGCACCTTACCTTGGCAGTGACATCCTGAGAGGAATTGCTGAACGCTTCCTACATATCCACCGTGAGAGTGTCTCAGCTGCCCTCTTGAAGAAGGATAACCTTGATGGATAAGAAGCAAGATGTAGTGGTTAGGGTACTAGTCTGCTGGATAGTTGCCCTGTTATCTTTTGCTTTTAAGTCTTTATGTTCCTCTAGCTAGTCTGTGCACTGGATAAATAAGACTCTAAAATGTTGTAACTGGTGTCTTAACACCCCCCTAGAACTGCTTTGTCATGTCCTGCAGTGAACACCTTTGCCTTATCATATATCTAAGTTATGGTTTGATCTACTTCTGTGTCCATCCTAATCTGTTGCTTCACTTGAATCACTGTCTAATCTACTTTAGTGTTCCCTTGAGCTTTATGTTTTTCATTGCTCCTAACTGCCTTATGTACACAGCTATAGCTTTCAGCTTTTGGGTAAGGCACATATCATTTTGGACTATAGGTTTTTCTCTTGGCATGTGTATGTCCAAGAAAGGGAGCTCTTTCTATAAATCTGTTAATGGACAACAGCAGAAACACTAAAATTCTTATGTGGAATGTCAGGGGTATTAATTCCCATGAAAAATGAGATGCCATTAGAAGCAAAATTGAGGAAAGTGCTTGTCAGATTGTTTGCATTCAAGAAACAAAGGGAGAAACTTTTGACAATTTTTATCTCAAGAAATTCTGCCCAAGGAATCTAGACAAATTTGCATTTGCACCATCCATTGGTGCATCAGGGGGGCTCATCACCACATGGAATAGCAGTCTATTTGAAGGAACACTTATACAAGCTAACTCATATGCCATTATAGTGAAATGTCTTGGCAGGCAGGACAGAAAAGAGTTCCATTTTCCCAACATCTATGGTCCTTCTAGCTCACCCCAGAAGATGGGCTTTGTCACATGGCTCATGAACCTTGACACTTCAGATTTTGATGATTGGATACTTGCATGTGACTTCAATTTGATCAGGGAACCTGACAATAGAAATTAGGTAGGGGAGATATATCAGAAATGAACTTGTTCAATGAGTTAATTTCAGACTTGGATCTTGTTGAAATTCCTTTCAGTGGGAGAAACTTTACCTGGAGCAATATGCTGGCTGACCCACCAATGGTCAAACTTGATTGGGTTTTCACATCATCCAGCTAGACCCTTTCTTTCCCAGCCACCTTTGTCCAGCCTCTTTCAAAGCATGTTTCAGATCACATTCCATATGTTATTCAGATTGGAAGTAGCATACCAAAATCAAATATGTTCAGATTTGAAAATCATTAGGTGCAACACCCAGGGTTCCTGGATACAGTCAAGCTACATTGGAACAATTCCCCTTTCTATGCAAATGCTGCTAGAAATCTGTCAGCCAGACTAAAACAAGTGAGAGCTGGCCTTAAAAGTTGGAGCAATAACCTCTCAAAGCTTAGTAAACTGATCTATAACTGTAATTGGGTACTTCAATTATGGATGGGCTTGAGGACCAAAGAACTCTATCTAGACTTGAAGCATCATTCAGCGCTTTAGTGAAAGATCATCTAGCATCCTTGTTAGAATCCAAAAGAATCTACTGGAAGCAAAGGAATATAGTGAGGTGGGTAAAATTGGGGGATGAAAATACCCATTTTTTCACACCATGGCCACAATCTCACATAAGAAAAACTTCATAGTAAGCCTTGTTAAGCCAGATGGTACCATCATCTCAGAACATGAGCAGAAGGCACAATTGCTGTGGTCAGCTTTCAAACAAAGATTGGGAGTCAGTGAGTTCACCAGTATAGCCTATGACCTCAGCTCCTTGCTAAATCAACATAATCTGGAACATCTAGATGAGAACTTTAGTCAAAATGAGATTGATATGGCCATCAAAGGGCTGCCAAATAGCCATGCACCTGGGCCTAATGGTTTCAATGGATTGTTTATCAAAAAATGCTGGGATATTATACAGAAAGATTTCACCAGGCTACTTCATGACTTTTCTTCACAAACTATTGATCTGAGAAGCATCAATTCCTCATCAATTGCACTTATTCCAAAAAATGGAAAACCCTAAATCAGTTGATGATTTTAGACCCATTTCCCAGCTCAATTATTCTCTCAAGTGCATCACCAAAATCATGTCAGCAAGACTACAAAATGTCATCACTGATTTAGATCACCCAAACCAGTATGGCTTTACCAGAGGAAGAACAATACAAGATTGTTTAGCATGGGCCTTTCAGTTCCTCCACCTTTGTCACAAATCCAAGAAGGAAATCATCATCTTGAAACTAGACTTTGAAAAGGCATTTGATAAATTGGAGCAATTGGATTCACAACATTATGAGCTCTGGGTCCTCCACTATGCTTTTGAATGGCATTCCAGGCAAGAGAGGGGTCAAACAAGGAGACCCTCTTTCTCCACTTCTCTTTGTCTTGGCTGGTGATCTCCTCCAGACAATAGTGAACAAGGCTTGGCAAATTGGTATCCTGAAACACCCCCTTAGTGATAGTTTTGGTGGAGACTACCCTATCTTGCAGTATACAGATGACACCCTTCTCATTCTTCCAGGTGATGCCAGAACTTTAATCAAGTTGAAGGGATTATTAAGGCCTTTTTCTGATAGCACTGGGCTTCATGTCAACTTCAGTAAATCCTCTTTGGTGCCTATAAACTGTATTGAAACCAGAGCCCTCCACCTTGCAAACACCTTTGGATGCAAGGATGGAAATATGCCCTTCACTTACTTGAGCTTGCCCCTGGGCACCACCAAGCCCTCTCTCTAAGAATTCTCCCCTCTCCTTTCAAAGATTGAGAGAAGGCTCACTAGAATTAGCAACTTCCTCTCTTATAATGGCAGATTGATCCTAGTGAACTCAGTTTTCTCTGCTCTGCCCACCTTCTATATGTGTAGACTGAAACTCCCACCACAAGTCATCAAACAAATTGATATCTACAGGAAACACTGTCTATGGAGCAAGGGAGATATAAATAGAAAAGGCTCTTGTCTTATGGCTTGGAAAACATTTTATAAACCAAGAGATCAAGGTGGACTTGGAATCCTTGATATAGAAAGTTAGAACAATGCTCTCCTAATGAAATACTTGGATAAATTTTACAACAAGGCTAATATCCCTTGGGTCTCCTTAACTTGGACAAAATTTTATGCTAATAGCCAAACACCCCCACAACTCAGATGCCCAGTGGGCTCCTTCTGGTGGAAAGATGTGATCAAACTCTTTGACAAATTTGATAGTATCTCTTTCGGCAAACCAAGTAATGGAGTTTCTGTATCCTTCTGGTTAGGATCTTGGGCTGGACATGCCTTCAAGGAAACCTATGCCCATTTATTTTCATTCACCAAGAAACCAAAGTGCTCCCTCATATTCTTCCTCAGCAATGAAGAAAGCATTATCTTCAGCCTACCCATGTCTACACAGGCTGCTGAACTGCTAACTGAAATTCAGACTCTACTACAAGTGGGAACCTGAGATGGTAACATAGATGATGTGTGGACCTACATCTGGGAAATGCAAGATACAGCACCAAAAAAACCTATAAGATCCTAATTGGATACATTGAAGCTTCCCCACTTTTCTCTTGGATGTGGGGATCAAGCAACCTTGGCAAGCATAAATTCTTCTTTTGGCTCCTCCTCAGAGATAGGCTCAGTACAAGAAACCTGCTTTGAAGGAAAAATATGACGCTTGATGATTATAGTTGTGTTCTGTGCAACAAAGGTCAGGAGGAGACCTGCTTTTATTTGTTCTTCGAATGTCCCTTTAGTCAGGAATGTTGGGATAGCATCCCCATAACTTGGAACCTGAACTTGCCACCCCTTACATGGTGATTATAGCCAGAACCAACTTTGGTCTCTCCATTTTTAGAGAAATTTTCATAACCACATGCTGGGTGATCTGGACTACCAGGAATGCTGTCATATTTGACAATGGACAAGTCAATATCAACACATGGAAACTGCAATTCAGAGAGGAGCTTGGCCTGGTGTGTACCAAGGCCAAACCAGAAAAGAGTGCTTCACTTAGTGCCTGGAAAGATAGCTACATGTAATTTTTTTTCTTACTTTTTTCTTTGGGCCTTGGTGGCCTTGTAACTTTGTACTTGTACCATTCTTTCATTTAATAGAAAAGCAAAAAAATAGGTAGGGGACTCCCCTGCTGACCCGTTCAAAAAAACTATCTTTGCTAGGTAACACATCAGAGACAGATACATTTTTGGAGACATTGAAGTTTAGTCCACGTCTCTTATTTGATGTATGCTTCAGTGACAATTGTTTTGTTAGTGACTAGTGAAGTTTTTTTCGCATCTCTCATTGCGGATCCTGTCAGGGACATGCAGTCTCACGCCCCATCACTAGTGTACACCTTTTTAAACGTAAATCATGGGGGAAACCCTCCCACTAGTGTACATCCTTATATTAGAGACACATTAGTCAATACAAATCTCTAACCAGTCGTGTGCCTTGCGACTTTCTACTTGCATGCTAGCTATCAAGGTCGATCGATCATATGACCATCTAGTGGCACCATCCCGCTGAGTCGGTTGCCATCCCTTCTCCCCTACACTCTGGCTGGCTTGCCATGTTTAGGTGGCTCTTGATTGTGTTTCTGCCTACCATCCTGTGTGCTAAGCGTGTTGCGCCCCTAGCATATGCCGCGTAAGCACACCTTGGAGGGTGCGGCGTGGTGCAGTACTAGCAAGCCATCTTTCTTCCAAAGTTTAGGTGTACAATATAAGGACGCTTATTAATTAGCAAAGGTTTAGGGTGCCAAGTACTATGGGTGCATGTAGGTTCATCAGTTCTAATTAGGTGTACAATAGTAGTCAATAATAACTATTCATTGTACATATTTAAGAGCCTAGCTACTATTCAGGTTCCCCTAGTTTATGCTCATTGTTGAGTGGTGCTTGGATAGGTCCTAGTAGCCATCCAAAACAAGCAACTTGTAGTGTGTAGTCCGAAACTAGAGCTCCATAGTGAGATAACCATGCACTTCTGATCATCGGCTGCTCCATAGTGAGGCAATCACTATGTAAAGAAGCAAGGTAGTATAATAATGTTTGCTCATAACTGAAAGTCCCAGTTTGGTTTTCTTAATTGAGTGATAACATTAGATGGACTAATGCTTTTCATGTGAGATGGATTGGTGACATAGTCCACATGCTTGTCTTGAGCATCACGAAGGCCATGGAGAAGGTGGCTAGAATCATGAACAATGACTCAAAATGAGAGGAGATGGAAGCAAAAGCCCAAAGGTGAAGGTATATGTATAGGGTTTTGGTTTCACTGGCGTAAGGTGTATAGAGAATTTAATCGCTGGGTTTAAGATAGATTGCCATACTATAAATATATGGATTCTTTGGCTAATATAGTTATATAACAATGCATGTGTATAGATCGATTGGCGTAGTGAGGAAGCATGTGAAAACCTTTGCAAAAAATGTTTTGAAAATGCTAACTTAGTGCTAAAGGTGTTGGTTGTGCTATAGGACACCTCTAAGGAGTTGGCCATTTGAAAAAGGTTTGAGAGAGACACTCGGTGGAGCCGGTGGTCACCAGAGTAATGCCATCAGAGAGTGGAATAGTGCCAGAATCCAGATCGGTCCGATCGTCTTATACTCACTAGATCTCTCTGGTGCATTAAAGTTGTGCATCGGACAGTGAGTCCATTGTGCTTATAATCAAGGATTAGTTTCTCTATAAGCAACCACACCCACAAATGAAAGGAGAGGAGTGGCCTAGGGTTTTGGTCGTGTGGAATGAATGGGGAGCAACAACAACAAGCAAAGTGGGAGAGGGAGAGGTATAAATAGATCACACTTCAAAACTAGCCATTCGACATCTGTTAGGAAAACCCGGTCTGGCCGGCTTTTCAAATGAACTAGCCATTAGGGGCAAAGCCGACCTAGCTAGCTTTTCTACACATACTAGGGTTTTGGTTTTCTTCTCTAACTCTTTGTCTCTTACTCTCAAGTTTCCTCACATGGTTTACTTGAGCACTATTTCTTAGCTCGAACTCAGTGATGCATCCCTCTTGATAGTGTGGCATACCTATACTCAAGAATTAAATATAAAAATAAATTATCCTACACTTGAGCGTTCATCCATCCATTTCTTGCCACATTGACCATGCATAATTGAGGGTCTTCATCACTTTCGCAAGCTGAGCATTTAAACCTTGAGAACAGACTTGAGCCGAAAGTTTCAAGTGACTTTCATCATTTGATTTGATCCTCGATATCAACATAAGTTTCCATAGCTTAATTAGTACCTTGACTAAATGGAAGTACTTCTTCACCTTAGCCGAGTTCCTCGACCACCAGGAAAATAATAATATGAATGTTCATAATAAAAAACTAATCCCAAACTCTAGTTTTAGATCTAGATCCAAACCAATCCCTCCCGAAAAACTAATAAATAGACCACTAAAATTGAAACATGGCCACTAAGTAATGGTATTTCCCTACTCAATTTACCCTAGTATCTTCAAATATTTGATATCTTGCATCCATAAATGCCTCAAACACCATGGAAGAGAGAGAAAATCAAAACTCTAATTACATACTAATCTACCACTAAAACTTGGGTTGAAATAGCATTCACTTACCTTCTAAAGCTTCCTCCACCAAAGGAATCAAAATTAAAACGTTTGTTGATGCGGGACCCACAGGATACCCCGCAAGGAAGAGAGAAGATCTAGCCTAACTAGGTTTCTTTCTTTGTAATCTTAGTGGTATCACTGAGTGCACTTTTTTCTTCAAAAAGTGCACGTCACCAAGAAGACTTATTCAAGACACACCGCTTCAAGACCTCACAATACATCCGAGTTCTTTTTTAAAGAACCCGGGTATACTACTCAAGACACACCACTTCAAGACCTCACGATATATCCGAGTTTCTTTTTATAAAGAACCCGGGTATACTCGGCAAACCTTCGGCAAAGGATCAGAGCTATTTAAAGACAAGACCCTCCAGCTACTTGTTCCAAATAGCAAGAGGCTCGGGGGCTACACCCAGCTGGATGTGCTTTTTTCTTCAAAAAGGCACACATCGCCCGAAGATCCTAGGAATGTGCTTTTTTCAAAAAGGCACACATCACCTGAAGGGTTTCGCTCAAGAAAGCACTCGGATGACACTTGTTTCTACTCAGCAAGACCTGAAGGAACAAGATGAGGCTTCCAGAGTTCAACCATGAAGTGCTCGGGGGCTTGTCGATGCGGGACCCACAGGATACCCCGCAAGGAAGAGAGGAGATCTAGCCTAACTAGGTTTCTTTTTTGTAATCTTAGTGGTAGTATTATTCTATAATCCTACTAAGAACTCTCATTGTAAACCGACTAGGACTCTGGCCTCCTGGCTATATAAAGGAGGGCGGAGTTCTAGGAAGGAGAGCCGATTAACACTTTACAATCAATCCAACGCAAAGGCTAACGCCGACTGGACATAGGGCTATTACTCGATCACGGTCGAGGGCCCGAACCAGGATAAATCGACTGTCTCTTGCGTTCACCGTCGAGTTTCGCATACGCCGAAGTCCAAACATACTGCCCCGGGGACCCCCGTGGTAGGATATCGGTGGTCAGATATCGACAACGTTTCCCCTTAGACTTTTAATATTTGGAGGTAGTCCAAGGCTCTCCCTTGGGTTACGTAAATTTTGCGAGGAGGACGTAGGGGGATACTATATATACCCTGGAGCATTTGTAGAGGTGGCTATGTATCCGGCCACCTCTACAAATGGATCTTTAGACCAGCCGTCTCTACAAATTAAATCCCACCATTCTCAGAGGCGGTTGGCCGACTGGTAATTCCAGCCGGCTCTGAAGGTGCATTTATATAAACAAATTCATTTTCAGAGGCGGCTTGGTTTACCAGCTACTATAGATTGAGCCGCGTCTGCCTAAAAATACCCTCATTGCTGAAAATCATTTCTGTAGTAGTGAGAATTAAATTGAGAATTAGCCATACTCACGATATTGTTCATTGGCATATAGAGGTGTCGATGTATGAAAGCAAATCGATTTATGTTGTAAGTTACTAATTGTCGGTGTTTCGAACCACCGGCTCATAAATTTGTATCTACGCGTCTAGACTGGATGGTGTGCTCGGAGGACACAAAGATTTATACTGGTTTGGGCAGAATGTCCCTACATCTAGTTTGATGTGGCTCGTGTTACCGGCACTAGTTTATAGTAGGGGTTACAAACGGGCGAGAGAGGAAGTTCCCAAGTCTCTAATGAAAAGATGGAACGGAGTTGAGTCTTGTTGAGCTTGTTCAGCCGTTTGCTCGTTCGTCCCTTCTTGGGACGTCCTGCTTCCCCTTTTATAGGTGAAGGGGAGGGCGCAGGTTACAGAGAGAAAAAAGGAGAAAAGCGAGGGAGAAGAAGGCCTCTAGGGCCACCGAGCCCTTCTTCTCTTTCATGTGGGTCCCGCCGTCGCTGTAGATGGTGACAGGGATGGCTCCTCGTCGAGCTCCTGTTCACCACTAGTGCTAGGCCTCGATGTCATCAACTGGTCGTGGCGTCCCATCCCGTCTCAGAGGATGGAGTGGTGAACTGACATGCCCGTGAGCAGTCGTACGGGGAGCAGGCAGCACATCGACCACACACCTGTCATTGTTGGCGATGTGAACCCCCGGGCGTGGCCTGACGTGGCCATGGGTCACGTTGAGACGTGCCTGCTTCCCGCCTGGTGCTAGAAGTTTGACCCCGGGGTCGTACCTTTTGACCCGTAGTGGTTGGAGACGGTATGGGTCCCCGTCGGTCGAGACAGAGCCCGCGCCCTAGGGGTCGGGTAGGACGGAGCCCGTGCCCTCAGGGTCGGGCGAGACGGCTCCCGTACCCTTGGGATCAAGCGACACGGGACCCATGCCCTCCGGGTCGGGCGAGACGGAGCCCGTGCCCTTCGGGTCGCGTGAGATGGCTCCCGTACCCTCAGGGTCGGGCGACACGGGGCCCATGCCCTCAGGGTCGGGCGAGATGGAGACCGTCCCTTCGGGGTCAATCGAGACTGAAATATGTCCTTTTATCTAGGTGAGTCGTCGTCCGCGGTCCTTAGATCCCTTCTTCGGGTATCCCTAATACTGATACCCGACACTAATATAATGAGAATTTGAAGTATATGTATAACTACCAGCCAGTCCAACAACATTAGCATAGAGATTTATTGTATCTACATAATTAGACTGTGAATACATAACTGACTTTGTAGATTGCGAACCCTTGATGGCAGTTTCTTTGCGGCAACAAAAATCCTATCAACAGTCGAATCATTGTTTCCAGCGAGTCGTAAAAAAATATATTAACGCTGAAACCCACTGCACCGTCAAAG
Organism: Miscanthus lutarioriparius; assembly: GCA_904845875.1. Classification (NCBI taxonomy): domain Eukaryota; kingdom Viridiplantae; phylum Streptophyta; class Magnoliopsida; order Poales; family Poaceae; genus Miscanthus; species Miscanthus lutarioriparius. The sequence continues at coordinate 101,391,830 of CAJGYO010000005.1, forward strand.
GGGCTCCTTGCAGCGCTCCTCCGAGAACTGGTCAGGATGGCGAACTAGGGCGTCCATAATCCATGTAACACAGAGCCAGTTTTTTCTACAAAATTCAGAATCAATCACTTCCGTTCAAATGAATCCTTGCAGCGCTCCTCCAAGAACTGATCAGGACGGCGAACTAGGCATCCATAATCCATCTAACACAAAGCCTTTTTTTTAGAAAATTTAGAATCGGCCACTTCCGTGCAAATGAATTCACTAAAGCCTTATCTGGATATAGCTTGATTTGCATCAATCCACATGTGTTTGGGTGAATTGAAGAGAAACTTAAAACTAAATTATATCTCAACACACACCAACGCACGTGGATTGTGGTGAATCCGACAACGTCTAAACAAAGACTAAAGGCTTGCGTCCCATGCACGACCTAGATGCTAAATTGAGGAAGTGGAGTGAAAGCATCTAGACCAACACACGTGCATGATCAATAAATATGTGCCACTAGATGGTCATATGATCGATCGACCTTGATAGCTAGCATGCAAGTAGAAAGTCGCAAGGCACACGACTGGTTAGAGATTTGTATTGACTAATGTGTCTCTAATATAAGGATGTACACTAGTGGGAGGGTTTCCCCCATGATTTACGTTTAAAAAAGGTGTACACTAGTGATGGGGCGTGAGACTGCATGTCCCGGACAGGATCCGCAATGAGAGATGCGGAAAAACTTCACTAGTCACTAATAAAACAATTGTCACTGAAGCATACAACAAATAAGAGACGTGGACTAAACTTCAATGTCTCTAAAAATGTATCTGTCTCTGATGTGTTACCTAGCAAAGACATTTTTTTTGAACGGGTCAGCAGGGGAGTCCCCTACCTATTTTTTTGCTTTTCTATTAAATGAAAGAATGGTACAAGTACAAAGTTACAAGGCCACCAAGGCCCAAAGAAAAAAGTAAGAAAAAAATTACATGTAGCTATCTTTCCAGGCACTAAGTGAAGCACTCTTTTCTGGTTTGGCCTTGGTACACACTAGGCCAAGCTCCTCTCTGAATTGCAGTTTCCATGTGTTGATATTGACTTGTCCATTGTCAAATATGACAGCATTCCTGGTAGTCCAGATCACCCAGCATGTGGTTATGAAAATTTCTCTAAAAATGGAGAGACCAAAGTTGGTTCTGGCTATAATCACCATGTAAGGGGTGGCAAGTTCAGGTTCCAAGTTATGGGGATGCTATCCCAACATTCCTAACTGAAGGGACATTCGAAGCACAAATAAAAGCATGTCTCCTCCTGACCTTTGTTGCACAGAACACAACTATAATCAGCAAGCGTCATATTTTTCCTGAAGTGAGAGCTAGCCTTAAAAGTTGGAGCAACAACCTCTCAAAGCTTAGTAAACTGATCTATAACTGTAATTGGGTACTTCAATTAATGGATGCTCCAGTCAAGGTGACCGGATGCTCCGGTCAGTTATCCCCGTCACAGAGCCGTTAAGTTGTGATCGAACTCTGACTTGCGTTCGGTCAGCACTAACCGGACGCGTCTGGCCACAAAAACTGCTCTTTCAAACCATACTGATGTTGACCGGACGCTGGCACCCAGAGTCCGATCACTTCGCTGTTCAACGTCCGGTCAGCACTGACCGAACACGTCCGATCAGGAAACTCCCTCTGAGACTGAAGATAGTGATGTTGACAATGAAGTTTTGGATGAAGCACCAGCTATTTTCAAGACCCCTGGTAGAAAGAAGAAGCCCCTCAAGGTGAAAGAGAAGCTAGATGATAGCTTCCTCAAGCGTAGCAAGAGAATCTCCAACAAGCTGCAAGGTTTCAAAGATGAGGAAAGTGCTAGAAAGGCCAAAGCTGCTGCTGTGAACATCAATGCTGAGGAAGAAGCTGCAGATGTAGTCATTGAACCTATGCCACAGCCATCATCCCACCTCGGCCATCTGAAAGTGGTGTTGCACCTTACCTGGGTGTGACATCCTAAGAGGAATTGCTGAATGCTTCCTACAGATCCAGCCTGAGAGTGTCTCGGCTGCCCTCTTGAAGAAGGATAACCTTGATGGATAAGAAGCAAGATGTAGTGGTTAGGGTACTAGTCTGCTGGATAGTTGCCCTGTTATCTTTTGCTTTTAAGTCTTTATGTTCCTCTAGCCAGTCTGTTCACTAGATAAATAAGACTCTGAAATGTTGTAACTGGTGTCTTGACACCCCCCTGGAACTGCTTTGTCATGTCCTGCAGTGAACACCTTTGCCTTATCATATATCTAAGTTATGGTTTGGTCTACTTCTATGTCCATCCTAATCTGTTGCTTCACTTGAATCACTGTCTAATCTACTTTAGTGTTCCCTTGAGCTTTATGTTTTTCATTGCTCCTAACTGCCTTATGTACACAACTATAGCTTTAAGCTTTTGGGTAAGGCACAGATCATTTTGGACTGTAGGTTTTTCTCTTGGCATGTGTATGTCCAAGAAAGGGAGCTCTTTTCTGTAAATCTGTTAATGGACAGCAACAGAAGCACTAAAATTCTTGTGTGGAATGTCAGGGGTATTAATTCCCATGAAAAATGAGATGCCATTAGAAGCAAAATTGAGGAAAGTGCTTGTCAGATTGTCTGCATTCAAGAAACAAAGGGAGAAACTTTTGACAATTTTTATCTCAAGAAATTCTGCCCAAGGAATCTAGACAAATTTGCATTTGCACCATCCATTGGTGCATCAGGGGGGCTCATCACCATATGGAATAGCAGTCTATTTGAAGGAACACTTATACAAGCTAACTCATATGCCATTACAGTGAAATTTTTTGGCAGGCAGGATAGAAAAGAGTTCCATGTTTCCAACATCTATGGTCCTTCTAGCTCACCCCAGAAGATGGGCTTTGTCCTTGACACTTCAGATTTTGATGATTGGATACTTGCAGGTGACTTCAATTTGATCAGGGAACCCGACAATAGAAATAATGTAGGGGGAGATATATCAGAAATGAACTTGTTCAATGAGTTAATTTCAGACCTGGATCTTGTTGAAATTCCCTTCAGTGGGAGAAACTTTACCTGGAGCAATATGCAGGCTGACCCACTAATGGTCAAACTTGATTGGGTTTTCACATCATCCAGCTAGACCCTTTCTTTCCCAGCCACCTTTGCCAGCCTCTTTCAAAGCCTATTTTAGATCACATTCCATATGTTATTCAGATTGGAAGTAGCATACCAAAATCAAATATGTTCAGATTTGAAAATCATTGGGTGCAACACCCAGGGTTCCTAGATACAATCAAGCTACATTGGAACAATTGCCCTTTCTATGCAAATGCGGCTAGAAATCTGTCAGCCAGACTAAAACAAGTGAGAGCTAGCCTTAAAAGTTGGAGCAACAACCTCTCAAAGCTTAGTAAACTGATCTATAACTGTAATTGGGTACTTCAATTAATGGATGGGCTTGAGGACCAAAGAACTCTATCTAGACTTGAAGCATCATTCATGGCTTTAGTGAAAGATCATCTAGCATCCTTGTTAGAATCCAAAAGAATCTACTGGAAGCAAAGGAATATAGTGAGGTGGGTAAAATTGGGGGATGAAAATACCCACTTTTTTCACACCATGGCCACAATCTCACATAAGAAAAACTTCATAGTAAGCCTTGTTAAGCCAGATGGTACCATCATCTCAGAACATGAGCAGAAGGCACAATTCTTTGTCGTGGTCACTTTCAAACAAAGATTGGGAGTCAGTGAGTTCACCAGTATAGCCTATGACCTCAGCTCCTTGCTAAATCAACATAATCTGGAACATCTAGATGAGAACTTTAGTCAAAATGAGATTGATATGGTCATCAAAGGGCTACCAAATAGCCATGCACCTGGGCCTGATGGTTTCAACGGATTGTTTATCAAAAAATGCTAGGATATTATACAAAATGATTTCACCAGGCTACTTCATGACTTTTCTTCACAAAATATTGATCTGAGAAGCATCAATTCCTCATCAATTGTACTTATCCTAGAAAAAGGAAAACCCTAAATCAGTTGATGATTTTAGACCCATTTCCCTGCTCAATTATTCTCTCAAGTGCATCACCAAAATCGTGTCAGCAAGACTACAAAATGTCATCACTGATTTAGATCACCCAAGCCAGTATGGCTTTATCAGAGGAAGAACAATACAAGATTGTTTAGCATGGGCCTTTCAGTTCCTCCACCTTTGTCACAAATCCAAGAAGGAAATCATCATCTTGAAACTAGACTTTGAAAAGGCATTTGATAAATTGGATTCACAACATTCTGAGCTCTGGGTCCTCCACTGTGCTTTTGAATGGCATTCCAGGCAAGAGAGGGGTCAGACAAGGAGACCCTCTTTCTCCACTTCTCTTTGTCTTGGCTGGCGATCTCCTCCAGACAATAGTGAACAAGGCTTGGCAAATTGGTATCCCGAAATCCCCCTCAGTGATAGTTTTGGTGGAGACTACCCTATCTTGCAGTATGCAGATGACACCCTTCTCATTCTTCTAGGTGATGCCAGAACTTTAATCAACTTGAAGGGATTGTTAAGGCCTTTTTCTGATAGCACCGGGCTTCATGTCAACTTCAGTAAATCCTCTTTGGTGCCTATAAACTGTACTGAAACCAGAGCCCTCCACCTTGCAAACACCTTTGGATGCAAGGATGGAAATATGCCTTTCACTTACTTGGGCTTGCCCCTGGGCACCACCAAGCCCTCTCTCCAGGAATTCTCCCATCTCCTTTCAAAGATTGAGAGAAGGCTCACTAGAATCAACAACTTCCTCTCTTATAATGGCAGATTGATCCTAGTGAACTCAGTTTTCTCTGTTCTGCCCACCTTCTATATGTGCAGTCTGAAACTCCCACCACAAGTCATCAAACAAATTGATATCTATAGGAAACACTATCTATGGAGCAAGGGAGATATAAATATAAAAGGCTCTTGTCTTAAGGCTTGGAAAATAGTTTATAAACCAAGAGATCAAGGTGGACTTGGAATCCTTGATATAGAAAGTCAGAACAATGCTCTCCTAATGAAATACTTGGATAAATTTTAGAACAAGGCTGATATCCCTTGGGTCTCCTTAACTTGGACAAAATTTTATGCCAATAGCCAAACACCCCCACAACTCAGATGCCCAGTGGGCTCCTTCTGGTGGAAAGATGTGATCAAACTCTTTGACAAATTTGACATTATCTCTTTCGTCAAACCAAGTAATGGAGTTTCTGTATCCTTCTGGTCAGGATCTTGGGCTGGACATGCCTTCAAGGAAACCTATGCCCATTTATTTTCATTCACCAAGAAGCCAAAGTGCTCCCTCAGATTCTTCCTCAGCAATGAAGAAAGCATTATCTTCAGCCTACCCATGTCTACACAGGCTGCAGAATAGCTAACTAAAATTCAGACTCTACTACAAGAGTGGGAACCTGAGAATCGCCCACAACCGCTCACAACTTGAGTTGGGTCATCCACAAGCTCCATCGGATGATCACCAAACTCCTGATCACCACCGAGTCGTCTAGGTGGTGGCGATCACCAAAAGTAACAAGCACGAACTCTCACTTGACCACGACAAGCCCAATGAGAAGGGTGGATGCACACCTGCTACTCTCCTTGCACTAATGAGGCCTTAATCTTGGATTCTCAAATCTCAATCACCTCACTAGGCTCTTGCTCTCCTTAGCACTCTCAAGGGTGTTTCTCAGTTGAACAAATGAGCAAGAGACCTTCCTTGGATGAATAGAGGAAGTATTTATACCCCCTCATTCAAAACGAACCATTAGAAGGTTGAGTCAGCACTCTGTGGGGTGACCGAATGCTCCGGTCAAGGTGACCAGATGCTCCAGTCAGTTATCCCCGCCACAGAGCCGTTAAGTTGTGATCGGACTTTGACCTGCATTCGGTCAGCACTAACCGGATGCGTCTGGTCACAAAAACTGCACTTTGGAACCTTACTGATGTTGACCGGACGCTGGCACCCAGAGTCCGATCACTTTGCTGTTCAGCGTCTGGTCAGTAACCGGATCCTGACCAGCGTCCGGTCAGCACTGACCGGACGCGTCTGATGAGGAAACTCCCTCTGAGACTGAAGATAGTGATGTTGACACTGAAGTTTTGGATGAAGCACTAGCTATTTTCAAGACCCCTGGTAGAAAGAAGAAGCCCCTCAAGGTGAAAGAGAAGCTAGATGATAGCTTCCTCAAGCGTAGCAAGAGAATCTCCAACAACCTGCAAGGTTTCAAAGATGAGGAAAGTGCTAGAAAGGCCAAAGCTGCTGCTGTGAACATCAATGCTGAGGAAGAAGCTGCAGATGTAGTCATTGAACCTATGCCACAGCCATCATCCCACCTGGGCCATCTAGAAGTGGTGTTGCACCTTACCTTGGTAGTGACATCCTAAGAGGAATTGCTGAATGCTTCCTACAGATCCAGCCTGAGAGTGTCTCGGCTGCCCTCTTGAAGAAGGATAACCTTGATGGATAAGAAGCAAGATGTAGTGGTTAGGGTACTAGTCTGCTGGATAGTTGCCCTGTTATCTTTTGCTTTTAAGTCTTTATGTTCCTCTAGCCAGTCTGTTCACTGGATAAATAAGACTCTGAAATGTTGTAACTGGTGTCTTGACACCCCCTGGAGCTGCTTTGTCATGTCCTGCAGTGAACACCTTTGCCTTATCATATATCTAAGTTATGGTTTGGTCTACTTCTATGTCCATCCTAATCTGTTGCTTCACTTGAATCACTGTCTAATCTACTTTAGTGTTCCCTTGAGCTTTATGTTTTTCATTCCTCCTAACTGCCTTATGTACACAACTATAGCTTTCAGCTTTTGGGTAAGGCACAGATCATTTTGGACTGTAGGTTTTTCTCTTGGCATGTGTATGTCCAAGAAAGGGAGCTCTTTTCTCAGAATCATAATGGACAAGAATGTGAAGCACTAAAATTCTTGTGTGGAATGTCGGGGTATTAATTCCCATGAAAATGAGATGCCATTAGAAGCAAAATTGAGGAAAGTGCTTGTCGATTGTCTCGCATTCAAGAAACAAAGGAGAAACTTTTGACAATTTTTATCTCAAGAAATTCTGCCCAAGGAATCTAGACAAATTTGCATTTGCACCATCCATTGGTGCATCGAGGCTCATCACCATATGGAATAGCAGTCTATTTGAAGGAACACTTATACAAGCTAACTCATATGCCATTACAAAGTGAAATTTTTTGGCGGCGTGATAGAAAAAGTTCCATGTTTCCAACATCTATGGTCCTTCTAGCTCACCCCGGAAGATGGGCTTTGTCCTTGACACTTCAGATTTTGATGATTGGATACTTGCGGTGACTTCAATTTGATCGGGAACCCGACAATAGAAATAATGTAGGGGAGATATATCGAAATGAACTTGTTCAATGAGTTAATTTCAGACCTGGATCTTGTTGAAATTCCCTTCAGTGGGAGAAACTTTACCTGGAGCAATATGCGTTGGTGACCCACTAATGGTCAAACTTGATTGGGTTTTCACATCATCCAGCTAGACCCTTTCTTTCCCAGCCACCTTTGCCAGCCTCTTTCAAAGCCTATTTTAGATCACATTCCATATGTTATTCAGATTGGAAGTAGCATACCAAAATCAAATATGTTCAGATTTGAAAATCATTGGGTGCAACACCCAGGGTTCCTAGATACAATCAAGCTACATTGGAACAATTGCCCTTTCTATGCAAATGCGGCTAGAAATCTGTCAGCCAGACTAAAACAAGTGAGAGCTAGCCTTAAAAGTTGGAGCAACAACCTCTCAAAGCTTAGTAAACTGATCTATAACTGTAATTGGGTACTTCAATTAATGGATGGGCTTGAGGACCAAAGAACTCTATCTAGACTTGAAGCATCATTCATGGCTTTAGTGAAAGATCATCTAGCATCCTTGTTAGAATCCAAAAGAATCTACTGGAAGCAAAGGAATATAGTGAGGTGGGTAAAATTGGGGGATGAAAATACCCACTTTTTTCACACCATGGCCACAATCTCACATAAGAAAAACTTCATAGTAAGCCTTGTTAAGCCAGATGGTACCATCATCTCAGAACATGAGCAGAAGGCACAATTGCTGTGGTCAGCTTTCAAACAAAGATTGGGAGTCAGTGAGTTCACCAGTATAGCCTATGACCTCAGCTCCTTGCTAAATCAACATAATCTGGAACATCTAGATGAGAACTTTAGTCAAAATGAGATTGATATGGTCATCAAAGGGCTACCAAATAGCCATGCACCTGGGCCTGATGGTTTCAACGGATTGTTTATCAAAAAATGCTAGGATATTATACAAAATGATTTCACCAGGCTACTTCATGACTTTTCTTCACAAAATATTGATCTGAGAAGCATCAATTCCTCATCAATTGCACTTATCCTAGAAAAAGGAAAACCCTAAATCAGTTGATGATTTTAGACCCATTTCCCTGCTCAATTATTCTCTCAAGTGCATCACCAAAATCGTGTCAGCAAGACTACAAAATGTCATCACTGATTTAGATCACCCAAGCCAGTATGGCTTTATCAGAGGAAGAACAATACAAGATTGTTTAGCATGGGCCTTTCAGTTCCTCCACCTTTGTCACAAATCCAAGAAGGAAATCATCATCTTGAAACTAGACTTTGAAAAGGCATTTGATAAATTAGATTCACAACATTCTGAGCTCTGGGTCCTCCACTGTGCTTTTGAATGGCATTCCAGGCAAGAGAGGGGTCAGACAAGGAGACCCTCTTTCTCCACTTCTCTTTGTCTTGGCTGGCGATCTCCTCCAGACAATAGTGAACAAGGCTTGGCAAATTGGTATCCCGAAACACCCCCTCAGTGATAGTTTTGGTGGAGACTACCCTATCTTGCAGTATGCAGATGACACCCTTCTCATTCTTCTAGGTGATGCCAGAACTTTAATCAACTTGAAGGGATTGTTAAGGCCTTTTTCTGATAGCACCGGGCTTCATGTCAACTTCAGTAAATCCTCTTTGGTGCCTATAAACTGTACTGAAACCAGAGCCCTCCACCTTGCAAACACCTTTGGATGTAAGGATGGAAATATGCCCTTCACTTACTTGGGCTTTCCCCTGGGCACCACCAAGCCCTCTCTCCAGTAATTCTCCCATCTCCTTTCAAAGATTGAGAGAAGGCTCACTAGAATCAACAACTTCCTCTCTTATAATGGCAGATTGATCCTAGTGAACTCAGTTTTCTCTGTTCTGCCCACCTTCTATATGTGCAGTCTGAAACTCCCACCACAAGTCATCAAACAAATTGATATCTATAGGAAACACTGTCTATGGAGCAAGGGAGATATAAATATAAAAGGCTCTTGTCTTATGGCTTGGAAAATAGTTTATAAACCAAGAGATCAAGGTGGACTTGGAATCCTTGATATAGAAAGTCAGAACAATGCTCTCCTAATGAAATACTTGGATAAATTTTACAACAAGGCTGATATCCCTTGGGTCTCCTTAACTTGGACAAAATTTTATGCCAATAGCCAAACACCCCCACAACTCAGATGCCCAGTGGGCTCCTTCTGGTGGAAAGATGTGATCAAACTCTTTGACAAATTTGACATTATCTCTTTCGTCAAACCAAGTAATGGAGTTTCTGTATCCTTCTGGTCAGGATCTTGGGCTGGACATGCCTTCAAGGAAACCTATGCCCATTTATTTTCATTCACCAAGAAGCCAAAGTGCTCCCTCAGATTCTTCCTCAGCAATGAAGAAAGCATTATCTTCAGCCTACCCATGTCTACACAGGCTGCAGAATAGCTAACTGAAATTCAGAGTCTACAACAAGAGTGGGAACCTGATAGAAAAAATATGACGCTTGATGATTATAGTTGTGTTCTGTGCAACAAAGGTCAGGAGGAGACATGCTTTTATTTGTGCTTCGAATGTCCCTTCAGTCAGGAATGTTGGGATAGCATCCCCATAACTTGGAACCTGAACTTGCCACCCCTTACATGGTGATTATAGCCAGAACCAACTTTGGTCTCTCCATTTTCAGAGAAATTTTCATAACGGCATGCTGGGTGATCTGGACTACCAGGAATGCTGTCATATTTGACAATGGACAAGTCAATATCAACACATGGAAACTGCAATTCAGAGAGGAGCTTGGCCTGGTGTGTACCAAGGCCAAACCAGAAAAGAGTGCTTCACTTAGTGCCTGGAAAGATAGCTACATGTAATTTTTTTCTTACTTTTTTCTTTGGGCCTTGGTGGCCTTGTAACTTTGTACTTGTACCATTCTTTCATTTAATAGAAAAGCAAAAAAATAGGTAGGGGACTCCCCTGCTGACCCGTTCAAAAAAAATGTCTTTGCTAGGTAACACATCAGAGACAGATACATTTTTAGAGACATTGAAGTTTAGTCCACGTCTCTTATTTGTTGTATGCTTCAGTGACAATTGTTTTATTAGTGACTAGTGAAGTTTTTCCGCATCTCTCATTGCGGATCCTGTCCGGGACATGCAGTCTCACGCCCCGTCACTAGTGTACACCTTTTTTAAACGTAAATCATGGGGGAAACCCTCCCACTAGTGTACATCCTTATATTAGAGACACATTAGTCAATACAAATCTCTAACCAGTCGTGTGCCTTGCGACTTTCTACTTGCATGCTAGCTATCAAGGTCGATCGATCATATGACCATCTAGTGGCACATATTTATTGATCATGCACGTGTGTTGGTCTAGATGCTTTCACTCCACTTCCTCAATTTAGCATCTAGGTCGTGCATGGGACGCAAGCCTTTAGTCTTTGTTTAGACATTGTCGGATTCACCACAATCCACGTGTGTTGGTGTGTGTTGAGATATAATTTAGTTCTAAGTTTCTCTTCAATTCACCCCAACACATGTGGATTGATGCAAATCAAGCTATATCCAAATAAGGCTTTAGTGAATTCATTTGCACGGAAGTGGCCGATTCTGAATTTTCTAAAAAAAAGGCTTTGTGTTAGATGGATTATGGACGCCTAGTTCGCCGTCCTGATCAGTTCTTGGAGGAGAGCTGCAAGGATTCATTTGAACGGAAGTGATTGATTCTGAATTTTGTAGAAAAACTGGCTTTGTGTTAGATGGATTATGGACGCCCTAGTTCGCCATCCTGACCAGTTCTCGGAGGAGCGCTGCAAGGAGCCCCTTTGACGGTGCAGTGGGTTTCAGCGTTAATATATTTTTTTACGACTCGCTGGAAACAATGATTCGACTGTTGATTGGATTTTTGTTGCCGCAAAGAAACTGCCATCAAGGGTTCGCAATCTACAAAGTCAGTTATGTATTCACAGTCTAATTATGTAGATACAATAAATCTCTATGCTAATGTTGTTGGACTGGCTGGTAGTTATACATATACTTCAAATTCTCATTATATTATTGTCGGGTATCAGTATTAGGGATACCCGAAGAAGGGATTTAAGGACAGCGGACGACGACTCGCCTAGATAAAAGGACATATTTCAGTCTCGATCGACCCCGAAGGAACGGTCTTCGTCTCGCCCGACCCTGAGGGCACGGCCCCCGTGTCGCCCGACCCTGAGGGTACGGGAGCCATCTCACCCGACCCGGAGGGCACGGGTCCCGTGTCGCCCGATCCCAAGGGTACGGGAGCTGTCTCGCTCGACCCTGAGGGCACGGGCTCTGTCCTGCCCGACCCCTAGGGCGCGGGCTCTGTCTCGACCGACGGGGACCCATACCGTCTCCAATCACTACGGGTCAGAAGGTATGACCCCGGGGTCAAACTTCTGGCACCGGGCGGGAAGCAGGCACGTCTCAACATGACCCATGGCCACGTCAGGCCACGCCCGGGGGTTTAAGATAGATTGCCATACTATAAATAGATGGATTCTTTGGCTAATATAGTTATATAACAATGCATGTGTATAGATCGACTGGCGTAGTGAGGAAGCATGTGAAAACCTTTGCAAAAAATGTTTTGAAAATGCTAACTTAGTGCTAAAGGTGTTGGTTGTGCTGTAGGACACCTCTAAGGAGTTGGCCATTTGAAAAAGGTTTGAGAGAGACACTCGGTGGAGCCGGTGGTCACCAGAGTAATGCCATCAGAGAGTGGAATAGTGCCAAAATCCAGATCGGTCCGATTGTCTTATACTCACTAGATCTCTCTGGTGCATTAAAGTTGTGCATCAAACAGTGAGTCCATTGTGCTTATAATCAAGGATTAGTTTCTCTATAAGCAACCACACCCACAAATGAAAGGAGAGGGTTTTGGTCGTGTGGAATGAATGGGGAGCAACAGCAACAAGCAAAGTGGGAGAGGGAGAGGTATAAATAGACCACACTTCAAAACTAGCCATTCGGCATCTGTTAGGAAAACCCGGTCTAGCCGGCTTTTCAAATGAACTAGCCATTAGGGGCAAAGCCGACCTAGCTGGCTTTTCTACACATACTAGGGTTTTGGTTTTCTTCTCTCACTCTTTGTCTCTTACTCTCAAGTTTCCTCACATGGTTTACTTGAGCACTATTGCTTAGCTCGAACTCAGTGATGCATCCCTCTTGATAGTGTGGCATACCTATACTCAAGAATTAAATATAAAAATAAATTATCCTACACTTGAGCGTTCATCCATCCATTTCTTGCCACATTGACCATGCATAATTGAGGGTCTTCATCACTTTCACATGCTGAGCATGTCAACCTTGAGTACAGACTTGAGCCGAAAGTTTCAAGTGACTTTCATCATTTGATTTGATCCTCCATATCAACATAAGTTTCCATAGCTTAATTAGTACCTTGACTAAATGGAAGTACTTCTTCACCTTAGCCGAGTTCCTCAACCACCAGGAAAATAATAATATGAACGTTCATAATAAAAAACTAATCCCAAACTCTAGTTTTAGATCTAGATCCAAACCAATCCCTCCCGAAAAACTAATAAATAGACCACTAAAATTGAAACATGGCCACTAAGTAATGGTATTTTCCTACTCAATTTACCCTAGTATCTTCAAATATTTGATATCTTGCATCCATAAATGCCTCAAACACCATGGAAGAGAGAGAAAATCAAAACTCTAATTTCATACTAATCTACCACTAAAACTTTTAAAAGAGGGTTGAAATAGCATTCACTTACCTTCTAAAGCTTCCTCCACCAAAGGAATCAAAATTAAAACGTTTCCCCTTAGACTTTTAATTTTTGGAGGTAGTCCAAGGCTCTCCTCCCTTACTCCTCGGGTTACGTAAATTTTGCGAGGAGGACGAAGGGGATACTATATATACCCTGGAGCATTTGTAGAGGTGGCTCTGTATCCGGCCACCTCTACAAATGGATCTTTAGACCAGCCGTCTCTACAAATTAAATCCCACCATTCTCATAGGCGGTTGGCCGACTGGTAATTCCAGCCAGCTCTGAGGGTGCATTTATATACACAAATTCATCTTCAGAGGCGGCTTGGTTTACCAGCTACTATAGATTGAGCCGCGTCTGCCTAAAAATACCCTCATTGCTGAAAATTGTTTCTGCAGTAGTGAGAATTAAATTGAGAATTAGCCATACTCACGATATTGTTCATTGGCATATAGAGGTGTCGATGTATGAAAGCAAATCGATTTATGTTGTAAGTTACTAATTGTCAGTGTTTCGAACCACCGGCTAGTAAATTTATATATGCGCGTCTGACCCGGATGGTGTGCTCGGAGGACACAAGGATTTATACTGGTTTGGGCAGAATGTCCCCACGTCCAGTCTGCTGCTGCTCGTGTTACCGGCACTAGTTTATAGTAGGGGTTACAAACGGGCAAGAGAGGGAGAAGTTCCCAAGTCTCTGATGAAAAGATAGAACATAGTTGAGTCTTGTTGAGCTTGTTCAGCCGTGTGCTCGTTCGTTTCTTCTTGGGGCGTCCTGCTTTCCCTTTTATAGGTGAAGGGGAAGGTGCAGGTTACAGAGAGAAAGAAGGAGAAAAGCGAGGGGGAAGAAGGCCTCCAGGGACCAGGGCCGCCGAGCCCTTCTTCTCCTTCATGCGGATCCCGCCGTCGCTGTAGATGGTGACAGGGACGGCTCCTGTTCACCACCGGTGCCATGCCTCGACGTCATCAGCTGGTCGTGACGTCCCATCCCGTCCCGGAGGATGGCGTGGTGAACCGACATGCCCGTCAACGGCCGTACGGGGAGTAGGCAGCACAACGACCACACACCTGTCATTGTTGGCGATGTGAACCCCCGGGCGTGGCCTGACGTGGCTATGGGTCACGTCGAGACGTGCCTGCTTCCCGCCCGGTGCCAGAAGTTTGACCCCGGGGTCGTACCTTCTACCCGTAGTGGTTGGAGGTGGTATGGGTCCCCGTCGGTCGAGACAGAGCCCGCGCCCCAGGGGTCGGGTAGGACGGAGCCCGTGCCCTCAGGGTCGGGCGAGACGGCTCCCGTACCCTTGGGGTCGGGCGACACGGGACCCGTGCCCGAGGGGTCGGGCAAGACGGAGCCCGTGCCCTCCGGGTCGGGCGAGATGGCTCCCGTACCCTCAGGATCGGGCGACACGGGGCCCGTGCCCTCAGGGTCGGGCGAGATGGAGACCGTCCCTTCGGGGTCGATCGAGACTGAAATACGTTCTTGATTATCTAGGCGAGTCGTCGTCCGCGGTCCTCAGATCTCTTCTTCGGGCATCTCTGATACTGATACCCGACACTAATATAATGAGAATTTGAAGTATATGTATAACTACCAGCCAGTCCAACAACATTAGCATAGAGATTTATTGTATCTACATAATTAGACTGTGAATACATAACTGACTTTGTAGATTGCGAACCCTTGATGGCAGTTTCTTTGCGGCAACAAAAATCCAATCAACAGTCGAATCATTGTTTCCAGCGAGTCGTAAAAAAATATATTAACGCTGAAACACGCTGTCACATCGAGCATGCCCACTGCACCGTCGAAGGGGCTCCTTGCAGCGCTCCTCCGAGAACTGGTCAGGATGGCGAACTAGGGCGTCCATAATCCATCTAACACAAAGCCAGTTTTTCTACAAAATTCAGAATCAACCACTTCCGTTCAAATGAATCCTTGCAGCGCTCCTCCGAGAACTGATCAGGACGGCGAACTAGGCGTCCATAATCCATCTAACACAAAGCCATTTTTTTTTAGAAAATTCAGAATCGGCCACTTCAGTGCAAATGAATTCACTAAAGCCTTATTTGGATCTAATTAAATTTGCATCAATCCACATGTGTTGGGGTGAATTGAAGTAAAACTTAGAACTAAATTATATCTCAACACACACCAACACACGTGGATTGAGGTGAATCCGACAACATCTAAACAAAAACTAAAGGCTTGCGTCCCATGCACGTCTGCTGCTCTGCTAGGCGCGCCGGCTGTTTGATTCGAGCATGAAAGTTGGATTTCTCCACCAACATGGTGATGTTTGTGGAAAGCTCTGCGCGACTTTATTTCGATTTTTCGTTGTCACTCCACAGAAACATATTGTCGTCGTCGTCCACATGCAAAAGGCCACGCCACAGGTACGGTGCAACTTGATTCTGCTGCGCTGAGCAAATGGCTGGCCGTCGCCACTCGCCAGTACAATCACACGGTACATCGGCACATATGCATGCACACCTAAAACGCCAGGAAGATTAACACGTCTTGCTCAGGGACGCTTTATTGCACATAGACGTAACCGCCTGTGAAGGCCCTCCGCACTAAATTCAGAATTGGACTTCACTCACTCTTGTTCAGCAAAATCAGTACAACTTCTCTGCCTGCCGACGGGAGTACGGTCCCACACCTAAAATGTTACTGCACACGGATAGTAAACTATTTATGTGATGCCATCCTGCAGAAACCGGACTAGCTAGTCGGTTCAGGAATCGGTCTAGCCGATTTTTCTAAATTTTGCTTAGACTCAATAACTATCACGCTTGTCCGCTGAAGAACAGCTTGGTTTATAAGTAACAAAGAATGTCTATTGTGCCTATACATGATAGCAAATAATTAGCTTTCAAGCAAATTAGCATAGGAACCATCGAAACTCTCGTCCAGGAGAGACCCGTCAAGGCCCAAACATCATAGGATTGCCCTAGATCAGCTGGCAAACCTAGGATGACACCTCTGGTCGTTGGAAGATAAACAACATTTAATAATGGTTAGAAAGAAGAGCAAAGGAGAAGATATGATAAAAATTAAATTGTAGATTGATTTATGTGATTATATTCAATTCGTGTCAAAATACAAGGTAGGGTGGAACTTATCCTACGAGGGGCCAAAAACCCTTACAAATCTTGTCAAAATACAACTCTCTAAACTCGAATTTGCATGGCTGGTTTTGGAAGCAGGCTTTCACTAGGTTAATCTTCCCGAGGTCGTAACTTTCTTATATAGACTCCAAATTTGGCGATGTATAGTATTTCTCGTAGTGAATCTTAAAGCATCCTAAATCTTATGTTGTTGTTAATAACCTATATATATATATTTTAAAAAACCTAATGTTCAAAATTAGTAACATTTGACTTAGGACAAATTTAATACGACATGAAAAAAACCGGAGGGAATACTGTGATCCTTTTCAGTGAGACAACACCATCCTGTTCGTAGCATAGCAAGAATAATAAGGTGTGACAATGAACTGCACGCTTATCGTCTAATTTCTCAAACTAAAGCAAACACGCATACAAGTGGACGGAGGATGAGATGCCCAGCAAGTGGACCATTTTTGCGGTCCTGTCAGTCGATGGAGCCAAGAAATTAATAAAACCATGGGCGGCCTAGCTATGAGCTGAATGTGACTCTGTGAGCATGTGACCTGCCGGCCACACTTTGGAAAGTTGGAATCTAAAGTACCTACTATCGGCCGCGCGCTCACCGTACGGAGCGTCTCAAAAGCTACTCCGCAGCGCACCGCCGCCAAGAGGGGGCGCGCAGGTCGACCTGGATCGGGCAGATGAGATGAGATGCATGCACAGTGCCCGTACGTGCTCCCCCGCGCGGGGCAATGCAAGTTGGTAATACGTCAAGTTCGTGTCCCGAATTGCTCATTGGCCGGCTTGCTGCAAGCAATTAGGTTTAGGTGTGGCCGACAGCCCTGATCTGTACGAGTACGTGCCGCTACTCCCTCCAGAAAAAAAAAGAGTATCGTTTTTTACTTTCAGATATTTTATTTGACTATCCATTTTATTCAATTTTTTATATAAATATCATTTATTTTATTATGACTTATTTTATTATTGGAGATACTTTAATAATAATTTATTTATTTTATAATTTACATAAATCTTTTTGATAAGATGAACGGTTAAATATGATGTAAAGTAAAAAACGTCGCTCTTCTTCAAACAAAGGAAGTAGCCATTTGACATCTGTGGGGGTGGTTGTCGTTGAGATCGAGGCGGACGTCGAGAGAAACGCCGCCACCACGTCCATTTGGTTTTCATTAATTCTATTTCTCTCGGTCGCCTACTATACAGTCACAGGTTCTCCCCAGGTTCTTGCAATCTTGCTTGCTCTTTTATTTCCGGTTACACATCATTTGATGGACAAGAGCAAAAGCAAGTGGACTTGGGTATTTGTCCTACGTGTACTCTGGCAACCGTATGGCGACCACACCACCGGCCCCTGCCCACATATGCCGTGGTACTGGCCTACTGGGAATAACATAATATTCTCGTCTCCAGCTCTCTTGAACCATGGGGTCTTCGTCTCTTCTCAAACTCCCCGCTGCATAAGAGAAAGGCTATATGGTTGTATAGATCTTTGGAGTCCACTAGTAGAGAAACGATTTTTGATCAACTTTGAAATTTAGCTTTAGTCTCGATATTTTTAGTGCCCGGGACTAGAGAAACTGCTACTGCGGTAGGCTTTTGCTGCAGGGACCTTTAGTTCTGGTTGGAGCTACCAACTGGGACTAAAGGTTAACTTTTACTCCCGGTTGGTCTCTCCAACTAGGAGTAAAAGTCTACTCTCGGCTGAAGGCTCCGTCCAGGACTAGAAAGGGACCTTTAGTCCCAGTTGGTGTCTCCAACCGGGACTAAAGGTCCCCTTCTATATACCCCTTCTTTCTCCCCGAGCCCGAGCCACTTCGACCTCAGTGTTCTTGCTTCATCGTCGGCCTCTCTTCTTCCTCAACGTCGGTAATCACAAGATTTCTTCGATTTCTTCATCGATTCTTCGGTTCTAAAGGTTACCAACTTTATACTCTCATGTTTCATCAGTAGCATATCTCATTTTATGGATTAGATATATGTGGTTTTTTATGGTGGATTTTTTTTATTTGTAAGCCATTTAAGCTCAAAATCACTTTAAAGTTTGCATATTTGGATGAAGGAAGGTTAAAGCAGTTATTCAAAACTAGTATTCAGCTTTCATTTATAGCATGCATAGCACACTTCATGGTTTAGAGATATAGAGAATTTTAGAGTTTTTTTTAATTTTATTTGTTTATAAAATGAGAAATTTATATTATATTAAAAATGAGTATAGAGAGTAGATGGTAACTGCTTCCGGATCCTCGGCCTCTCATCGGGTTCCAAAGCGACTGAGGCCGGACCTCCCTCTCATTGCATGCGGCAAGTGTGAGGAGAAGATTGTGATAGAGTACCGGGTGAGGAAGGAGTGTCCCAACTAGGGCTGTATCTTCTACAAGTGTCCGGATCGCAATGTGAGTTATTTTGTCGCATTTGATGATTATGGTTAATTTATACTTATTTTTATGATGATTGTGATTAAAGTTCTAATTTTTTGTTTTAATTTCAGTGGGATGGCACTGGATGTTCAGGCTGGTGCTGGGAAGAAGAGTATGTTGAACACGTGTAAAACTCTTTTGCACAGGCGGCTACGGCGGTTGATGATGCAGTGATCCTACGGAAGAAGCCCATAGATGTTGAACAAACGCATGATCTGTCTGTTTTAGTTGGGATTGGTCACGAAATCCTTATGCTGCTGAACTGCATTTTAGCTTTAGTTTTTTTAGTGGTAGTTGGGATTGTCTACATTGTAGCGAGACTTTCATAAATTAATACCTTGTGTGGTGGCATGCATGTCGTATAATTAACTAATTATGTTCTAGGTTTTAATATGGTATGTATGTCATGTAATGAAGATGAGTCGGCATTGGATGTACAATGCTGATCGTCGCTCCCAAGAGTTCATTGAGGGCATGCATTCTTTCTTACGTGTGGCCGTGGCAAACAAACACGATGGTTTCATGTGCTGCCCATGTGCCATATGTAAGAATTTGAAGGAATATGCTAGCTCAAGGAGTCTTCATTCACACTTGTTGAAGTCGGGTTTTATGCCAAACTATATTTGTTGGACGAAGCACGGAGAAACTGGGGTTGTAATGGAAGAAGGTGAACAAGAACAATTGGATGATGATGACATAATTGCTGAATATGGTGTCTTCAATGATACTGCAATGGGGGAAGCTGAAGAAGAGGTAGGGGTAGAAGATGAGCCTGCTGATGATCTTGGTCAGGCCATTCATGACGCACAAAGAGAATGCGAAAGTGAAAAAGGAGAAGATCAAGTTCGAGCACATGCTAGAGGATCATAAGAAATTGCTATGGCCAACTTGTGATGTGGGGCAGAAAAAGTTGGGTACCACACTAGAATTGCTGCAATGGAAGGCAAAGAATGGTGTATATGACAAGGGATTTGGGGAGTTACTAAAAATCTAAAAGAAGACGCTTCCAAAGGATAACGAATTACCCGCCACTATGTACGAAGCAAAACAGGTAGTTTGCCCTTTGGGATTAGAAATCCAGAAGATACTTGCATGTCCTAATGACTGCATCCTCTACCGTGGCGAGGAGTACGAGAAGTTAGATGCATGCCCGATATGTCATGCATCGCGGTATAAGATCAGGCGAGATGACCCTGGTGATGTTGAGGGCGAACGTCCCACGAAGAAAATCCCCGCCAAGATTATGTGGTATGCTCCTATAATACCATGCTTGAAATGTCTGTTCAGAAACAAAGACCATGCAAAGTTGTTGCGATGGCACAAAGAAGACCGTAAGGTAGACAATATGTTGAGACACCCTACTGATGGGTCCCAGTGGAGAGCAATCGATAGAGAATTCCCGAAGTTTGCAAATGATGCAAGAAACTTAAGGTTTGCTTTAAGTACGGATGGTATGAATCCTTTTGGGGAGCAGAGCAGTAGTCATAGCACTTGGCCTGTTACTCTATGTATCTACAACCTTCCTCCCTGGTTATGCATGAAGTGTAAGTTTATTATGATGCCAGTGCTCATCCAAGGCCCAAGGTAACCTGGCAACGACATCGATGTGTACCTGAGGCCACTAGTTGAAGAACTTCTACTTTTGTGGAACAGACCAGGTGTACATGTGTCGGTGTTTCGAACAAGCACCGGCTAGTAAATTTATAATTATGCGCGTTAGGCCCGGATGGTGCGCTAAAGGGCACAAGATTTATACTGGTTTGGGCCGAATGTCCCTACGTCCAGTCTGTTGCTGCTCGTGTTATTAGCGCTGAAAGCGGTTCGTAGTAGGGGGTACAAACGATCGAGAGAGGGACTGGTCCCAGGTCTCTGATGGAAGGGTCGAAAGGAGGCCAAGAGCCTGGTGGTGGCTTGGCTGTGTATGTAAGTTGTCCGTCCGAAGTCGGTCCCTCTAGTGGGGAGCCCTGCCCTCCCTTTTATAGACCAAGGGGGGAGCAGGGGTTACAGATGGGAGAAAGAGGAAAATACCAAGTATATAGAAGGTCCTTTGAAGGATTCGGGTCTTCCTTTTTCTCAACGCCTGCCCTGTATAACATGGCAGACAGTGTCAGAAGTGGTGTATTCGCTGATCTTCGTAGGCCATGCCCTGGCCTCTTTTAGCAAGTGGGTGCGTCCCATCCTGCCCCTACGGGCGGCGTGTCGGACAGGGTTGCTGAACCCCGACCCTGTAGGGAGCGGATGTCACGGTGACTGCTTGTTCTACCATTGTAGAGGACGGGAGTCTCTCCTTGGAGCGTAGCGGTTGTCGTATGTCCGTGTCGGGTTCTTTGCCTGGTGGTTTGATGGCGGCGCCTACAACACTGTAAGGCAAAGAGTATGCACCTACAACACTATTCATGCTCTGTTACGCCTTGAAGGGTCTAAGCACCTATCCCGTCATGCTCTGGCGGTACTCTCCTGTAGGGGCGTAGGGCATGGTCCTTGATGCCGTGATTGACCCGAATATCTTGTCCTACCCTGTGCCTAGCATCATGAGGGAGTGGGGTACAGTTGTCAGGCGAGGCGGGGCCAATCCTTGGACATCGGGCGAGGCGGAACCCAGCCCTCGGGGGTCGGGCGAGGGGGAGCCTAGCCCTCAGGGGTCGGGCGAGGCGGAGCCTAGCCCTCAGCCCTCGGGCGAGGCGGAGCCATCCCCTAGCCGTTGGGGGAGGCGGAGCTGGACGACGGGCCTCGGGCGAGGCGGAGCCATCACCCAGCCGTCGGGGGAGGCGGAGCTGGCTGACGGGCCTCGGGCGAGACGTAGTCTAGCCCTCAGCCCTCGGGCGAGGTGGAGCCGTCCCCCAACCGTCGGGGGAGGCGGAGCTGGCCGACGGGCCTTGGGCGAGGCAGAGTCTAGCCCTCAGCCCTCGGGCGAGGTGGAGCCATCCCCAAGCCATCGGGGAAGGCGGAGCTGGCTGACGGACATCGGGCGAGGCGGAACCAAAACTCCCGTCGTTCGGGCAAGAAGCGCAGCAGTGTTCTTTATCCGTTCGGGGGTTTTTAATGTTCGATGGTTATTAGTTCCATTTCCTTGGGTACCCCGGTATTATGTTCCCGATAGTATCCCCCGAGCCCCCGGGTGGTTTGGGCAGAATCGCCCGGGGGTGTTCCAATTTCATCGGAGTTAGTTCGCCAGAGGGTGCGTGCGAGCGCACCCGATGGGTGTAGCCCCCGAGCCCCTGGGTGATTTGAGTAGAATCGCCCGGGGGGTAGTATCGGAGTCAATTCGCCAGAGGGTGAGCGCGAGCGCACCCGGTGGGTGTAGCCCTTGAGCCCCCGGGTGATTTGGGTAGAATTGTCCAGGGGTTAGTATCAGGCCCTCCACGGGTAAGGTCGTAAGACTCGGCATTTCGTTGACTGGATTTTCTTTGCGGGAATCATGGTATCCCGTACGCGGGGATTTCATTTAGGTTTGGCCTGATTGGAGCTACCGTGGATCGAGGCCCTGGCGATGCTTGCGTCCTTGAATTCTGGTCGTTCTGCGGGCCCATCCCTCGCTGGGGCGTCCATTGAGACGGTTCGGACCGAGCCCTGGTCGTAATGGGCCTAGGCAGCTCGGTGAATAGATTTTTCTGGCCCACGTCCCCTCTGTGGGAAAAGAGTCCGGTCGCTTCGGGAAGGCAAACCGTCCAGCGCGATTCCGATGGTAGAGGATAGGGATCGTGGGCGCGTGTCCCGCGACGTGACGCAACGGTGCGTGTGGCAGGCCCGGAGATCGAGGCGGACGGTTGCCTTTCTCCCATCCGTCGCCCCTATAAAACCACGGGGTTCGCCCCCAGGGTTTCGTATTTCACCCTCTTGCCTTCGCGTCTGAGACCTCCACCACCAATCGCCCTAGCCTCCTGCGCCCGCACCACCGCCACCATCGAGCTCGCTGCTGCCTTCTTCTCCGTGCTGCTCCCGCCGTTGCAATGGACCCGGGGTACAAATCCGGCGAAGCAGGATGCCGTGGTGGTCGACCAGGCCATCTAAGAGCGCGACGAAGCACGTTGGGAGGCCAAGGCACGCCGGGCGGATCTTGGAGTTGAGGTGGCTCGATGGCTGGATGCCGAGGATGTTTCTACCGGTCTGCGTGCCGATCTCACCGAGGCGCGGGGGCTTCTTCAGGTCAAAAGTGATGAGTATGATCGTCTGTCTTCCATCATCCTGGCGGTCTGTGGTGACCTACTGGTGGCGCAAGAGGAGGGGGCTGGTCCCTCGTGACTTGTGCTACTGGTATTACGGTGCGGGTGGGCCAGCTTGAGGAGAGCGCCTTTCGCCTTGGGATCACCCAAGCCTTCACTGTCGCCCAGTCCCATTATGCTCAGGAGATCAACCTAGAGGTGATGAGCCATGGCTTTGCTCCTGTCTATGAAGACGCTGAGCTGGATGAGATGGAGAAGGCGGTGGCTCCCCTTGCGCGGGACCTAGCGGACAAGCTGAAAGAAGAGGTTCTCCCCTTGCGGAAGTAGTTAGTGGAATTAGTTTGATAAACATTTATGTCTAATAGGTGAACAAGTGTCGGTTTATTCGTGCTCTGGAACAACTCCGTGATTTTGTTTCATAATTTCGTTTTGTTTGTTTTTACCTTCTTCCCTTTTAGTGATAAAAGAGGTTTAGGCGATCGACCCTTCCGTTTGTTAAGACCGCAGGGCCTGAGGTTTTTTAGGGGAAACCTTGATCGTGCTGGTGAGCAAAAAATGCCGTAGCTGTCTGGGCATGGGCTTTTTGTGGTCTTACCAATTTGTTCCCCCAAACCCTGCCACCAGCCTTGATGCGAGGAAGAGGTCAGACGCAATGACTTTTGCAAAAGAAAGGAGGTAGCCGTACCTTTATCAGCCCCCGAGTGAGATCCGAACCCTTGCGGTTTGCTGGGGTTGGATGTTTCTGGAGACCAGAGCGAGGGAAGCGGACTTACGTTTGTATTCGCTCGTACCCCTTAGGATCTTTGGCGATCGCTGCGTGACCGTGCGTTCGGTCTTTTACTGCTGGCTTGGCCTTCCCCGAGCCCCCGCGCGTTGTGAGGATTTGGTCGAGGGCCGGCCTATTTCATGGCGTTTTGTTCCGTCCGCAATTCTTCGTAATTTGGAGGGGTTGGGGCGGTGTCACCTGCCTCGGTGGCTTGAATGACATGCCTGATAGGTTCGCCACTCCTTGTCTTGTCTTCCAACAGATTTCCCCTTAATGGGGACTCTATGGGCTCGGCAAGAGGGTGGATTGAGATTTAGGAGGTTGAGATGACCCTACCCGCCTTAATGTGGGTTGGGCAAAGGCCTCTGAGGCTCATCTCTGTTTTCCCCCTGGTTCTTGTTTGATGCGAGGCGGCCTCGGACCTTTGGCGGGTTAGCCTTCAAATCTCTGTCTTTGGATCGAGCGGCTTGAGCCCCCAGCCCTGTTAGGGTCTGATAGGGGTTGGTCATATTTCACGCGTTACCCCATCCTCGATTTTCGCAATCGGAGGGGCTGAGTACATGATACTTGCATCGACGGCTCGAGTATCGCGCTCAATGAGCTCGCTAACGGGTACGTTCGTGTGGAATCCGGGTCCATCATTTGCTGACGGGGTCGGCAGAGCCCTCAGGTGGCACTCCACAACTTCTTAACCCGCCTCCCGGCAGATGCCCGAGCCGTTCGATAGGCTCTGGTGGCCCGCTGGCCTCTCCTCGGTGGAGATTCTATGGGTTTGGCTCGGGGTTAGGATCGAACAAGAAAAGGTTTGAGATGTCCCAGTCTGCTTTTGAGCGGGGTTGGGCAGGGCTGCTGGGGCTCGTCTCAGTTCTTTCTCCTTGGCTCTGTTTGACATGAGGCGGCCTCGAGCCCTTTACGGGCCGGCCTTCGAACCTCGGCCTGTTGCGGCTCATATCGAATGAGGCGACTGCCGTTTCGTGACACGATATGAAGCGTTGGGATGCAGTGATTTGCATATGCAATGTTTGAATGTGTAATTTTGAAACAAAAAGCAGGATTACCTTGGTGGCATGAGTGATGGGAAGCTCCTACCAGATGTGTCCGCGCGGGGTTTGGATCCCGATGTTTGCGACGAGGTTGGAGTAGCCTGCATAAGAATCACTATTCTTTGCTTTTGTCGCCCGATGGTGATTCGAGTCATTTGATTGATTTAGGCGACCTGACAACTTCTCCTTTGGGGGAGATTCTATAGGCGGACCCCTCCGAACCCTTCATGAGAAGGCGGATGCCGAAGTTGAAAACGTGGGGGACTGTGAGTTCAATTATTTTGGAGAACAGAAACACCGTAGCTACCGGGGCATAGGGTCTGCCAGCTCGTCCAGTTTTACTCAAAGTTCTATGCCCACATACCATGACCTTGGCTCCAAAAGTACAGAGGGGTTGGGCGAAGAGGATGTCTAGCCTGGTAGACACCCTCGGTAGCCCCCGAGCGATGTCCGTGTCCCTGTTGCTGCTGGGGTCGAGAGCTCGGTAATGAATTTTAACGCGTATAGTGAGAAACCAGAGGTGCTTATCTCCTGGTGGCCATTCGTTCGTCATCTTTCCCGGGCCGTATGGTCTGCCCAGGAGGCCCGTTGGGCTCCCCTTTTCAGAGATCCCATCGTGGGATTATTCTGTGGTCCTGCCTAGGGAAACAGAGGGTCACCTAGATGTGCGCGCTTTGATTGCCGCGTCCGGTGCGCGGTAGTGGTGGGCCATGCCTAAGCAATGTCTTGTTTGACTGGAGCGCGTCCCGTCAGTCCAGGCACGTCCCCTCGGCTTTCTGTCAGCGTCGATTTCATATCTACATTAAGTAGGGGAAGGGAGAGAGTTTTTTGTCCCAACCTTTCGCCTTTCCTTAGCTGCAGCGCCTCCTCTTTAAATAGGGAGGGGAGGGGAGCTCTCGTCCCACCTCTTTAGCTTGCCGCTGAGCCGCTACCTCTTCTTCTTCTTCTTACTTTCCACGGAATGTGTTCGTGCGTCGCGGCAGTTCCTGAGTGAGGAAGGGTAATGCCAGAGAGAAAGGAACTCACTGATCTGTTCTTGAATCCGGAGTGTGATGTCAAGCTAGAGATCATCCAACGTAGATGAGATGGTGCGGGTCGCCTTTGCCGAGAAGGGGTCGCCGCCGTCGAAGGTGGAGGGGCACTGGAAGGTGCCGAGTGTCGTTGGCCTCGCCGTCGTTAGTGGCGGCCTTCCTTCGGCTGCAGGCGTCCCCCGTCCAGAGGCCATTGTTGGGGTTGTGGCTGATGATGATGGCGTAGTCCCCGGATGCCTCGGCGGAGGGGCACCATAGTCGCCGGCGTGGTGCTCGACGTTGCAGGTGATGGCGCCTTCGAGGATCCTGTGGAACGGCGAGACGTTGTCGATGGAGAGCGTGGTGCGGCGGCCGCAGTAGACGAACTGGCCCGTGTACGTGCCAGGACGTTGCCGATGGAGAGCTTGGCACGGCGGCCATAGTAGATGAACTGGCCCGTGTACATGCCAGGACGTTTGCCGATGGAGAGCTTGGTGCGGCGACTGCAGTAGTACTTGTAATAAAACTAGGCAGAAACTGTAATTGAGGAAGTTTCATGGGGGAGCCCCCGAGTAAACGGTTGTCTCAATTTACGAGTACATTAGTCCTTTTCGTGATAAAATCACTCTGTAAGTGGTGAATGTGTGCGAAGAATGAACAAATTTTCATCTTTTGTTATGGAAAACAGTTTTTAGCTTCCTCTTTTCGTAGAAGAGGTTTTGGCACCCTTCGTCCTTTCCCATGGTTCAAGTCGTAAGAAACTAGGAGTGCGGGTGAATCAATTCTAATCGCGCTGGTGAGCAAAGAGGTTGTAGCCGCTGGGGCGTGGGTCTCCCGCAGTCCTACCAGTTATACTCAGAATTTGTTCCTAAAATCTTAGTCCTTAGGACTTGTTTATGAGAAGACCAGAAAACTTAGAGAATGTTTGCAAATATAACACAGGAAGTTTTTTTGCAAGCGTACTTGTATCATTCATATCAGCCCTCGAGTGAGGTCTGACCCCTCGCAATTTGCAGGGGTGGGATGTCACTTAGGATCGGGGTTTCGTAACGACAAAAACTGATAAGGAAGAGTATGTGTTTATTTAAGGGTAAAAATGACGTACCTGCTCGATGTTCCAGGCGTTGGTGAAGACCTTTCCATCGATGGTTTTCAACTTGTAGGCACCTGGATGGAGTACTTCCGCGATGATGTACGGCCCTTCCCAGGGTGGGGAGAGCTTGTGGCAGTCCTTGTTGCTCTGTACACGGTGGAGAACGAGGTCCCCAATGTTGAAGGCTCGGTCCCGCACACGTCGGCTGTGGTACTACCGTAGCGCCTGCTGGTACTTGGCCAAATGGAGGAGGGCGACGTCGCGGGCTTCATCTAGTTGGTCCATGGCATCTTGGTGGGATGCTTCAGCTCCCTGTTTGTCATATGCCCTGATCCTTGGTGCTCCGTAGTCGAGGTCCGTCGGGATGATGGCCTCAGCACCGTAGACCATGAAGAAAGGTGTGTAGCCGGTGGCCCGGCTGGGAGTTGTTCTTAGGCTCTAGAGTACCGCGGGGAGCTCGGTGACCCAGCGTGCGTCGAACTTGTTCAATTGGTTGAAGATTCTGGGCTTGAGGCCTTGTAGGAGCATGCCGTTTGCGCGCTCGACCTACCCATTCATCTGGGGGTGCGCGACGGCCGCCCAGTCGATCCGGATGTGTTGTTCATCACAGAATCAAATGAATTTCCTGCCGGTGAACTGCGTGCCATTGTCTGTGATGATGGAGTTTGATACCCCAAAATAATGGATGATGTCGAGGAAGAACAGCACGGCCTGCTCGGATTTGATCGTGGAGATCGGCCGAGCTTCGATCCATTTTGTAAACTTGTCTATGGTCACAAGTAGGTGGGTGAAGCCCCCGGGCACCCTTTTGAATGGCCCAACCAGATCGAGCCCCCATACCGTAAAGGGCCACATGATGGGGATCATCTGGAGTGCCTAGGCTGGGAGGTGAGTTTGGCGAGCGTAGTACTAGCACCCTTGGCAGGTGCGTACGATTTGCTCGGCGTTGGCTACTGCAGTGGGCCAGTAAAAGCCCTATCGGAATGCGTTTCCAACCAAGGTCCTTGGCACGGCATGGTGACCGCAGACACCACCATGGATGTTGCTCAGCAGAAGCCTTCCCTGTTTGCCGGGGATACAGAGCTACAGGATCCCGATGTGGCTTCGTTTGTAGAGTTCGCCCTCTACAAGAACGAAGGACTTGGCGTGGCGTGCGAGCCGTCGAGCTTCCGTCTTGTCTGTTGGTAGTGCATCATGGAGGAGGTAGCCGATGTAGAGCGTTATCCAGTCATCCGGAGGGTCGGGCTCCGTTGTTGGATCCACTTCAAGCTCCGTGACCTCGGGGTCGGGCGGAGCCATCGGTGGATCGGCCCTTGGGGCTGGATCAGACAGGCCATCGTCGGCCGGTTCTGTCCTTTCATAGCGCACCGAGGGTTTATGTTGATCACTAGCGAACACACCCGTTGGCACCGGCTCTCGGCCAGACATAGCTTTTGCAAGTGCGTTGGCCGCCTCGTTGAGGCGTCTTGGGATGCGATTGAGCTCGAGTCCGTTGAACTTGTCTTCCAGCCATCGGACCTCTTGGCAGTACGCAGCCATCCTGGCGTCGTGGCAGGTAGACTCCTTCATGACTTGGTTGACGACCAGCTGGGAATCGCCCCTGATGTCGAGGTGTCGAATGCCCAACTCGATGGCGATTCGTAGGCCATTGATGAGCGCTTCGTATTCAGCAACATTATTTGATGAGGGAAAATGGAGACGAACCATGTACCTCATGCAGACCCCGAGGGGTGATACGAAGACCAGCCCTACGCCGGCGCCCTTTTTCATCAGCGACCCATCGAAGTACATCGTCGAGTACTCTTGATCGATGACCGCTGGTGGCATCTGGATCTCGGTCCACTCCACGATGAAGTCAGCCAACACCTAGGACTTGATGGCCGTTCGGGGTGCAAACGCGATGCCCCGATCCATTAGCTCGAGTGCCATTTTGCGGTTCTCCCCGTGGCGTCCTGGCTATGAACGACCTCGCTGAGGGGGAACGACGTCACGATGTGTGACTCGAAGTAGTGGCACAATTTCTTCTTGGTGATGAGTACGGCATATAGGAGTTTCTGGATTTGGGAGTAGCGGGTTTTGGAGTCAGACAGTACCTCACTGATGAAGTACACTAGGCGCTGTACTTTGAAGGCGTGCCCTTCTTCTTCCCGCTCTATTACCAGGGCGGCGCTGACCACTTGCGTGGTGGCCGCTATGTATAGTAGGAGGGGTTCTCCGTCGCTCAGGGGGACCAGGACCGAGGGCTTTGTTAGAAGTAGCTTGACCATGTCGAGCGCCTCCTGGGCCTTGGCTGTCCACTCGAAGCGGTCGACTTTCTTCAGGAGTTGATAAAGGGGGAGTCCTCGTTCGCCGAGGCGCGAGATGAATCGGCTGAGGGCGGCGAGGCACCCTGTGATCCGCTGAACCCCCTTTATGTTCTGGATCGGACCCATCTTCGTGATGGCTGAAATTTTCTCTGGGTTGGCTTCGATGCCGCGCTTGGAGACAATGAAGCCGAGCAGCATACCCCTCGGGACCCCAAAAACACATTTCTCGGGATTGAGTTTGATGCCATTTGCCTAGAGTTTAGCAAAGGTTTTTTCAAGATCGGCGGCAAGGTGGTCAGCCCGTTTGAACTTAACTACGATGTCATCGACGTAGGCCTCAACGGTCCGCCCGATGAGGTCCCCGAAGCAGTTGAGCATACAGCGCTAGTAAGTTGCCCCGGCGTTCTTCAGACCGAACGACATTGAGATGTAGCAGAACGATCCAAAGGGGGTGATAAAAGACGTCGCGAGCCAGTCGGACTCTCTCATCGTGATTTGGTGGTAGCCGAAGTAGGCGTCAAGAAAGCAGAGGGTTCCGCACCCTGAGGTAGAATCGACTATTTGGTCTATGTGTGGCAAAGGAAACGGGTCCTTTGGGCATGCCATATTGAGACCTGTGTAGTCAACACACATCCTCCATTTCCCGTTCTTCTTTCTCACAATAACAGGATTTGCTAACCACTCTGGGTGGTGTACTTCCCTGATGAATCCAGCGACCAACAGTTTTGTTATTTCTTCACCGATGGCCCTGCGCTTTTCCTCGTCAAAGCGGCGCAGGCGTTGTTTTACTGGCTTGGAGCCTGAGTGGATTTTTAAAGTATGCTTGGTGACCTCCCTCGGGATGCCCGGTATATCCGAGGGTTTCCATGCAAAGATGTCTTTGTTGTCGTGGAGGAAGTCGACGAGCGCGCTTTCCTATTTGGAGGAGAGCGTGGTACCAATGCGTACCGTTTTTTCCTCGGAGCTGCCTGGGTCTACGAGGACCTCCTTGGAGCCCTCTGCCGATTCAAACGACCCAGTGGCCTTTTTGGCGTCGGGCGTTTCTTCGGTGACCTCTTCCCTGAGGGTGGCGAGTTCCCTGGAGGCGACGACCGTGGCGGCGTGGCCATAGCTTTCGACCTCGCACTCGTAAGCGCGTTGGAAGGAGGTGCCTATGGTGATGACCCCATGAGGGCCCGACATCTTCAGCTTGAGGTATGTATAGTTGGGGACGGCCATGAACTTCATGTAACATGGTCGTCCCAGGATGGCGTGGGAGGTTCCTGGGAATCCCACCACGTCAAAGGTGAGGGTCTCAGTCCTGTAGTTGGACTGATCCCCGAAAGTGACGGGCAGATCAATCTGCCCCAGCGGCATGACCTGTTTGACAGGCACGACGCCATGGAAAGGAGCTCGGATTGGGCGGAGGTTCGTCCGGTCGACGCCCATCTCGTCGAGCGTCTTGGTGTACATGATGTTGAGGCCGCTGCCCCCGTCCATCAGTACTTGCGTGAGTCGCTTTGGGCCGATGATCGGGTTGATAACAAGCGGGTACCTTCCCGGGTGTGGGACGGCATCCGGATGGTTGGCCCGGTCGAAGGTCATGGCGGATTCAGACCATCGGAGGAAGGCAGGCGTGGCTGGTCCGGCCGTATAGACCTCGTGGCGCATGACCTTCTGGCGGTGTTTGGAGTCATAGGCCGTTGATCCTCCGAAGATCATGAGGGCGCCATTCGGCGTTGGAAAGGCGTCGTCCTTCTCCTCAGCGTCGTTTGTGGTGGGGGCAGGTTCCTTCCCCTGCTCCCCTTTGTTGAGGCCTTCGGACAAGTATTTGTGCATGAGGCCGCAATCCTTGTACAGATGCTTGGCCGAGAAAGCGTGGTTTGGGCACGGCCCCTCGAGCATTTTTTTGAAGTGGTTCGGAGTGCCCTCCGCTGGCTTCTAGCCACCCTTGCGGTCGGTAGCAGCCATGAGCGAGTCATCGCACCGTTGTTTCTTATTTTTTCTTTTGGTGGAATGGTTGGAGGCGCCTTCGCCAGCGCCCTCGTCCCGCCTTGCCTTGCCATCGGAACGGTCGAAGATCGCTCCGACCGCCTCCTCTCCTGAGGCATGGCTGGTGGCGATGTCCAGGAGTTCCTTGGTGGTCCGTGGGCCCCTGCGTCCCAGTTTATGGACCAAAGACTCACAGGTGGTCTGGACAGGAAGGCTCCAATCACGTTGGCATTGGCGACGTTAGGGAGCTCGTTGCACTGTCGGGAGAAGCGCCGGATGTACCCGCGGAGGGTTTCATCGGCCTTCTGGCGGCAGTTCTTGAGGTCCCATGGGTTCCCAGGGTGCTTGTACGTGCCCTGGAAGTTTCCCACAAAGATCTCCCTCAAGTCCACCCAACTCTGAATGGCGTTGGACGGTTGGTGCTCCAACCATGCTCACGCCAAATCGGCCAAGAATAGTGGGAGATTGCGAATAATGAAATCGTCATCATTCGCGCCACCGGCTTGACAGGCAAGCCGATAGTCTTTGAGCCAAAGCTCGGGGTTTGTTTCTCCAGAATATTTAGGGATGTTGGTAGGCGGTCGGTACCTTGGCGGGAAAGCAGCGTTGAGGACGTGCCGGTCGAAGGCCTGAGGGCCCGGCAGGCCGGGGCTCGGGCTCCAGTCCTCGCCGCTGTCATAGCGTCCGCCTCGCTGAGGGTAGTAGCCACGTTTGGCTCCTTCTCTTGAAACATTGTAGGCACGTCTGTGGGCGACAATGGTGCTACATGCGTCGCGGTTGTGGCCGAGACGTTGATGCACCAGAACAGGGGTGTGCCGCCTGCCGTTGGGCGGTGTCTAGTGAACCGATGCATCCTTGGTGAGGCGCACCAAGGGCGTGAGCTAGCTGGTGTCGGGCTCGTGTCGTCGAGACAACGAGCTTTTCACCTGCTGCGCCGCCGCACGCTCGAGTAACGTGCGAATTTCTCGGCGGGCCCGACGATCTTTGGTCGTAGCGGCGATGTTCTGGCTTGCTCGAGCAAAATGAGGGAGGGTCCCATCGTCGGTGAGGATCCTTTGGTGTACATCACGGGCCGCGGCGCGTGCATGCCCACCGTCTCCGTGACGCTTGATTTCCTCATCGATCTTGCGGTACTCTCAAACTAGCTGTTGTCCGACGTCATCGATCTCTAGCTTCCCTGCTCTCAGCTGCTCCATCCTTACATGAGGTGGGGCCGCCGCTTCCCCTCCGGCCCTAGCGTCGGGGTTGTGTGTCGGGGTAGCCTCCCCCTCGGAGACGCTTTCAACATGCCCCTCGGAGGTCTCCGCCATGAAGCATTCCCGGGAAGGGTGATGGCTCCCCCTGCTGGAGTCAGAGCTAGAGGATGACTCTGGCTTCTTGGTGAGGAGTTTGTGGATGGACTCCATGTTGTGTTCAATTACCCCTATGAACTCGCTGTCCATGGGAGGTTGAACCATGCGTAGTGCCACCAGGTGGCAAGCGGTCGTCGTGGCATTGCGGAGACCAAACGGAAACACCATCGGGGCGCTCCGCACGTGGCGCTCTAGAGAGAGGTGCCCCTCTCCCGAAGGTCGTGCCATGTTGTCGTTGTCGGAAAGGGCGAGGCAACGCTGGTTCTCCCTAGACTGCTGGGGTCCAATGGAGATGCCGAGCTGGCACCCAAACTTCTTGTGGTCGAGAATGATGGAGTGGAGAGATTGGATGGCAGTCTGCGCCCGTACCAACTCTCCTCCCACCGTGAGGATGAAATCTAGGCTCCCAAAGCGCACGTGTGTGCCTGGGACCCAGCTAACGTTGTGGTTAGCCATCCGAGGCCTGGTTTGGAACGTGCAAAGGCCCCTACCTGGCGCGCCAACTGTCGGTGTTTCGAACAAGCACCGGCTAGTAAATTTATAATTATGCGCGTTAGGGCCGGATAGTGCGCTAAAGGACACAAGGTTTGTACTGGTTCGGGCCGAATGTCCCTACGTCCAGTCTGTTGCTGCTCATGTTATTAGCGTTGAAAGCGGTTCGTAGTAGGGGGTACAAATGATCGAGAGAGGGACTGGTCCTAGGTCTCTGATGGAAGGGTCAAAAGGAGGCCAAGAGCCTGGTGGTGGCTTGGCTGTGTATGTAAGTTGTCCGTCTGAAGTTGGTCCCTCTAGTGGGGAGCCCTGCCCTCCCTTTTATGGACCAAGGGGGGAGCAGGGGTTACAGATGGGAGAAAGAGGAAAATACCAAGGGTATAGAAGGTCCTTCGAAGGATTTGGGTCTTCCTTTTTCCCAGCACCTGCCCTGTATAACATGGCAGACAATGTCAGAAGTGGTGTATTGACTGATCTTCGTAGGCCATGCCCTGGCCTCTTTTAGCAAGTGGGTGCGTCCCATCCCGCCCCTACGGGTGGCGTGTCGGATAGGGTTGCTGAACCCCGACCACGTAGGGAGCGGATGTCGCGGTGACTGCTTGTTCTGCCATTGTAGAGGACGGGAGTCTATCCTTGGAGCGTAGCGGTTGTTGTATGTCCGTGTCGGGTTCTTTGCCTGGTGGTTTGAAGGCAGCGCCTACAACACTGTAAGGCAAAGAGTATGCGCCTGCAACACTATTCAGGCTCTGTTATGCCTAGAAGGGTCTAAGCACCTGTCCCGTCATGCCCTAGCGGTACTCTCCTGTAGGGGCGCAGGGCATGGTCCTTGATGCCGCGGTTGACCCAAACGTCTTGTCCTACCCTGTGCCTAGCATCATGAGGGAGCGGGGTACAGTTGTCAGGCGAGGCGGGGCCAATCCTTGGACATCGGGTTAGGCGGAACCCAGCCCTCGGGGGTCGGGTGTGGGGGAGCCTAGCCCTCAGGGGTCAGGCGAGGCAGAGCCTAGCCCTCAGCCCTAGGGCGAGGTGGAGCCATCCCCCAGCTATCGGGGGAGGTGAAGCTGGACGGGCTTCGGGCGAGGCGGAGCCGTCCTCCAGCCGTCGGGGGAGGCGGAGCTGGCCGATGGGCCTCGGGCGAGGCAGAGTCTAGCTCTCAGCCCTCGGGCGAGGTGGAGCCGTGCCCTAGCCCTCGCGGGAGGCGGAGCTGGCCGACGGGCCTCGGGCGAGGCAGAGTCTAGCACTCAGCCCTCGGGCGAGGTGGAGCCATCCCCCAGTCGTCGGGGAAGGTAGAGCTGGCTGACGAGCATCGAGCGAGGTGGAACCAAAACTCCCGTCGTTCGGGCAAGAAGCACAGCGGTGTTCTTTGTCCGTTCGGGAATTTTTAACGTTCGATGGTTATTAGTTCCATCTCCTTGGGTACCCCGGTATTATGTTCCCAACAACGTGTGTGGGATGAGCAAAAACAGGAGCACTTTGACCTGCGAGCATTGTTGTTCATAACAATTAATGATTGACCTGCTCTAAATAATCTTTTAGGACAATCAAACAAGGGATATAATGCATGCATGCACTGTTTCGATGACATTAAAGGTATATTCTTGAAAAATGTCGAAAGGTCATGTACCTTGTCCATCATCGATTTCTTTCTATGAATCACCCCCTAAGAAAGAAAGGCAAACATTTTGAAGGTAAGACAGACAACTAGACCAAGCTGGGCAACCGAACTGGTGAGGATGTACTCAATATGGTCAAGGATGTGAAAGTAGTATTTGGAAAGGCACATGGCAGCGAACCTGTTCCGAACGACGTCGACGGTCACGCACCCATGTAGAAGAAGTCCATATTTTGGGAGCTACCCTATTGGCAAGTCCTAGAGGTCCGTAGCGCGATCAACGTGATGCACCTGACGAATAATCTTTGTGTGAACCTGCTAGGCTTCATGGGTGTATATGGGAAGCCTAAGGACACACTTGAAGCACGACAGGACCTGTGGTGTTTGAAAGAACGAGACAACCTACATCCAGAGAAGATAGATGATGGACGCCATTACTTAAGTCCGGCCAGCTACACTCTTAGCAAAGAAGAGAAGGAAAGCATGTTTGAATGCCTAGCAAGCATCAAGGTACCATCTGGATTCTCCTCGAATATAAAGGGTATAATAAATGTGCTAGAGAAGAAATTCCTAAACTTAAAGTCCCATGACTACCACGTGCTCATGACGCAATTGCTTCCAGTTGCATTAAGAGGAATTCTACCTCCAAATGTATGTCTAGCCACCGTGAAATTATGTGCATTCCTCAATGCAATTTCTTAGAAGGCAATCGTCGTCCATCGTCGCCACAGCTCGCGTCGCCCGTCCTTGGCCCGCGCGCCTCGCTCATCCTCGCTGGAGTGTGGGTTGTCCTTGTCCCCAGCCCACCTCGCTCGTCCTCATCAGAGCACCGGCCCTTCACGCCCGAGGAGGATGCCGCCATCATCCGCGCCCAAGCGCGGCTCGGCAATCGCTGGGTCGCACCTCCTCCCCGGCCACACTGACAATGCCGTCAAGAACCACCGGAACTACTCCCTTAAAGCGCAAGCTCGCTGCCACTACCGTGTCCGGGTCGGGAGTGGTCTCCGCTGCCACCGCCGCCGCCTCGCTCGTCCTCATCCACACCAGAGAGCGCGCGCGCCTCTATGGCTCTCGTCTCCGGCTGTCCTGCTGCACCGTCCCCACGGTGACCGCCTTTTCTTCTTATTACCCCTTTTGTAATCGGATGGATGCGTGTGCTGAGCCCTCGTGCTGGCAATCTTGTAATGGGATATGGCTCTTCGATTTTTGTTGCCCGATTTTATATTTGAGCCATCGAGCCGGCTCTTGTGCCTGCTGCGCCATGGCCGTAGTCATAGCCCGCCCCGAACATCGGAAACGAGCGTTGAAAATGAGCGTCGGAAATGTAGTCCAACTTCACGATCCCGGGCCTCCACAAGTCGCAAACCTCTCGTGTTGGTGGCCAAGGCAAGCAATTTAAGGGCCGAGGAGTGGACTACGGTGAACACGATGAGTAGACGATAATGCTAATGGAGGGAGAAGTTTTGTTCAAACTTCTGTTGCGACGCTTGTTCTTCTTTATCCACCTTTTTGTAGATAATACCAAAAAAATGTGCACATCGTATCCGTATTTTCTCATATTTTTTCCCATCTCCTCACTTTTTGATGCAGCGCACTATTTTTGTTGCATCCGACCATGTAGAAATTATTAGGGGGCGTGTTGTATGTAACCTAAAGAAAACCATAAAAAATAGGGTTATATAATTAATTTATATTGTTATATATATAAATTTGTTATATATATCACTTGCCAATAAATATTTCTAGAAAATAAGAAATCAAAGTTATGCTTTGGAGACTTGAATTTCGAGTGTAGTTATTTAATTAATTTTAAGCACATGACTTGATCCATTTTATAGATATATGGTTTTTATTTTTTATAGATATATCTAGTGGTGTAAAAGCTAGATGGCTGCCCCGAGAGACAACATGGATGAAGAAATGATGGATATTATCAACATCGGCACTCAATTTGCGGATGGTGACCAGCAGGATGTAGATGACGGGAGTCAATACCTGGCTCTTGAAAATAATCAAGAAAATATTGTGCAAGAAAATACTAGCGAGGTATATATATTTATATATATTTGAATATTATATATATATTTGAATATCTATCATCTATTATGTGTACACATGATATTTATTTATTCTTTTTTATACGTAGCCCTCTAGATCGACGACCACAACGGCGAAAAGCAAAAATATTCGAGGCCCAAAAAAGCCATTGGAGGGGCGCTACATAATCGTAATTCAATATCGAGACAGGCGAACCACTTGGTCCACAAGCAAGAAAATTCGTGCAACACTGTGGGTACCTTGTAAGGGACAGACTTCCGATCAGTGCCCGTGAATGGAAGCAAAAGATCAACGAGCCTCATGTTAGTTTTGTCTCTGATCTTGATAAGAATTTAATTTGGGATGATATCCTTCAACATTTCACGTTGCAAGCGGGTGATTATGATGATATCAACGATGATGAATTGAAGGAGCTAGTTCGAAAGTGGGCTATGAAGAAGATGGCCACACAATTCCAGACTTCGAAGAAATCCCTATACACAAAATACGTCAAGAAGAATCTAACGCCCAATTTCAGTACTAGGGGCCCGCTCGCGAAGTTGCGGCCCTACTGGAATGATTTTGTACAGTACAAGACATCGAAAGAGGGTGAGGAACGGGTGAGAAGGAACCATGAGAATACCCGACAGAAGATATACCACCATGGCATGGGATCAGGTGGCTACGCGACTGCCATTCCCAAGTGGGAAAAAATGGAAGCGGACATTCTTGCCAAGGGTATCACACCAGAATCACTCAATTGGCCCAAACGCGCGAAGAATTGGTTTTTCGCTCATGGGGGAAGACTGGACCTGGAGACTGGGAAGCTGGTTCATGGCCCAAAACTCGAAAGAGCAACACAAAGATTTTCTTATGCTCTACAAGCTAAAGCTATTGGTGCATTCAGGCCCAATAGAGAGAAGGATGAACTGACGTATGCCATCGGGACTGCTGAACACAGTGGCCGAACGAGAGGTTTATGACGAAACATTTCTTCGAAGCATGGTTTCCCTAACGACAGAGATACCTATAGAAGCCGACAGAGAAGGAAGGATGAGGAAGCAGCGCAGATCAGCAGGTTGAAGGAATATGTTCGTTAGTCACGGGAGGCGTTGCTTCAAGCATAGGAGCACGAAAAAGACATGCAAGCTAGAATGCAGGACGAAATCATAAAGCAAGTGCAAATAGCAATGAGTGCCCAAAGGCAAGCATCAGATCCAGGAATCAACATTAATATTAGCCCCCTGATCAGTTGAAAAGTAGCTGCGCTTCCACGGAGTTGCCAAATCAAGATGACGCAATGCTACGTTTCCCCGTGGATGACATCACTACACCGTTTACATCATGTGAGCTACATATTCCAAAAGAGAATGCCACAATCATGGTGGCTCTCGGTGTTTTTTCTCCTCTAGATCCTACCAAGACACCAAGAATCCATGGGGCAATAATACCACCTGGATATGTTAGCGTCTCAGTGGATAGAGTTAACAAAGGTTTTAGTGATCTGGCTCTTGATATTCTAGGAGGTGATGGGGAGAAGACTGTGGCAGAACCTCCTAAATTATAGGGCCCACATGCACCTGTTACTATCCAACGACCTTTGACACCTATGCATATGTTCCTGGTAACTTAAGAAGAATGTCGGGTGTCCTCGAAGAACCCCGAATCATCCACGATTTCCGAGCAGGATCACATTACAGAGTCAATGCAGTATTACAACATTTATTCAAATATCTACACCAGAGTAAACTAGCAGAAGTCTTACAATAACATAGTTTACAAACCATTTGTTTCAAACCATACAACTAAGTTCGATAAATAATACAAACCAAAGTAGTGGAGTGGCATTATAACATATTATAGAACACACAAATAAGTTGCCCTGCCCAAGGACCACACATTTACTTATCGTCATCGCACTGAACAACAGTCATGTAGCACGATCCAAAACAGATTTGCTCATGAGCCTCACCTGCAACAAGGGTCAACGAACCCTGAGTACAAAAGTACTCAACAAGACTTAACCAAAATAAGAATTAATAGAACACAGGAATGCAGACTCAGGGGATTCAAGGTATGGATTTAGCAATAATCAAGTTCTTTTGTGTAAAAGCTTTTTAACAAAATTCTTTATATCAACATTTAAAACTTCATAAGATCATATACAAACCTGACATGATCCGCATTGAGATCATGAAACTTCGTATCCAACACCTTCTCAAACCATCCTCAAGTTCTAGTTATTTAACTACAATGATGAACAGAGAGTTGAGTCTCCATAACCGAGGAGCAACGACGATTCGAACCGATTATAACCCAGCTGGGAATTGCAGACCACACGACATATGCGAGTCCCTGACCTACATATACCAACCTACCCTCAGGTCCTCTAAAACAAGAACGGGTCCGCGCCACCCGAGAATATAGTACTCCACCAATCCAGCCCATTGCCACGTGGATACACGCTATTCCCGCCATCTCTCCACTCCCAGTGCGCGAGTAGCCATTCTCATAATAGAATCACCAAGTTAAGGCTTACCGAAGTATGTGGTTAGTACTACAAAGTCTCATCTCACACAGTTCAACAACGGACGGACCTTAATCGACACAGGCGGAAAGAACCCGCTCATAAGACCTCCATGTCTTGTGGCTCACACACACCGAGTCCGCCCGGTCTAAATTTGTTACTCCACATGTTCATATCACATGATAACATAAGTAACCAAAGTTTCATTTAAAATTCGCAGGTGACAAGTAATCACCCGACTTTCATCGTTCTAAGCATAGCTAAGCATAACTAGGCATATACGAATTAAAACTGGTAACAAGGTAGATATGGAAAAACAAGGTTGGTAATGCATCAATTAGGTTTTCACTTAACTCTTAATCACTTAATGCAGTAAAGAAAAGCAAAAGCAAAATCAATTTGTAAAACACAAGGTAGGTTTAAATGCATCCGGGGCTTGTCTTCGTTGACGGAAAAGTCTGGTTCCGGAGTCGCACCACAATTATCCAACCCAACCTCAACAGACGGATTAACCTCTTCCACAACTTGATTAACTACCACATGTTCACCTTCATTCACTACATGTAGTAACAATGCCATGTTTAACATGATGCGAGATAGAAAATATGATGCTCGACGATGGATGCAAAAGTAATAACTTGAATACAACTTTCCTTCGGGGTACAGTTTCAAGTCAAACTAACTAAACCATTTTCGTAACACTCACATCAATTGCCAAGGATCATTACCAACTAATGACCCAAGCACATCACTCAATCAAAAATTCAATCAAAATCTAAATCATTAAAGGTTACTATTTGCTTTTATGAATTAATTATTTAATTAAGAATTATGAAATAAATCAACTTGTTCCAATTGAGTCCAAAACTTTTGTAAATGTTCATCTCATGATAACTAAGTGGCAAAACAAGTTTCATAATTTTTTTGATAAAGAAATAAGCCTAGAAAAATCATAGAAACTCATTTATTAATTAATTGAGTAATTTTTATCACATTTAAAAAGTACTGAAAAACAACATTTCTTATTTTTCCTAAATAATACACATCACAGAGAGGTCACACAAAAATTTTCATAATTTTTAGAGCTCTAAATAAATCTACACAAAAATAACAAAAATAGACACTATTCATTCATTTCTGAAAAAGAGAATTTATTTTTCAACTATACAGTCGCTGACAGGGTGACCCCACATGTCGTCCCCGACCTCCCGCGTTTGACTACGACGACGACGGCGCTGATCGACGCTTCCTCACCGACGGTGAGACCAACAGCGACGGCGAAGCTACCAATACGTTCACCATGACTAGGCGCATCGATTTGTGGCACTACGGAGATTATTTACGACACGAAACAAGCCTGACGCCGGCCATGGCGGATGTGGTGGCACGGCTGCGCTACGCCGACGACAGGAGCTCGGTAGCAGTTAAACAAAGGGTCCAGAAAGGTTCAGCATCTCACCACGAACACGCTCGAGCAAGAATTAAGGTCGGAGCAGCAACGGTGAAGCGGGGCGGCGTTCACAGCGGTCACAGCGGCGAAAACAACGACGACGGCGGTGAACCGGTGACTGTGATGGACAAATTGACCAAGCAATGAGGTATTAAGCACCACGGCATCAATACAAAGCTGTAGATACACTGAGCAAGAGCCAAGACTCACCGGAGAGTGCTGGCCGCAGTGAAACGGGATCACCGGTGACTCTGCCGGCCGCGAGGAAGAAAGGTTCGCACAGCGGGATCCTGATGGAATCAGGCGACCCAAGCTGGCTGGATGGATGCACAAGGAGACGGAGCTAGAACTGGCTTGGCTGCGATGGTGGAGCACTACGGCGACGATGCGGGCTTGCCGGAGTAGCGGCGGTGGTGTCGGGAAAATAGAGGAAGAGGAAGGAAGAACGGCGACGACGTCTAAGCTTTATAGGGCAGCCAAGGAAGTAAGAGGAAGACACATCGCGACCGTCTCCGCGCCAGCGCAAAGCCAAGGGCGGCCACAGTCGCGCCTAGAACGCCGAAGAAGGAACGCCGGCGGTGACAGCTGCCATCGACTACTGTTCAACGTATTTACAGAATTGCCATTCGCCAAATTTCACAAATTACTCCCAAATTTACATAACAACTCAAAAATCTCCAAAAACAAAAGTTGTTCAAAATCCAAAGTTCTACAACTTTTATTTTATAACCATACCCAAATTTGGTCAACATTTTAAAATGCAAATTTGAATTCAAAAGGGGACACTTTAAGTACATTTCGCCTTTTCAAATTACTTCAAAATTTTCTAAACAACTTTGAAAACTCCA
Organism: Miscanthus lutarioriparius; assembly: GCA_904845875.1. Classification (NCBI taxonomy): domain Eukaryota; kingdom Viridiplantae; phylum Streptophyta; class Magnoliopsida; order Poales; family Poaceae; genus Miscanthus; species Miscanthus lutarioriparius. The sequence goes on from CAJGYO010000005.1 coordinate 101,433,158, forward strand.
AAAACAAACTTTGTACAACTCAACAAACTCTAGATTTTTGCTTTAAGGCTCAACCCCAAATGTACTTTGTTTTTGAAATGGGTTTTTTGGGTCAAAACTAATCGCTGGAAATAAGGGTTTTTGAAACTTCAAATCCAAACCAAAGTTTGAACTCAATTCAAACCATACAAGGCAACACTCATAATATAAATGTAAACTTGTTTTAGTGAATGCATATCAAAGTTTGCAATATGACCAAATGCTTTGCAATGCATATGATGATATGACAGTTTTAGTATTTAAACACCCGAGGTGTTACATACTCTAGGAGAAGTAGAGAAGACATTCATACTATGGCGCAAGCGCTGCATCATTATTCCTGGGGTCTCTTGTCCACCACCGCTTCATCAACTGCCAGACAATAGGTGTGGACAAAAGTGAACGAAACAAAATTTTCACTAATTTTCTATTGACATGCATGATTAATAATAACAATTTTTTATACCTAATTATTCTTTTTTGTACTCACACAGCAGGGCCTCCGCCAACCTAAGTCCAATTATTCAATCTCCAGATCATCATAGTGCTCTGGGCAATGATTATGCAATGCCGCCACCGCCGCCACCTCCAAGGAGGTCTCCAACGCCTCCAAGGAGATCTCCACCGCCGCCACCTCCAAGGAGGTCTCCAACGCCTCAAAGGAGGTCTCCAACGGCTGCCCCGCCTCCCTTGATGACCAAGAAGCAGCCAGCTCCTAAGAGGTCCGCCCCACAAACAAAGCCATTAGCCCACCAACCGGCAAAGAAGAAAGCCTCCTCTAATCCAGTTATTCCCCAAAAACTATCTTACGAGAAAAGTGAAAAGGAATTAACTGCTACAGTACAAAAAGATGTGAACAGTTTCTTCAAAAAAGTAAGAAAGCAACGAGAAGCGAGGGAGAACCCGGAGAAACCATACTTCTGCCTACCTCTAGATCTTCTAAGAAAGAAGGTGGACCACAAAAAGCAGGAATCTCAAAAGACCCTGCTAAAATCGAACTACGACCGCTCTCTCACCAAGTCATTTGAGGCAACGTAGAAAAAGACTAGAGCAGGGAAAGGTGTTGCACAGCTCGGATAACAATCGCAACAATCAGTCCCCCCTCTTGTCATTCGTAATGAATATGGTTCAAACTTAGACTTACTAGATGTCGATTTGGAGGACCTGATTTGGTTTTACGAGGATACTGGTTTGGACCTTGCCCAAGTGCTCGTTGAAGAACCATCTGCTCCAAAAGTGGATCCTTGGAAGAAATTTGAACATGGAAAGAGTCTATACAACCCTGAGACCTTAGGTGAACTGGGTACGCAAATGTACCTGCTAAACAAGTGGTACATGGCGGCGTGTGAGCGGGGAGAGACCTTTGTTTCTATCAGAGTTAGAAACCAACATTACTTCCGCGGCGATGACGTTATATATGTTGAGTTTTTAGAATTACACCAACTATGCCACCTAGACTCTCTTGACAAAAGTCTCATTAGCTGCTATTGTCTGTGAGTGTGATTATTTTCTACTATTAAAGTGTATATATATAAAGCTACATGTATATATAAATTATATATCCTCACACTATATTTTTATATATGCAGATATGAGATGATAGAACTCAGAAAGAGAAAGGATAATGATGTTGGTTTCGTTGATCCAAATGTCATATTCAAACACACTAATCCCCCGCCTCAATGGAAAGTTGAACTCAAGAAAAATTTCATGAGGTTCTTAGTGAACCAACAAAACAAGGACATACTCTTCCCCTACAAGTTCAAGTGAGTGTTAAATAATTAATGTCATATGGACATTTGTTCAATTATTTGCTTACTAGCTAAGCTATCTCCCATATATATATATGTTGACTCTAGTTAATATCGATCATATTTGTGTATAAAAACATATGCATCAATCACTGGATATTGATGGTCATCGATATGGCCAATAGTCGGTTGAGCATCTTAGACTCGTTAAGAAAAGAGCAAACAGAGTACCAAGACATGATAGATATTATCCAAGGGTAATTTGGTCTCTCTAGCAACTATATATACCCCGATCTCTTAACTGCAACAATTATTAAAGGCCAAATTAATTTTTTATTTTATTGGGCGCAGTGTTTGGAAAAAGTTTCATTGAGAAACACCACATGAAACATTACAAAGCGCCACTGGATGTAATCGCACACAAAGTAAGTACTAGCTACATCTATATATATATAATTCAATTAACACCATGTATGCTTTTAATTCACCGGATCTTTTTTCTCGTAAAAGTGGGTTATGAGGCAAGAACAGGGGAACAACTACTGTGGATACTATGTTTGCGAGTTCATCATGGCGTACTAAAAAAGAACTCCTAAAGAGATCCTCAAAGTACGTTATATAAATATATTCATATATTCACAATTTCTTTTGTTGCTCATATATGTAAGTAATCACGTGACCAACACACACATATATATATATATTAATACTTTTCCTTTAACTTTTATTGAAGACTCTATGGTTGATGGAAAAAGTCATACGACGTGACCAACTAAAAGCAATTCAAGAGACCATAGCAGGATTTCTTAATGACTAGGTCCTAAACCCCGCCGACGAGTTCTACAATGACATGAACGAAACATGGAAGCCAAACCAGATGGAGAGAATTTGTTATCCCAAGGATATGATAGAATATACAATGCAAGATTTATTTGTAATATATATATATATATACATATTATATGTACATAAAATAACGTACTCCCTCCATCCCAAATTGTAAGTCATTCCAAGAATCTTGGAGAGTCAAACTTTTTCAAGTTTGACTAAAATTATAGAGAGAAACACAAAGATTGATGACATCAAATAGGTATAATATGAAAATATAACTAATAAAGAATCTAATGATACTTACTTGGTATGATAAATATTATTATTTTGTTATATAAATTTGGTCAAACTTGAAAAACTTTGACTCTCCAAGATTCTTGGAATAACTTACAATTTGGGATGGAGGGAGTACAATATATGTATATGCATGTAATATATACGTTAGTTTTATACTTTAGTTTGTACAAAATGTTCGAACATTATAAACATGTAGAATACGTATATTATTAGCAGCGTAGAATGCGTATTTAAAAACCTAATCGAAAACTAAAACGAATCATCAATTGAAAATAGAAACAAAAAAAAGAAAAAAAAAGAAAACCTTTAGTCCCGGTTGGTAATACCAACTGGGACTAAAGGGCCGGCCCACGTGGCCCGGCCGGGAGGCCTCTTTAGCCCTGGTTGGTATTACCAACCGGGACTAAAGGTGGACCTTTAGTCCCGGGCGAGAAACCGGGACTAAAGGTGGACCTTTAGTCCCGGGCGAGAAACCGGGACTAAAGGAGGGGCCCTTCAGTCCCGGGCGAGAAACCGGGACTAAACGTGCACCCGGTTGGGAAACTGGGACTGAAGGGGTTTCCCAACCGGGAGTACAGCTTGTTTCTGTACTAGTAGTCCATCCTTTCGCCCACCTATAAAATACTCCATCCGTTTAAATTATAAGTCGCTTTGACTTTTTTATTTATCCATTTTACTATGTATCTGGACATATTATTATATGTAGATGTATAATAAAATAGATATACCAAAAAAGTCAAAGTGACTTATTGTTTGGAACAGAGGGAGTAGTTAGCTCTCCACTATTAATACATTATCCACTTTCTTCTCTCATAAAGTATCTTGGTGCCTGTGCACAAAGCTGGCTGTGTAACCTTACAACCAGCTTACATTCTCTCTCCTCTTCTATTTTCTCCATCTTAGCATTCAACAAACTTACAATCTGCTCTTATACTTGCCCTAATCATGTATAGTAATGGCTTTATTTACAGTCATTTCTGATCACTTTTGTCCTATGCATTGTCTGCTCCCACACCTAGGGGACCGCTACTCAACAACAAAATTCCCAAAGCAGAGAAATAGGCGAAACACAGAACTATAGAGCTTCACACTACGTCAGATTTGGACATCACTACCGACCTCATCACTGCCAGATTTGTGACAACCGGCAGTGATGTACCTTCACTGCCGGTTATGAGCTTGAAAATGAAAAAATGATTGGGGCTGGGCTAAAACCGACAGTGAAGGACCACATCACTGCCGGTTTGTGGCTTGAACCGGCAGTGTTCTGGTGGCCACTCATCACTGCCGGTTTAAGCCAAGAGCCGACAGTGATTTGGATCTATCACTATCGGTTCTAGCTAACAACCGATGATGATAAACCTACAGCACAAAAAAGCTGCAGCCATCCTCTTCTTCCTCCTCTCTTCCATCCTGAGAACAGAGGCGCACATTTGGGCCCTTCCCTTTATTGTTGCGTCTGCTCTTCACCATGAAGCTAGGGCTTGGATTTTGAAGAATGGCTTGATCTTTTTGCTTTAAGGTTAGTAACAAACATCCACTCCTTTGATTTTGTTGCTTAATTAGCTTCGTTTTGATGGCAACATTGCTTGATTCTCATTCTAGTTCTTTCTCCATTCTAGAGAGCACTTTTCCAATTGGACATTTGTGCAAGGCTCAAATTGTGGTGAATCTATCATCCAATAGGTTGGTGTCTATGAACACATTTAAATTCCTAGCTAATTATTCCATGGTGGTCAAGATCATCATTGTTAGTATGTGATGCTATAATTAGTTCTTAGAAGTAGAGTAGAATAGATGTTCTTCATTATTGTACAATAATTGTTTTCACTGCGATTTTCAATTTATAGGGCCGGGGCTACCAATTTCAATTTTCTAATAATTAGTGTACAATAATGTTTTTCAAAAATGGTACTTTCGAGCTACAATTGTTGTTCATGAAGCTCAATTTCTTATTAATTCTTTGTAATTACTGTCTTAGTGTTTTTTGTGCAGAGATGGATCGAGAGTGGATGCATCTGTCCTGAACGGACAAGCGGTACATGCATGGCGTCAGCCAGTTTATCACTGATGCCAAAGCCCATGCTGGAAATGGGAACCTTGTCTTCTGCCCATGCAAAGATTGCAAGAATCAAAGGAACATTCATCAAATTGAGTCTATACGATCGCACTTGATTACCAGAGAGTTGATGCCAAACTATACGATATGGAGTATGCATGGTGAGGTTGGTGTGAATGTTCTGCAGGAAAACGATGATGATGTGGACATGCTTGACGTAGCCATCCACGATGCTGACGAGGAACCCAGTGTTAATACGGAACATATGGCCACAGTTAATAATGTGTTTAGGAACACGCTAGCTGACGACACCGAGGATAACGATGGCATTTCTCAGCTGCTACGTAATGTAGAGACTGGATGTCTTAGTGAAAGACAACTTAGAAAGTTAGATAAAATGAGACAAGATGGCAAAACATCATTGTATAGGAATTGTCCAATGAGCACACTAGAAGCCGACATCATGTTGTTAGAGTTCAAATCGACAAACGGATTGAGCGATAAAGGCTTCGATCAGTTGTTAGATATAATAAGGAAAATGCTCCTAGAAAAAAATGAGTTGCCAGAAAAGACATACTTGGCCAAGCAAATGATCTGCCCCATCGGCCTCGAGGTTGAAAAAATCCACGCGTATTCCAATGATTGCATATTGTACCATGGAGAAAAATACAAAGACTTGGACAAGTTGTAACAGAACCGACCAATTATACGAAATTAAGTAAGAAAATCATCCGCCAGAGCAGACGATTTAGCAAACTTAAGCCCGTATAACCCGGTAGTCCGTGAAATCACGAAGGATTTCAAACCAACTTCCATTCCAGCCAAGATCGTAATAAGTTTAGCGGTCACCGTCACATATTACATAAAAGTTCGCAATCTCAGATACATCAGAGTTTCAACATATTTATTACAAAACAAGTTCGAATAAAAGTAGCGGAAGCCATTTGTTCAAACCACACACACACTCACGCGGAGTTCAAATATAGTGCCAGCAAATGATCATCTCCAACAAAAGCATCAGACGAGACATAAGGAATGACCATGCCCATGGTCCTAAGCATCACCCATCGCAGGATAAAGGCAGTTGATACAGTAGCCGTAATACATCTGCCCATCTGAAACAAGTGGGAATAAAACCCTGAGTATGAGAAGGTACTCAGCTAGACTTACCTGACATTACCGAAAATAAATGACACCAAGGATTATGAAGGGCTTTATAGTAGGGTAGCTGACTCGTTTGCAAAAGAAGCATTTTTAGCACTTCAAGAACCTTCCTAAAAGCATTATTGTCAATTTAATTATTATTAACCTATCGGCTAGATTTTTGCACCTATACTAGAGCAAACATGATTAAGCAGATAATGATAACCAATGATCACTAAACAACTTCCATAATGTCATATTCATTATAACTGTCCAAGTGTTCCATAAACATTTACTACGATGAAGTAACTCAAGTCAAGTGCTCACTATCCAGGAGCGATGGCGATTTGAATGGATTCCTAACCAGCTGGTGATTTATTCCTTACACAAACCTCACTCACCCGCTAAAGTGAGATATTGATCACCGAGTCAACTATCCAGGTATCTCGAGTTTGCCAGGAACCACATGTACCTGGGGGCCGACCGACTGCACTTTGGTCTTATCATCCCGCCCCCGTGTCCTACCACACCTGCTCCGGCACAGTGCGCTGCGGGCAATCTAGTCGGCCCGAATAATCTCCCAGCTTCGCGGTCGGAAGGTAATTTATCCGGCTAACTAAATGTAAGGCATGCGTTCAACATGACTCGAGGCCCAACAACGGTCGGTCCTTAATCGACACAGACGGAAACACTATAGTCCAAAACTCTACAAGTCTTCGTCCGGTCTCAACTTCATTTAACACTTAGTTATACCATGACTTCATAGTCATCCAAGCAGATCCAGGTAACCACCTATAGCTCGCAGGTGACAGGAAATCACCCGTCTTCTATCGGTCTAAGCCAGCTAAGCATTGACTCGACTGTGGATACCCGGGTAACAAGGATATAGTATAACAAAGGTAGACAAGGAATAATGCAGCAATGGCTGCAAACAACTCCTGAACGTAATGCATAAATTAAAGTAAAGCATTTAATTAAATAATTGCAAACCAGGAGAAAAATGCTCCGGGGCTTGCCTCTCTCGAAGGAGCTCGGACGGTGATCGGGGCACTCCGGAAGTTCCTCAATGTCCTTCTCGTCGGCTTCGGGCACTTCTTGCGGCTGCACCTCGAACTGCTCCTCAGGCTCCTCGGGTATGACAACTGGGTTCTCGGTTTGCGATCCTGTATGATGCAATGTGCGTAAGTGCTTATGCAATCGGTGCATAGGATGGGATGAATACAATGGATATGTTTGAATGCAAGGTAGTCAACATCATCCAAGAAAATATACTACAAGCACATGTTATCTACTGCATTCTCTTCTACTACTAATATGTTAAGTCAACACATTTTATTAAATGCTTCAAAGATACACCAAAGCTTCACTAATTTCTTCATCCCACAAAAAGCAACACTTAATTAAACCCTAATTAATAATAGGTTTGAATAGCAATATCTATTTTTATTGCTTAGAAAAATCTTAGAAAATTACTATAGCATAGTACTACTCTAAGTAGTTTACTATCAGATTTTCATGGTATTTGAATGAGTGGATTAGCCTACACAAAAATAACAAGCTATGGCATGATTATGAACATGAAAATACTTTGTACTGTGAAAAGTGTCAAATAACAGAGTTAGTATTTTTCCTATGTTCTTCATAGCATACAACTACTGTACAAAAATTATCACATGCATGTTTTATACAAAGTTTGCTCTCTAGCTAAAATAACAAAAATCATCCACTAAAGGTACTTGAACTACACCTCAAAATTTTCCCACAGCACATGCATGGAACATATTTTTCCTAGGAAGTACATTACATAAGAAGATTAACAAACTTAGAAATCATATTTTTCTGAAGCCTATAGATTTTTCTACCTATTTTTCAAGTTATCAGCAATATACATGATTAAATAAAATTATACAACAAAGTATCTCAAAAATGACATGCAATAATTCTCCCAAGTAGATCTGATGATAAGGAACCTAGACAAATTTATTTCAACAGATTCGGAGCAACTTTGAGTATCCAAACATTTTTCAAACCCTTTCTATTTTCAAATAATAAAGAAAAACTGGAAAACAAATCATTCAATCGCTACTGGGCCAGCCCGCTGGAAGCACTCGGCCCACTGCCACATTTGGCACGCGCGGCCCGAGCGAATGGGAAGGGGGAGACGGCCCGGCAGGGCGTCGGCCCACGGCCTTTCGGCCTGGCTTTGGCTGAGGTAGAGGCCACGCCGGCGCTACGACGTCGCGGCGGCGCGGCTCGGCCACGAGGCCGGCGGCCATTGCCGGCCGTGACAGGGCGAGTTAGCAACAGCATGAGGTTCGCAAGAAGATGGCGAAGGTGGGAAGGTAGCTAGGCAGGGTTGGAGAAGAGGAGGAAGGTGCCTTCCATGGCGGCCGAGCACGGCGGCGCCATGGCCGACGGTGGCGAGGTGCGAGACGTCACTACCTGAGCTCAGCAGGCGGCACAGGCGCGAGCACGATGTGCCGGAGAGCGAGGCCGAGCTGCGGGTGCACGAATGCTGGCCGAGGTGGAGGAGGCGCGGTGGATTTCGCCGGTGGGTGCGGTGGCGCGGCGAGAGGCAGAGCGAGTGCGCTTGGCGCTGGCGAAGAGCAAAGGCAGCGTGGGAGTGAGCGAGTGAGCGCACCGGCTTCGGCAGGAGTAGGAGGGCGCGTGGGCGCGGGCGCAGGCCGGCTGCGATGTGCGGCGGCGTCGACGGCGCATGGCCGCCACGCGGCGGGCGAGCTCTGCCGCGGTCGGGCGCGACGCGACGCGTCAGCGAGCGGTCGGGCACAGAGGCAGGCCAGGCACGGCGCTGGGCTGGGCTGAGGCGAGGCGCGTGGCGCAGCGGGAGGCTGGCTAGGCCGGCTTCGACCGTGGGCCAGAAGTGAGGCGGCGGCCCGCGAAGGAGAAAAAGCCCTTTTCCATTTATAGTTTCAAGAAATTTTTAAATGCCAGCTTTCAAATATCATTTTGAGCAAGAAATTGACATCTTTCGAAAATGTACCAAAAATGAAAGTTGATTAGAATTTAATTCTCTACAACTTTGCTTTTATGACCAAAGCCAAATTCTTTCTAGATTTTGAATTGTAAAATCAAAGTCCATGTTTAACTCAAAACCCTAATTTTTGGGAAATTACTTTTGGAAGCAAAATTTTGAATTAATTTGAATACAAACCTTGCTCCAAAAATTTAACTAAATAATCCTAGATGATTTACAATAGTAGCCAAACATGTTTTACTAACCTAGCAAGCAAAATCAGGGCAAAACAATTCAAATAAAGGTATGCAACATTCAAGTTTCACAACATGTTTCATATGTTTCGAAGTAGTGTTTCAATTGTTATTTACATGATTAGGCATGTATGATTAGGATGCTTGATGATGCATGATAGGTATGATTTGTAGTGCCTAAATGCAGGCATAACACCGGGGTGTTATAGCCCTCCCCCCTTATAAAAATCTCATCCCGAGATTTGGGTTACGAACCATTTGTTATAAAAATCTTCATAAGCTTTTTGTAGATACTCTCCTGTTTCCCAAGTTGCATCTCCCTCATCATGATGATCCCACTGTATCTTGTATGTTTTCACCACACTATTCGGAGTAGCACGTTCCTTAGTGTCTAACACCCGGACTGGTTGCTCACGATACACCAAATCTAATTTGAGTTGGATACCTCGAGGTTCTATTCTTTCCTCCGGAACACGCAAACATTTTTTGAGATGTGATACATGGAAAACTGGGAAAACGGTACTCATTGTCTCAGGTAACTCTAACTTGTAGGCTACCGGACCTCTTTGTTCTAGGATCTTGTATGGTCCTACGAATCTCGTGGCAAGCTTTCTTCGAACTCCGAACCTTTTCTTCTTCATTGGCGTGACTTTCAGATAAACATAGTCACCAACTTCAAACACAAGGGGTCTCCTTCTTCTGTCTGCATAACTTTTCTGACATGATTGGGCCGCTGTCATATTCTGCTGAATAATATGAACTTTCTTCTCTGCTTCTTCTACAAAGTCAATGCCATAATACCTTCTATCTCCAGGCTCGACCCAATTCAATGGTGTTCTACATTTTCTGCCATATAAAGCTTCGAAGGGAGCCATCTTGATGCTTTCTTGATAACTATTATTATACGAAAACTCAGCTAATGGTAACCATGACTCCCATGATCCCTTAGAAGACAATACACAGGCTCTTAACATATCCTCCAAAACAGCATTTACTCATTCAGTCTGACCATCTGTCTGAGGATGATAAGCGGTACTGCGAATCAAACTAGTTCCTAAGCCTTTGTGTAAATGTTCCCAAAAGTGAGCCGTGAACTGTGAGCCTCTATCAGATACTATGGTCTTTGGTATACCATGCAACCTCACAATTTCTGCAATATACTTCTCGGCATATTGAGGTGGTCGATATTCTGTTTTGACAGGCAAGAAATGAGCGATCTTGGTAAGACGGTCCACAATTACCCAAATTGAATCATGTCCTTTTTGAGTAGGAGGCAAACCCGTGATAAAATCCATACTTATATCGTCCCACTTCCAACCAGGGACTGATAAGGGTTGCAACATACCGGTAGGTTTCATGTGGATGGCTTTCACTCGACAACATGTGTCACATCTGACAACATATGCTGTAATTTCTTTCTTCATTTTGGTCCACCAATAACGAGATCTTAGTTCTTGATATATCTTACTACTTCCGGGATGGATAGATAGCTTAGAAAGGTGAGCTTCATCCATGAGTTTATTCCTAAGCTCTCAATCCTTGGGAACCACAAGACGGTCGTCAAACCACAACACGCCCTGTTCATCCACTTTAAAGTGTTGAGACGACTTTTCTTTGATTTTCTCTTTGATGTGGAATATTCCCTTGTCGGTTTTCTGGCCTTCTATTATCTTACTCTCCAAAGAGCAACTAATCTGAATACTATGTAACATAGCAGGATGCATCAGATCGAACCCATCTTCAAGTAATGGCTGCACATTCAAGTAATGTGACTTTCTGCTCAACGCATCTGCCACTACATTGGCTTTTCCAGGATGATATTGCACATTCAAGTTGTAATCCTTGATCAATTCCAACCATCTGCGCTGTCTCATGTTTAACTCTGGTTGGGTAAAGATATACTTAAGACTCTTGTAATCCATGAAAATATTGCACACATTACCAAGTAGATAATGTCTCCAAATTTTTAGGGCATGCACAACTGCAGCAAGTTCAAGATCATGTGTTGGATAGTTGACCTCGTGCTTCCTCAATTGACGTGATGCATAAGCAATGACTCTCCTTTCTTGCATAAGAACACAGCCTAATCTAGTTTTCGATGCGTCGCAAAACACATCAAATGACTTCTCGATATCTGGTTGTGCTAGAACAGGAGCAGTGGTCAACAGTTTCCGCAAAGTGTGGAAAGCTGCTTCACACTCCTCTGTCCACACAAACTTGTGATCCTTCGGTAGGAGACTCGTCATTGGTTTGGCAATCTTCGAGAAATCTGGTATAAAGCGACGGTAATAACCGGCTAGTCCTAAGAAACTTCTAATCTTAGGAACTGTGGTCAGTGCTTTCCAATTCATAACTTCTTGCACCTTACTTGGATCGACTGAAACTCCATTTTCTGACAGAATGTGACCAAGGAAAGGAACTTCCTTCAACCAGAATTCGCATTTGCTAAACTTAGCATACAGTTGATGATCCCTAAGTCTTGTCAAAACAGTTCTCAGATGCTCTTCATGATCTTTCTCGTTCTCGGAGTACACCAGAATGTCATCGATGAACACTACCACAAACTTATCCAATTCTGGCATGAAAATTGTATTCATCAAAAACATAAAGTATGCAGGAGCATTCGTCAAGCCAAAGGATATGACAAGATACTCATACAACCCGTATCTGGTGGAAAATGCAGTTTTTGGTATATCCTGTGGCCTAATCTTGATCTGATGATAACCGGATCTCAAATCTATTTTTTAGAACACCTTGGCCTTGGCTAACTGGTCGAACAGAACATCAATATGAGACAAGGGATACTTATTCTTTATGGTTACAGCGTTGAGTGGCCTGTAATCTACGCACATTCTCAACGTGCCCTCTTTCTTCTTCTTCACAAACAAGGCGGGACATCCCCATTCAGACTTGTTTGGCCGTATAAACCCCTTTTTTGATAAATCTTCTAACTGCTTCTTCAGCTCAGCTAGTTCATCTAGAGGCATCCGATAGGGTCTCCTTGAAATCGGAGCTGTTCCGAGGACTAACTCAATTCCAAACTCAATCTCCCTATCCGGCGGAAGACCAGGTAGCTCATCGGGGAATACATCTGGAAATTCACACACTACCGGAATCTGATGAATAGGAATGACTACCGTAGCACATGTAACACTTATAAGGTCTGTTCTCCGAGGCAATGGTACTTGGAAAGTACCCTCACCCAGGGGATCCTTAAGGGTAAGTACTTGACTTCCAGTATCTATGACTGCTCCCCAATCCTTCATCCAATTCATCCCTATAATGACATCCAAAACTAATCCAGGCATAACTATTAAGTTCACTCGGAACTTCCTGCTACCTAATTCAAGTGTTGCCCCTCGAACCATCCGGTTGGTCAAAACATCAGCCCCTGCTGAACTTATACGGTACCCATAACCCAATTCTGTGCATAGTTGTCCATGTTTTTGTGCAAATGCTTGACTCATAAAAGAATGCGATGATCCAGAATCAAATAGAACAACTGCAGGGTTTTCGTTGACAGGAAACTTACTAGCAGTGACGGGCTCTCCCTCAGGAATTTCATCCACAGTCATACTATGCACTCTAGCATTATAAGTCTGCTGCTTCTTCTTGGGAGGATACGGACAAAACCTCGAGAAATAGCCGGGTTGATCACAGTTATAGCAGGGTCCCCTCACCGTCCCGGCAGATCCCACAGTTCCCTTGGAACTGCCTTGTACCGCAGTTGTGGCTGCCTTGTTGGGCTATACTGCCATCTTGTAAGGCTTCTGGGGTCCACGGAAATTCTGACTTCTCTGTTGAGGTGGCCTGAACCTAGCGCCGGGTGCTGATGGGCGATAAGGAGGACGACCTCCCATAGGTGCTCTCGCTTGGGAAGGACCACCTTCAAGGGCTCTCTTGCGTGTCTTGGCTGCGGTGCTGGCGTTGTTATTCTTCTCCTGCTTCAGACAGTCGCTGATGAAGTCATTGAATCTGACGCGGTTGTTGGTACCAACATGCTTCATCATTTTTGGATTGAGTCCCCTCTTGAAACTGGCTATTCTTTTAGCATCGGTGTCAACCATGTCAAGAGCATAGCGACACAAGTTGTTGAAGGCATGCAGGTATTGCGTCACGGTTTTGGTGCCCTGGTTCAACGCCAAAAACTCTCCCAACTTCATCTCGGTCAGCCCGGGTGGAATTTAGACTCCATGGAAGGCCTCAGCAAACTCTCTCCAAGAAATCTGAGCATTTGGAGGGAAGGTGGTGCGATGGTGCTTCCACCACATTCCCGCTGGTCCTTGCAACTGAAGTGCAGCATACTCTGTTTTCAACACCTCAGTCATCCTCAACACACAGAATTTATCTTCCATCGTGTTGATCCATTCCTCAGCATCGAGTGGCTCTGTTGCTTCCTTAAATACTGGCGGCCTGGTGTCCATGAAATCTTTGAAGCTGCTATATTGGTTCACTCCCATGCCACCACCTTGATTGTTACCACGTTGAACGTTGTTGGCGATGGTGCGCAGAAAATCCTCCATGTTCTTCTGGGATTGTTCCGCGTTGCGCTGACTCCCGAGCAGCTGTGCGAGGAACATCTCGGGGGTAAACGGGGGAGGAGGTGGCAAATGTGGTTCATGGGGAGGTTCATTGTTGTTGCCGTGGTTTCCACCACCACCACCACCGGTCCCCGCACCGTTAGCACCGGTCTCAGCGGCCTCATACGTGGTTCCGCGAGTGTTTGTCATCTACATATTTCAGCAACAAGTAATGATTGAGTGAAGCTGTAATAATTGTGAGTGAAGGAAAAATTATGCCGTACTGAATTTACTGGAGAGAATAAATTCATACAATAAAACAGAGGCACAACAATCGCATCCCAATTAAAACAACAGCACTGAATCAAATTACTTCAACGGCAAACATTGCGTCCATACAACCAATTTGCCAGCATACATACACTAGACTTTTATGCGTTCAGATATCGCATTCGAAAAATCAAGTTCCAACCACATGCCAAGTCTCATACGTTCGAAGCAACATACAATAGGTTACATGCCAACAATAGAAAGGTCATCGCGACAGGACCTAGATACTAGCGCAAGGCAACTAGCCTACTCCTCAGGGCCATCGTCGGGATCGGAGACGTCACCATCGCCCCCAGGTGAAACTACAGGCTCGTCCTTGTTGTCGTCATCGATATCCATGCCAGCGGCGTCTGGTGGAGCATATGGGCCAACCCCATTGTGGAGCGCGTGAAACTCCTTGTGCAGGTTGCCGTTGTATTCCTCTAGCTCATCGACCCTCTGCAACAGAAGGTCCCTCTCGTCCCAGGCTTTATTCCTTTCCTGAACCAACTGTCCTATCATGCGGTCTGCATTGTTGTTGGCTTGAGTCAACGTATGCACCCGCTGCATAGCTCTATCACCTCTCTCAACCGCCTGATCTCGCAGTAAGTTTATATCAGCCAACTGCTCCTGCAAGCTAGCTATAGCACATGCTTGTCTCTTCTTCTGCTTTCTCCTCTTGAGCTTATCCTCACCACGCAAACCAGTCAAAGTCCAGTAGGTACTCTCGAGACCCTCATATGCTCTGATGGCGGCGAACATAGCACTCATTGCCTGGTTGTTGCTAGCCTATCCTTCAACTGGACCTCTGACCAATGCACTTCCCTAAGGCTGAACCCAAATGGCATCACGAGGATCATCCCTAGAAAAAGTGCCAGCTAGAGCTGCTGCAAGCTCACTAGGAAATCTGCTCATAATATCCCTGATGACACGGAAGGCTGCTCCCTCTGCACCCTCAGCGGGAGTGCGACCCTCAAACTCCAAGTGCCAACCATCCTAATCTGGAGCATCACCGAGAGCAGGAACCGTGATTTCTACCACTGCAAGTCCATCCTGTGCCAACTGGCTCTCATTCTAGGAGTACACCGGTTCTTGACCCTCTGGGTACCCCACACCATGGAGCACTCTCCAAAGCAAGGTTGGCATGCCAAACTCGCTCAAGAAGGTGTCAGTGGTGCGGTGCTCCCTTAGGGCCAACGGACGTCGAGGTGCTCTTCCTCCGGTGGACTTACGGGCGGTCTGCTTCGTGCGGGCCATCTGTAGCAAAAGTTCTTTTATTACCTCGGGGAAACATATCTTAGGTGATACAACTTTTATCAAAATGAGATAATCAATTTATAAGGGGAGGAATACATGACATGAATGAAATGCACAAGTAACATGATGTATGTATGTGCCGTACGTTCTCACAATCTTAGGAAATAAATAATTTCTAACAACGAATTCGGTGGCATACAAACGATCTCTCAAATACGTAGCTAATACGTTCTACACAATAGCGTTGTTATGTACCTACAGAAGATTCATTTTAGCCCAATTCCCAATGAATGCATAAAAGCAGTAAAATTTTATCTACACGCTCTACACGAATCCCTAGATACGTGTATAACGATAGTAACTACCCGAACCATCGTCCTATTGACGGCATCGCCTCCACAGACGGAAGACCCATACATGAGATGCCTTTGTAAAACATGCGTAGAACATGTAATTACTCCAGCATCAAATAAGCATTCACCCTAGATCGGCGGTGTATCCGATCATGCTCTCACAACTCACACTTACCGAGGTGTAGAGGCAATTGACCCATACATTACCACTCAAACAAGTGGCACTCATACAATAGCACGCCGTATGAGCGACGAAAGAGAAATATGATGCAAGAACCCCAGTCAGTACTTAATTAAGCCACCTAAAGTCCTTAACTGGGTATAAAGGATATGACCACTGGCACACTATATAGTTTGGAAATCATGTTTTTCAAATGCCTTTTTGTTTTAAATACACTTGTGAACAGTAACACGCTAAACCATGCTCTGATACCAGCTGTAACAGAACCGACCAATTATACGAAATTAAGTAAGAAAATCATTCGCCAAAGCAGACGATTTAGCAAACTTAAGCCCGTATAACCCGGTAGTCCGTGAAATCACGAAGGATTTCAAACCAACTTCCATTCCAGCCAAGATCGTAATAAGTTTAGCGGTCACCGTCACATATTACATAAAAGTTCGCAATCTCAGATACATCAGAGTTTCAATATATTTATTACAAAACAAGTTCGAATAAAAGTAGCGGAAGCCATTTGTTCAAACCACACACACACTCACGTGGAGTTCAAATATAGTGTTAGCGAATGATCATCTCCAACAAAAGCATCAGACGAGACGTAAGGAATGACCATGCTCATGGTCCTAAGCATCACCCATCGCAGGATAAAGGCAGTTGATACAGTAGCCATAATACATCTGCCCATCTACAACAAGTGGGAATAAAACCCTGAGTACGAGAAGGTACTCAGCTAGACTTACCCGACATAACCAAAAATAAATGACACCAAGGATTATGAAGGGCTTTATAGTAGGGTAGCTGACTCATTTGCAAAAGAAGCATTTTTAGCACTTCAAGAACCTTCCTAAAAGCATTATTGTCAATTTAATTATTATTAACCTGTCGGCTAGATTTTTGCACCTATACTAGAGCAAACATGATTAAGCAGATAATGATAACCAATGATCACTAAACAACTTCCATAATGTCATATTCATTATAACTGTCCAAGTGTTCCATAAACATTTACTATGATGAAGTAACTCAAGTCAAGTGCTCACTATCCAGGAGCGATGGCGATTCGAATCGATTCCTAACCAGCTGGTGATTTATTCCTTACACAAACCTCACTCACCCGCTAAAGTGAGATATTGATCACCGAGTCAACTATCCAGGTATCTCGAGTTTGCCAGGAACCACATGTACCTGGGGGCCGACCGACTGCACTTTGGTCTTATCATCCCGCCCCCATGTCCTACCACACCTACTCCGGCACAGTGCGCTGCGGGCAATCTACTCGGCCCGAATAATCTCCCAGCTTCGCGGTCGGAAGGTACTTTATCCGGCCAACTAAATGTAAGGCATGCGTTCAACATGACTCGAGGCCCAACAACGGTCGGTCCTTAATCGACACAGACAGAAACACTATAGTCCAAAACTCTGCAAGTCTCCGTCCGGTCTCAACTTCATTTAACACTTAGTTATACCATGACTTCATAGTCATCCAAGCAGATCCAGGTAACCACCTATAGCTCGCAGGTGACAGGAAATCACCCATCTTCTACCGGTCTAAGCCAGCTAAGCATTGACTCGACTGTGGATACCCGGGTAACAAGGATATAGTATAACAAAGGTAGACAAGGTATAATGCAGCAACGGTTGCAAACAACTCCTGAACGTAATGCATAAATTAAAGTAAAGCATTTAATTAAATAATTGCAAACCAGGAGAAAAATGCTCCGGGGCTTGCCTCTCTCGAAGGAGCTCGGACAGTGCTCCTTATCACTGTCAGTTTATTATTAGAACCGACAGTGATGAACCTCATTGGTATATAGCAAGGCGTGGGTTGAAATCTTCCAAATTCATTTCAATCCCACGCCAACCCCACCACCCCACGTCGACGGGCACCACCGTTCCCCGCGCACCCGTCCACCGCCCTCACGCCGCCACTCCCAGCCCCGTGCTCCTCTTCTTTGACGCTGATGCCCGTGCACCACCCCACGCCATCGACTGCCCCACGCCGGAGCACCGCGTCGTCTATGCCCTCGTTCCTCGTCCACGACACCGGCCGTGCCCCTCCTCCTCCAAGCCTGCACGCCCACCGCCGAGGCCTTCATGAGCGCATGGCCAACTGCTTTCCCACCCCCCACGGTGAGTGCGTGGCTCACTGCCGTCTTTGTGTTTGATGAAATGCCCCACCATTTTGTGAGTCCTCTCAGTGATTGCTCAAGCTCGAGTTGAATTTGTTAATGAAAATGGTTATACTGAGCACATGTCCATTGTTGAAATATGTTTGTTATATAAATCTGAGCACATATCCATGCCAATGACGATTGATTATATTATGAGGATTTCTCTATACCAAGCACATGTCTATGCTTATGATGGTTGTTTTTAATCTGAGCATTGATCCATTGCCAATGGTGTCTTCTTACTTCTTAGCACTGTCCATTTCCTATGATGTTAATGCCGATGATAACTATATTTAATCTGAGTGTTTTCTCTCGTCTATGATGGCACTTTGACTAAGGTTATGATGACTTAATATATTAATTGGATTGAGGCTATGGTCATGTGCAATGATGATATAATCATAAGTTGTAGTAACTATTACAGAGGCTACAAACATGTGTGCTATGGTCATGTGTTGTTATCTTTTTCATTATTTTTTTAAGCTTCCTTTTATAAATTATTTTGTTCCCCTCTATTTTTAATTTGCAGCAAAGGCTTTAAGCCTGCTTGTACAAAGAACTGTGTTTGGGAAGCTGACCTCAACCTGTACATTGCTTAACAACGTACATTAGTAAAAAAGGTCTATATCTAGAAATGATGTTGCTGAATTTCATTTGTAGGAAAAATAATCACTATAGGTAGAGTCTCGCTCTCGAGGTCATGCATGGCAGGGCTCTAGAATTCAGTATATACACAATGTTGTTCTAGCTTTGTTTCAGTGTTCGCTATAATCACCAATTGCTCTGTGTTCTCTACAGTCAATCAGTTGCTGTAGATTCTCTGTGTTCTCTACAGTCAATCAGTTGCTGTAGATTCCATAGTCACGATTAATGAGTGAGTGTGGGTTGCAGCCCCGTAGCTAGGAAGGAGCACCGCACAGTGGTCCTATGATGCCACAACCTGCTCCATCCATGAGCACGCTTTGGGAATGCACCAATTGCTTGGTGGGTTAGCAGACAGCGGAACTAGATTTTTCATTGTAGTTGCTGTTCCGAATCACGACCACTTATGGCGATTCAAATTTCTCACCAGTTATATAACCCATTCTGATAACCAGGGATCAAAATCATGAAAATAGGTGTTTGTCTTTTTATGATACAGAGAGAACTTGGCACATGACCATGTTTCCAAGTTGTTATTAATTGTCTTAATCTATTAGAAATGCCCATGCATTTATTGGAAATGGCTAGATACTGTTCAACTGACTTTGATAGCATCAGAGTTGACTACAATGTTGGTCCTCCTTAAAATATTACGTGTGCACAGTAAAAAAGTAATGACATATGATGCTGCATGCTATCAAATATGATTACTAAACCACATTGATCTCCGAATAATAAACAGTCCCATTATTGAGGTAATTTTTTATCATGTCAAGGATAAAGAACATTAAATAGATTTAGTTTAGCCATATAACTTGAATAATAACTCTTGTTCAGTGAGTTACCATTACCACTTTCCACATGCCAAAAGACTATAAATTGGAGCTCACTAGCCCAGCCTCAACAAGTCTATGCAGTTCATATCTAAAAGGATGCCTATAACTAGATAGTGCTTCCCAAGCCTAAAAGGTGCTAAAGTTCATGTCTTAGGCTTGAACCACTGTAAAAACTTTTGGTCCCTCTTTCGGAACAGGTTGTAAGTAATAGCTGTTTTTCAAATACTCCTATCTATGTAATGGTTGTGTATTATTCATAAATATATTAAATTTTATAAGAATACATCATGTTTGAATGACAACCTGATTTACTTAAATATATAGGCAACCATGGCATGGTATGTAGTGCATGTTGGTCACATGCCTAGGATTTATCGAACCTGGGAAGATTGCTATGCTTAAGTCAATCGCTACCCTGGTAATTTGCACAAAAAATACAACACAGAAGCTAAAGCTTTGAGGGCCTACTATAGTCATCCATCCTACCTTGCAAACCATGGGCAACCTGCCTACTATGGTCCAATGAATGCAAACCATGGCCATTCGCCGGCACTGGAGATTGAAGAGAAGCCACTTGCCGGAGATGTGAAGATTAGGAGAATTGCTCCTTAGTCTTGGAAAGATGTCATGCTTTTATTTATGGCTATGGTCATTGCTTTTCTTATTTAGAAGTTGATATAGGCTTAGATTCGTAGAACAATAGGTGGACTTTGTTGTATGTGGTCAATCAAACAATGAATTTGTTCTAGGTGAACATATGCTATTATTTGACTTTGTTGTATGTGGACTTATTATTAGACTTTGCATTAAACATATTATATATATATATATATAATATGAACATATGCTATTAGTAGTTGTCCACAGCCAAAACTAACCATGATCGTGTCACAACCATGACTCGTTGTCGCCTGTTACCCCATCATCGAAGAACAGATCGACAACAAGAAGCGGCTGATATCGCTGGGATGGGAGAGCCGCATGATCCGACAAACTGTGATGGTGTCAATCAGGACGGTGAGAACGAGCAGCCATGGACCCCATCCGGCCTGCTCGATCTGGGTCAAAATGACCAAGATGGCCAGGTAACTTTGGTATCATGTGACTATGTAGCCACACACGCTAATCAATTGAGAGGGTCATAGCTTACTTGGTGTCTCTAGCAGGAGCCTCTACCGGCCGAGGAGGCAGAGGGTTCGGGTAGCAGGAAGGCCAGATCCAAGCGAGGCGTGTCAAAGATTCCTGTTGGTAGGAATGCACACTGGCACATCACCGAGTTCAATGAATTCGGGGATCCACTCTCACCGCTTATAGCTTTGACCAAATACAAGACTATCCTCGGGTTACTTGTAAGGGACTTCATCCCGATTAGGTACAGGAAGTGGATTGGGAAAGATGATGACCCGTGAGGGTTCCCGAAAGTGAGAAGGATTACATATGGGATATCAAGATCCCAGAGTATTTCACTTTCCCAACGGAGTATGACAAGTAGTTAGTCAAGAAAAAAGCAAAAGAAATCATGGGGACATGCTCCAAGAATTTCAAGGGGACATTGTACAAGAATTTTGTTCTCCAAAATAAAGAGCCAGATTTCGATGGTGGACAGTTTAGCAGGTAGAAGGACTTTTGGTAGGATTTCAAGGAATACATGTTATCCGAGGAGTACTTAGAACTGAGTAGGAAGAATAAGGAGAACTCACAGAAAGCGACGAATCCTCATCATCTCGGCTCTCATGGCTACGCCAAAAAGATGCCAGAATTTGAAGCAGAACTTGAAAAGATGGATCGTCTTGCTGAGGAAGGCGTTCAGGTTGAGACCGTCAATTGGGAGCCTAGATCGGTAATATATTGTATGGGGAGGAATGTACGTCACACTGAGGATGGGAGCTTTAGCTCCACAAATCAACCCATGAGCGAACTCATCCAGAGGATCTCCCAGGTAACTGAGGAGGTGAGGCAAGGGACTCACACTTCTAATAGGGAGAAAGACGTGCTCACCCAAGCACTCAGAACCAAGGAGCACCCTGGTCGTACTAGAGGAACCGATGTTGTTCCTTGGAAACTAGCATTCCCCCAAGAATCTAACACTTACCGAAGCCACTCGAGGGGTAGAGCGGATCAGGAGGTAGAGTATTTGAGGCGACTAAAAGGGATGGAGACAGAATGGATGCACAGATTGACGTGACTGTTGAAGCACGACTCCAGCAAAATTTGCTATCCAAGGGATCAGAAGTACCAGAAAACCCTACTCCTACTGCCTTTAGCCCACAGTTTAGGGGTCGTAGTAGCTGTGGATCGACCCTACTCGACGAAGAATATGTGAATGTGCCTCATTCGATGGACGGCATCACTGAACCCGTCAATGTCAAGTTGTACATGTATTAGGAATGGACAAAGGACAAGGTGGCACTCGGCTAGGCCTGGCCTGCGGGAGATGGGACCATTAATGGCCGCCCAATTCCACAGGGGTACGCTCGCTTCACCATTGACAGAATACTTGATAAGAAGTATAACAAGATACACATTGAGTACCCCACAGCGGAAGATAGGTCGAAACTTGGTCATAACAAGGTCTCTCAAGTGGCCTGGCATAAGCTCTTCATTAAGCTTGACCACCAATTGTCCTCTGATGATGAGGATGACTGCGAGTCTTCGCCCACCCGTGATGATCACTCACCATCTCCTAACAGAGATCACTCCCCTCCTCATCCCTTGCCATCACCGCTGAGAAGACAGAGGTCTCCTTCTATTCCTCCTCGTCTGACTCCATCTTCATTAGCCCTGAGAAAAGAGAAGACTCCTCCTCCTCCATCTTCATCAGCCTCGGGAAAATAGAATTCTCATCGTCATCATCCTCCTCCTCCTCCTCCACCTCAGCCCAAAACAAGATCAAAGGCATCCTCGCAGTCGCAGAAAAGGTCCTTGGATTCGGTCGCTAATGCTCCCAAAGTGGACCAACAAAAAAGAAAAAGGCCGTTCAGTGGTAGCGTTACAAACTTGATGGAAGAAAAATTTGCAGCACACATCTTGAAGGAAGATTGTGTTAGTTTCTTCAATCTCTATGCCTCACTGCCTCTGTGTTTGTTGAAGTCTGAATTCAAAAGGCAAACACAGAATCAGTATGCTACAATAAGAGCCAATGAAATACACAATGAAGATTTAAGGAAGATACAGAAGTACGTTGAAGACAACCCCGAATTAACCATGGAAGAGGCCGTGAACATCTATTATGATGTACAAGGGATGGGAACACCGGCAATGAAGTATGAAAGGGGCAATATTTTAGTTCCCGATGACGAGTATAAAAATTTAACAACATATATGCGCTAGTTGCATGAATATTACATGGCTCAAACAACAAAGATGAAGGACTTTGGTTTTGAGGTTATTATCTGTTCGCCACATGTTTTTCATTATCCTGAAGAAGAGAAGTTCGATGTCGAGTGGGAGTGCTTGTTCCAGCTATACCAGAAATGCTCTCTCGATTCACAAATGTTGACGATGTGGACTATATAAGTACCCTACACGCATGATATTATAATTAACTACTCTCTCGAGACATAAATTGTTAACTTTTGACTAATTCCCATGATTTTATGTAGGTGTATAGCAAAATTTTGCATACTAAAAAGCAAATGGGATAACATAGGCTTTTTGAACCCCTTGCGAGTCAATGAGAAGACATGTTTAGGCCTCCATGGATATGACGTGGAAGACTTGAAAGAGAGATTGATTGTTGTTTTCAATGAATTCAAGATAAAGAACAAAACCCACATACTTCTAGCCTATAACTGCAAGTATGTGTTCTCAGCTTTTAATTTTATGCTTCTTTTTTTGGTTAAGATTATTCGATAATTAGGATTCTATGATTGCAGCAACCATTTCATCTTCATTTGTGTCAATCTTGCTAAAAATCTGATCGAGGTGTGGGACTCGAAGCAAAAAACCATTTCATCATCTGGATGCACTTGTGGTAGTGCTGAATTTGTAAGCGATCCTAATAACATATTATTTTCTAGTCACACATACCGCTTTCTAATGTTTATCCTTTTAATGTTGCACAGTGTTCAAAGAAGACATATCGGTGGGACGCAGGTCCCATTCAAGGTTGTCGAAATGGAGGGGAAGTACCTAAAATAGCCGGCGGGAAACAATGAATGCGAGTTTTATATAATGTGGGCAATGCTTCGCTACATCAGCGGAAAATCGGAAGAAGCAGATAAGTTAGTGTGTATAATCCCCATTTTATTTATGTCTGTTAATAATTCAACAAAATAATTTATTGATTCCTCTTTGGATATCATCTTTTTTGAACGACAGCGTAAGAAATATAACCACGAAAGACTGTTAGACATGGAGATCGTCGCACTATAATCGGAGCTGGCAAAATTCATCTTAGCCGAGGTATTGGAAAAAGATAGAGTATTTTCCATCGCACAATCCGTGAAGTTCAAGGACTAGTATGGCCTAGAGCGGCTCGCTAGATTATTATAATAAGTCCGAGAAGCATGCTTCATCTTATCGAATAATTTCTTTTTTATTTTGAGGGATCGAGTTCTTGATAAGAACATTTGAACTGTAACCATAACATTTATAATGTTTAATATCGATGGACCTGTCGTCTACGTAGCGTATATAAAGTGAAACCCGATTCCATGAAAAAATATAAATTAAAATAAATTATAAAATAATAAAATACGAACGGACCATCACTGCCGGTTAGCAACAAACCGACAGTGTTCTCGTAACCTTCACTGCCGGTTAGAAACAAACCGACAGTGTTGGCCAAGATGGCACTGCCGGTTTGAGCCACAAACCGGCAGTGTTAGCTTATCTCATCACTGCCGGTTCTTGTCACAAACCGGCAGTGCTCGTTATGACAACACTACCGGTTAAAACACAAACCGACAGTGTTTGGTAGAACTGAGCTCTGTCAGGTGGTCTAATGAACCGGCAGTGTTGGTGGACCAGAACTCTGCCGGTTCTATAAAGAACCGGCAGTGAAGTTGAAAAACACTGTCGGTTTGTAGGAACCGACAGTGATAGCTGACCCCACATCACTGCTGGTATGGTTGTGCCGGTTCAAAATCCGACAGTGATGGGGTGTTTTGAACCGGCAGTGAAGTGCTATTCTGACGTAGTGTCAGTATCTTATCCTATGGACAAAAACACAGAAAACTCTAGAAATGAGGATTTTTATATATACTGCTTAGTTGTCCATCCTAAATTGTAGGTCGTCTGCCTTTTCTAGATATGTAGCTTTTGTTGTGCATCTAGATATACATTATGTCTATATACATAGAAAAAGCTAAATAACTTATAATTTGAAATAGAATGAGCATTAATCTTCTCTCTATTTCAAAATATATGCCATTTTAGTTTTGTTGTAAATTAAACTTCTTTAACTTTAAATTCTCTATGAATTTTGTCAAAACTAGAAATATTTTATTTATAAAGCCGCACCTGATGTCTGTGACATCGACGTCGGTGTCAACGTCCTTTGCCGCAGAGCCTAGCGTGCCTCCCTCTGCACCCAAGCCCGTTGTACGAGTGTGTGGCTGGTTGCAGTGACCTCGGGAAGGACGTCGACAGTGTGCACCCAAGTCGCCAGGTACACCATTCCTTGCCGAACTTGGACTCCGCAGCCGCTTGCAGTCACTCGCGTGGTCACGGAAGCCCCTGCAATGCAGGCAGCGCTGGGTAGCCTGTAGGTTGCCACCCTGTGCGAGGTGGAGAGGCATTTTCCTTGCAACTCTGCTAGGAAATGGGGCATTGGACGCGGCGGTGGAGCCTCAGCTCGGCCTCCAAATGACCCTCATGAAAGGACCTCGCGCCAGCCATCGACGTCTAGAGCGGAGAACCGTTGCTTGACGCCGGAAGTAGGCTAAGGTCCTACCCTCCAATGGACCGGTCGATGCTGTGCACGATTGCAATCACTCCGACTGATCCCGCTGCTGCTGTTGCGGCCTCAGACAGGAAGCCCGTGGATGAGCTCCGGGCATGGCCGCCAATGGTTGGGGTGCTTTCCCCGCCCCCGGCTCGTGACCCCATGGTGGCCCCGTCGCGTGTGCTCCTGCCGATGGTGGAGTATGTTTGGGTACGCTCCGGCAATGACGACGTCCGTAGCTATGGCTCCCGCCAGACAGCGTCGAGGTATGGGGATGGGGAGATAGTCGGCGATGACTTCGCATCGGAGGAGTCAAGGTCCTCCTTCACTAACCGGCAACCTTGGAACGCCCATCGAGTTCCCGCCTAGTTGGAAGGGGAAGCTTGGGAGGAGAGCGAAGACGACGATGTCGATGTGCTTAGCGCTGGGCTCGCTGCCGTAGTCCCCGTCAGGGGTGATGGGCTGCCCTCAGGCACAGCCGGTCCCTTGGCTGTCGATGTCCCAGTCAACATCACAGGCAGGTCAAGGTGGCCGACATGGATGAGGAAGAGGTCGAGGGGTTCAGGGCCCCCAGAGTAGCTGGGGCTGGCGGAGACCTGCAGAGGTGGCGTACTAGGAAGCTTGGAAATAGAACCGGTTAGCGATGGGCCTCCCGCTGCCACCAGAGGCGAGGCGGGGATGGAGGAAGCCGCAACCGAGGAAGGGGACGTCGAGCGCGGGGCTGACGAGAGGCCCAATCCAGCCGACAGCGGCCCTAGGACGCATCCATCGGAGGTAGCCGGTAGGTCGCGAGGGTGGGCCCGACCATGCTTGGGGGCACCGACGGCGCCGGTTGATGCGGGCGGCGGTGGTGGCGGTGCCGCGCACCCACGCCTGGGAGAGGAGGAGGGGGCTCGCAGGGCCACGGCGAGCGGCAGCGCCGTCGTCCTGGCGGCGTCGGCGTTGGCTGGATCCATGCTGGAGGCTACAGGAAGGGGAGAGGAGAGGGTGGGGTAAGGGGAGGGGAGGGGAGGTGGATGGGGGTGCCATCGGTGCCGGGATGGCGGCTAGCAGTGGCGGCGGCGGGCCGGCGCGGTGTGGTCGCCAGCTAGGGTTTCATGGGTGCAGTCCCCCCACACTTATTAGTGTTTGCTTTGATGTGTGGATAAGGCCCCGGATGAGGCACATGATCGAGTCTTTGATTTCCATTCACCTTAGAAGTTTGGGAGATTGAGGAAATATAAGAGCAATTCATGGCCTAATTGAAATCAAAACTAAGAAAAGGGAGGAAAATCCTAATTTAATGAAATGATTACAATATCTATGTTTAAGGCTACATAAATATTATTTTTCTTAAAAGTTTAAAAATGTGGTGTAGTATATATAGGTCATCACTTCAACCTAGCATAGGGCCAAGTCAAAAGTTTATCTTAAATATTAATACACGTTAAACACAGCCTAAGTTTAAATAAATTGCTGAAAAGCCACAACGACACTTGGGCCTCCTTTGGAACATGGAAATTTCTGTATGATTCATGTGGAATTCGTACATTCGAAAGGTGGTCTTTGAATTGTTCTAAGTTTGGAAATTAGTATTGACTAGCAATGTTTAGGGCTCAGTATAAAAATACTTTACATCCAGACTTTCCCAAACATTAGTAACCAAACTTGTAGAGTAGTCACTCCTCTTTGATCTGACATGAGTCTGGTAAGGATTTAGGTACTTTTGCAAGTGTTCAAAGTAGGCAAAAAGTATTAGCTCTTTTACCGTTGTTGGTGGGTACTACTAGGTACTTTGGAGCACCTAAGTCTTTAATTTATTCTGAGTGTCTGATGTGTGTAAGGGTCTGATTGGTTCGCTTCCAATTTTATTGGCTTGCCAAATCTTTGGCATGGCAAATTTTGAAACTCAATCAAGTAGACCCTAAAATATTTCACTAATTAATTTTATTTAGTTAAGGGTAATAAGGCAATTGTTCCTATCAACAGCCCCCTCCGACGTCTCCGAAGCTGAAGGGTCACGGCCTCACGGGTGTGTTACGTGACCTTGACCCTGCCTCCTCCCTGCAGTAGACCGCAGCTGCCATGAGGGTGTCGAAAGTTTGCTGCTAGTAGCTCCTTCATCTCCACTTTGGTTGGATCTCCACGACGCAATTCACTGTGGACCTGGCAGAAGGGTGGGGGAAATAAAGTACTTGAGTCTCAGGACCCCGGTGTCGTCAGATTTGGGCAATGTCGCTATGGGCGGGGACTAGGGAGCATAGATCGAGCGGAGTCGCTGGGGTAGGGGTGGACAGAAGAGCAGAGAGAAGTCGCCAGGGTGGATGTGGTCGGAAGGAAGAACATAGACATCGGGACTGACCATCACGCATAACATTTTTTTACCGGTAATTAAATAAAAATAATTCTGAAAAAAAGAATCTAACTTTATTTGGTACCTTTGGGTACTTTTTCTTTGGTACCTCTATTTTTCTAGCCATTCGATCCCTCCTCACCAACTGTTCTCCTTTTTTCAACCATAATAAAATTTCTCAAAAAGTATACTGTCAACCATCCTTAGAGGAAGTCTTTGAAAAACAGTTCAAATGCAGCTGTTGACATTAGTTTTTCTTGACTTTTTTCATATAAATAAACTTACCCAAGTGCCGAACTTAAAGTGGTAGAGTTTAGTATGGAGGTCACATGCAAGGTTATCTTGATGACATCTAAACTTGTTTTGAATTCGAAAATTCGAGCCAAAGTATGCCAAATCAAACAAGCTCAAAGCTCTGCAGTTCAGTCCTGAAAACAATGAAATCGACCATGCGTCCGAGCTAAATATTTCACAAACCAATTCTGAAACGATTTTATTGGTTAAACGAAACTTTTTTTTGCTGAACGTTTAAACGAAACTTTTAAAATCTACTCAGTTCCTCAAAAAAACTTTCCATAACGAGAGTTCACACGTGAAAATTGAATCGAGTGATTTCGACATTGAAATCGACGACTTCACAGTTCACACTAGTGGGCGAGCTCTGAATCGAAGTCGTCCTTGTACGCCCTCGGACCTTTTGCCGCCAATGGGCTGAGGTCGCCTATCGTGATGCCGCGTCACGCGCATGCGCTTACTACTGCACGCCCATGGCCCTTGGCCCACGGCCCACGCACCAGCGCCTGCGTGTGGACCTGGCCACCTCGCCCGCCTCCGGGTGAGCTCCTCTAGGCCCAGACCACCTCGGCCGGCTCCGGTTGAACCTGGCCACGGCTCGCCGTGCCACCATTCGTGCCACAGCACAAGAGCCTGCCCGCCGCTCACCATCGATGTAAGAGCGTCCTCAATAGCGTGAGACAACAGCTTGCCACTTCGTTATTCAATGGCTGCCGCTTAAATTAGGGTTTGGGTTTTAACCGTATGTGAAACCCCAACTTTGTGTGCTTAATCATATATCTGCAATTGCCACTTTCATGCAGATTGCGTTCTTGGATTCGCAGGCAGAGGTTAACCTTCTCTGCGAGGTCAACCGGGTAACAACACAATCGATAACCAGAGGAGACGTGGTGCTAAGAATTCGGGTATTTTAATCTAAAGCCAAATCTATGCGTCACCTCCGTACAAATCGATAGTTGCCTCCACGTGATGGAAGATCAGGAACCGTTCCCATCAAGGATAAGCTTAGGTTAACACTTAATCTACCCTAACGAACCTCCATTATTATGTAAATAAATAAGTCACTTAATGAAATACTAGGTGTCACATGTATCTTAAGACCACACCTTTAATATGGTAGCTAAGGTTGAACAACAACATCGCTGGTCCTTTTGGTGAAGCTAGGTGTAGTTTAATTCTCTGTAAACGAATGCCCTATAGTAACTTGGTTAAGTTGACCTACAAATTTATCATATAGGAAAGTTGTATAGTGTTTAGTTAACACATCACCCACCTAAGTTATCTAGTTTCCTCTCTAGGTACGTCTTTATAAAATATATTTATTTATACAAGTTGACCTATGTTTTTTCATGTACAATTTAGCTCTTAGCTGCCGCTATAGTCGGCTATAACCTGTTTTGGGACAAAGATTAGCTAATTGTCTTAACCGGCTATTTAAAACACTACGTATAATTTGGAATGTAGAGAGTACTAGATAGCAGTGATATATATATATATATATATATATATATATATATATATATATATATATATATATATATTGAAACTTGGTCAATTTTGAAGAAATTTAACTTACACCAAGATAGATCGATCAATAATTCGGAACGGAGAGAGAGTAATTAATCCAACTTGCCATGACTCACTAAAGTCACCAGCAACTGCCATGGATATGGCCTCCTGACAAAAAAAAAGCCCGCATACATGCAGTTTTGAGGTCTAGTTTAGTTCCTCCCCTAAAATTTACTTTCTATTTCATCGAATATTTGGACACATGCATGGAGTATTAAATATAGACTAAAAAATAACTAATTACACAGTTTGCGACTAATTTATGAGACGAATCTTTTAAGCCCAATTAGTCCATGATTTGACAATGTATGCTACAGTAACAATATGTGTTAATGACGGATTAGTTAGGCTTAATAAAATCGTCTCGTGGATTACTGACGGATTCGGTAATTTGTTTTTTTTATTAGTATCCGAACACCCCGTGCGATATCCCATGTAATACCCGATGTGACACCCTAAAACTTTACACGCTAGATTTAAACGAGGCCTGAATGGAGATCCAACAGTGGTAGCTGTTCCAAATAACTGACTGGCCAGCCATACGTGGGGGTTGCGTGGAACAAGCAACGACCTTTCCACTACTGCCGGTCAGCGCCTTGTTCACTTGGTTTATAAGTCATATTTTTTCAGCCAACGAATAATATTTTTCTTTCGTAATAAATCAGCCAGTGATATTTTTAAACATGACTTATCAGCCAAGCGAACATTGCCAGCGTTCTACGCATGCAGGGCATGGTCGCGTCTTCACAACCACGTGCGCGCACGCGAAGAAGAAGACGACGAGTTCCATTCCCCTGCATGCAGATAGAGCGCAGGGCGTGGCCGTTGAATTGACCCTGGTCGTGGTCGCGGTCGGGGATGGAAACACCGCCTGCGCGCGCACGTCCGGCTTCACTTCTTCAGGGATTGGCCTCCCACTACGCTAGATTCTTATAGCAGGAACGGGGCATTTTTACTATAGAGCGGCTGGGGTTGGGGCGCCCCTACAGTGGGCGTCCTCGGACCTCAGCAGCCCAAATTACCTCTGAGATGTCACTCAGAGGGCGGTGTAACTTTGAGCCGCCCTACAGGTTGGGGGGCTGATCTGTAGGGGCGGCTCAATCACCACCGCCTTTCACAGAGATGTCACCATGTAGGGCGGCTGGTAACCTGAGCCGCCCCTACAGTTAGGGCTGATCTGTAGGGGCGGCTCAATCACCAGCCGCCCCTGTAGTGCCGACTGTAGGGGCGGCTGAATCACCAACCGCCCCTACTAATGGGGCACGAATAAATAGCAGCCACCCCCTTCTTCCATCTCGGGACACACTCTTCTACACACAAAAAAAAGGTTGGGAGGCCTTGGGCTCCTCCTAAAAATTGCTCTACTAAGGGGGGAGGTTTTGATCTCAAATCTTTTGGTGGAGAGGCTCTAAAAGGTAATAAAATGCTTCTCCAACTCTTTATTTAAGTTTAATTCGTTGGTTAGTGAGTAATTTGATTTTAGGTTTTCTCTCTCTTTCATGGAGCTTGAGCTAGTTATGAGTGAAATTAGACCCTAATTTTTACTATACTATAGTAAATTAGGTAGAAAAGTAAGATTGCACCCTTTATTAGTACATCTTTGCTGATTTTAGTGTACTATTAGTGAAGTTTGGTGCATGTGTCATGAAACCCTATATCTAGATCTAGGATTTTGTTTTTTTTTTTTTTCAATTTTTCCTTTATGTGACTAGGGTTTACATGTAGGTGAATGTGTAATATTTTAATTGTTGCTAATGTGTAAAATATCATCTACCATGGCTAATAATTATCATTTAATATTTATTTTGATTTCTTTCTATAATGTGTGTTTTTAATTAGTTATGGATAAATAGGCCATTAATTAATTATCCTCTACCATGAAATTGGAATGGAGTTTGCATGAAAGGTAGTGGATGAAATATTAAATGTTGCTAATTGTTTTATTTGAAATTTTTTATTTGAACCAATTAATTTATATTTTAAAATATTTATGCATTAATAGTCAATTAATTAACTATCCTCTACTACCATGGTGCGTGTCTCAGGTATATACAATTATTCTTGAGTAATATTCTTTCTTTGGTTATTTTGTTTCTATAAGATGGACTACAGGAACTCTTGGATGTATGGTTCGTTAAGACACGACGCTCTTTTCCGTGATGAGGTGGACAAATTCATCAAAGCCGCAGAGAAGCATGCAGCGACGTTGAAAGAGAATAGCGACACGATTATTTGTCCCTGCAAAGATTGCAAGAACCTTATTGCATTTCGAGATGTGAATACCATCAAAGAACATCTGATTAGAAGAGGATTTGTTCCGGACTATACAGTGTGGATTCATCATGGTGAAACAGTGGTTGTTGATGATGCAATGACGATGATCTAGTGATGAAGCTGAAACCCAAGTATACTTGTCCCGATTCACAGACGATCTTGAGCAACAAATGGATCGTGACTATGGTAATCAACAAGGTGGTGGCTTTGGCAATGAATAAGGTGGTGACTTTGGCAATGAACAAGGTGGTGATGATGCTAGTGGTGCCAGCAATGATGGCGAAGCACGTGAGGGGGATGCAGATGACGGTGACAACTTGGACGAAATGCTTGGGGCCTTTGGACCAGAAATATTAGAAAAGAGCAAGAGAGGTCTAGAAAATCTTGAGAGGGTGACAAAAGCATTGAAGAAGACTGTGTATGATGCTGAGAAGGGTTGTCCGACATACTTCGCACTGCTACGTTTTGTGCTTGAGCTACTCATCCGGGAAACAACATATCATCGGAGTTGATGGCGTGGACGATGTTGAAGCTTACAATAAGTGCAATTAGATGCCGCTATTCACAGACTTTTATAAGAAGATCGAGGCTGTGAAAAAGAACCTGCCCAAAGATGTATTGCCATGGGAACGAAAAGGTGTCAAGGGGAAAGTTATCACGGTGGGCTAGCTAGTTTATGTAAGTGTGTCAGTGTTCATAAGACTACATTCATATATGTGTATGTGAACTTGTCATTTTTTGTTCGAACTTGTTATTTTTTAAATTTCAAAATTTGAAAGGTTCAAATTTAGTCAAATGACAATATAACCAAAATAAAAGTTATAGATCTTGATGAGTTGAACAACTTTTGTATTCATCACTTTTACATCTGAAATCATTTAGGGTTTGAACATTTGGTTTGAACTTGTCAAATTTCAAATTTTAAAATGTGTAAAACATTGTCACATCCAAGTTTGATCACACTTAAATGTTGAAGCATGATTTTAGAAATTTTTAGGGAAAAAAACCATCACATTTGGAGTTAGTATGAGGGAGAACAACTAGTTACAAAGTTTACCCACAGATTAAAAAGAAAAATCACACTGTTCTAGATTATCCTTACATTATCATAGTGAACAGTGTGATTTATTTTTTTAATCTGTGGGTCAACTTTGTAACTAGTTTTTCTTTCTCATACTAACTCCAAATCTGATGTTTTTTTCCTAAAATTTTCTAAAATTATGCTCTATCAATTTATTTTGTTGGTTTTATCAATATATACATATGAAAAGTTTGAGCACTTTAAATTTTGAATTTCAAAAAAAATACAACTTCAGATAAGATTTTGGTACCCCAAATGATTTCAGCTGAAAAAGTGATAAATACCAAAGTTGAATAACTCATCAAGATCTACAACTTTTATATTGGTCATTTCTTCATATGACAAAGTGGTAATGATATTGTTCACAAATGTGACACATCTCTCGTAAGGTTTTATAAACTATATGAGACATGTATAAGATTAGTGACCAATGTGTGCTAAGAATTTATTAAATGAATAAATGATCAAAATAAAAGTTGTAGATATTCATGAGTTGAACAACTTTGGTATTCATCACTTTTTATGTTAAAATCAATTTGGGTCTCAAATTTTGGTTCGAACTTGTCGTTTTTCAAAATTTTAAATTTGAAATGTTCAAATTTTGTGAAATGACAAGATGACTAAAATAAGAGTTGTATATATTAATGAGTTGAACAACTTTGGTATTCATCATTTTTATGTTGAACTCATTTTGGGTCTCAAATTTTGGTTCGAACTTGTCATTTTTCAAATTTCAAAATTTGAAAGGTTCAAATTTAGTCAAATGACAAGATCACCAAAATAAAAGTCGTAGATCTTGATGAGTTGAACAACTTTTGTATTCATCACTTTTACATCTACAATTATTTAGGGCTTGAAAATTTGATTTGAACTTGTCAAATTTCAAATTTTAAAACGTGTAAAACATTATCACATCCAAGTTTGATCACACTTAAATGCTGAAGCATGATTTTAGAAATTTTTAGGAAAAAAAACCATCACACACTATTCTAGATGATCCTTACATGATCATAGTGAACAGCGTGATTATTTTTTTAATCTGTGGGTCAACTTTGTAACTAGTTTTTCTTCCTCATACTAACTCCAAATCTGATGATTTTTTTTTCTAAAATTTTGTAAAATCATGCTCTATCAATTTATTTTGTTGGTTTTGTCAATATATACATATGAAAAGTTTGAACAATTTAATTTTTGAATTAAAAAAAATACAACTTCAGACAAGATTTTGGTACCCCAAATGATTTCAGCTGAAAAAGTGATAAATACCAAAGTTGAATAACTCATCAAGATCTACAACTTTTGTATTGGTCATTTCTTCATATGACAAAGTGGTAATGACATTATTCACAAATGTGACACATCTCTCATAAGATTTTATAAACTATATGAGACATGTGTAAGATTAGTGAACAATGTGTGCAAAGAATTTGTTAAATGAAGAAATAACCAAAATAAAAGTTGTAGATATTCATGAGTTGAACAACTTTGGTATTCATCACTTTTTATGTTGAAATCAATTTGGGTCTCAAATTTTGGTTCGAACTTGTTGTTTTTCAAAATTTCAAATTTGAAAGGTCCAAATTTTATCAAATGACAAGATGACTAAAATAAAAGTTGTTGATATTAATGAGTTGAACAACTTTGGTATTCATCACTTTTTATGTTGAAATCATTTTGGGTCTCAAATTTTGGTTCGAACTTGTCATTTTTTAAAATTTCAAATTTGAAAAGTTCAAATTTTGTCAAATGACAAGATGACCAAAATAAAAGTTGTAGATCTTGATGAGTTGAAGAACTTTTGTATTCATCACTTTTACATATTCATTACTTTTTATGTTGAAATCATTTTGGGTGTCAAATTTTGGTTCGAACTTGTCATTTTTTAGAATTTCAAAATTTGAAACGTTCAAATTTAGTCAAATGACAAGATGACCAAAATAAAAGTTCAAATAAACGTTTAAAATTTTGAACGGTCATACATGGTTGATGCTTGACGAAGGATTTTCCTCCGTTGGTCCTCGAGCCAGCAAACAGCCTTACACAACTCGTCACGTTCTCAAATAAATTAACTTTTAAATTATCTTAAGTTAAACTTTTATAAGTTTAGCCAGATTTAAAAAAAACACTAATATTTAAGACATCAGATGATCGAACATAAGTCGTTCTGATTTTTTAGATGCATATTGTTTTCTATGTATATATTTAGACATATAGTGTATACTGATGTGTACAACAAAAACTTATATGTATCTAGAAAAGTCATAATGACTTATAATTTGAAATAAAAGTAGTATTTATCGTATATTTATTTATGAAACCCAACAGAGACGCATACATCTACATACACGCACCACTCACCCTCGCAGGGGAGATGGGCCACGTCACCTGAAATTGTTTGCCTGGACAGGGTTCAGCCACGACGCCCGAAATTACCATCCACACAAATATCTTGCAGCTTCTCCCCCTCCCCATCCTAAATCGCAAAAAAAAAACTCCCATCGTCTCCTCTCTCCGTCTCTTCCGAGGCCGCGCTGCTCCTCCCGCGACCTGCGCCTCCGCCCCCTTCGTCCCTTCCTCTCCCCCTCTCTCCCTCTCCCTCTCTCCCAACATGGTGGCATGCTGGCCCCCTCCTCCGTCTCTGCTTTCCCTTCCCTCTCTCCCTCTCTCTCGCGCGATGCCGCGGCGCATCGGCCGGCGAACGGCGTGGGCGGGACGGCGGCGAACGGCGTGGGTGGGACGGCGACGCACAGGCGCCAGCGGCTCCTGCAGGTGGCCGCCGCCGCGGCTTCTTCCCGCCGGTCCGCGTGCGCTCGTGGCCTCGACGAAACGACGAAACCCTAGGTGCCTTTGTTTGACGCCTCCGTCTGCTCGTGGCCTCTTCCTTGGCGGCGGCGGCTCAGCTCGGCAGCCGGATCTTGAGGTACCTCACCCTCTTCTTCTCCTCGTCCTCCGTCTCATGGCTCGTCATCCAGATCCGTTATCCTACTTAGCTTCTTTTTTTACCAGTGTTCCCATATGATAGTCATTGCATAAATAAGGTTATCAATTCGTTTTTTCTGTATGAAGTACCTGATGAGTACAGTTGATAGTTTCCTTGCGCCAAATGAGCCTGCACGTTGTTTAGCTTATTTAGATATAGCTTATTGTTTAGTATTTGCAGATCTACTGTGGGTTGTATAGTGAGAACTGATGACGACCTGAACCTTTTTGCCTACTTTTTTTTTTTTATCAGCCCAGTTATGCATCTTGCTCTTTTTAAAATTTTCAGTCCACATTTGTGAGACCTTTTCACCTGTCCAGTTTTCTAATCTCCTTTTTTCTTGTTTAATCTAAGAAGCTGCTACTCTGCTATGCATATTGTTGTTATTTCCTTCCTGTCCTCTTTTTGTTTTCTCGCACGTTGTATGCATATATGTTCCTAATCGATTTTTAGAAGAAACAGAGGAGGGCGAGTTCGTAGTTTACTAGAATTGAAATTACATTGTGATTCACTTTGTTAAGTTCCTGTTAATTATGGCATGCTGTTGTAAAATAGACAGTAGTGATCTGTCCCATCAGAGATCACCGGTTTAGTATTCAAACTGAATAACATATTGGAATGTGTTGGTATGAAGAATTTGGACATAATTTTATTACATGGAAAACTAGAAATATTACAGGCCAAATTTACAATCAATCCCACCGCGCCTACTCCAATTCAGCTAGTTTGCTCGAATGTAATTAGTAACTAGTAGGCAATAGGCATTCAGGTCTATTTACCAACAGTTAGTACTATTTATGATATCAGTCTTCAGAGTAAATACTTTGCTTGGATTTATGAAACTTCATTGTGTCCTCTTGTCTCTGTCACTAGTCAAACTAAAAATAGTTTGACTTAATCACTTAATCAAGTGGGTTTAGCTTGAGACCTGAGGGCATGGTTACTGGCCAATCAGCATATTATGGAGAAAACTACAATAACACTCTATTCAGCTCCTTGTCTGTTTCGCCTTATGTTTCCATGATCTATTATCATAAATTGGAAAATTTTCATATCCTGATCAGTTTTTTTTTTCGGCATAATATTATTGATGTATAGTTCATATTTTCATGAAGGTAAGTATTGACGAATTGTGACTTGTCCCAGTAGCTATGCACACTTTTCTCTCTCTGTATGTTGTGAACTTTAATTTGTTTTTATTGAACATGCACCTTAAATGGAGTAGTTTGAATTTTAATTACATTTGACTTGCTTGTAGCATGACTTCATGGCCTCATGGGTACCTTTCATATTTGCAGTTGAGGGGTCCTATTTTGAGAAGTTCTATAAGCAAACAGCTGATATGGATCCAGTCCAGGTTAATATTCAAATATGTTACTTCATTTTTCCGTACTCTTCATGGTCAAATTTGTTTTGTTCTCATGTATGAAATATTTGCTGCCATCAGCGTGCTACCTTTCTCGAGGAAGATGATGAGATGGAGGATGCACATTCTGTTGCTGCATCTGCTGGTGACACTGATGTAAGCCCACCCAAGCAGTTTCTTCTGATATGTATATTATTTGAGTTCAGCGTTAAATTTTATTCACTGGAGTATAAAATCAGTTTTGCCTCTTGACATTATTGTTGTTTCAACTCTTTTTGTTAAATGTTGCTGACAGAGTACCATTTATAAGAGCCATAGTTGGTAGTTTCTTCCATTTTTTTTGCATGTGAACTTGTGGATTTCTTAATGGACTATGTTATAATGATGGACTTCATAATGGACTATGTTATAATGATGGACTTTTGTGAATTATGACTTGTGATTATGTTCTAAATAATGGTCTTGTGTTTGTGGATGTATATATGTATATTTGTGGCGGTCAGATTTGAATTTGAATTATATAAATATGTGGTCAGATTTGAATTTGAATTATTTATTTTTTTGCTGAAAAATCCACTGTAGGGGCGGTTCTTGATTGAACCGCCCTTACAAATACATACAGCAGGGGCGGCTGGTGATACAGCCGCCCTTACAGAAGTCCACTATAGGGGCGGCTGATATTACCAGCCACCCCTACAGAGGGCACTGTAGGGGCGGCTGAAAACACCAGCCGCCCCTACAGAGCGCATTGCAGGGGCGGTCAGGAAACCGCCCCTACAGAGGCACCCTCTGTAGGAACACCCTGGGAAGGGCGGCTGGCGCAGCCGCCCCTACAGAGGCTCTAGAGCCGCCTCTACAGTTAAATTCTGTAGTAGTGTCCGCGACGATACGTTAAACCACACGTTCACGCGCACGGGCACGGCGCACCAGGCCACCACGTCAGCCGGCACCGGGGAACGAATTGAAGGCCGCAACAAAATACTGCGCACAGCTGATGAGCCTGAACCGGAGGCCAGAGCGCGACCGCTCGATGGATGGATCAACCAGGCCTCCGTTGGCTCAGAAATCATTTTGATCGCATTAGATGGTATTTCTATGTGACGAGGCTTAACTGAAAGCTCGTTTCGATCCGTTTGGAGATAGTGTTAATCTTGACGCAAGATAGGTGCACAATTTGCACCGAACGAACCATTGGCTTGAAATTGTTTTGGACACACTGGATGCAGCTCTTAGTTGACGTGGGTCATGTAAAATCTCATTTCGGTCCGTTTGGAGATTGTTAGTATCGGTGTAAGATATGTGCACGGTTTATGCCAAACCAACCATTGGCTCAGAAATCGTTTAGAACGCACCCGATTGTACTTCTAGGTG
Organism: Miscanthus lutarioriparius; assembly: GCA_904845875.1. Classification (NCBI taxonomy): domain Eukaryota; kingdom Viridiplantae; phylum Streptophyta; class Magnoliopsida; order Poales; family Poaceae; genus Miscanthus; species Miscanthus lutarioriparius. The sequence continues at coordinate 101,471,908 of CAJGYO010000005.1, forward strand.
ACGTGGGTTAAGTAAAAGCTCATTTCGATTTATTTAAAGATAGTGTAATCTTGACGCAAGATAAATGCTCGGTTTGCTCTGAACGCTCCATCGTCTGGATTGATCTCTCTCACTGGAAGCCCAACGTCCACGGTTCCGGCGGTGTCAGAAGAGATGGATCTATCGACTCGACGACTTGCGCGTGGACGTACGCATGCAGTGCAATGCATGAATCAGAGCTGCCGGCAGGTAGCTGTGCGCTCGACGTCAGGGCATTCATGGCTGTCAGTACGTTCTGCTGCCCTGCTCGCCTGCCGTGTGCCCAGGCACAGCAGCTAGCAGGCCCAGCTTATTAGTTGCGCACCAGTGGCTGTGAGGTCGTGCGTGCAACATGGACGCGCATCAAGACCCGGCGTCTCCAGATTGGTTGCCACAGGAGTAACACATACGACGACGCGGTGCAGCCTAACAAACCCAGACCAGACCATCATCGTCGTCTATCAATGCATGTGGGGCGAGCTGCACCTGCATGACCCTGTTCGCTTGATCGTATCAGCCATGTTTATCAACTATGATACAGTGTTTTTCTCTCACAACAAAACAACATCAGTTGATTTATAAATCACAGAAATGATCTAAGCGAACAGGGTGTATCACTCGCATTTGTTGTACGTTTCGCCGTCTGAACCTTAATTTCGCCGTCTGAACAGATCTGGAGTACTGTGGCGACTTAATTTGTTGTACGTTTCGCCGTCTGAACCTTAATTTCTCCGTCCATCGCTAGCTGCTGCTCGTGGTACACATGCATTTATGTAAGCCGTATACATGCTGGATGTTTGAAGAACGAGACAGCCGGGACCGTGCCGTGTCCGTGTCCCATATATACATATGGATCCATCCATTCATCCATTAGCCCGTGCAGTATAGGGCACATCGATCATATCCCAGCTACTACCTGAAATGTCAAAATGCATGAACAGACAAATAAGCCGAAGGAGACAGGGCTACACAAGTCGTATGTGCTGAGGTAGCTACGTACTTAGCTGCCAATTGAATTCGTCATCTGGTCCAGGAACAGCTTAGTAATATTGTCGTGCACGTACGTACGGTGGGTGCACCCTGGATCTGAATATATACGTGCCAGAGATGCATGATCCAGAGACTTCAAGTATGTGTGTGGGGCATGTCAGCAGCGCTCGAAGGATCCGATGTCCTTGGCCGGTCTAGCTACAAGAAGTCCGATCCTTTCGTCTGTGTCAATTTTGTTGCATTGGTGCATTATTGCGTACACCTTCGTTGTTATCGATCGCCACTCGCATTCTTCTTCTTCCGGCACTCCTCTTAGACCAAGTGATCATCACAGATTCACATCTAGCGTGCTTTAGTTACTACAAAATCAACTCTCATCAGTTAATTTGACATGTTTCTGTGTCATTCTGTAATATGTCGAGGTATGTATAGTTGTTACCCCAAGTACTTTTGCGGAGCTAGTCTAGTTTTGGACCAGCAGACTACGGCTTTTGCATTCCCACCTAAAAATTGTAACGCAGACGCCAATGCAATTAGTAAGAAGCACCGACCGCTGATGATAACAATGTAACAAATCACGGGTTTTGTTTGGTTTCCACGACGTAACGAAAACCAGAAGGCTGCCATCGACTTCGTTCACCCTGCAGGAGGCAGGAGCTAGCCTCTGCGCCAAGACAAGTGTGCCGTTGCAGTAGCTTATTGCGTTCCCGCTGCAGGGTACGGTGCTTCATGTTTCGTCCTCGGACAATAGAGAGCTTCCTAAAGCGTGCACGCGGCGGCGAGGCGTCTGGTGGCCACTAGTCAGCGGCAGCACGGCCGGCGACAATCCACTACCTGCCTACCTGGCAATGCAACAAACAAAGACGTACAGTGGGTTCCAATGGACTGTGGTGGCGGAGCGGCGCTACGGGCGACGAGGATCCAGTACCTGGCAACAAAGACGGTGGGCGCTACAGGTGAGGCGGATCCAGTACCTGGCAACAAAGACAGTGGGCTCTGAGGACTGCGGCGGCGCGGCACTACGGGAGGCGAGGATCCAGTGCTCAGTGGCTGTTTAGTTTTCAAAATTTTGCAAAATTTTTGAAGATTCTTCGTCATATTAAATTTTTGGAAGCATGCATGAAACATTAAATATAAATAAAAAATAAAACTAATTACACAGTTTAGATGAAATTCACGAGACGAATCTTTTAAACCTAGTTAGACTATGATTGGACACTAATTACTAAATAACAACGAAAATGCTACAATACCATTTCCCAAAAAATTTCGTCAACTAAACAAGGCCTTAGCAACCAAGACTGTGGGCGCCAGACGCCAAAGGAGCCATGGCGGCGTGGCACTACGGGCGGCGACGATGGGGTATCCGGCAACGAAGACGATATATAGGTGCTTTGCTGTTTGCTTAGGCAATTACACAGCCATGGGAGGGCCAACGATTTTGCATGGTATGGTATCTGATTACATGGGATCCGATTGCGGTGGAGGCAGAAACAAATGTAATTTAACGCAAACACTTAACACTGTAAACAAAAGATGATACATAGGACCGACCCAAACACTATCCTAGAGTTATCCTTACCATCGTCAATCACCGACACACACTACTGCAGAAACGTTTTTTAGGGACGGCTCGTAACTCTTTATAGGGACGGTTTGGCCAGCCACCCCTACCCAACCGTCTCTACAAATCATGCATTTGTATGGACGGTTCCCAGGCCGCCCCTACAAATCAATTTGTAGGGGCGGCTCGTGTTACCAGTACCAGCCGCCCCTACAAATCGATTTGTAGGGGCGGCTCATGTTACCAGCCATCCCTACAAATCGATTTGTAGGGGCGGCTGTAGTACCAGCCGTCTATATAATACCTGTTTGTCGGGGCGGTTCAATCTAGAACCGCCCCTACAGTACATTTTCCCGCAAAAAAATTCAAATTTACAATTCAAATTCGACCAGAACACTGTTTGTTTCCGCGTATTTCATCTAGCGTTCGCGTTGCCGAACGCCCCGCCCTTTAGACTACAAGCATAAGAATATTATATAAACTACAATTACAAGTCCAATTCACAAGAATATATACAATCCATCATTAAATATATAAATTCCATAAACATTGTTATCAACGTCCTAGAGCTAGTCTTTCAGTCTCATGAAGGTGTTGGTGCTGAAGATTCTACCTAAGTCAGAATCTCGGTCATGGTAGGCGCCTTTGACATGTACAATCTGGTCCAATATGAAGTTGCAAAGGTCGCCGACAAGCTCTAAGAGTTGGTCATCCTTGTATGGGTCTCTTTTTATTCCTTTCTCTTCTTTCCACTATAAGAGAACAAGTTTTAGTTTAGTATTTCATATAATGTACGAAGTTTTTATACTACGGGTGAATAGGTTCAAACTTACCCTTAAGGGGTGTCTCCTGTAGCACCGGTGTTACTCATCATAGAACATATATAGTATCCACGATGTATATTTTCAGGCTTCTGCTTAGGGCACTGTGTGTTTTGCATATGAAAATGTTAAGTAATGCTTTTGATAGCCATGTAATAGAGTACTGAAGAAGTAAGTTACACTTACCGCACATAGTGTTTTTATAGCCAGCTTTTCCTTCTTTGCTGGATCATGCCTTCCTCGATGATTAGTGACATATAACCTAAATGCCCTGTTCGAATTATTTTAGCAAATACAACTTATTAGTATCCAAAAGTGAACGTTACAAATATGTATACAAACATATAAGCTAATGAGGATTGTCGATATGTATATGTCTTGAGAATCGATATGAAGTCTTTGTATGTCACCGGGTCTCTATCTATTGAATCAAAGACCCTTGCCATGCTCCTCCCGACATCGACGGCTATACAAATCCAGTGGTTGCTGCATGGATTTAATCATAGAACTAGATAAGCTCTTTTGCATCGAATAAAATATATCGAACAAAACTTTAAGTATAGAATTGAACTTACTCGAAGTTGTATGGTAGCCATATAGTAGAGTGTTGTTGGAGAGTTTTGAAAGCCAGGGCAATGTATGCCGCAACCTTAAGGGACTCTTCCCTTAGTTTCGCCGTACGGATGTGCTCTTTCTCCTGAATAGTCTTTGCAGCAGCTAGCTCTTTGGCATCCAGTTTCCACTGTTTAGGGTAATTAAAATTTATTTGGGCTATAGCTTGAGGGTCTATATACCCGGCTTTCACACTTGGTATTTGTTTGACAATATGCACTTGCATTCTACAAATCACGGCATGGGTTAGTTACAACAAAATTCAAAGATTACATTCATATCATATCGGGAGGACAAGGACTTACAGGCACCACGTGCGAATTAGATTCATCTCTATTGCTCCCAGGTGAAAGCATGTCTGCATGTCATTGAAGTCAAAGACAAATTTCCCAGCTGTCCAAATGTGCCGGTGGGGAAGCATGCTTGTATGAGGTCTATGCTCGTTGGGAGAACACGCAAGTACCAATCATGGAACCTTCTCATTTCAAGTGGTAGGCGCTGGATGTCCCGGTTTAGTAGAAAGGGCTTGCCTCTTTCATATGTTTTCAGGCAATCCTTTGACCATTTGATGGCATCAACATTTGGATACTGCTTTGCAATTTGGTGGAGTTTGCTAGTGACGTCCTCCTCAGAACACCGTGATGGGACTTTTTTTTAACTTGGTTCTCAGGCTTGAACTGGTCATGGGAATACCACTTGGACACCGACGAAACATCTTTCATCAGAACATAAACTGGCCTTATGGTGATTGGATGCTTCTTTCGAAGTTCCCATTCAGGCACGTCCTCATCTTCTTGTGCATCACCTTGTTCAGGAGGCACTCATTGTTCATGTATCGGCTGTGCTTGTTGAGAAGACTGTGGCATCTCATCATGCACTTGCTCGGTACGAGCTGGAGAAGGTTGTGGCATCTCATCAGACACATGCTCACTAGGAGGTGGGGAAGAATGTGGCATCTCAGGAATGTGGTGGTCACGAGACGGTGAAAATATCTCCCCAACCTCAACAACTCGCTCTAAATTTGGGAGAGGGGGAGGTGGCGAAGAAGCAGTCAATATAATGTCCCGTTTGTGCCAGAGGATGAACTGCCCCATAACGTCTCCGAGTAACACCATCCCCTCGGGAGTTGCGTAGTCTATCCTCCACTGCATGAACTTGGGCTTCACGGTATGCACCTCGACCCTAGTGTAGTCCGGTGGTATCTTATTATTGTGGTGTAAGCCATCGGGAGGATGTGCCACACCCATTGCCACCTCCATCACAGTGTTTTGCCGGCCACTGAGAAACACCAAGGTGCAACTAGTTGGTTCCCATATGCGATCGACGGGGGTTGTGGCTGCAGTGGAACCTTGGTTGCTAGGAACTTTCGGAGGGCTACCAACTAATGCTAGTTCTTCCGGCGGTGTCACTAATATCCGTGGCTCCGTAGACAGTCCTTGCTCCTCCAGCGCCTTCGCAACTAGAGCCTTCACTTGGAGATTAAGATTAGTCTCCTGGTCTCTACCATGTTTCTTATATATGTGCCAGTCCTCTTCGAATCCTTGCTTCCAGGTCGTCCTTTTCCCTAGCCCCCTGGTGCGGCCTGTGTGCTCCTTGTTTCCCAAGCCAAGGCTAAGCTCATCCGTCTCTCTGGAAGGATTGAATGAGCCCTTCTCCTTGTCTTCAGCATATTTCAATATCCTTGATACTGCCTCTTGGGTCTTCGGCTTATCAAACTTAAGATTACCGCCGGATGATTCTGTACTCCTCGCATATATCCAATTCTTTGAGTGTACCTTCAAATTTGTCACATCGATATTCTCAACAGCTGCGGTCTCTTCGTCCATCTTCCTAAACTGCTCTTCCTTGGCATAGTAGCCACCGGGGCCTAGATGATGGTGATGTTTGTTCCTCTTCGCTAGCTCGGTGTTACGGGCACTGAGCTTCAATGCCTCTGGTGAAGTCTTTTGAGCCACGAGCTCCTCTCATTGACTAGGAGTTATTTTACCGAACTTGTTGAAGGGAGTTAACCCCTTTTGGATATACTTCGTGTTGAGCTCCGACCTCCAACGTCGAAATGACTCTCCCATCATCCTGAAAGCATTTTTTACCAGTTCGTGCTTACCCTCCAGAAATCTAAAATTGAGCTTTAGCTGCCTATCCCATAGTGCATTCTTTGTGTTCTCTGGTACCTCTTTCTAGTTAGGGATTGCTGGGTTCAATTTATCTCTTACTAGGGCCCCGATCGCATTACGAAATCGTCCTCTTAATTCCTTCGGCTCAAGGATCTCCCCTGCTAGCTCGACCTCCATTATCATATAGCATGCCTTATCTGGATATAGATTTCCTTTTCTATCCCCTCATTTCCTCTTAGGCTTGGTAGTCGTGGTTGTGTCTTGAGGTTGTGGAGCAGAGGCATCGTGATTCGTTTATGTGGCTGTTGCCTCTGCTCTCCTTTCCTCTACTCCATCTTGTCCAGCGAGATGTCGCGGACGTCGACGTCGTCTTTTCTGAGTTTCAGGAGGGACCTATATATACGATAGGTCAAAGTGTTAGCAGAGGTAACACAACCAAAGCTTTAGTAAAATTTACAAACTAAGGCTTTTTCCCTACCTCCTCGTTCAGGTCAAAATCCTTGTCCAAATCTTCCTCTGTTGGCCTCCTTCTGGCTTCACATGGGAAAGGATTCTCGGGACTTACATATCCCTCTTCTGAGTCCTCCTCATCATCATCATCAACTTGTTCGCCTTCAGCAGCCTCTCCTACTCTTCCTTCTGCTTCCTCTTCCTCCTCGTCACACTGCTCCTGAGTAAGCATCACTTCTAGATCCTTTTCTACCTCGTTATCGAACTGTTCCTGAGTAAGCTGGTCCTCTAGTGCTTGCTCCTCATAGGTTGACTACTCATCATGCTCGGGGCATCGGGCTGCACTGTCTGGTGTCCACGACATTATTTTGCGCTTTGTTCTAATAGATGCAAGAAAGTGTGCTTTAGGTACGCGAGAAGGTATAAAAAATCAAAAAGGTCTATAAACCAAAGTAGTCCTATAAAACAATAATATATCAAAAAAACGAGAAGTAGTAGTAGTAGAGGCCTCAAAAACATGTCAATCATCATCTGATCTTGAACTTGGAGCATAAGGCATCATAACAGAGAAGAGAGGAGAAGGTAATGTAGGGGCGGCTGCTAATGATGCCAAGTTTATCACAAGTTCTTGATCATCAGCTCATATTCCATATAATGTATGGACTTAGACAATTTCATCATCGGCAAAACAAAGGAGAGGAGAGGAGAGGGGAGATTTGGCAAAAAAAGCAACAGCTGCTTAACAAACATAGAGAGGAAAAGGTGTAAAAAAAGCAGTTGCTGCTTCCCAAACATAGAGGATAGGAGTTGACTGCTGCCACATGGTTGGAAGACCCCTGCAGATCAAAATCTGGTAACTTAGATGTGGTAAATAATGGATTAGAGTAGAGGAGGAGTAATAGTAGAGGAGTAGAGTAGAGGAGGAGTAGAGAAGTGTAGCAGCCAGTAGTTAAGAGCAGCAGCCACTTAGTAGTATAGGGAAGTGAGTAGAGTAGCAGCCAGCAGCTAGGGAAGAGAGTAGAGTAGCAGCTAGCTAGTAGTAGTAGGAGTAGCTAGCAGTAGCAAGTAGAGTAGTAGTAGTTCAGTAGCAAGTAGAGTAGTAGTAATTCAGTAGAGTAGAGTTAGAAGACCGCAAAAGAGGTAGAGACATAATACAGAGTCAAAAAATGAGAGAGAAGAGTAAAAAATCAGTAAGCAGCAGCAGTAGTTAAGTAGAGTCAACAGAGTGAGGTAGAGACATAGCAGCAACAGTAGTTAAGTAGAGTCAAAAAATTCAGTAAGTAGTGGGCAAGCAAGCACAACAAGCAGCCACCACCTCAGGCATTTTAAATTTGCAGAGAGTAGAAAAATGAGAGAAGAGCAGTTGGAACAACACTTAGTAATACAGAGTAGAGAGAAGAGTAGTAGTAGTAGTAGTTCAATAGAGTAGTAGTAGTTTAGTACAGTAGGCAAGTGAATACACATGCATGCAAACTGATACAATGAGTTGTAGTAGTAGTAGTAGTAGTTCAGTAGAGTAGTAGTAGTAGCCAGCAGCTAGCAGTATCAACACACATGCATGCAAACTGCTACAACCAATATAGCTTAGGCAAGTGAAATCAACTAATAAATAAATAAAACTACTTGCAATCTAAAAAGATGACCAAAATTCATGCAAATGACAAAGTTCAGAACCTAAGCTAACTGCATGTGCTTGCTGCCACCACTGAACAAAGGAGGAACAAGCTGAGTGCCTGCACCTTAATTAGCTAATGGGAATCCCTGAACTTTGTTTGACTAATGACATGACCAGCGGGAGCAAATAGCTTAACTAGTAACCAAACACCTTATTACAAGTACTGGTGTACCACACTTTCATTTAGATTTTAGAGACTATATTAACAAACAAAAGACATTAATGGGTCCATTATATTTTAACAACATGGGTCCACATTTCAATCAATGAAGAAAAGGCGTTAATTGCTTAACCAATCAGACCCATAGCAACCTTCTGGACACATAACCGAACATTCTAAGAGGAAACTGAAGGGTTTTGTCTTCTATTTTTAAGCAGCAAATTGTGGATATTGACAGGAAGAGATAAAAATATAGAGACAACAGATCTTCTAAACGTCATTAATGCATTGCTTCTAAATATGATTCGTAGTGGCTAGTAACATTCAAAGTCATATCAATACAACGATGAAAATGCTAACATAGGTTGTATTGATTTTATTTATCATACAAACTATCGAATGATAAACTTACAGCGGACATTCATCTCATAAATATATTAAAGCGTGAAAAGTTTAATAGCTCTAGCTAACCAGTTCCAAAACAAGATAAGTAGACTCTTTCATAACTATAGTATGTTATGTTCCATTAATTAATACTCATATTTCACCCTGCTCTTGCAATTAAATACATCAAGACTAGAGAAGGCAAAATTAGAACTCACTTGACCAAATTAAGTGTTGAATCAGCCAGTTTAGCTTATTCATTCAAACTTAAAAGGCTATCTAGGTGCATTTTCACAGTGTGATAAAATTTTAGACAGCATGGAACTGCTGCTGCTAATAAACCTATTTGGTCTCTGAGAACCTAACTGTAAAAGTTTCATGCAACTGATCGCGACACAGTAGCTAGGGTTAGCTGTTCCTGGTTAAGTACACCACTCTGAATAACCAAGTCCAATTAAAAGATCTCTCCTTCAGCATAATTTCAGATAAAATAAGTATCTTCCCAGCGGACCAAACCTTCTACAATCAAAATAAACTTTATGAAGTAGTTAACACCTGCTATAGACATTTCTCACAACCAAACTATCAAATTTTATTTAAAACAGTGCAAAATTTCTCTTTTGGCAAGAAAAAATGATTCAGATGCTTAGTCCAGTTATATAGTGACCACTAGACTGTAAAAACTTTCATTCAGTTAATATCTATGTTGAAATGTATGTTATCTAGCTAGTAGAAATAATAGATGTTATGAGATGATGTTAAATCCATATGATATATTGATATAAACATGGATGCTTATCAAGACACAACCAAAAGATAATAACACTTGAGTCATCTAATGATAGAGATTGTCACAATCGAAAACCAGTATACTAATCTAGGTTCATAGAGCATAAATCTTGCTGTTGTTCGTTCCATTGCATAAATGCATAGAAAAATCATCTCCAGCTTGATGCAGCTCATCTCTAAGCATAATCAATTCATCATTATTAGTATCTCCTGCACTCTAAGCTATGGATTGATAGGCTATATATATCTGCCATGTTGTCTTTGTTTAGAGGAGCAATGCCTGGCATCTCGATCATCTTGTCATGCTAGCTGTTCAGTGAATGGGATGCAAAGGTGGTAGCCACCTAATTGTCCCCAATTGGCACATAAACTAGATTCGACAGTAGACATAGAAGCACACACATGACACATGCATCAACCATGAGAAAAACAGGATCCTACAAAAACTAAGTCACCAGTCTTAGTCGATCTATATCTATAGGACTCGAGAAAAGCAACAATCACAAGGGCATTTCCGCTTGCACCGGAACCAAACACCACACCGAATTTGCTTTTAAGTAAATAAATAAACTATCACAGAGACAACAAGGTTGATTAACACAAAGCCTAATTAACTCATGGTGGATCCGAATTACCTATCAGGTGTAGGGGAAGCTGTGGAGGAGCGCGGACACCGGTGGAGGTGCGCGTAGGCTGCCTGCCGTTGGAGGTGTGGACGCTAGGGAAGGAGTGCAGACGCCGGAGAGCTTGGGCACCGTGGCCGCTCGCCATGGGAGGGAGCACGGACGCCGACGCACCTGGGCCACGGGAGGGCGGGGAGCAGGCCCACGGCACCTCAAGGTCGAAAACCCTAGCGCCGCCGGAGATGGGGCGCGCGGGTGCGGGGAAAGGGCGCGGGCGTCGGGAGAGGTCTGGGGGTGCGGAGAGGGGGCGCGGGCGTCGGGACAGGTCCGGGAGGTGGCGTCGGCGGGGCGCTGGGGAAAAAGTGGGCAGCCTGACGGCGTCGGAGGAAGAAGAGAGCGCCCAACAGGTTAACAGTCGTGTGCCCTTGTATTTATACTCAGGACGATTTCTAGGGGCGGTTCCTGATCCAACCGCCCCTACAAATATTTTCAATTTTTTAAAATTATTAATTCTGTATTTTTTATATCACAAAAACACAAAGTAATATAAAAACAATTGTATATATGCACAAATATAATATTTTGTATTATTCTATATATGCAGAAATATATATATAAACAATTGTAGTCAAAACAATATAGAAAATAAAAAAACAAAATTAAAATTTTGAATTTTAAAACTTCGACTACAATTTTATGACATTAAATGAAATAAAATGAAAATATTGTAAACATAAAAGTTGTATAACTCATAACATGTACAACTTTTATTTTGGTCATCTTGTCATGTGACTTTGTTTGAACGATTCAAAATTGAAATTCAAACAATTTCAACTTGAAATAATATTTTGAAAGAGTAAATGATTTCAGATGAAAAACTCATGAATACCAAAGTTGTATAACTCATCAATATGTACAACTTTTATTTTGATCATATTTTTATTTGACCAAATTTGAATAGTTGAAATTTTGAATTTCAATAAATGGAAACTTCAAACAAGATTTTGAAACCTTAAATGATTTCAACAATAAAAGTCGTGAACATAAAAGTTGTTGAACTCATCACTATCTATAACTTTTATTTTGGTCACTTCTTCATGTGATAAAGTATTAGTAAACATTGTTCATAAATTCACATACGACTTATAGTTTCACGAACTATACGAGAAATATGTTGATTTGTGAACAATGTTTACTATCACTTTGTCAGATGAAGAAATGATCAAAATAAAAGTTGTAGATCTGGATGAGTTATACCACTTTGGTATTCATTACTTTTTCAGCTGAAATCATTTAATGGTTGAAAATCTCGTTCGAACTTGTCAATTTTTTAAATTTGAAAATTTGAAGTGCTCAAACTTTGTCAAATGAAAAGAACGACAAAATCAACACACTAACTTGATAGGGCAAGATTTTAGAAAATTTTAGGAAAAAATCATCATATTTGGAGTTAGTATGAGGGAGAAAGACTAGTTACAAATTTTACCCAGAGATTAAAAAGAAAAATCACAACTGTTCATGATGATCAATGATGAACAAGTGTGATTTTTCTTTTTAATCTGTGGCTGAAACTTGTAACTAGTTTTTCTCCCTCATACTAACTCCAAATGTGCTAGTTTTTTTCCTAAAATTTTCTAAAATCATGCTCTATCATTTTAGTCTAGTCATATATCTTTGTCAAGAATTTTGAATAATTCAAATTTTGAATTTCAGAAAATGACAGCTTCAAACCTGATTTTCAAACACTAAATGATTTCAGCTGTAAAGGTGATGAATATAAAAGTTGTATAACTCGTCAAGATCTCCTACTTTTATTTTGGTTATTTCTTTATTTCATAAAGTGTTAAGTGATTTCATAAAGTTTTAGTAGTAATAGAGTGGATGTTCAAATAGATTTATTTAGATATTGCAAAGGGTAGTCTCACACACATTCATAAATGTAGTCTCACACACATACAAAAATATATAGTCTTACACACATACATAAATATGTAGTCTCACATGCATGCATAAATGATGTCTTACAAACACACACTTACACAAACACTCCACGTTCAACAACTAGTTAGCCTGCTGTAATGACTTTTAGGTACTCTTGACAGCACTCGATGACTTCTTTAGTACTGTAACCCTGTATCATGGAGCCCTCTGGGTATGCTCAATTATGCACGTATCGACTTAGAACCGACATGAACCGCTCATAGGACCACATTTCATGAAAGTAGCAAGGGCCCAGCGTCTGTATCTGAAGAACCATGTGAATCATGAGATGTGGCATTATATCAAAAAAAGCAGGAGGTAAACACATCTCTAGTTGGTTTTGTGTCTCCACCACAAATTCATGTAGGTCACTCAGCTCTTGCTTGCCAATCGTCTTCTATGAGATATTCGAAAAGAAGTAGCACATGCGGGTGATGGCCATTTTCAAGAACTCTGGCTTTATAGCCCTGATTGCAATAGGTAGAAACACTGTCAGCATCACATGACAATCGTGAGCCTTGCAGTGTGTTATTGACAAGTCCTTCATGCTTCTTCACATTTGCTGAAAACCCAATCAGTACTTTGACCCCCCCTCAGGAAAGTGCATATAATTCTCTTCTCGTCTGGTGCTAGGTTGAAGCATACCACGGGCAGAGTGTATTTTCCATTAGCCTCAGGTACCGGGTGAAGCTGTGGCATCACGTTTAGCTGCACCATGTCTTTCCATGCTTTCAGACCATCCTTTGACTTGCCTGTATCCATCAAGGTAGCAATGAGACTCTCAAAGACATTCTTCTACACGTGCGTAGCATCAATGGCATGGGGGACCTCCAAGTCTAGCCAATAAGGCAGATACTGAAAGAAGATCGATTGTTTCTTGAAAGGTACACCTTCGGCAAGAGGTGTGCTTCTATCTCTGTTTGTCCCATCTGGATTCTTCTTTCCATAGACGACGCATATGTTTTTCATCATTCTGTACACGTGTTCTCTGTTATGACGTCTCTCCAGAGGGGGTTCAATCTCCAAGCGTTGTCATAAAATCTAAAGAACAATTTGCTGTGGTACTTGTGACTTGTCTTTAAGAAGCGTCGGTTCCTTAGATAAACTATCTTCTTGGATGCATCTAGGTACACCCATGTAGTACCATCCAAGCAAACCAATCATCCCGTCTTTCCTTTGATCTATCCAGACAAAACAAACAGCGCGGGGTAATCATTGGTAGTAACAAATATTATTGCTCAACATATGAAGTCATCCTTTCGGAACGCATCGTACATCTGCTCCCCAAGCCTCCATAGCCTCTCCATTTCTTGCATCAAAGGCTCGAGGAACACGTCTATTTCAATGCCTGGTTGTTTAGGGCCAGAAATAAGAATAGTGAGGAGAAGGTACTTTCTCTTCTAACACAACCATGTTGGGATGTTGTACATGGTCAAGATCACTGGCCAAGTGCTGTGGTCGCTCATCCTCTCATTGAAGGGATTCATTCCATCGGTGCTCAAGCCAAACCGTACATTCCTTGGGTCATCGCTGAATTCTTTGTGCTTCTCATCAAACCTTTGCCACTGACTACAATCAGCCGGGTGTGCAATCTTATCATCATCCACCTTGCGCTCATCATCCCACCATGTCATGAGTGTGGCTTCTTTAGGGTTTAGGAAGATACGTCTCAAGCGGTCGGTCACTGGCAGGTACCACATTACCAAGGCAGGAATTCTTCTCTGCTTTGCATCGTTGCCAAATGGAGTGTCCTCTAAGGGCTGAGATTCTTGCACCACCTTTTTTGTACCCTTCTTATTCCTCTTTTTCCTCGTGGAGGCTTCGTCCCCACCGTAAAGGTCATTGTTCTTGTACCGGCTGGACCCACACCGGGGACATTTATCCAGTGACTTGAACATTTTGCCACGAAAAAAGTATACAGTGGTTGGGGCATGCATGGTTTTTTTCAACCCCCATTGTCAATGGACTTATGACCTTCTTCGCTTGGTATGTGTTGGCGGGAACTAAGTTTGGTTGTGGCAGCACCCATGATAGGAGATGCAATAGATCATTGAAACTACAGTCTGACCAGCCGTACTTAGCCTTCAGGATGAGCAGCTCAAGCACAAAACGTAGCAATGTCCAATGTATCGGACAGCCCATTTCAACACCATACACAGTCTCCTTCGATGCTTTTGTCACCCTTTCCAAATTTCTAGACCTTTCGGGCTATTTAGTAAATTCTCTAGTCCAAGGGCTCGAATCATGTCCTCCAAATCATCTTCATCCCCGACATGTGCTCCACCATCATTATTGGCACCACCTTCATCGTTACCATCCCAACCACCAGCATCACCACCTTGTTCATTGCCAAACTCGAAATCCATTCGTGCATCAAGCTCTGCTGAATATTGGGACATGGATTCTATGGTTTCGTCGTCGTATTCCTCCTCATCCTCGTCGTTAACAGTAACCGTTTCACCATGATGAATCCATACTGTGTAGTCCTCAACAAATCCTTGCATAATCAGATGTGATCTGATGATAGTCACATCTGTCCATGCCATACGGTTCTTGTAATCACATCTGTCCATGCCATACGGTTCTTGTAATCTTTACAGGGACAAATAATTGTATCCTTATTCTCTTTCAATGTCGTTGCATGCTTCTTTGTGGCTTCAATAAATTTATCCACCTCTTCATGGAAACATGCCTTGAACCTTAACGAACCATACATCCAAGAGTTCCTGTACTCCATCTTTTACAACAACAACAACAAAACAAACATTAAAGGACTACTTATTCAGATATATATAAAAATGAATAAAATTAATAATTACTTGAGAATAACTATATATACTTCAGATATATGAATATAAATCTAATATAATTACATGAAGCATACAAACACACCATGGTAGAGAAAAATAAATTAATGACCCATTTATCCATAAATAATTAAAATACATATTTATTGATTACAATAAACAATTTCAAAGACAACAATTAGCAACAATTATACTTTACCCAATATCTTTCATACAAACCCTAGTCCAATTTTATCAAACATAAATTTATAAAAACAAAATTAATAAAAAAATCAAACCCTAGATCTAGATCTACATGCACATGAAACATGCATAAAACTAACTAATTGTTCACTAAAATCAAGAGACATGGACCAAATAAGGGTATGATCTTGTTCCCCTCCCTAATTTACCCTAGTACATTTAAAACTTGGGTCTAATTTGCTTCATAAGTAGCTCAAGCACCATAGAAGAGAGAGAAAAACAAAACTTTAATTACTCACTGACCAACCATTAAAACTTCAAAAAAAGTGTGGAATAGCATTTTCTTACCTTCTACAACCTCTCCACCAAAGGATTTGAGACCAAAACCTTCTCCCCTTAGTAGAATAATTTTTGGGAGGTGTCCAAGGCCTCCCCACCTTTTTTTCACGGGTTGGAGTGAGTGACCCGAGGAGGAAGAAGGTGCTGCAGTTGTTTTATATGTGGGTTATTTGTAGGGGCGGCTGGTGATTGAGCCACCCCTACAAATCGGTGGTATTTATACGGGGGTATTTGTAGGGGCGGCTCAATCACCAGCCGCCCCTACAAATAGCAACGCCGGGGGTGGCTGGTGAGTGAGCCGCTCCTACAAATCAGACCTAGTTGTAGGGGCGGCTCGTATCACTAGCCGCCCCTGTTGTTCTATTTGTAGGGGCGGCTCCATCACCAGCCGTCCCTACAAAAAATTCATCCCGTTGCTAAAAATCATTTTTTACGTAGTGACAAACGCTATCCTAGAGTTATCCTTATTGTCGTCGTCGATCACCAGATCAGATATACCCAATAACCAGTCAAAATTAAATATTCGGTTTGCTTCAAATTCAAATTTCAATATATATTCAAAAATATTTTTTAGAAGAGGGTTAACAAAAAAAATTATTACCTCGACAACCAAATTACTCAGTTATTACAAGCACCTATCAATCTGATAAAATTATTTAGCATAATTACATCACAAAGGGCTCGATACAAAAATAAAACCATCTTATCCCCATGCACTTCTTATCATTTTCCTTTGCTAATTCAATGGAATAACTTTGTTGGTCTGTGTTTCAAATTTATGCCATGTACTAGTATAGAAACAGTTTTTGCTGACGCTTGTTTTTTTTTCACAGGGGGCTCATAAAGAGCAGACACCTGTAGAAACAAATGTGTGGCCCAACGGCTATGAAACGCCATTATAGATACAACTACATATGACTATGTGTGCTGCCTCATAGTAGTACGCAAGCTGTGAACTATATGCCTTTCACAATCACCTACTAATGCCACAATCTTGAGCAGCATGTTTCAACTCGAGTGTATATATCATCCATATCATCTTGTATTATTTCACATGTCTATGTTTGTATGATCAGTATCTTTCCTGGCATTTCGATTCTTGACATAGCCAGAGGTTATGGTTTCACCATCTTAACCAAAAGGTCTATATTGCTTTCTAGTTGTTGACGTGAATTCTGGTCACACACCTCGAATGCTAGATTCCACGTGTCACGCAACGTGGCGGCTCCTAGCGAGCCCCGAAACCCGACCTAGCCGACTTTGGCAGGGCAAGCCACAAAAACCCACAAATGTCTCCCGGTAAGACCCATCGGGGAGGCGCGCTTGGGGTTAACCTAGGATTGGCAAGACCACCTAGATCGTCCACGAATTTCATGGAGAGAAGCACAAAACATCAGTGTATGGAGGGTTGGGAAAGCTACGGTGTGAAGAAGATAAAAAGTAAGGTAGAATGTTTTTGATCAATTCGATACCTTAGTCGATCATGGACCTCTTATATATCTCGAGGGGTTAGTCCTATCCAAATTTTAACTAATAAATTGTCCTTGTTGTGAATTATGTTTATTGCATAGGGATGACTTCATGTTGTTCAGTTAATAAGAAACCTTGATAAGTGTTCTGCGAAGCTTGAAGGCCGAAGACGAGAACAAAGAAATGAAGTTGGAGGCAGAGATCCGAAGGTGATTGGTCCACCTCGCAACGAAGCGAAGCTAAAGACAATACGTCGAATGTAATCAACCCACTTTGCGGTGAAGCGAAGTCGAAGGCGAACGGAACGAAGCCATCTTGGGCTCATGAAGACTCGACCCAAAGACTCGTCTCGTGAAGCCTGATAGATGAAGTAGAAATGTAATATCGGCTATGTAATGACCAAATTGCCCTCAGATGTAAGGAAAGCTTTGATTGTTCATAAGAATCACTCTAGGGGCATAATAGAGATTGTATTAGGATTAATGAAGGCTCCATCCTCTATAATATCCCCTAAGATGTACTTTTTCGGACATGAAGTATTTATTCAATTTAGTTAAACTCATTGTCTGGTGCTTGAGTGTGATTCACCCTACACAACACTAAAAATTTATGCCATAATTAAGTTATGTTGTGTTATTTTCGCACTAGGCTAATTTTGTTTAATAAGGGTAAAGGTAGATAATTGAGAAGCAAGTAAAGGGGTATTTTTTTTGTTGAATATTCATAATGGTAATAGTGTGAAATTTTTAAATAGGTACTTCCTCCATCCACAAAAGAATGCAATTCTCATATTTCGAGAAGTCTAGTTTCAACTTTGACTAAAATTTTATGAAAATGTAGTAACACCCATGAGACAAAATAAGTATAATTAGATTAGTTATAGAATATATTTTCATAATAAATTTATTTTGAGACATAAATGCTAATAATATTTACTATAAACTTGGTCAAAGTTGGACAAGTTTGACTGGCACGTTTCCCATAATTACATTCTTTTCTGGATGGAGGGAGTATATGGTCTTTGGGAGGCATTTTTTCATTGATAACAATGGCTAGGAATTTCTAATAAGGGTATAGCGCTATTTTGGTTAACTTTTTGTAAGTAGATATATAAAAACTCAGACTACGGGGGATAGCATGCATCCCCGAGCATTTCGCATTAAGGTAGATGACTTTTTACCCAGTTCGACAAAACTCCAGAACCTCGTACCCTGCCAGCACACAGGGTCCCGTTACCCTCACTACTAGAAATATCCACTTCTATGATGAAAATCTTAATGACGAATCCAAAATCATTATAAAAATCACTTTTTATCACGAATATTTCGGTTTTGTCATAAATCATCGGTGACATCCTCGAACCCCCTTTTTCTATGATGAAATCAAACATCGTCACAAAAAATGTCATAGAACATGTCGGGGACCAATACTAGGGTACCCAAAAAGGAGGAGCTAATGGTCATCAACATCGATTCATCCGAGCAGTCAAGAGCGCGACTACAGCTCCAACCGACCCCTAGGCGCGCAGCTCTGCCGAAGGGTCGGGCTCCGTCTCGCCCGAACCTGAGGCCGTGGGCTCCGCCTCGCCCGACCCTGAGGCCATAGGCTCCACCTCACCTGACCCAAGGCCATGGGCTCCGCCTCACCCGACCCCAAGGCCATAGACTCCGCCTCGCCTGACCCTGAGGTCGTGGGCTCCATCTTGCCCGACCCCGAGGCCGCGGGCTTCACCTCACCTGACCTCTAGGTCGGGGGCTCCGTCTTGCCTGGCCTCTGAATCGGGGGCTCCGTCTCGCTCAACCCCTCAAGCACGGCTCCTAACGGAAGCCCATACCACCGCCAACCACTACGGGCCAGATAACACAACCCAAGGTCAAACTTCTGACATCGTGGAGGGAGCGGGCACATCTCAACATAACTTGTGCCTGCGACATGTCACTCCAGTGACATCACATCATCAACAGTGATGGACGTGTGGTCACTATGCTGCCTACTCCCTGTACGGTCGCTGACCAGCACGCTGGTTCGTCGCGTCACCCGCCGGGGCAGAATGGGACGTCATGATCTGCTGACAACGCCAGGGTGTGGCATCAGCGGCGAATAGGCGCTCGGTGTGGAGCCATCCCTGTCACCATCTGTAGTGTTGGCGGGACCTGCACAAAGGAAAAGAAAGGCCCAACGGTCTTGGAAGCCTTCCTCTCCTTGCCTCTTCTCCCTCTTTCTCTCTGTGTAACCTGCTCTTCCCCTTCGTCTATAAAAGGGGAAGCAGGACGTCCCTGGAAGGGGGCGGTTCACCACTCTACATGGTTGTAGACATCAAAACACATGCCCTAACATGCCATAGGAGCACACGCACACCAGAGACTTGGGACATGTCTCTCTCTCGCTTGTTTGTAACCCCTATTATAAACTTTCAATGCTAGTAACACGAGCAGCAGTGACAAACTAGACGTAGGGACTTTCTGCCCAAACCAGTATAAACCTCGTGTCCTCTGAGCACACCATTCGAGCCAGACATGCAATACTAGAAATTTACTTGTCGGTAGTAACTCAAAACACCGACAGTTGGCACGCCTGGTAGGGGCTTTTTGCGCGTCTCGACATCCACATCAGGCCTCGGATGGCTAGTCATGGTGTCAGCTGGGTCCTGGGCATGCATGTGCGCTTTAGGAACCTAGACTTCATCGTCATGAAGGAGGGAGAGTTGATGCAGGCTCCCATCGCCGTCTAAACTCTCCACTCGGCCAGCCTCGACACGATCGCTGAGGCGCTTGAGAAGCTGCAACTGCACGCACCAGAGGCCCACGCCCCCAGGTGCGATCAGCTCCTCGGCTTCAACTACGGGAGGCTAGAGCGCTAGCTCAGTGCATTCCTAGGACCCCAACTGTCCTGGGAGGACCTGGATTGCCTCGCCTTCTCCTTCACCAACGTCGTGACACAACTAGCTGGGGGAGAGCCGCTCTCCTCAGAATACCTCATCCAGAGCGCCCCGACAGCGTTCCTGTCCGGTTTCCGCAACACCGCAGAGACCGTTGGACACCTTGTGGCGCAACGCACGCCTCCATCCCCCGCGAACGACGAGTTCATGGGGACGACCAAATATGTCATGAAATCTTTCCACGACCTCCTTGCGGGAGAATCGGGGTCGCCCTCTGACTCTGACTCCAGCAGGGGGAGCCACCACCCTTCTTGTGAATGTTTCATGGTAGGTACCCCCGAAGGATAGATCAAAAGCATCCATGAGGGAGAGGCTACCCTAACGAATGACCTCGATGACGAGGTAGAGGGGGATGCAGGGCCCCACCTCGCCTATGGGTAGAGTAGCTAAAGGCTCGGCACCAAGAGATCGAGGAAGCACGACTCTAGCTTGAGCAGGAATGCGCTGAGCTCGAGCGAGAGATCAAGTGCCACGGAGACAGTGGGCGCGCGCTCGCCATGGCCCGCGACGTGAACCAGAGAATCATCGAGGGCGACGAAGGCCTCCCACACTTCACTCGAGCAAGCTAGAACATCGCTACTGCTGCGGCCTTGTTCTGGGGGCTCTCAAGGCCCACGACGCCCGAGGATGGTCTAGCCCATTGTGAGATTCGCACGCTACTCGAGCGTGCGGCGATGCAGCAGGCCGAGAGCTCACTATCCCGATGACGTGAGCTCGACACCAGCCAGCGTGTGCCCTTAGAGCGACCCAACATGGTCGTGTCAGTCCACTAGGCATAACAATGTGGTAGGCCACGCGTCGCGGTCGTGGTTCATGAGCGTCTCAGTCTTCATCGTGACGCGCGCGATATCCTCGACGCCCATAGACGTACCTACAGCGATGCAAAGGAGGGGCAAGCCACGGCTACCACCCTCATCATGGAGGACGCTATGATAGCGGTGATGATTGAAGCTCGAACCCTGACTTGCCGGGACCTCAGGCATTTGGTCGACACATCCTCAACGCCGTCTTTCCATCATGGTACCGATCGCCGACCAACATCCCAAAATACTCTAGGGAAAAAAACCTCGGACTATGGCTCGAGGATTACCAGCTTGCTTGCCAAGCCGATGGAGCGGATAATGATGATTTCATTATCCGCAACCTTCCATTTTTGCTGGCCGATTCAGCGTGAACATGGTTGGAACACCTTCTGCCCAACAAAATCCAAAGTTGGGCCGACCTAAAGGAGATCTTCATGGGAAACTGTCAGGGCACGTACAGGCATCCTGGGAACCCATGAGATCTAAAAAACTAACGACAGAAGGCTAGGGAAACCCTTTGTGGGTACATCCAGTGCTTCTCCTGGCAGTACAACGAGCTGCCAGCGTCGTCGACATCGACGTCATGGGAGCTTTCCTATCTAGGACCACCTGCGAGTCCCTGGTCCATAAGCTGGGACGTAAGGGCCCGTGAACCACCAAGGAGCTCCTCGACATTGCCACCAGCCACGCCTCGGGCGAGGATGCGGTCAGAGCGATCTTTGATCGCCTCAAGGGAAAGGCAAAACAGGACAAGGTGCCTCCAACCATCCCAACAGGAAGAAGAACAAGCAGTGGCACGAGGGCTGGCTCGTGGCCACCGTTGACCGCAAGGGCGGTCGGAAGCCCGCTGAGGGTACCCCGGACCACTTTGAGAAGCTGCTCGAAGGGCCATGCCTAAACCATGCCTTCCCCATCAAGCATCTATATAAGGACTGTGACCTCATAAAGCGGTTCTTGTCTAGAGGCTCCATCAAGGGGGAGCATAGGATGGACCCTAAGCCGACCACGGACAGCGCCGAGGGGAAGGATAGTGGATTTTTGACACTGGATGGCTGCCTCATGATCTTCAGAGGGTCGGTGGCCTATGACTCCAAGTGCCACCAGAAGCTTGCACACCGCAAGCTCTATATGGCCGAGCTAGCCACGCCTTCCTTCCTCTGATGGTCGGAGTCCTTCATGACCTTTGATCGGACCGACCACCCAGAAATTGTCCTATAGCCGGGACAATATCCGCTCGTGGTTGACCTGATCATCGGCATGAAGCGGCTCACCAAGGTGTTGATGGATGGAGGCAGCAGCCTTAACATCATGTACGCTAAAATGCTCGACGTCATGGGCATCGACCGAGTGCGCATTTGGCCGACCGGGGTGCCTTTTCACTGCATCGTGCCAGGAAAGCAGGCCATGCCACTTAGGCAGATCGATCTACCCATCACCTTTGGGGATCTGACCAATTATAGGACGGAGACCCTTACCTTCGAGGTGGTCAGGTTCCATGGAACCTACCATGCCATCCTAGGATGTCCATGCTACATGAAGTTCATGGTTGTCCCCAACTACACCTATCTAAAGTTGAAGATGCCAGTCCCACGTGGGGTCATCACCATCGACACCTCCTTCTAGCGCACCTACGAGTGCGAGGTCGAGTGCTGTGAACACGCCATGGTAATTGTCGCCTCCAAGGAGCTTTCGATAATCAGGGAGGAGGTCGTCGAAGAAGCACCCGACCCCAAGTGGTTGACCAGGTCTTTTGAGCTTGTAGACGGTGCCAAGGAGGCCCTTATAGAACCTAGCGGCTCCAAGGGCAAAGTGGTGCGCATTGGCACCATGCTTTCCTCCAAATAGGAAAGCGCGCTCGTCGACTTCCTTTGTGCCAACAGAGACATCTTTGCATGGAGACCCTCGGACGTGCCAGGCATTCCGAGAGAAGTCGCGAAGCATGCCTTGAAGATCAGGCCAGGCTCCAAGCTAATGAAGCAGTGCCTGCGTCACTTTGACGAGGAGAAACATAGGGCAATCGGTGAGGAGATTACAAAGCTTTTGGTGGCCAGGTTCATTAAGGAAGTATACGACCTCAAGTAGTTAGCCAATGCCATCCTTGTACAAAAGAAGAGTAGGAAATGGAGAATGTGTGTTGACTACATGGGTCTCAACAAAACATGTCCAAAGGATCCGTTTCCTTTACCACGCATAGACCAAGTAGTCAACTCAACCTCAGGGGGCAAAACCCTTTGCTTCCTTGATGCATACTTCGGGTACCATCAAATTGCGATGAAAGAGTCTAACCAGCTCATGACATCTTTCATCACCCCATTCGGATCGTTCTGCTACATCACAATGCCATTCGATCAAAAAAACGCGAGGGCTATGTACCAACATGGTATGCTCAAGTGTTTTGGGGACCTCATCGGGCGAACCATTGAGGCCTACGTGGATGACATCGTGGTCAAATCCAAATGGGCTGACCAGGTCGTAGATGACCTAGAGCAGACCTTCGTAAAACTCCGAGCAAACGGCATCAAGCTCAACCCCGAGAAGTGTGTTTTTGGGGTCCCAAGGGGTATGCTGCTAGGTTTTATCATTTCTGAGTGTGGCATTGAAGCCAACCTAGAGAAGATCTCGGCCATCATGAGGATGGGCCCGATTCAGAACATAAAGGGGGTATAGTGAGTTACAGGGTACCTCACCATGCTCAGCCGCTTTATCTCGCACCTCGGTGAGCATGGTCTCCCCCTCTATTGGCCCCTAAAGAAGGCCGACCATTTTGAATGGATGCACGAGGCCTAGGAGGCACTTGACACGGTCAAGCAGCTTTGGATGAAGGCCCTGATCCTGGTCCCTCCGACCGACGGGGAATCGCTTCTGCTCTACATCATGGCCACCACGCAAGTGGTCAGCGCCACCCTAGTGGAAGAGCGAGAAGATGACGGACACACCCTCAAAGTGCAGCGTCCCGTGTACTTCATTAGTGAGGCCTTGTCCGATTCCAAGACCTGCTACCGCCAAATACATAAGCTCCTGTACGCCGTCCTCATCGCCAAGAGGAAGTTGCGTCGCTACTTCGAGTTGCATCTAGTGACAGTCGTTACATCCTTCCCTCTCGGCGAGGTCGTCCAAAACAAGGATGCCACGAGAAGAATTGCCAAGTGGGCACTCGAGTTGATGGGTCAAGGCATTTCATATGCCCCCCCAAATGGCCATCAAGTCCCAAGTGCTGGCTGATTTCATTGCAGAATAGACCGAGATCCAAATGCCACCAGTAGTCGTCGACCAAGAGTACTGGATGATGTACTTCAATGGATTGCTGATGAAGAAAGGCGCCATCATTGGGCTAGTCTTTGTTTCGCCCCTCGGGGTACGCATGAGGTACATGGTTCGCATCCATTTCCTCTCCTCCAACAATGTGGCCGAGTATGAGGCACTCATCAACGGCCTACGCATCGCCATCGAGCTGGGTACCCGATGGCTTGATGTCTGGGGCTACTCCTAGCTGGTCATCGACCAAGTCATGAAGGAATCAAGCTACCATAATGCCAAGATGGCTGCATATTGTGAGAAGTCCGCCAGCTGGAGGACAAGTTTGATGGTCTCAAGCTCAATCACATCCTGAGGCGTCTCAACGAGGCGGCCGACGCGCTGGCGAAAGCAACATTCGGCAGAGAACCGGTGCCAATAGGCGTCTTTGCTCGCAATCAGTACAAGCCCTTGGTCCGCTACGAGAAGCCAAAACAGACTGGTGACGCGTTGCCCGCCCTAGGCTCAGGGGCTAACCAGCCATCGGCTCCATCCGACCCCAAAGTCATGGAGCTTGACGAGGATCCAGCGATAGAGCCCAACCCTCTGTCCGACTGGAGGACGCCTTACCTCAACTACCTCATCCATGAGGCGCTGCCAATGGACAAAATGGAGGCTCGGTGGCTCACGCGTCGTGCCAAGTCCTTTGCCCTTATTGAGGGTGAGCTCTACAGGCAAAGCCACACCGGGATCCTACAGCGCTGCATCCCCATCGAATAAGGGAAGCGGTTGCTGAGCGATATACACGGTGGGTCTACGGGCACCATGCTGCGCCTAGGACCCTAGTCAGAAATGCATTCTGACAGGGCTTCTACTAGCCGATTGCAGTAGCCAATGCTGAATAGATTGTCGCACCTACGAAGGGTGTCAATACTATGCTCGGCAGACCCACCTGTCGGCCCAAGCACTCCAAATGATCCCCATCACATGGCCATTCGTGGTCTGGGGGCTCGATCTGGTCGAACCTCTCAAGAGGACGCCTGAGGGCTATACACACTTGCTTGTCGCTGTAGACAAGTTTACAAAATGGATAGAGGCTCGACCGATCTCCGTCAAGTTCG
This sequence comes from Miscanthus lutarioriparius, assembly GCA_904845875.1. NCBI lineage: Eukaryota > Viridiplantae > Streptophyta > Magnoliopsida > Poales > Poaceae > Miscanthus > Miscanthus lutarioriparius. The sequence goes on from CAJGYO010000005.1 coordinate 101,496,983, forward strand.
AGCAAGCCGTGGTGTTCTTCCTTGACATCGTCCATCGCTTTGGGGCCCCAAACTCCATCATCATGAACTATGGCACGCAATTCACCAGAAGAAGTTCCTCCAATTATGCAATAAATACCACATCCGCGTCAATTGGGCCGCTATGGCCGGGCAGCTTGAGCGCATAAATGGCATGGTCCTACATGGCCTCAAGCCTCGAATCTTTGACCCATTGAACAAGTTTGGCAGACAATGGGTCGTGGAGTTTCCCGTGGTGCTCTGGATCCTAAGGACGACCCCCAACCGAGCCACCAGCTACACACCATTCTTTATGGTCTACCGTTCCAAGGCTATCCTCCCGACCAACCTCAATTATGGAGCACCGAGGGTCAGGGCGTATGATGAATAGGGACCTGAGGCATCCCTTGAGGATGCCATGGACCAGCTAGATGAAGCGCGTGACGTCGCCCTCCTTCACTCAGCTAAGTAACAGCGAGCGTTGTGTCGGTACCACAGCCATCGAGTGCGGGGTCGGGCCTTCAACGTCGGGGACCTAGTGCTATGCCTCGTCTAGAGCAACAAGAACTGCCACAAGCTCTCTCCACCGTGGGAGGGACCGTACGTCATCGTGGAAGTGCTCCGACCAGGCACCTACAAGCTCAAGACCATCGACGGCGAAGTGTTTGCCAACGCCTAGAACATCGAATAGCTACACCGCTTTTACCCTTAATATGCGCATACTTTCTCTTATCAGTTTTGCTGTCAGCTCCCCGATCTTTAGTGACACTCGACCCCAGCAACGGTAGGGGGTTAGGCCTCACTCGGGGGCTGATAAGAGCTTATCTATTCGGTAGACATTCTCTACGCCCAACCCTCTCCCACATTAAGATCTTGAAGCTAGGGTTGTGGAAACGAAAGCTGAGTAAAACTGGTCAGACTGTAAGAAACCTACGCCCCAGTGGCTACGACATTTTGCTCACCAGCGTGATCAGAGTTTTTTCCGCACCCAAGCTTTTTAGCCTTAACTACGGAAAGAGTCGATACGCGCTTAAGAGTATATCCACCTAGCAAATGTTCTCTGTGCCCGACCCTCTCTCACGTTAAGATCTAGAAGCTAGGGTTGCGGAAATGAACGCTGAGTAAAACTGGTCGAACTGCAAGAAACTATCGACACGGAAATTTCGTCCCGTGCCGAGGGCACACGAGCAAGCTGGAAGGGTCCGCTCGATGGAGCTGGAGATCCGCCTAGCTTTAGTGCAGGGGTGGTCGATCCTGCGCACTCCTCCCGAGACGTGCTAGTCAATTTGACCCTGCAATTGACAAGGAGAGAAAATTTATCAGTAATTTAGGGTGGAATATGCCGGTGTTGTCAGACAGTCCCGAATGTGCGGCTCTAAGAGCCGATACGAAAGGAGATCGACTAAATAGTCGATTCCGGCATATTCATAAGAATAAAGTAGTTAAAGCTCATGGGGTTGTGTATGAAGAATCGGTTATCATTCAGGATGAACATCATTATTTAGATAAATATCGATCAATGGCAAAAGGATGTCAACAATGATTAATTTATGCTAAGCCAATGACTGCAAGTAACCGAACCCCTTTTATATAAAAGAAACAACTCATCGCCATTCAATCATTTAATAAAGATAAATCTAATGAACATATTAGATCTCATCTATCGCTATGACCAGTGGGGCGTGATGCAGAATCATGCAGGCCGTAGAAACAACAATAGACTCGACGACCCTAACTTATCACTAATATCAGTAGGGCATGAGGTAGAATCATGCATGTCATAATACAATGATAAGATCATGGGGCTAACACATCTTTCAACCTATCCCTACTACAACAATCTCGTGATGTGAACTGTTCATGAAAGCGCTCGATATCGGCTAAAATTGCCGATTCAAGCATAGCGCACAGTCAAGGTGTAGCATCCGGTTTTAAAGACAAAACCAGATACACACTATATGTGAGCCCAGGAAGTTAAATCTCACATATAGCCACAAAATAAGGATAATATCAAGAGACAATACTTATTACATAATGTATTAGTAAAAGGAATATAACCTCAGAGTATAGACAGCAGAAAGGCAACTTCGATCTTCAGGCGAAGACTCCAAATCCACAGGGATGACTGACTAGTTGACAACAAGCCTAACTCCATCAGACTGGCAATCTGGTATCCATCTAGGATTTTCATTGGATGTAAAACAAGTGTAAGCTCACTATGCTTAGCAAGTATATCAAAGAGATCTATGAGGCTCAAAAGGCTTTCAAACTTTTTATGAATATCTGTTTTTAAACTTAAACCTTGAGTGAAGCAGTTCAAATCAAATTACTTTCTTTTGAATGAGTTTTAAGGCAAAAGAGTCTTTCAGACTTCAAATCAAAACTTTTGAATGTCTCAAATATAGTCTTTAGCAACTCTTTTTGAATCTTTTAAACTTTAATACTCTTTTCAAATCAACTCTTATTCTTTGGCGAAACACTTTTGAAATTAAGTCTCGAATACCAACTCTTGAAAATGAGAAAACAAACTTAAACCCTTTTTGAACTTAGTTCAAATCAACTTTTGAAGAATTTTTTCAAAGTTCTTGAATCAAAAGGTTGTTAATTCATTTTTCCAACATCTTTTGAAGATTTCATTTCAAGGAAAGAACTTTAAATAGAAATCAAAACAAATCCAATTGTTTTCAAGAGTTAATCTTAGTCTTGAGCATTCTTGCAACTGTCTATATCCTAGGTACGTGAAGATTGAACTCCCAACCATAGCTAGCTCGAAGATGAATCTTGAAGTAGATCCAAACTCCTTGTGGTTCACCAACTAGCAACACTCTTAGCTTGGCTACCCCCCTTAAGAAGAGATGGGATAGGGGCACCAACATCCAGCATGTAACTTTCTTCAAGGTGTATTATCATCCTCTGACATCCTAGAGAGCTTGTGGACATAGATAAGAATAAGAAAAATCGATCCTTCCCTAGATAGAAAACAGCAGCGCAAAAAAACATCCATATCCCGAGTTCTGTTTATCCAATAAAGTTGCATCTTAAACCGTTGGAAAGCTTATAAAATTCCCCACATCTTTATTTTAGACCACTTCAGATTTTGCAGTTAACTTGGTCGAAATCTTTGCTCAACAGAAACTATTCTAGATTCCAGACAGCGCAGATGTATCGCCTTGTGATTTTTATATCTCCCAAACCAGAAATATTATCAAGGTGACTCTTGTGGGAAAAGAAAAATCTTGAAGTCTACATTCACCCAGAATTTTCTTAGAATTTTTGGTTGCACATAGGTTGGAGACATAGGCCGTAGAAGACAGACTGCTCTGGAAGACCGAAAGGAGGAGACAAGAGAAAAAGAACCCAACTATTTATTTCCTTATCCCTTATACTTTAAACCTTTAAAGAAATTGTGAGCATAACCCACAAATTCATTGCACTCATTACAAAGATCGAACTCAACCATGATCATTAGGACAAACCACTCAAACACGAAATACAAGCTCGTTGCTAATCGTTCCTTCTAGCTACTTGGTAGGCATTCTTAAGGGAAAACTTTCTTATCAGGGCTTTGGTAATTTGAATAGAGGTGAGACTAGAAAGTTTTGCAAGAGATCAAGAACAAAAACTCAAGGAGATAAGAAAGTATATCTCAAAGGGAGCTATCAAGGAGAGGAGACAATAGGACAAGGATTGGAAATATTCAATTCAATGAGTCAAGGAGGTGGAGAAATAGTTTTATAGTAAAATAGGTTTTTAGAAACGACCAGTGTGTCCTATAGTCAGCATTGTTCTGATACCACTTTGTAGCACCCGGTTTTAAAGACAAAACCAGATACACACTATATGTGAGCCTAGGAAGTCAAATCTCACATATAGCCACAAAATAAGGATAATATCAAGAGACAATACTTATTACATAATGTATTAGTAAAAGGAATATTACCTCAGAGTATAGACAACGGAAAGGCAACTCTGATCTTCAGGTGAAGACTCCAAATCCATAGGGATGACTGACTGGTTGACAACAAGCCTAACTCCTTCCGACTAGCAATCTGGTATCCATCCAAGATTTTCATTGGATGTAAAGCAAGTGTAAGCTCACCATGCTTAGCAAGTATATCAAAGAGATCTATGAGGCTCAAAAGGCTTGACACTGTTTGACTGTGGTTCGCAATTTTAGTTGATCAAATTTTAGCATCCTGAATCACTACTTTAATGAACAGTCCCAATTCCCAAGTGATATTAAAGTATAGTCTTGTTTATCTCAAATTCCCAACCATCCACCATCCATAGTAACCACTAATCTTGAAGGATCCAGACCGCTCGTATCCTTGAGCATGACTATTATAACAGGTCAAATATTTCTGCAGAAATTGTACATCTTTACCCACCAAGCCATGATTCCCAATGCCAGGGTTTGCAAGGCCCACTACACCTCTTCCCAGGAAGTGTGGTAGGGTTTCACTATGAAACCCTTATCTAGTTGCACTAACAAGTCATAGCTACAAAGGAGTGGCACACGTGGGCATCGCAGCACGGTACACACCCTAGCAGAAAAAGGAAAGATACCCTCTTACCCTTACTGGAGCTACAGACGAGCTAGTATAATCTAGTTAACAGGTTAAAGTCAAAGCCATATGACACTCGGGGTTATACGGAACCTCCTAGGTTGCCGCTTCAGGATTAAGTCCTTATGGAGAGGCACTAGAGTACTCAACCCCATATTCTAGCCCCCTATCTGTTGCTACAAAGCATCATGTTATCATATTGCATAATGTCTTTAATCATGTTTAACTATTATTCTATGTTCAGCGCTGCAGCATCTATCCAAAATGCATACCCAAACCCTAGGTAACAAGGATATGTGGTTCAAGAATTCATCAAGCTAAAGTCCTTAAGGGTATATCAAATTAGACACATGCATGAATACGAAGTGTAGTATTTCATAGGTACAAGGGGCCTTTGGTACACTTGCCTTAACTTGCTTTTCCCCCAAAGAAATATGCTCAAAAGCCTTTAGTATTCAACTTTCAATCTTCTGCTTCCAATTCTCAGCTTCTAGTCTTCATAGAACAGCATCTTAATCACCACGTAAACGTCACCGATTGACTGAACCATATATCACCACACAAACATCCATACATGGCATACAAACAAGAATATATGAGAACAGTACACCAACCAATAAAATAAGCAAAACAATGTATCGCTACGAACACACAAACGCAAAAGAAACGCTATATGCGATTCAACAAAAAAGCGACTATCGAAGGATTTTTGGTGCAACGGAAAATAAAACCTATCCATTTAACTTATTTTAACTATAGAAACACATGTACATATTTTCATTAATCAACTTGATTCATTGCTTAAGAAAGAGCATGGTATAAAACCTATATTGACTTTATATTTCAAAAACGATGCAAGTGATAGTATTAATACAATTATCTTTTCAACTGCCAAAACACATTTGAGTAACATGAGAACCACTAATGCCACTGCGTAGAACACGCCGATAACGAAACTATCGTTAAGAAGAAACAACTACCGAACAATTTTATATATATTATAAAAGAAACATTTACGAGCTTGATTCATGTTAATTAAGAAAAACTATGTGAGTAGTACCCACTCAGGTTACTCAGAACGTATTCAATTTGAAAAGTTGAGTTAAAGCTAATTATATTTTATTTATAAAAATATCTCATATCATTTAAGTCATTTAAACATTTAACTTGAAAGATTAAAGGACATGTGACAAAAGCCATACGAAAGCATCATGTGTTGAAGTTGAACTAAGCATGCTATAAATTAAAAATGTATTAATGTCGATATTAATCATAATGATAGTGATTTATGAAAGACCGATGTATTCACCTAAGTTGCTTTTAATTATAAACCCAGTTGCATAACCACTAAACAAATTAACATTTAACTTATAAAATTTTGAGATATGAGACATGTTAAACGTCACTGCTAACACGTAGCATTAGTCAAATTATACTTTGATTTAGAAACTGAGTTAGAGTAATCATGTATTATTTATAAATGTTGCCAGGTAGATTAAGCAAGTTAAACTTAAACTTTGCAACAGTAAAATGCATGTGAGAGCATCTATACAAGTTTATCATATATACAACGGGTTTAAACTAACTAAACTTATAATTGAAATGAATATTAATATCAACAATTAATCATATTAATATTGTACATGAATTGTCGAGATATGAAACATATATTACTTAATTATAAAACTATTTGCATGCATACTTAATCATTTTAATATTTAATTATAAAAGCATAATAAGGTAACATGGAACACATCGTCATGAACACGTATCACCCATTGTGATGAAACTCGCGCAATCGAATCAAAATCAAAAACGTAAATCGACTTTAATTAATCAACGATTAATTAATTATAGACACAATTAACATTTTAATAAAATAAATTCATAAACATGTGATATGAAAACTAATAACTCTACTGCATAGATCTCCACGACACGAAACTAACGCAACTGGAACGAACTAAAACGGAGCTAAAACGATTAAACGGCGGGATTAACAGCAGGATGGCAAAATTGTAGACAGTTCATCTTCTACCTTGGTGGTTCCTCGCAGGGGCACGGGACCGGGCGGCGTAGGGCCATGGACCAAGGACGGGGTGCGGGGTCCACGCGGTTGAGGCGCAGGAGATGATGCTGCAGCGCCGGACGACGAAGAACGAAGAAGCTCCGTTAGCCATGGTGGTTCCTCGCCGGAGAAGTAAAAGAGAGGTTAGGGAAACGATGAATGGGCACGGATTCGTGAAAAGTATGGCAAGACGGTGTAGAGGACGACGAGATCTACCTCATGGTGGTGGTGGTCGACGCTGAAACGCGACGGTTTGGCCGGAAAAGCTCGCCGGATGTTCGTCGGAAACCTAGCTGTGCCAAACTTCGGCGTCCGATGTGCGGGGCTGCGAATGGCGGCTCAAAAACGGGTTGTACTTCTAGAATCCTCGCGTCGAGGGCTACGCTGGCATATATATATATACGCAGGGTTTGGAGATTTTGGAAATTGAAGATTTTTATTAATTATTGATTTTCAGAATTAAAATAATTACAGAAAATTAGAAATTACTATTTAGGCTCCAAAAAATATCTCTGAGCTCCGAAAAATTCCATAAAATTCCTAGGGATAGATGGAAGGATAAGGAACACAACCAAAGTGGTTTAGCTCCCAAAAAAGACTTTTGGATTGATCGAGGAAAAAGACAAAGCTCCAGAAAATAGGAATTTAATCCCGCAAAAGGTCAAAAAGATTCTCGGAAAGAGAGGCATCGTTCTAACGCGTCTTAAAACCTTTTCTAAGCCTTTGTATTTTGAAAACAAAGCATCTTATCTAACTTTTGTTTTTGCAAGTTTTCAAATTGTTTTTAAACCACTACTCGAAAGCAATATTTTAAAGATTGAGATTTGAATTTATTTTCCAAACCACTCATCACAAAAGTATCAATGCAACGGCATGTATGCGCAAACATGTTGCTACCCTTATATTGGATTTTAATTTTCTTTTACCTATGTTTTTATGAGCACAAAACAATTAACATAAATTATTTTACTTTTTTTAGAAAGTAGCTAATTTTAGGGTGTTACACAAGGTCATGCCCTCTCAGGAACAGATCTACCAAATAACGATCGAAATCCTCGGTGTTAACTGTGGGGTGTGAGGCAGAATCACACAAGTCGTGATAACGGGCCATGGAACAGTTTTTGCTAGCCAATTGATCTACTCAAGATCAGACATGCCTTAACCGCACGCTATGCACGATCAATATTGATATAAAACAGCCGATAAAACATAACTCATCGTTCAAAGTGCAGATTATATCAGTTTAGATTAACAAATGATGGGTTAAACAAGATATAAGGCCGATCTAGATCAATACCAATCGGGCGAAGTGATATTGCTATAATTAAATAAATAATGGAAGCACTAAGCTATATCGGTAACTTAATGAATCTATCCGAAGGAACGCCACCCTTAGATAGAGCCGATAACTTGACCTTAATCTAGTTTGAGCAGTGGAGGTCGACTGGATCGATGCAGCCTTACTTGAACTAGATAAGAATCGATAACTAACTTATACCAGAGTCGTAGTGGAGGTCGACCGGATCGATGCAGTCGTACGAACAAAAGTATAAGCCATGACGTTACTTACAGACAAGCAGTGGAGGTCAACCGGATCTATGCAGCCATACTCCCTGAAGAACTCACCGAGATCTACTCTACTCCTACTCCTAAGGGGTGGCCGGAGCCAAAAAAAGTAAATAACCTATATTGGATTGATTGTGTGTTCTTTTACAAAAGCCAGGGTTTGATATTTATACCCGGGACCTACGCATGACTCCTATCTAAGCATGACTCATCACAATTTTTGCCCCTAGAGAAAACATTCCTAATTTAAGATAACTTGGACTCTAATCTTTTCCTTTTTGTAGAGTCGAACAAGATTTGTCCCGACGCCGATCGTAGCCTTTGTCGTTATCTGCTGGCGCTACCTGAAGAAAGTCGATTCTAATGTTGCATTCGAATCAGCTGGTTCCAATCTGCACGCAATTGATTCCTTGATGACATGATCTTGGGAGCTTTCGAGTCCCTGTGATTCTTCTTCCAAATTTTGGTGTAAACACATGCCCCCCAATTTTGGGATAAAAGTAATTTTATTCCAAAATTATCACGTCTGCATCCCCAATAGGTCCACAGTCATGGGTAGAGAATCTTGATCTAGGGTCTACTGTTTGTCGTCGTCTATGTCAGCTCATGAGCCCATGCTTCAAAACTTTTACGAGAGCATCATTGTTTCACGGGCACTTGGATTCATCTTTCCAGGCCGGCTGTAAAATGTCTATCCGACCCTGGTGAGAGCAATTCAACAATTTAGCTATGTTTCTCTTCCATATGCCCCCTCACGTGCTTCTGACTCCACCGGACCCTCCATGGTCTATCTTTTTGCTATGAAGATCTTAAGTGGTTAGAAGAATTCTTGTGCATAGGGTGATTGTGTCGCTCATCTTAGCACCTTGTTGACCACGAGAATCAGCTACTGCGGTTAGAAGAATCCTTGTGATATCGCCTGGGTCTTCTCTCCATGCTCGCAGAACTGTTCTAGTGTTTGCAAGGGCTAAAATATGTGGACACCTTCCCCTTGTTTGCTCAACAAAATGCCCATCGGGAAAGCCACAAGCTTCTTTCCTGCGGTTTCCCAGTCACCGAGAAATCAGCTGGGCATCTGTTAGGCAGGCGGCTTTTCCCCTTCTCTGACATAATTTTATTAACGGGCCGATTTGACTCGGTTCATGATGACCTTCGGTCCTGTGGGGATTCGAACTAACTTCAATCCAAAGAAGGGAAGCGATAAGTCCAAATCTGTTATCTCTTCATTATCTGTCCCCTGAATTTCTAGAGCATCGAACTGTTTCTGTATCTGATTTCATTTTCACACCCCCGATGAAATCTATCTGCTCGCCTTCCCAAGCTATATATACGGACCACGGCTGGGGATCAAAAAACAACTCACTTCGTCTCAAACCTTCTGTGCCCTTAGTATAGTTCCTACTTTTTTGTAGGTTTGAGATCATGGAGGACAGCAAGAGGTCTACTGAGGAGGCCCTCATCGGATCTGCATCATCGCGTCAGCGTCTTCATCGTCAGGAGGGTACAACTCGTGATGCCCGCACTACCTCAGGGAATACGGCCGACTCTGTTCGGCGTTTAGGGTTCTCTTCATTAACAGCTCGGCGCTAGCTCCCTTGTTATCAGAGGAGGCGGATTGCCAATGATGATCTACTTGCCTTCATTGACCGGCATGGCCAGGGTCTCACTAAATGTCTCTCCCTTGCAGAATCGGCTCTGGCCATGGTTCAAGGTCGATCGCCTTTCGAGGCCGATTTGGTGGAGGATAGGTTGGCCAAGGTCGAGGCCAGAATCACGGGTGAGATATCTATCATAACCTTTGCTTCCTTTCAATTTCATCTTCAAGATTTTGATCATCTTCCTTTTGAATCTTTTTAGATTTGTCTGCTTAACTGGAAAGCCTCTGATTGCCTGTGGAGTATGCGGCGGGATTCGTCAATGCCAGGGGTGCCACCCCGGTGGTTCGCCTGCACAACATCCCAAATCGTGTTAGGGAGGTCGCTTTGCATGGCGTTCACCATGGTGCCGCCATGGCGTTGGCTTCTACACAAGCCCATTCTGGCCACGAACTTCGGTTCCTTCCCATGGTTTTCCAGCCACGGCGCACCCTGGGAATTATGAGCGCCTAATTGAGGATTTCTTCAGCGCTGCTAACTCCATAGCCTTTATTTCCTAGGCTGATGATATAGTAGCCAAAGTGTTTTCCAGCCCGTAGTTTGTAATAGGTGATATTAGCAAACAATTTCTCCGTCTTGAGTGTTTTTTTCCTTTATTTCGTATTTCATACTATATGTATCACTTTGTCCATGTTTGCTTTGCTCCTATAGGCGATACACATCGTACCGGCTTTTACCCCTTTGGGTTTATTTTCGCGCTAGAGGCGATACCCTTCTGGTATCGGCTATTAGAGCTGACGACCGAGCAAATTGGTTGTCAAGTATTAATCCAAACGCTAGGGTAATATTTCTTTAAATATTTCCCATGTGATTGCTATACTGAACTCTTCTTCTCCTCTCAGTGTTTCCAAAACATAAGCATTACCAGGCGCACAATGTTTGATCCAATAAGGTCCTTCCTAATTAGGTGACCATTTGCCGAACTTGCTGTCCTTTGACCCGATCGGCAATTTTACTTTCCAGACCAAATCTCCTTCAGAGAATTGCTTATTCTAGACTTTTTTATTGTAATATTTCACAACCCTTAGTTTATTGGCTTCAATATTTTCAAGAGCACGCAGCCGAAGGTAACTCAAATCCTCTAAGTCATCTATCACAAGATCCTTGTAGACTTTGGCTAACAAATCATTCTGCAACGTAACACGCCTCGATCCAGTTTGAACTTCCCAAGGAAGGACTGCATTATGTCTATACACAAGTTCATAAGGTGACCATATCAGCTCTTTTGCTCTTGGCCATCAAGGGTAATCCATCCCTAGCCCTCTCTAGAGTCTTGTCTCCCTTTTCCATTTTTGAAGATTAGGTCCTAAAGGTGAAACAGGCTCAGAGGAGTCTATTTGATTGTGAAACTCTTTTGGCCAAGGGGAACTCGAACAGGCAAGAGGCTAAAGAACTATCATAGTCAATTGATCACCTTTGTTCCGGCTAAAGAGCCGATTTTGAAAATAGCCGATTCCAGACTCCTGGTCTTAATCCTATTTAGGTCTAAAAACATGGCCTTTATTAAGAGAGCTCTTCGATCTTCTATCCTTAGTCATCCGACGCCGTACTCTCTTCGGTTAACGAGGTGACACTTTGCCTCCTATTAATTATGGTTGCCTTTTGCATGACCCGAGGCGTCCACCCCTTTGTCCCATGGCTTCAAATATCGGCTGAGGGCTCCGGCCTTAAACACATCCGCACTTGCAACCATTCCTGTTTCTTTGCTTTTCTCCTCCCTCGTAGAACTCTATAGCGGCCTCTCTCTCATCCTATATATTCGATCAACTTCAAGGCTAGTGAGGAGAACCGCGGCAAGCGCGCGGCGGAGGAGGTCCCGGAGGAGAACATGCCGATGAACCAGCACCTCCGACGCATGAGGTAAGATTGACATCCTCTGTTCATGATGATGATCTTTTCTGACTCGCCTATAGGTTCATCATGAATGACATCCTTCGTCCCCTCCCCAGGGCCAGCAAACCCTCTGATGTTGCATCTTCCGCGCTGGCTTCGTCGTTAGATTCTTCCAACTCGTATAATAGTGACAATGCCTGGAGCTTCTTTCGAAAATGGAGGGTGGCTGAGGACCACTATTCTAAGGTGATTCAGAAAAATGGCCAGCTTGAGATCCGTCTAGGGGTCTTCCAAGCGCCCCTTAATGCAGCTGAGGAGGAGGCCAGTGCCGTTCGAGCACGGCTGGCTGAGTCTGACGCCATGGTGGCAGGTAAGACGAGTTCCATGAATGCTTCTATTCTGATTTCCACCATCTTTATCTTGATAGTCTTCTGTGATCGCTAGCCCTAATAGTGTAGTTGGAATCTCTCCAACTGGCAGGGAACGCGGCCGTAGATGCTGTCAACGCTCGGGGTTCCCTCATCAACGCTCGCCTCCAAGACATCCCAGACCACACTCAGGAGATCGCCCTCCACGGTGTTTGTCACGGCGCGTCGGTGGCGCTAACCGTAGCGCAAATCCAGACCGGGTATGACCTCCATGCCATGGAGGCTGGCTTCTCGATGGGCGATGGCCCTAAGGGACATGAGGACCTGCTTAAGAATTCATCGTTGTCGCGAACGCCGTTGTGGACATTACATCCGCTCAGGATGTAGTGAACAAGGTCTTCGATGAGTTTGTACTTAGGGTAATCCAATGAACAAAGACTCCTATTCTTTCATGAATGTGTCTCAGTGCAGTGCCCTTGTGTATGACTTTCTTTTTTATTTCTTGCTTTGGAGGCGATACATATCGTATCGGCTTTTATGTTTTTGAAGACCCTTTATTTTTTGAACTAGAGGCGATACCCTTCTAGTACCGGCTATTAGAGCCGACGACTAAACGAATCGGCTATCAAGTATTGATCAAATGCTAGTATAATATTTTTGTCCAACCCCATTGTAGACATGAGGATCTACATCTCTATGGATCCTTTGAATTGATGGCGCTATTTTTTGAGCCGACGACGGTATGTGGCCTGATGTGCCAAAATTGATCACCTGATTCTGACCTTGCCCCGCCGGCTGTTGCACATGCTGTACTGACGGTCTAGGATTATAAGGTATCTAATTCATAGTAGTTCCTTGAGCTTGTTCAGATGAACCCTGAACTGCCTGGACATCATCATTACCAGCTGGGGCTGCTTCCTGATGGCTGGTATCGACTTGATTAGTCCCTTGAGTCGCTGGATGTGGAATGTTGTAATAAGCCAGCCCAACTTGACCAACTAGAAACACATGAATCGCTTCTTTCATGGCGTTGTGGAATGTGTCCAAGAAAGCTTTATTATGGCTTGATATGGCATCATGAACAGATTTGTTCAAAATTTCCATGAAGAAACGCCTGTCTTCAGCTTCAACTGTATCTGTCTACCCATGTAATAGAACTTTTGGTAGTGGAAATTTCTGAACAATTGTGTTATCACGTGTTTTGGTATAGGACAACAAACATTTGTTCTGAAATTCTTCTGTTACTTTTGCCGATGACATCTTTATCTCCATCAGGTAGATCTTCATAATGTACCATAAGGATGTTGTTGTTGTTGTGAACCGCCATGATGATTGTGGGGTCCCACCGAGCGTGCCAGAAACATGTGTCGACACGGAAATTTTGTCCCATGCCGAGGGCACATGAGCAAGCCAGAAAGGTTCGCTCGATGGAGCTGGAGATCCGCCTAGCTTCAGCGCAGGGGTGGTTGATCCTACGCACTCCTCCAGAGACGTGCCAGTCAATTTGACCCTACAATTGACAAGGAGAGAAAATTTATCAGTAATTTAGGGCGGAACGTGCCGGTGTTGCTAGACAGTCGCGAATGTGCGGCTCTGAGAGCCGATACGAAAGGAGATCGACTAAATAGTCGATTCTGGCATATTCATAAGAATAAAGCAGTTAAAGCTCATGGGGTTGTGTAAGAAGAATCGATTATTGTTCAGGATGAACATCATTATTTAGACAAATATCGATCAATGGCAAAAGAATGTCAACAATGATTAATTTATGCTAAGCCAATGACTGCAAGTAACCGAACCCCTTTTATATAAAAGAAACAACTCATCACCATTCAATCATTTAATAAAGATAAATCTAATGAACATATTAGATCTCATCTATCGCTATGACCAGTGGGGCATGAGGCAGAATCATGCAGGCCGTAGAAACAACAATAGACTCGACGACCCTAACTTATCACTAATATCAGTGGGGCATGAGGTAGAATCATGCAGGCCATAATACAATGATAAGATCATGGGGCTAATACATCTTTCAACCTATCCCTACTTCAACGATCTCATGATGTGAACTATTCATGAAAGCACTCGATATCGGCTAAAACTGCCGATTCAGGCATAGCGCACAGTCAGGGTCATGCCCTCTCAGGAATAGATCTACCAAATAACGATCGCACTCCATGGTGCTAATAGTGGGGTGTGAGGCAGAATCACACAGGCCATGATAACGGGCCATGGAACAGTTTTCGCTAGCCAATTGATCTAGTCAAGATCAGACATGCCTTAACCGCATGCTATGCACGATCAAGATTGATATAAAACAGCCGATAAAACATAACTCATCATTCAAAGTGCAGATTAGATCAGTTTAGATTAACAAATGATGAGTTAAACAAGATATAAGGCCGATCTAGATGAATCCCAATCGGGCAAAGTGATATTGCAATAATTAAATAAATAATGGAAGCAATAAGCAATATCGGTAACTTAATGAATCTATCCGAAGGAACGCCACTCTTAGATAGAGCCGATAACTTGACCTTAATCTAGTTTGAGCAGTGGAGGTCGACCGGATAGATGCAGCCTTACTTGAACTAGACAAGAATCGATAACTAACTTATACCAGAGTCGTAGTGGAGGTCGACCGGATCAATGCAGCCGTACGATCAAAAGTATAAGCCATGACGGTACTTACAGACAAGCAGTGGATGTCGACCGGATTGATGCAGCCGTACTCGCTGAAGAACTCACCGAGATCTACTCTACTCCTACTCCTAATGGGTGTTCGGAGCCAAAAAAAGTAAATAACTTGTATTGGATTGATTGTGTGTTCTTTTACAATAGCCAGGGTTTGATATTTATACCTAGGACCTATGCATGACTCCTATCTAAGCATGACTCATCACAATCTTTGCCCCTAGAGAAAACATTCCTAATTTAAAATAACTTGGACTCTAATCTTTCCCTTTTTGTAGAGTCCAACATGCTTTGTCCCGGCACCGATCGTAGCCTTTGTCGTTATCTGCTGGCGCTACCTATAGAAAGTCGATTCCAGTGTTGCATTCAAATCAACTGGTTCCGATCTGCACACAATTGATTCCTTGATGACATGATCTTGGGAGCTTTCCAGTCCCTGTGACTCTTCTTCCAAATTTTGGTGTAAATAGAAACCTACGTCCCAGCGGCTATGACATTTTTGCTCACCAGCGTGATCAGAGTTTGTTCACCCGCACCCTGAGCTTTGTAGCCTTAACGATGGAAGGGGTTGGAACACATTAACCTTTTTATACAAAAGGGGAGAAGGGCTAAAAATCTATTTGGCCATAATGAAATTTAAGAGCTTGTTCACTTGTTACGAGTTCGCTGCCTGGCTTATCTGCCTAACTAAAATTCTTGGGGAGGATGATCTCATCCTCTATCTCCGTAGGAAAGTCCTATGCCAGCGGGTCACCCAAGTCAGTCGGACGGCTTAGGCCGCTGCCGAGAGATGGGTAGGGAGTAGCGGGATGCCCCACGTGGTTTAGGCTGACTCCATCATGAACGATGGACATATCCGGTAAGAGCTCTCCAAACTTGTCACTTGAGCCATCAAGGTAAGTCCTATGCCAGTAGGTCACCCAAGTCGATCGAATGGCTCGGGCCGCTGCTGAGAGATGGGTCATCTTTAAATGACACCCAACCCTAGCAACGGCAAGGGGTCAGACCTTACTCGGGGGCTGGCAAGATTGTCTACTCGGTAGACATTCTCTGTGCCTGACCCTTTCTCACGCTAAAACCTAGAGGCAAGGTGTGCGGAAACAAACGCTGAGTAAAACTGGTTGGATCGCAACAAACATGCGCCCCAGCGGCTATGACATTTTTGCTCACCAGCATTATCAGAGTTTTTGTTCCCATACTCTGACCTTTAGCCTCTGCCTTCCCAGGAAGGGTTTGGAGGGGCCACCGGTAGAATCTCCATCGAGGGGAGGCCAGCGAGCCACCTGAGTCGGTCTCTAGAATGACTCGAACATCTACTGGGAGGTGAGTTAAGGAGCAGTGGAATGCCACATGAGGGCTATGCCAACCCCATCATGAACGACGGACCCAGATTCCACTCGGACATACCCATTAGTGAGCTCACCGAGCGCGACACTTGAGCCATCGAGGCAAGTGTCGTTAGCTCAACCCCTCTAGTTGTGAAAACCATGGACGGGGTGACGCATTAAACATGGCCGACCCCTACTGAGCCTAATGGGGCTCGGGGGCTCAAGGCGCGTGACCCCAACTCAGGAATCTGATTGACTGAGGTTCGAAGGTCGGCCCACGAAGGGCTCGAGGCCGCCTCGCATCAAATAGAGCTAGGGGAGAAAACATAGATGAGCCCTAGCGACCTTTGCCCAACCGCTCAGAAGGGAACAGGGTCATCTTGACCTTCTCGTTCGATCCTAACCTCGAGCTAAGCCCACAGAATCTCCATCGAGGGGAGGCCAACGGGCCACCTGAGTCGGTCTCCAGAACGACTTGGGCATCTGCCAGGAGGCGGGTTAAGGAGTAATGGAATGCCACATGAGGGCTATGCCAACCCCATCATGAATGATGGACCCAGATTCCACTCGGACATGCCCGTTAGCGAGCTCACCGAGCGTGTCACTCGAGCCATCGAGGCAAGTGACGTTAGCTCAACCCCTCCGGTTGCGGAAACCGTGGATGGGGTGACGATCACAAAGACAAGCCAACCCTCGACCGGACCTCCGCTATGCGTGGGGGCTCGAGGAAAGTTGGACTCTCAAGGAGACCGAATGTGAGGTCGTAGAACGATGGCTTAGATCCTAGGGAGGCGGTATGTACGAAAACTAAGAATAATGTTTCTAAAAGAAGAAACGCTTTCTCCTACTAGTTTCATTATCGTCTCCTTGATCTTTAGTGAAACCTGACCCCAGCAACGGCAAGGGGTCGGGTCTCACTCGGGGGGCTGATAAGGGTATATATATACTCTTTCTAAAATAGTCGCCGCGCCAGACGCATTCTCACGATTAAAACCTAGAGGCAAGGTTTCCAGAAACGAACGACTGAGTAAGGCTAGTCGGACTGTAAGAAACCTACGCCCTTGTGGCTATGGCACTCTTGTTTACCGGTGTGACAAGAGTTTCCCACCCACACCTCGTGCTCTACGGTCTTAACAACAGGAAGGGTCGGAAAGCATTAACTCCTTTTTACACATAAAAATAGGGAAAGAACAAATTTGTTCAAATAAAATAATAAGCTTGTTTAAATGAAACACAAGGGTCAGAACTTGTCCACTTATTACAAAAATGACCACCCGACCTATTTAAGTAACTAGCCCCTCTGGTGGAGAACTATGTCTTCTATCTTGTCCCCCAGGTCCTACGAAAGGGCATCCACCGCTGTTTCCATCTCCTCTAGCTCGTGGTCTTCATAACCGAGCACGTAGCCGTGGCTCATCGCCTCTAGATCGATGTTGTCTCCATAATGAGTATAAGCAATCGTGAAGGACTAATTGACCCCGACGCAAAGGGCATTCATCTCGAGCTGGCGCACCCGAGCCATGATCTCGACGGCACGAGCCACGAGTGAGCTAGTCCCCTTCGACCGCACCACCTCAAGGTTGTCGTAGACCACTCTGAGGGCGGCTCTTAGGATACCGAGCTCGTCACTCTCCACCTGAAGATTTCTCCTCACCTCGGCGTGATCCATAGCCAGCCCGGTAGAAACGCTCTCGGTCTCCAACTTTGGGGTCGTCGTGCTTTTGAGCTCGGCCTAGAGGCAGCCGACCTTCTTCTGCGTGTCATCGCGCTCTTGGTAGGCTTGGTCATGCTCTCGGAAAGCCTAGTCGTGCTCCTCACCAGCCGTGCTGCATTTCGACCGGAGCCTCTCCGCAGTTTGGATCATCTCATCCCACTTCTTACGCAGCCGAGCGACCGCCGCTGCATCCAGGCTCGGCCTTTTCTCTACGGTCGTGAGTTTCTCCTCAACCCCTAGCTTTAGATCCCTTTCCCTCTCAACCTCGCCAGAAGGTCAAGGATCCACTGGCGGGTCTCTGTGTCCTTCTAGAGCAACTCATCCCGCTCCTTCCTAACCCTGGCGGCATCTTTGTCATCCTTCCACGACCTCATTGATAGGGCCTCGAACGCCTTCTCGGTCTCGTTAGCATCCCGACGGGCCTCGGCCACCCGCGACCGAAGATTGGCTATCTCCTCGGCAAGGGGAGTCAGCTCGACCACCCTATGCTGGGCGGCAATGAGCTGAGCTTTCACCTCCCTACGTAGCCACGCCTCCTTGATGAGGCAGTCCCAGGCTTCCTTCTGTTGATGATGGAACTGAGATTTCCCCCCTCTGCAAGCTATAAGGGACTGCCGGGAGATGATGGTCAGGATACAAAAAGTATATAGAGGAAGAAAAGGGCAAGAAGTAGGACCATGCAATACTTGGCCAGAGGGAACAACGATGTCATGCAATGCGCCCACGGCATGGTCTAGGGCCTCGAGCATGGACGTGATCCCTAGGTCGAGGCTTTCCCGCTCCATGCTCTCTGCGGCATCGTCAAGGGTAAAAAGCATCGACACCGGATCCTACGGATCTACCCACTGGAGCAAGGGCTCACCCCACGCGGGTGAGCTACTACCCACTGACGTTCGGGTCTGGCACGACTCCCCGCTGACCCCAAGCACTGCTGACCCCTCTTGCCGTAATTTCCCCGACGGGACACCCCCTCTGATGATGGAAGGGTTAGTGGTGCAGACGCAAACCTCTCTCTTCCTACACCATGACTCTCGGGGACCCCTCGGTAGCGTCCCACTTCGTCTAGCCTAAGCCAAGCGCCGTCGCTTGGGCCACCGATGGCTTGGGTCGCACCAATGCCTCAGACGATGCTACGGTTGCGCCCGATGATGACCCATCTATCACGGCAGCTGCCACCTCCATCTACGTCAGCGGGGTCACGACCAGCTGCATCGCGCTCGCCACAGTCGGCGCCATGAGCATGGTCGGTAGCTCCATCCACCCCGCCATCGAAAGTGGTATCACAGCCATCACCGACTGCTCCGCGACCTCGGTAGGCACCCCTTGAAGACCCACGTTGGCCCATCCTACTAAGGGCACAGGCACCACCATGGGCAATGCCCGATCGGCCGCTGACGCGGTAACAATGGTGTCGCTCCCGCCTGAAACGGCGTGACACCAGCCGACGGCCACCTTCCCGATTGGAGGGCGATGCTCTTCTTCGGTGCCAGCGCCAAAGGATTCCAGTGCCTACCGATGCTGCAAGGGACAAAAAACATAAGTCATGATGAAATCCGACTCAATCAGGAAAAAACAGAGGAATTGATGACTCACCTTAGTGCCATCGGGCGGCAGACGCATTTGGGGGATGAACCCTACGACCCTTGCTCTGCCTTGTCGGAACAAGGCCATTTTGAGCCCGCCCCAAGCTCTTGGGCCGAGGGGCTCACCCCTGGCAGCTCCTAGGGCACATTGGTGGAATGCCCCGCTCCCCTTGGCGCTTAGGGCACGACGACGGAGTCGCCTACCTCCGCTGCCACCTCAGGCGCAAAGGCAGAGCCACCCACCTCTATTTGCTCCTAGGGTAGGCCGACGGTATGGCCCGCCTCCGCTGGCTCCATAGACGTGCCCTCCCCTCCATGGAATGGGAAGGGTCCCGACGCCTACAAGGATGAACTGGTGCCTACCAATGCATCCTCATTCTCCAGGTTGTCCCACTCGATATCGTGGGCTACCCCCATGACCTCATTGTCATCACCATCATCATCATTGTCGTCAGTGTCCTCCCCTCATTCCCACGCCCACAACTTCCACAGCTTCTTCCTCTTCTTGTCCTCCTCCTTGCTCAGCCGCTCGCCCTCGGCGTGATTCGCCCCCCTCATGGCCAAATCCCTCGGCAGCGGTGCCAGGTGATCCATGAGGATGAGGTCCCTCGTGCTGGTCCTACCCCTCTCAAAGTTAGTCTCACAGGGTTAGGAAATCAATTGAAGAAAAGGCAAGAGAAAGGGAAACTTATGAAGACAACGTATCCTGGTTGCGGCAGCATCGGAGGATGCCCCGACACTGGGTAGATGAAGTCGAGGGCGGCACCCGCATTGTCCCACAAAGGCTCCATCGCCTCCTTGATGCGTTGCATGATCTTGGAGTTGGGGAGTGTTCCCTCGGTGAGCACCGTTCCATCGAACGACGCCTCGGGTGCCATCGCGTATAGCGGGAGCACGCACGTCATCAACGGTGCCACCCTCCTCGCATGGTAAGCCCCCGATGACGCCTGACCCTTTTAGGCTGTTCTCCTTTAGGATGTGGATGGCGGCGATGTGGTCTCAGATCTTCTTCTTATCCTTCTTCAGGATGCCCTACTTCCTCCACTGCTCTGGGGCCTCTTCGATTAGGCGCCCGGTGAACTCTGGCAGAACGGCGGCGGCGTCATTCTTGAGGTAGAACCACTGCGAGTGCCACCCCTTTTTGGACATCGTGAGTCGCATGGATGGGTACTCACTGACCTGATTGTTCCAAAGTTGGATGCCAGCGCACCCCATCGGCACATGCAGCTCCTACCTACCGCCCTTCTCCCTCTTCTTCTGGAGGCTAACGGTGAAGAAGTACCTCCACAAGTTGAAGTGGGGGCTAATCCTCAAGAATCCTTCCACAGCGTGACGAACGTCGCCATGTGCTAGATCCCATTGCGATTGAGATGTTGTAGCTCGATCTTGTAGAAGTGCAGCAGCCCCCGGAGGAATTTATGGGCGGGGGTCGTGAGCCCACGCTCGTGGAAGTGGGCGAATGACACCACGTAGCCATCGGGTGGTGACGGTGAATCCTCATCGCCGGACAACAACCACTCCTCGGTCGAGGTCCACGCGTAGAGAATACCACAATGGACGAGGCCCTCCATGCATTGGAAGGTGATGTTAGAATGGCACCACGGATCCATTGGACGTGGGGGCGGATGGATGCAAGCTCAACAGCGGCAGAGGAGAGGAGGCTACAGATCTAGGGCTCCGACGGCAGACTAGCAAGCTCAACGACGGCAGAGAAACATAGAAGGTAAGGTTGCGGTTTTGGTGTGCAGAAACATCAAGGGGAAGGCCACTATTTATAAGGTAGAGCACGGTAGATCCAAACCGTCCACCTAGATTCATGCGCCCACTACGCCACAAGACACCTCCCTTCGAAGATCGTGCACACACAATCTCTAGCCGTGCCTGTAACAGAACCGTCCAATTTATAAGAGCACAAGTACAATAGCAATCGTCGAAATGATCAAACCGTCATACTTGAGCCCATATAAACCCGGTAGTCTGATGAAATCATGAGGGATCTCAAACAAACCAACATACAAAAAAAGATCATACATGATTCAACATAACCAGTCACATGTTACATCACAGTTCATAAATAGTTCACAACTTTCTCACATACATCGGAGTTCACATAGTTATTGCAAACCAAGTTTAAATAGCAGAAGCAAAGTAGTTTAACATCAACATCACACTTAGTTCAAATACAAGCCAGTGCTACAGTCATTCCTGCTAAAGCAAATCAGAGGGGATAACTTAGGAGTACCGTGCCCCATGGTTTAGTCCTCATCCACGGTAGGATGAACGCAGTTCTTATAGTACCCATGGTACATCATGTCATCTACAACAAGAGGGATAAACCCTGAGTATGAGAATGTACTCAGCTAGACTTACCCGTTATAAATCAGAAATAATATGACACCAAGGAGTATGCAAGGCTTTATCGGTGGAGTTAGCTTGACAACATTTTGCATAAAAGCTTAAGTAACATAACTTGGAGATTTAGTACTTATAGCATTAATTTGAATACCTATTCAATTAAGCATCTCTAGATTAGCACCTATACTAGAGCAATCACTTGATTAAGCTAACAAGCATTAGTAACCATATCCGGTGATAAGAATAATTTGAGCATCATCATAACCATCCAGTATCCTTTAAGTTACTCTACGTTGTTGTTGCTCAGTCAAGTTCTCACTATATGGGAGAGACAGCGTTTCAAATCGATTCCTACCCAGCTAGGGAATTATTCCTAACAAAAACCCATACTTCCCCCGTCGGGGTCGCATCGGGTCACCTTTTGTATAACTCAGGAACCAACTTTGTGGGTCCGATTAGCGCCACACCCTTAGAGATTCTACCAATCTGCTAGGAAGATCGAGACACGAACCCGCCCTTAGACTTACGCCACTGGCTCTCCGCACATCCTTACTGCCTCTAGTGTGCGCACTTTCACTTACTGGGGCCCAGCTTGAACTGAGCTACTCGGCTTCGTTGTCAGAATGACTTATCCGGCCAACTAAGTGCTAGGCATGCGTTCAACATGACATGAGGATGTATAGTGAATCGGTCCTTAACCGATACAGACGGGGATAAATAGGCACCAAGACCTCCATGCCTTGTGCTTCCCTATCACAATACCGCCCGATCTCCATTTATTCATCAACACATGGTTATTTCCACGATAGCAATTATAGCCAACCGTGATTAGTTATCTACCTATATGTTTTAGGTGACAGGAAATCACCTGACTTCTAACGGACTAAGCAAGGCTAAGCATATATTCGATCCTAGACCTATCAAGGATTCAATATATATTTATCTGGGCAAGGATAATATATGCAGCAAGTGGTTCCAATCAACTCTTATAACCTAATGCATCAAACATAAAGGACGCAAGTGATATTTGTAAAAACATAGGAGGCTTATAATGCTTTGGAGCTTGCCTTTCAAGAACGAGGAAGGTTGATGGTCAGGACACTTAGGGAGATCTTCTACGTTGACTCCTCCTTCCGCCTGAACATCCTACTCCTAGGCTGCCTGCTGCCCCTCCTGATGCTTGGGTTCGAACTCGAGAAGCGTCACTCCTTCCTAGGAACCTATTGCATGCATATTCACAAATGAGTACTATGAATGCATAAGAGATGAGATGATATGATAAATTATGTATGCATGAGCATGATTATCCACAAGGTGTATAAGTTTAACACTCGTTGACCAAGTAGATGTATAACTTTCTTCTAGTTGATTTTTACTGAGTAGGTGCATATCTCTCCTATAATACAAGAAACTGTTGACACAAAATGTGACGCACTGTGCCCCACACACAGCAAGCCAGAAAGCGTGGCTTCAATTGGGTGCCCGGGTGCTTCATGATCCGAAACGCGTGCCCGGTTTTGACTGAAAAAAAACTAACAAGGGATAAAATAGATTAAATGCCAAACCGGAACATGTCGGGTGAGACCGCATAGCCCATATATACGACCACTCGGTTACTTTACAACGACATACACTATAGGAAGCTATCTCGCAAAAGAAGTTTATAAACCATTCGGCTAATCGTAAGATGAGCACACGAAAAGATCCGATTGCCGAATGCATGTGCATGGGAAGACATGTTTGAACAAGTGAAATTAATCATGAGTTAATGCATAACCAAGCTCAAAGAATCCAAATTTTGAGTTGGGGTCCATGAAGAAGGAACGTGCAAATAAACACGATTAAACTAATCTAAAACCTACATCCGCCGCATACGACACCTAGTTTCGTCAAAAGCTTAAACGTAATTAACATGCATGAACCCACGACATGTGACAATCTAGATTAAAATAATTCAGCCATTACGAGCATGTTATCTATTTGCAAAGGTAATACGAAAGTAATGATCATTAAAGCACGAATAAAACCATAAGAGAGGGCCGAACAATATCAATCTAGATTGGGCGTAAAGTGTTACAAATATATAAAATATTTAAAACATGCTACAGGATAACTTAATGAATCTATTTAGATTTTGCCGTATCTAATAGAGCCGATAACCTGCCTTGCCTTCACTAAGCATATTGAGCAAACGCTTTTGCGCACGGTATCTACTCATAAACAAAGCATAAGCAAAGACTTCTTGATTGTCAAGCAAAGATCCGCCATACGATCATTGAAAACAAACAAGACTACTTGCATCACGTCTAAATCCACCGCATGATACTAAACATGATAACAAGGTTGTCGAAACTTACGGAGGTCGACGGATCGATGACTCCTCTCAAGAACTCGACGACACGACAAAAGGACTCGAAAAGTTGGCACGGGGCCGGTTGTATTGATTTGGTTGTGAACGCCTATTACAATGGTCGAGGGTCAATATTTATACCCTAGACAAAACACGAGTCCTAAAAGACTACAATTTACAAAGGAACTCTTAAACAAACTTGGAAACTACGATTCCTTGCCCTAAACTCTCAGAGTCCTTTATTATTACAACTTTTATCTTTTTCGATCGGCTTTGCTCGCCATCTTCTCTTTCTTTCCCGAATGGGGTCACCACCTTCAAGTAACCAACCGCACAAGCATTTAGCCGACCGCTCGTTTTGTTTGCCGAATGTCCTTCTTCCTGTATGCGGGTCCACCTGTCATCTTCCGAAGTCGACCAAAATCCAGTGTTAACACATGCCCCCTCAATTTCGGGATAAAAGTTGTTTTATTCTGAAATTGACCACAAGCTCCTTCTCCCTCCTAGGTCAAGACTGCTCAACACCGCAATGACATTGTCCAAAAATTCAAGCTTTCAGCGCAACCTCGGACCCACTTCGAATCTTCAATGGCGACCCAGGATGAAATTCCAGAGGTAAACTTCACTTATATTCGGCAATTTCCACTTGATCTTCCCGTTCTTCTTTTGGCTTATTCCTCTTTGATTTCAATCACCCTTTACAGGAATACAAGAATCAGATTTTGATCCCTTATGCTGCCAACCCTGATTCCTATTTCCTCGGCCCAATGGGAAATCCTGACCCTTTTGAAATTATCGAGAAGGAAACCCAAATTATCCCTTTCAAATCTGGGATCACCTTGCCAAATCGATGGCCAAACACGTTCAAGAATTGGCCATTTCCCCCAATCGCTGGATGGCGGAATTGGTACAGGAGAATGCTGGAGAAAAGCAGCAGCCACTGGGAAAGTCAAGACATCAGTCATTGTCTGGAATTATCCTTAGCAGAAATACCCAGAAACGATTCCCTTTTGATAGTAGCTTCCCATTTTTGGTCTGACACCATTAATGCCTTCATCTTTGGCCATGGTATGATGACCATCACTCTAGCCGACGTGTTCATGATGACTGGCTTGAACGTGTCACTACCAGTATACCCTCATAAGTACAAGAGCAAAAGTAATCAAAGAGCCGTCAGCTCTGGATGTGGATGGGTCAAATACATCCAGAACTACATGAATGCATCTGGCATCATTTCTGACAAAGAGTTGAAAGCCTTCATGAACATGTGGCTATGCAGATTCATCTTCTGTGGAAATCCAATGAACCAACTCTGAATCATACGGTGATGGTGAAGATTTAGCTGCAGCACTCGTGATCCCACTAGGCAAATATCTTTTGGGGTCATGTTTATCATATGATGCATCGATTACTCTTCGAGATGCGCCAAAGTGTGAGAAATCTCTTGTGTGAATGGTCCCCGTGGCTAATTCAGATGTGGCTCCAAATATACATGCATCGAGATAACCTCTGTGAGCCTCTTCAATCTAAGTTTTCCTTTAGTTAACTATGTTTGAAGGCAAAGACAAAGAAAGGTTAAGGCTTGTCGACTTATGGGGAAGCAAAGATCATCTATCAAAGATTGACATAGACATTGGTCATTTCTTCAAGCTATTTTTCAAAGGATTCGATAATGTGCTCTGTTCCCTTACAGAGAAAATGAAAATTTGACTTTGCCTCGCAAGTTTAGCTATGAAATTGGTTGTTCAGGTCAAGAATCCACGGAGATCTTCAACTCCTTTATCAAACCTTGCACTCTGCCAGCCGAATTTCATCATGGGAGGTTAGTGCAGTCCACCTATGAATTCTACTATCCAAATATGGTGGCCAGACAATTAGGATGTGGCCAGCTGCCCCCAAGATTCCTCTTCTCAACAATCATAAAGCCAAGGGAAGTAATAACAGAAAGAATGGAAGCCAAGAAAATCTTTGAATTAGGATGGGAATTGCCAACATATGAACCATCTCCATTTGGGCTAATAGATGTTGCTCATCCCTTCTTTGTCTCTTGGTGGCAAGAATGGCATGCTCATATCTTCAATATATCAGTTCATCCTTTATGCAAAAACTTGCAGCCCGATTTTGCTTCTGATAGTGAGGTAATTTCATTAGGCTCACCATTTCCTGCTCTTGAATTCACTTCTTATTTTAACATCTGGTTATGCACAGGATCTTGAGTCTACTCCCCCTGCCAAAGCAATCCACAGTACTATTCGGCTGGTCCCAAGCCTGCTCTGGGGTTTGATGCTCCAAAATTAAAGGAATTCATGAAAATTCCTGCAACTTGATTCAAGACTTCTAAAGGTACTCATGAGAACTCTCGCTACTTCAACTCACTGCATCTTCAAGAGGAAAAAGCAAAAGGAAAACACCGAAAAGTTTTCTCTTACCCAAGAAACCAAGGACCAAGAAAGCCAAATCATCTCTTAAGGTATGAACCTTTTATCCTCTATCAGTTAACAACCCCACTTAGCAATAAACCCCGACCACCTCTATATTCATTACTTCCATTGCAGCCCACAAGTCGAAATTCCCAGACTAGGCAAAGACCTCAAAGAAATTGTAAAACCAACTCCTCAAGTTTCTACCAAAAATGAAGAAATCCATGACAAGTGAAGCTTCAGAGACTCATGAAGTCAAGGTTCAAAGGCTCATAAATCTGATGAGACTATAGGTAACATCGTTCAACCAATTCTCTTTTTTCTTCTTTTTTTTTTAATAACATCTACCCTTTATGCTTATTATCATTTACTTTATAGATGAAATCTTAGACGAACTGGCAAGGGAAACTTCTCCTGATCAAGCTCCAAACCCGTCCCTTCCGAACATTCACCAAGTCTTCCAAAAGCGCTGTGGTATAACCCATCCTCGATGATCAATCGCCAAAGAGTAATGCCTTGTCTTACACTATATTTTTTAGCAATTCACCCAATCGGCTAACACCTCCTTTCTTCTCTTTTCTTTTAGAAGAACATTACTAAACCGACCACCAGCTACTCCTTCTCTATTGAGGACTACATCATTGAGAAAGGTGAAGAGATTACTTCTCAACAAACCTTATCATTTGGAAAATCGGGCTCGGCTAAAAGAGGTGATCATTCTGCTTGAACAAGGATACCATTAGTCCGGTTCGGATGCGATCGAGATAGACACCTCCTTGAACTCATTGATGAAGATATCCTTCGCCCTCAAGGCCCCCTAGAATCTGCAAATTTCATCTTGATGACCACTTTGCCATGGTGAGAAGGGCAACCAAGAACATATCTTCGAGGGTGCTTTGCGAAAAGATAGATCTTTGAAGAAGCTGGAGATTAAAGATCTTCACTCTCATATCCGCACTACAAGAAATTCCTTGACAACCTTGGAGCCTAAACTGAAAGCCATGGAGGATGAAAAAGCGACTAGAAGCTCAACTAGCCGAATCAATGCCAAAATTCAGTCTCACAGGCCCATATAGCTAATTTGCCAAAGAACATAGAAGCGACTTCACTAAAAGATAACTTTGGCCATCAAAGAAGATCAGCAAATCAAAACTAAGTTATCCAAAGATCCGAGTTCAAGATGAGGATCGAAAGTGCTAGATAATGTTAGCGAATTAGGATCAAAGCCATAGAGGCAATCAATCAACTTCAACAAGTAGACATTGATCTTGTAATAAACTTAAGTGTGATATCCTCTCGTCCCTTGATCAATCAACTTTATGTTTACATATTTTATTCGTTTGAAAAAGCAATCGGCCATTTTCCTTTAAATTTCTCGATTAGAATGTAGCCGATTGTTTCCATTCTTCCGATAGCCGAACGAATCCTAATTTAAATGTTGTGAGGGTATAGCCGAACAATCTGCTCCAACAAATCAAGGATATAGTCGAACGACGCCCGACTTAATCCATGCCCGCCCAGCCCAATGAGCGGCCAAATGAAAGGAAAAACCCTACTCCATCGTTCGGCATTCCCGCCCCACGACTCGTGGAATTCGCCACGATTCTTCGCTTCGCTTATAAATAGACCCTTCCGTTAGCCTTCATCGTTATCTCCGTTTTAGCGTTCTTATATCCGCTCTCCTCCACTTCCTTTGTTCGATTCATTCCAAGAAAACCCTAACCTCCACCAAAGCAAATGGCGAAACAAAGTGGCGATCGTGGCAAGCGACACTGCCGACGAGAGAGGCGGAAGGAAGCAGAGAGCATCATCACGCCGGCCATGGCGTGGTACTTAATCGGCTTTTTGCCCCCCTTGCGATTTGTTCATCTCTTAGTTTCGATTTTTCTTCCTCATTCATCGAGATAAGGGTCATCACCCGGTCAATATCATCTCCTCCCTCTCCGGCGGCAAAGACTCAACCGAACTCCATCATCCAAATCCTCCGGATCCTCCAAATTTCTTCAAGCTCCTATCATCCCAATCCTTAGGGCCCGGCAGAACCAAAGCAGATGCACACCATCCATATTCTCACGAGGAAGCGCTCAAGTTTCGCCAGAGAGGGACGAGGCCCGGGAGGAGCTAGGCGACGTCTCCAAGAAATTCGCATCGAGCAAGCCGAATGGGAGGACCAATGCCGAAGCAACTCACGACGCCATCACCGGTTTGATATCTTCATTTGGTTTTATCATTCGCTTCCCCGCTTGCTCGACCCATTTTTTTTTTTTTTACGCCTAGCTCTTTTCATGGAGAACGATCGCTTAAAGGCGGCGGCGAACAAGGTTGCCGACAAGGTTAATGCCTGTGGGGAGACATCCGAGGCACGCTTGATGCCGTGGACGGCCGTGTTGATCGGTAGTCATCCAAGGTGTGCACCTTGGTGTTTCTCTCGGTCAAGGCGGCAATGACCTCCCGAACCAACGAAGACTACTCCTTCCACCCGGTCGGCCCCATTGGAGGACGCCTTTGACGAGATCGACGACATCGATGAGCGTCTGGAGGTCTACGATGATCATGCCGTCGCCCTTGCCGAGTCCACAAATCCCCAGTCCGTCCTCAACAGGTTATTTGAGGAGTAGTTTGTATTAGGATGGACTTCTGTGAATAAACTTGTCTTTTGGAAGAATGCTTATTTCTTTGATTCTTTTCGGTAAAATTCTGCCTGCGATTGTCAGAAAAATGCTGAAAACACCCCGGTCTTGCATAAACATTCTTGTGCTAGAGGCGATGCAAACTGCATCGGCTATTTTGTGCTAAAGGCGATATGAACAATATCGGCTATTCTCAGTTTATTTTTTTAGGCTAAAGGCGATCAACTTTTCTGATCTACGTTCATGAACCAACCTCAACACTGGGGTAATATTTCTTAAGAAATCTTCCATTGATAGCTCTGGTAAACTCCTCCCCAAATAAAGTCTTCAATATGTATGCATTGCCACGTACACATTCTACTATTCGGAAAGGACCTTCCCAATTTGAAGACCATTTGCCGAATGCTCTATCCTTTGTTCCAACTGGCAATATAGTTTTCCAAACCAAGTCTCCTTCTGCGAATTGCCTCAGCCTAACCCTTTTGTTATAATACTTGGCAACGCGTATTTTATTTTTCTCAATATTTTCCAATGCCTTGAGATGAATCAAATGTAAATCTTCCAATTCATCCATCATCAGATTCTTATAATCTTCTTCTACCAATTCTTTCTGTAACACAACTCGCCTTGAACCTGACCGCAATTCCCATGGTAATACAGCATGATGCCCATAGACCAGTTCATAGGGAGACGTTTGAGTGGACCCATGACAAGCCATTCGGTAAGCCCACAATGCTTCATTAAGAACCAAGTGCCATCTCCTTGGTTTTTCATCAATCTTCTTCTGGATGATTTTAATCATAATCTTATTTGATGCTTCTGCCTGACCATTAGCTTGTGCATAATAAGGAGAAGAATTATACAACTTAATTCCCATATCTTTGGCAAAATCACAGAATTCTGAAGAAGTAAACTGAGTTTCTTGATCAGTTGTTATAGTTTGAGGAATCCCGAATCTGTGAATTATATGTTCCTTAACAAAACTGATCATATTTTCTGACATTACCTTCTTCAAAGGGATAGCTTCAACCCACTTGGTGAAATAATCCGTGGCCAAGAGTACAAATTTGTGTCCCTTACTAGAAGGAGGATTGATCTCGACCAATTAAATCTATACCCCATCCTCCTGACGGCCAAGGCTTGATTATGGGATTCATAGCGATGTTTGGAACTTTTGAATATTGCCAATTTTTGACAATTGTGACACCCTTTGTAATATTCAAAACAATCCTCCAACATAGTCGGCCAAAAATAACCAGTTCTCCTAATTATCCACTTCATCCGATAAGTTTGATCGGTGTACCACACAATCCTTCGTGAACCTCATACATCACTTTCTTGGCCTCTTCTTGACTTAAACATTTGAGCAATACTCCATCGATGGACTTGTAATATAACCGATCATCAAGGAACACAAATTTGAGAGCTTTGTATCTGAGTTTTCGGAAACTTTTGAGATGGACCTTTCAGATAATTGGTAATTTCAGATCTCCAATCACCATCTACTTGATCAAGATTTAAAACACCTTCTTCTATAGCAAAACTTCCCGACTCTCTCGATATCCGAAGCGACTTGAGCTAACTTATTTGCTTCTTCATTATACTCTCTAGGGATATGATGCAAGGTTACTACCGTAAAATTCTTCAAAAGTTCTCTACACTCCTCATAATATTCTCTTAACACATTGTTCTTGCATTCATCTCGACCACTCAGTTGATTAATCACCAACTCGAATCCCCAAAGATTTCAACAAAGAACGGCCTTTACTTCTATAAGAAGTGAAGCCCTCTAAGCAACGCTTCATACTCACTGCTGATTATTAGTAACATGAAATTCAATAGGAACCGCATACTCAAAAGTTTTTCCTTGTGGGAAATCAAGAGAATACCAGCACCACCACCTTTGTTACAAGATGATCCATCGAAGAACAATGCCCAAGACACAATGCTTATCACCTCAACAGAAAGATCCCGATGTTGGGTAATAAAATCGGCAATAATTTGACCCTTTACCGCCTTTGCCGATTCGTACCTTAAATTAAATTCGACAATGCTAAAATCCATTTGCCAATTCTTCCATTCAAAATTGGCATTGATAGCATATGTTTGATTACATCAAAACTAGAAACTACCATGCATTCGGCATTCAACAAATAGTGCCGAAATTTGGTACATGAGTAATACACACACAAGCAAAGTTTTTCTGTAGCCGAATACCTTGTTTCCGGGTCTAGCGCTTTTAGCTAAGATAAGCTATGACTCTTTCTTTTCCTTCAAATTCTTGCATAAGGGCCGATCCTATCGTTAGGCTATCGGCATACATACAACTTAAAAGGCTTGTCAAGTTGTGGAGGTACCAAAGACAGTGGTGCCTTCATATATTGCTTGATCTCATCAAAAGCCTTTTGTTGTATGTCACCCCATACAAATTCTTGATCCTTCTTGAGCTTTAATAAAGGAGAAAAGGTAAAACTCTCTCGATAGATTGGATATGAATCTTCTTACAAAGTTGATTTTGCCTAACAATGATTGTAATTCTGTGAGATTGGTTGGCGGCACAACTTTGTCTATTGCTTCCATGCTCTTTTCCCAACTTCAATTCCTCCTTTATGAACTAAAAATCCAAAACTCACCAAATTAAACTCCAAAGGCACATTTGTTTGGATTCATCTTCAAGCCATGCTTTCTTGTGCACTCCAGTCTTTCTTAAATTGGCTAAATGTCCTTCATGATTTCTAGACTTGACCACTACATCATCGATGTAGATCTCTACAATCTTGCCGATCGACCTTGTGAAAATATAATTCATAGCTCTTTGATAAGTTGCACCTAGCATTCTTTAACCCAAATGTCATGACTATCCATTCAAACAAACCAATATGACCAGGACATCCGAAAGGTCTGTTTTTGAAATATCTTCCATTGCCATAAAAATTTGATTATAGCCAACATTACCATCCATAAAACTAATGACTTCATAACTCACTCACGCATCTACTAGTAAATCGGCAATCGGCATTGGGTAACCATCCATGGGAGTGGCCTTATTAAGATTTCTGAAATCTATGCAAACTCTCATTTTTCCATTTTTCTTGTATACCGGTACTATATTTGAAATCCACTCTGCATACTTGCAGGGCCGAATGAAGTTCGCTTCTATTAATCTTTCAACCTCCTTCTTTACATCGGCCAATACCTCCTCTTTGTATATCTTCCGTGGAGGTTGTTTGTAAGGACAAAATCCAGGTTTAATGGGTAATCGATGCTCAACAATGGAACGATCCAATCCAGGCATTTCCGTGTAATCCCAAGCAAAACAATCTTTAAACTCTTTCAACAGATCTATCAACTTCGATTTATATTCTGGGTCTAACTTTGCACTAATATACATCGGCCTTGGCTTAGAACCATCACCAACATCAATTTCTTCCAACTTATCAGCCGACATAAAACCACGTCCCAACTTTCCTTTGTTGCCATCGATAGGATTTCCCATTAAAAATTACTATGAGAGCTGACTGCTTGGATCGGTTGTTGGCCCTCGCTGAAAACATTTACAGGACCTTCTTTCCACACTCTTCCAGAGAAACAATCACGCCTTCATATTCCCAGTAGGTAGATTCTGTGGCAGCCACACTTACCGAATCATCAGCATGTACAACTTCAACATCATCTCCAATCCATTGAATGAGAATTTGATGCATGGTCGAAGGAATGCAGCAATTAGCATGGATCCAATCTCTGCCCAAGAGTAGACTATATGCCCCCTTGCCATCAATGACAAAAAAGGTAGTAATCAAAGTTTTCGACCCAATAGTCAGCTCGACATGGATAGCACCTCGGGTATCGGAAGGATTGCCAGCAAAGTCCCTAAGCACCATGTCGGGCTTTTCAACAATTCTTCATTAGTCATCCCAAGCTTTACAAGGTAGTATAAGGCATGATATTGATAGCAGCCCTCCATCAACAAACATCTTAGTTAAAGGCTTGCCATTGACATATCCCTTTAAATAGAGTGGTCTCAAGTGACGATTCTTGATTGGTTTGTCAAAAACAACTCTCTTTGTGTTAATACAAGCTGGGCCATCAAATCCTGACATTCACTTTCATCAAAATCAGAGTACACCTCTTCTTGGACATCTTGGCTTTTGGGAGCTATAAACTCTGATGGGAGGAAGAAAGCCATGCAAGCATCAGCCGAAGGACCACATTCATCAGGCTTCTTCTTAGGACGCCATATTTGCTTTGTTTCGGTAACTTCCTGTTTCAACTCCCTATTCCTCAACCGTTGAACTCTTCTTTTCTGACTTTTCCTCAGGCCTGGAGGACACCACTGTCCTTTTTGCCATACGTATCTATAGGAATCAGCTTCTTCATCATGCACTCTATCATGAATCCAACCTCGACCTACAAATCTCTTCCTTTGCTGATTCTCAAAATCATCTGTTTTTAAGCGCCGATCATCTTCAGGAACCTTCGTTCCAAGTCTTTCATAGATGGGACGGCGGTTGACTCGAGATTGCCTATACTCGGAGTACTGAGCACTACACTCCGGACAATTATTTCTAGCAGGTAACCTCAAGCCTTCATTCCAACAATGCCTAAAGAATGAACAACCCCAATGAGACTGCTCCTGTTCTGTCATGTATTCTTCTTGCTCCCTTCGGTATACCTCTTCCTCATACCTCCGGCATTCTTCCATAAACCATTGCTTCTTATAGTATTCCTTCTCTTGCTCTCTCTACCACTTGTTTAGCAAAATACGTGATGTAACTCTGGGTTTGGAAGTTTGACCTTTCTCGGTTCGGCTATTCTGAAACCGAACTCGTTGCTGCAGCTCTCTACTGGTGACTTGCCGATCCGGGTCAACAACACCATTTTTCTTTGCTCTATCAAAAGTCAACACCTTCATCTTGCCTTTACCTTTGAGATCATTGGTAGAGACCATATTCACAGAGAAAGAAATCATATTTTGTGGAAAAGGCTGATCATCAATTTTCATCTTGCCATCAAACTTCAAATGTCCCTCTTGGATAGCTTTCTGGATTCGTATTCTGAACACTCGGCAATCATTGATAGAGTAAGAATTAGTGTTATGGAAGCCACAATACTTTTTGTCTTTCACTCCCTCAGGACGTAGCATGGGATGTCCTTCTGGCAACTTGATGCGTCCTTCCTTCATCAATAATGCAAAAAGCCCGTCTGCCTTAGTAACATCAAAATCATAGGTTCCCTTTTGTTGTTTCAACCAGCGTTGACTAATTTGAGTAGGCTCCTTTGCCCAATTCAACTCAGCTGCAGCTATCTCATCTTCATCAATATACTCAGTCGCTTCCTCCAGAAAACCTTGATACACCTCATTAGTGGCATTGTTCTTCTGAAAGCGATTATCTCTCCTGAATCCTTTGGCCTGATTACTCATAGCTGCTAAACGCTGTGCAAGTTGGCCAAGATCATCAAACTCCATGCCGAACAATTTCTCCTTGATATTCGGCAACATTCTTGCTATAGCTATTCCAGGTAGTTGATCATCTGGTAAATTCAGAGAATAACACATATTCTTGGTCTCCCTAAATCTGCGAAGATATTCCAATGGTGTCTCATTTGTTCTCATCCTCAGACTCATGAGATCGACCAACTTCTTCTCATTAGTACCCGTGTAGAAATATGAATGAAACTTCTGCTCTAGCTCTGCCCACGTACCAATGGAATGAGCTGGTAAAGACGTGAACCACATGAAAGCTGGTCCTGTAAGAGACAAAGGAAAATATCGAATCCTCCAAGCTTCATCTGAAGCAGCTTCTCCAAGCTGCATTAAGTACCGACTGACATGCTCTATGGTACTAGTATCATCTTGACCAGAAAACTTGGTCAAATCCATTGGAGGCTTCACCCTTGGAGGTAACGCCACTCTGTTGTACCACTCTGGGTAAGGAGACTTGTATGAATAGGATTGATTTTTTGGCTTCAAGCCAAACTGATTCTGCATCATATCAGCCATCCTGTGCATCAAAACATCAATGCCTGAATCCTAATTTCCTTGTACTTGTACTCCAGAAGGCAATCCTGAAACACTCCTATACCCTGGATTTGGCACAGCATTGATAGCATTGTAATCAGTAAATTCTTGATACCCATCTCCATACATATTCTTCTGCAATCTGTTTGATGCTGGAGAAACTCTATAAGCTGAAGGTGCCACTTCTCCTGTGGTACCAAATGTTACCTGGCCATAGGTGGGATGTGATTGCTTTCCAGTGTGAGTCAATCCACCTATATTTGAAGTCGATGGTCCTTCTTTTCTAGCAGGCTTCTCTTGATGCTTTGGAACATTGAAAAGTGTCGGTCCACTGAGTGGGCCAACATTTTCTTCAAAGTACTTATCAACCATTGGACCAAAAGTACTGATCATGATTGCCCGAAAGGTATTCAGAAAAGCTGTGTGATGGTTTGTCATGGTTTCTCCCATAGCTTTATAAACCAGGGCATCCTCCTCTTCAGTGTAATCAGTTTGATGTGGAAGAAGAACCCTTGGCATTGACTGCTTTTGAAACACTTTATTGCTCTTGTTTTTGGAAAAAGACATCAAACACTTCCGTTGGTATTGCTCACATGCTTGTAGCACTAAATCCCTGTAATTATCTGGCAATTCTGCCATGCTCACATCCAGAACATGATCATTGTTGATCTCAGACGCCATCTTGAACTAACAGATTGTCCCACCGGGCGTGCCAAAAAGTGTGTTGACACAAAATGTGACGCACTGTGCCCCACACACAGCAAGCCGGAAAGCGTGGCTTCAATTGGGTGCCCGGGTGCTTCGTGATCCGGAAACGTGCCAGTCAGTTTGACCTGAAAAAAACTAACAAGGGATAAAACAGTTAAATGCCAAACCGGAACATGTCGGGTGAGACCAGACAGTTCCATATATACGGCCCTGAAGCCACTTACAACGACATACAGCTATAGGAAGCTATCTGCCAGCAAGTTTATAAACCATTCGGCTAATCATAAGATGAGCACACGTAAAGATCCGATTGCCGAATGCATGTGCATGGGAAGACATGTTTGAACAAGTGAAAGTAATCATGAGTTAATGCATAACCAAGCTCAGCAATCCAGCCGAGTTGGGGTCCATGAAGAAGGAACGTGCAAATAAACACGATTAAACTAATCTAAAACCTGCATCTGCCGCACGACACCTAGTTTCGTCAAAGCTTAAACGTAATTAACTTGCATGAACCCACGACATGTGACAATCTAGATTAAAATAATTCAGCCATTACGAGCATGTTATCTATTTGCAAAGGTAATACGAAAGTAATGATCATTGAAGCACGAATAAAACCATAAGAGAGGGCCGAACAATATCAATCTAGATTGGGCAGAAGTGTGTTACAAATATATAAAATATTTAAAACATGCAACACAGGATAACTTAATGAATCTATTTAGATTTTGCCGTATCTAATAGAGCCGATAACTGTCTTGCCTTCACTAAGCATATTGAGCAAACACCTGCCGCATGGTATCTACTCATAAACAAAGCATAAGCAAAGACTTCTTGATTGTCAAGCAAAGATCCGCCGCACGATCATTGAAAACAAACAAGACTACTTGCATCACGTCTAAATCCACCGCATGATACTAAACATGATAACAAGGTTGTCGAAACTTATGGAGGTCGACGGATCGATGACTCCTCTCGAAGAACTCGACGACATGACAAAAGGACTCGAAAGTTGGCACGGGGCCGGTTGTATTGATTTGGTTGTGAACGCCTATTACAATGGTCGAGGGTCAATATTTATACCCTAGACAAAACATGAGTCCTAAAAGACTACGATTTACAAAGGAACTCTTAAACAAACTTGGAAACTACGATTCCTTGCCCTAAACTCTCAGAGTACTTTATTATTACAACTTTCATCTTTTTGATCGGCTTTGCCTGCCATCTTCTGCTTTCCCGAATGGAGTCACCACCTTCTGAAGTAACCAACCGCACAAGCATTTAGCCGACCGCTCGTTTTGTTTGCTGAATGTCCTTCTTCCTGTATGCGGGTCCACCTGTCATCTTCCGAAGTCGACAAAAATCCAGTGTTAACAGAAACATACACTCACCAAGTTCTAGCAATCTAAGGTAAAGTTGTTCATCATCAGTAAGAGGCCTAGAACCTGCAGCTAACAACTAATCTCATTTAGCCTAAGCTTCTACACAAGCATCACATAAGACAAACAACTACAATTGACTTAGTCATTTCTTGCTGTAAATAGCAGCTACGTAATTTGGTTATATACGGAGTTATACTTGACCAAATACTATGATCTTAGACTTTCTATAAAGCTTATAAAACTTCCTACAACTTTCATTTAATCACCAAAAGCTAATTCAGCAATTATCCTAGTCAAAATAGGTAAACTTCTCAAGTCTGCCCAGAAATTTCTAGAGAATAAGCATTTCTGAAGACCAACTTCTAACAGCTAGAACTCTCAAACCATTTAGCCTATTGCCATGAAAATTTTACACAAGAAAGATAAGTAAGTTATGTACAACTTTGTTATTTACAATATTCACAGAAAACATCATTTTACCTATGCAATTTACTTCACATCCGAAACTGTCCAAACAGTCACTAAAATTGAATTATAGAGCAATTAATATTTTACTACATACAAGCAATAAAACTATGGCACAACTAATGGTACCAACAGTTCATAGGCATCATATACACTCTAGAAAACATGATGGTCAAGCCCAAGTAAATTATTTAAATGCATTTATTAATTTATTTGGATACTAAGGTGAAATAAGGAAAATATATCAAAGGTGCACCATAAATTCTGATAAAATTACAATAGCCTACTTATGCTCCCCAAAATCTACTATACAAATTTCATGCCATTTTGATAAATATAGCCATCTCTACAAAAATGACAATTTGCATAGGCTCATTGTAGCAAAAATAGTTTAGCCTAGTGAAAAGTGTCAAACAATAGATTTCATAGTTTTCTTACATGCATCCTAGTACCATAACACTGTGTAAAAATTTGCATGATCATTAGTTTTGTATTTTTACCTCATTTATTTTCACTCGAAACTAGCAATTATTTAAGATTAAATAGGAAGACCATATTCCAAGCATGCTTACTATAGTTTTAATATTTTTGTTAGCTAGAGCATACCAACACAAGATCAACAAAATTGGAATCACATTTTTGTCACTTTCCTAGCTCAAGTTATGCATTTTACAAGATTGAAAACATTTAAAAAGCATTTATTTAGCTCCATTTTATTATCAAAGAAAAATACCATAAACAGTGCATTTCATTTTTTATCAAATACTACACTTCATGAGGAATCTAACAAAATTTGTTTCACTTAATTTGGACACCCCTAGCTGTAGATATGAATTTTTGAAGTTGATATTCAAATCTGTGAAAAAATAACAAAATCAAAACCAACATACAGACTGACAGATGGGGCCTGTGGTCAATGGGACCCACCGATCAGTGAACCCAAACAGAGGACGACGTTTGACTGGTGATAGCTCACCGACGGGGAGGTCTCTGGCGGTAGCGTCATCACGGTTGCACTCCCTGTGCTCCCCCGCACCCAGTGGTGCCCCTCGTTGGACCGGTGGTGCACTGGAGCACCCTCGCCGGCGGCAATGGCGCACGACGAAGGCGATGTGGCGGTACGCCGGCATTCTTCGGTCGTGGTGTGCTCATATGAGGCACATCATGGCTTCACGGTAGCCTAACAAAGCTAGCTAGGGCGGTTAGGGTTCCGGTGAGGCGGCAGTGAGCTCCGACCGCGTGCATGCCGCTGTGGCGACGCATAGAGCACGGCGGTGCTCTTGGCGTTCTGACTAGATGGCGGTGAGAGGTGGGTTTCCATCATGCCACCAACTAGATCTATGGTTACTCATCCTTAGGCGCATGAGAGAGGAGGGAGGCAATAGGCCAGCTAGGCAATGACAAGCTTGAGTGTCATGGCGGCCATGGCGGCCGCAGCGGGAGCGACGGTGCGTTCTGACACAACCCGACAGTAGCGTCTAAAGGGGATGGTGGATTTAGATCCTAGGACCTACGGTGAATACCAAAGGAGGGAGAGAAGGAGCAGAGGTGCACGTGTTGTGGCTGCCCACGGTGAGCTCACTTTCAGTGGCGCACCTTGGCCATGGCGGGTGTAACACCCTCGGTGTTACACTGTTTAGTTTTTGCTCAAACACTGCATGAGCATCATACGTATGTGTAATTATGTGGTGTAATTGTGTGTAAATATATGAGTTATCGGGTATAAAGTAATGTACATAACTTGAAATGTTCATCAGCAACACGATACAAATGCTACATTTCATGTCACTTTATATCGTTTAGGGTTCTAAGTGAATTTTTATCGAACAAAAATGCTATAGAATGCTTATGTGAGACTTTGATAAAGTCGTAGTACGAACTTCATAGGTGACGATAAAATACATGCGGTCGAGGACGGGGTTCGCTAACTAGTGTATCAAGTAGCTTGGAAAAGAAATTCGACGAGAAACCGTTTGAAGTTTAGTCATTTTGCGTAAGTCCAAAAATGGGTCGACGAAGCCATGTTCGACAATTTTTGTAGGATGATCGGGTTAAGCAGTGGCGAGATGTTTTGGCTTAATTTGATAGCCCTGTGTACCCTCTTGGGGATAGAATAACTGGTTTGGCTTTTGGATCATCGAATTGGTTTTTGTAGCAGCTTTAAAAAGCGTGCACATCACGTTTTCCACCTCCGGGCGTGGTCACAGCCTCTGTTTGGCCTGGCACCGCTGCACTGGCCTGCTCAGCGTGCACTGCCGTGCTGGCCGCGTCGCCACTGCCGATCCTGTGCAAGCACGCCCATGCACGTGGCCCCTACGCTGCTGGCCACAGCCTCCTACCACCACGCGCTGGCGCGTAGCTCGCACCGCAGCTGCTGCCGTTGCCGCGTCCTGACCGCCCGCTGTGCGCCTGCCAATGCACCGGCCAGTCTGCTGCCGGTCCCACACTGTAGGTCGCGCTGTCGTTGCTGCGCCTGGCATGCCACACACACGCACGCACGCACGCGCAACACGCCGGTGGGCCTAGCTGCTCTACCTCGCTGTCGCGTTGCCCTGCACCCCGGTCGCGCTGCGCGCCGTTCGTCGCTACCGTGCGGCACTACTCTTGTTGACGTATCATGGCTGCACGCGCATGGGCTGGTCGCCTAACATCATCGTCACTCCCGTGTTCGCTGCTACGCTACACTGCTATTTGTCTCGGGCCTGCCCGCCTCTGCGGCGCGCGGTGCCAAGCTGCCGTCGGCCTATGTACTTGGCCATGCGCGCTTGTGCTGTAAGTTGATGACCACATTCCACCACGACAGCGCTGAGCCTAACCCCGCCTACCTCCCCTATCTTCGCTGTCACCATGGCCGACGGGCTCGCTCTCTTCGATTCGCCGTGATGGCAGCACCATAATCAAATTAGCAACATCCTCGGCTCCACTGGGTAGCCAGCCACCCAACCGACCCCACCTAGCAGCTAGTATCGCCGCACAGTGCCCCAATTTGGAGCTATCGCTCCGCCGGGTCCTTAAGACCGGGTTGGCATGCGCCATCGGCAAGCCACGTATCCAGAGCATCTCGTGGCAATTCCTTGCGCCGCTAGCCTTGCCTCCATCTGCTGCTCGCCCTACGCACCTCGGTCAAAGAGCTATCGCCTCCTAGCCATCCCTGACGCGGCCATGCCATCGCCGTGCGCCACCGCACCGGTCGTGCACACGCGGCTAGCTCGGCTCGGGCCGTCTCCGATCGAACCACCGCCTCGATTGGTTCCGTGGTGAGTCACTTGAGCTCACTAGCTACCCCTTTTGCCTCAGCTTTGCTGTCATTCACTAGAACACCACTGTCGTGGCTGCAGGGTCTCCGCCACCGTGGTCCGACCTTGCTGCTGCGTCCCGCCTCATGCTTCCTTCGTCCGGCGCTTCGTGTCCACTCCTAGGTAAGTGTCGGCTCCGTAGTTAGGGAAGGAGGGGCTATTGTGGCCGGCGTAGCCGCCGGTGCTAGTGCCGCCGCGTAGGTGCGCGTGCGGGTGCCGGGGGGGTATCACTGTGGTGAAGGTAGAAAGTTCCGAGGGCATAGCTATAAGATAGTAGACGAGTGGAACAGTGCGCGTAGCGCTCGCGGGATTTCAGAGTAGTCCGAGCGTGTTTTTTGCTTATTGCCCAATGCGCGCGGGTCATCCCCGTCGTGGGCTGTCGTCGCTCTAGGCTGGGCCATGCCCGCTTGGGCTGCGCTATGCGCTGCACGCGCGTCGCGCCGGTGTGGGCCGAGTCATCGCTCGTGGACCGCGCTGTGAATTCGTTTTCCAATTTTCCAGCGAATTACATATGTTTATATATATATATATATGATGTGCATTTAAGTTACAGGCATTTTATGGAAATCACATGCATAAATATATCTACCCATGAGTCCTACTAGTATAAGTCGAGTAGTTGCTATGCTCAGGATATCAGTAGTGTGAGTAACCTGTCGTTACTCGCAAATAGGTGATAAATATGATCACTCATGATAAAATGGTGGAAGGGAAAATGGTGACCGGGCAGGGATATGGTTTGGGTACTGGTGGGTGTAAAGGATTGTGACCTGCGGCCAACAGGGCATAGCTCGGTTACACTTTTTCCCTGTCTGTGCCAATGAAGGACCGGTCGTTGCATATGGCTCTAGGCAAGTCACAGACTTATTATCCCGAGCACATACTTGGGTATGGGTGCAGTGAAGACTTGTTGCTCTCTTGTCGTGGATATGGCTCTTTTTGGACCGACTGATTGGAGGTGGGGATGGTGGAGGTCCTTGCACCGCACTGAGTTCGGGACTTAGGAGTGGGGGCTTAGAGTCCAAGTTTGGACGGGGACCTGGACACCTAGGACAGGAGGGTGATGGGTTAGTCCTACTTGTGCCTGGGGTAGAAGCAGGGTATGTGTTTTTGGGGTACCCAGCTGGGGGCATTGATTCACGAATCGCCG
The DNA here is from genome assembly GCA_904845875.1 of Miscanthus lutarioriparius. Lineage (NCBI taxonomy): Eukaryota > Viridiplantae > Streptophyta > Magnoliopsida > Poales > Poaceae > Miscanthus > Miscanthus lutarioriparius. The sequence continues at coordinate 101,539,135 of CAJGYO010000005.1, forward strand.
GACGATCCGGTATGGCTTGTCTATGGTTTAGCACCGTAGTAAGAACTGAAAGATGAAAGATGACGAAATGGAACTAATTGCTCAACTCTTGCTTGAAAGTAGATCAGGTGCGTATGTAGACTGGATAGATAATAACTTAATACAGCTGATAATAATAACATAAATAAGGACTCACTACTAGTGTTGCTTTCTACCAAAAGAAAACCAGCAAACCATAAAGCTTATCATATTCCTTGGAGTCAGGAAATTATTCCCACTAGTCAGGTAATGCATGAGATGTACTTTGTGTGGAGGATTCTTCTGATGGGCTCAGACGGATCCTCGTTCGTATCGCTAGATGTTTATTTTAAATTCTGTTGTTTATTATTCCACACTTTGACATTTGGTAATGTAATAATGTGATTTTTAAGAAACTCTGATGTATGAAATGGACCAGTATTTTAACTCGTTCTCATTATTGGATCCTTGGAAAAAATGTGGATCTTTCGGGTCCTCCCTTGGGGTGTGCCCGACGGATACCGCCCGCTGTAGCTTGCTTTTAGGGTGCTTAGTGTCTGGTGGAAGATGAGAACCTCCGTAAGCGTGTTATTTCGGGCGGTTCTGCCACAGTTTTTACCAGAGCCAATATTGGTTATGAGTTTCATCAATCTTTTTCAAAACTTAAAAATTTGACCAACAAAAGTTTTGCAAAAAGTAGGATGCAATTAAATTATGTAAATAAGTATCAGCCCTAGCGATATGGTCTATCTAGGATCGTGGCACTGGTTTTATCTAATCGATTTTCTACAGGTACACAAACTTACGTTGCATAAGAAATCGTCTAGCATACGGAAAGTGAGTGTGCGATGTGCAGAAATTTTTTGCGAATGCCGCTATATTCCGGCTTGAGTGAACGTATAGGACGACACATGTATCATGGAAATAGCATTTTGCTTAAACAAAAATTCCCCCCTACATGTATAATTGGATTAGTAAAGTGATAGGATTAGTTAAAAGAATACTTTAATTAAATGTGCTGTCATTTCTCTAAATCCATTGCTTCTGATCGGGAAGGTTGTTCTAAATGGATGGTTCCTATCTCTTACAGATGAATCTAAGGTCTAGACGTGGGAGCACCAGTGCTGGGGAAGCTCACAGTCTTGGCGAGGGCCAAGGCGAGAGTGGCCAGGCCAATGAGCACAACGGGGAGAGCCATGGGGCTCCACTTCTGGCTCGTCCTCCTCTACCACCACCGCCTCTGATGAGTCACACAGAGATGATGGCGGAACTGATGGCTGCTCACCGAGAGTCAGCCTGTGCCATGGAGCTAATGGCACAAGCTGTCGCTGGCTTCGCCCAGAGAGGCCACGGGGGCAATGGTGGGGACGGGGGTGGTGCCTGCCGTCCTGAGGGGCCCTCCTCTTACCAGGATTTCCTCAAGACCCACCCGCCCACCTTCACACCTACAGATGAGCCCCTAGATGTGGAGCACTGGCTTCGCATTCGGGAGCAGAAGTTTCTGTTGCTCAATATGGCCGACGAGTAGAAAGTGCGCTTTGCAGCGCAATGACTATTGGGGTCCGTGAGCGCATGGTGGGATACCTTCCATGCCATGCAGTAGCTAGATCATTCGGCCACCTTGTAGGAGTTCACCATAGCATTTAGGGAGTTCTATATTCCTGCTGGTGTCATCAACCGGAAGCTGACTGAGTGCCTAGAACTACGATCAGGAAGTATGACAGTGATGGACTATGTTAATAAGTTCAATCACTTGTCCTAGTATGTTGGCATTCATGTGGACACTAACGAGAAGAAGAAGGACCGCTTCTTTCGCGGCCTCTCTAATATCCTTTAGGAGAAGCTGTACACTGTGAACTATCAGACTTTCGGGGCAATGATGAACGCTGCCATCGCCATGGAGGGCTTGTAGCGGGATTCCCAGGTAGAGTGGAAGAGGAAGCAGGTGGCTGCCGGGTCTTCTAGCCACCCTCATACTCAGAAGGTATAGGTTGTCCGGTGGGGGCCCTATCAATCATCAGGCAGGCCTTCGTTTTGGTAGCCCCAGCAGACTTCTCAGACTTCTTCCACACAGTATCGTGCACCCACTCAGCAGGTGTAGCCCTAGCAACCTCAGGGACAGCAGGTCCCACCTTGCTAAGAGTTTGGAAACAAGCCTGGCGCTTGCTTCAAATGTGGCAAAGATGGCCACTATGCCCGAGCATGTCCCCAGAACCAGCCAGCTCAGTCTGCTCAACCATCGACAAACTCCAGGCTAGTTAAGCAGACCATGATCAAGATGAAGGTGCCAACCAGCCGATCTGGATAGGTGAATTTCACAAATGCTGAGCAGATATTGCAGCAGGAACCGTTGATGGCTGGTATGTTTACCATCAATTCCCATCCAGCTTATGTGTTATTCGATTCTGGTGCATCACATTCCTTTATGAGCATGGGATTTGTAGACCGGCACAACTTACCACTTATGGCTATATCGTATGCCTATAGAATCCATACTGTGGGTTCACAAATGTTCATCAATACCCGAACGGGCATAGTAAGCTTGGTATTAGCCACCCACACTTACCGCCTATAGTTCATGGTAATGCCTGGGCAAGGCATTGATGCTATTCTTGGAATGAACTAGTTGCGGGTGTATGGGGTAGTCTTGGATTTGAAGCGGAGAAGTGTCGAGTTATGGCTTCCTTTTTCTGAGGATAGGATGTCTCTGCTTGTACCCTCAGATCCAGTCTTACCTATTGCTACCCATGCTAAAGCCTCTCCTGATCTTACTCCCATCCCTGGTATGTGAGTTCCCAGATGTTTTTCCTGAAGATCTTCCTAGATTGCCATTGAACAGAGAGGTGGAATTCTCCATTGAGCTAGAGCCTAGTACTGCTCCTATCTCCTGATGCCTGTACCGCATGGCTCCAAGGGAATTGGCTGAGATGAAGAAGCAGCTGGAAGAGTTGATGGAAAAAGGTTTCATTCGTCCTAGTTCTTCAACATGGGGTTGCACAGCCATTTTTGTGAAGAAGAAGGATGATATTCTGCGGATGTGTGGGGATTACCGCCCCCTTAATGTGGTAACCATTAAGAACAAATATCCTTTGCCCGCATAGATACTTTGTTCGACGAATTAGCTGGTGCCAAGGTGTTCTCGAAGATTGACCTTCGATTAGGCTATCATCAGATCAAGATCAGACCACATGATATACCAAAGATAGCTTTTTCTACTCGGTTTGGGCTGTATGAGTACCTAGTGATGTCTTTTTGTCTCATAAATGCCCCTGCATTCTTCATGTACTTGATGAATTCAGTCTTTATGTCGGAGCTAGACAAGTTTGTGATAGTATTCATTGATGATATCCTGATATATTCCAAGAATGATGAAGAGCATGCCCAACGCCTTCGGATAGTACTGGCTCGACTAAGGCAGCACAAGTTGTATGCTAAATTCAGCAAGTGCGAATTTTGGTTAGATCGAGTGTAGTTTTTGGGGCATGTGTTGACACCTGATGGCATTTTAGTAGATCCCAGCAAGGTGCAAGATGTGTTGAATTGGAAGTCTCCTAAGTTTGTGCATCAGATTCGTTAGTTCCTTGGTCTCACTGGGTACTATCGGCGTTTCATCCTAGATTTTTCTAAGATAGCTTAGCCAATGACCAAGCTGCTCCAAAAAGAAGCTAAGTTTGACTGGAGTCCAGCCTATGAAGAAGCCTTCCAAGCTCTGAAGACATTTCTGACCACTGCTCCTGTGTTGGCCCAACCAGATATTGATCGACCCTTTGATGTATATTGTGATGCCTCGAAGACAGGGTTGGGGTGCGTGCTTATGTAAGATGGGCACGTGATAGCTTATGCTTCACACCAACTGAAAAAGCACGAGGTGAATTACCCCACTCATGACTTAGAGCTGGCTGCTGTGATCCACGCTCTGAAGATTTGGAGGCACTATCTGTTGGGCAACAAAGTGCATATTTTTATAGATCACAAGAGCCTCAAGTATATTTTCACTCAGTCTGAACTGAATATGAGGCAAAGGAGATGGTTAGAATTGATAAAGGATGATAACTTGGAAGTCCAATATCTTCCAGGAAAGGCCAATGTAGTGGCTGATGCTTTGAGCCGAAAGTCACACCAGGTGGAGGAAATACCTTTGTCTCTCAACCACACAGAGGTGTTGGCTCACATTGCATTGACCTCAGAATTGCTGGAGCAGATTATTCTGGAGCAAAGGGAAGACCTCGAAGAAATTCCCCATATCAGAAAATTGATTGCCAAAGGGCATGGCCCTCACTTTAGTATTGATGAGCATGGTGTAGTGAGATACAAGGATAGACTGGTGGTTCCATTCAATGAGGAGTTGAGAAGAAAGATTTTGAGTGAAGCCCATCATTCAAAGTTGTCTATTCATCCTGGCAGCAACAGGATGTATCATGATCTACGCCGCTTGTACTGGTGGTCCAACATGAAGCAGGACATCACCCGACACGTCACGGAGTGCGACACTTGTGGTAGGGTTAAAGCAGATCATATGCGTACCTTGGGATATTTGCAGCCCTTGCCCATTCCTGTTTGGAAATGGGAAGATATCTCCATGGACTTTGTGGTGGGTTTGCCCCGCACCTCCAAGGGCTATAATTCTATTTGGGTCATTGTGGACCGTCTAACTAAGTCTGCTTATTTTATTCCGGTGGACACTAGATATACAGCCAGGAAGTATGCCAAAATATATTTTGATCGGATTGCGACCCTGCATGGAGTTCCCCTTACTATCATCTCTGATAGAGGGTTAGTTTTTGTCTCTTGTTTCTAGGAGCAACTCTAGGAATGTCTTGGTACTCGTCTTCTTAGAAGCTAAGCATATCATCCACAAACTGATGGTCAAACTAAAAGGGTGAACCAGGTGCTCGAAGACATGTTGAGAGCTTGTGCCATTTCTTTTCCTGAGAAGTGCGATGGATGCCTAAAGTTAGCAGAATTTTCTTACAATAATAGCTACCAAGAAAGCATCCGCATGGCGCCATTTGAAGCTATATATGGAAGAAAGTGTAGGACACCACTCAACTGGGTTGAAGTGGGAGACCACGGGTACTTTGGGCCTGAGTTCATCAAAGAGGCTCGAGAGCAAGTAAGCATTATTTGGAGTCACTTGAAGGCAGCTCAAAGCCGACAGAAATCTTATGCAGACAAGCGGAGAAGGCCCTTAGAGTTTGTAGCTGGAGATTATGTGTATCTCAAGGTGTCTCCTATGAGAGGGGTGCATTGGTTTGGTATCCATGGCAAGCTAGCACCCCGATATGTGGGTCCTTATCAGGTGTTGGAGCAGTGTGGCCCAATTGCTTATCGTCTCCAGCTTCCCGATATTTTATAAGCGGTACACAATGTATTTCATGTATCGCAATTGAAGAGATGTTTACGGGTTCCACAGGAAGCTGTGGAAATTGAAGGGCATCCCGACCAGCCAGATTTGACTTATGTTGAGCACCCTGTCAAAATCTTGGATGAAAAAGAAAGAGTGACCAGGAACATTGTGGTAAAGTTCTACAAGGTGCAATGGCAAAACCATTCAGAGGATGAGGCCATGCAGGAACAAGAGAGTTACCTATTGAAGAACTACCCCCACCTCCTCTCTAGTTCTCATAGTTAGTTGCTGTGTCAAAATGTATTTCCTACCTCCTTCTCACACTAGGCACATAAAATCTCGGGTCGAGATTTTGTTTTAGGGGGGTAGATTTGTAACACCCTTGGTGTTACACTGTTCAGTTTTTGCTCAAACACTGCATGAGCATCATACATATGTGTAATTATGTGGTGTAATTGTGTGTAAATATATGAGTTATCGAGTATAAAGTAATGTACATAACTTGAAACGTTCGTCGGCAACACGAAACAAATGCTATATTTCATGTCACTTTATATCGTTTAGGGTTCTAAGTGAATTTTTATCGAACAAAAATGCTATAGAACGCTTATGAGAGACTTTGATAAAGTCATAGTACGAACTTTGTAGGCGACGATAAAATACGTGCAGTCGAGGATGGGGTTCGCTAGCTAGTGTATCAAGTAGCTTGGAAAAGGAATTCGACGCGAAACCGTTTGAAGTTTAGTCATTTCGCGTAAGTCCGAAAATGGGTCGACGAAGCCATGTTCGACAATTTTTGTAGGATGATCGGGTTAAGCAGTGGCGACATGTTTTGGCTTAGTTTGATAGCCCTATGTACCCTCTTGGGGATAGAATAACTGGTTTGGCTTTTGGATCATCAAATTGGTTTTTGTAGCACCTTTAAAAAGCGTGCACGACGCATTTTCCACCTCCGGGCACGGTCACCGCCTTTGTTCGGCCTGGCACCGCTGCACTGGCCTGCCCAGCGTGCGCTGTTGCGTCGGCCGCGTCGCCACTACCGCACCTGTAAAAGCATGCCCGCGTGCGTGGCCCCTGCGCTACTGGCCACGGCCTCCTACCACCACGCGCTGGCGCACAGCTTGCACCGCCGCTGCTGTCGTTGTCGTGTCTTGGCCGCCCGTCGCCCGCTGCCCGCCTGCCAACGCACCGGCTGGTCTGCCGCCAATCCCGCGCTGTAGGTCATGCTGTTGTTGCTACGCCTGGCACGCCACGCACACACATGCATGCACGTGCACCGCGTCGGTGGGCCTGGCTGCTCTGCCTCGCCATCACTGCCACGCGGCACTGCTCCCATTGACCTATCGCGGCTGCATGTGCGTGGGCCGGACGCATAACTTCATCATCACGCCCATGTTCCCTGCCACGCTACGCCGCTGTTTGTCCCAGGCCTGCCCACCTTTACAGCGCGCGGTGCCAAGCTTCCGTCGATCTGCGTACTTGGCAGTGTGACCAAGCGTCTTGTGCACGTCCTGCTATTCCCCATTGCCATGCACGCTTGTGCTATGAGTTGATGACATGTTCCACCACGACAGTGCCGAGCCTAACCCCGCCTACCTCCCCTATCTTCGTTGTTGCCGTGGCCGATGGGCCCGCTCTGTTCGATTCACCATGATGGCAGCACCGTAATCAAATTAGCCACGTCCTCGGCTCCGTTGGGTAGCCAGCCACCCAACTGACCCCACCTAGCTGCTAGTATCGCTGCACAGTGCCCCAATTTGGAGCTGCCACTCCGCTAGGTCCTTAAGACTGGGTTGGCAAGCGCCGTTGGCAAGCCACGTATCAAGAGCATCTCGTGGCAATTCCTTGCACCGCTAGCCTTGCCTCAATCTACTGCTCGCCCTATGCACCTTGGTCCAAGCGCTATCGCCACCTAGCCTTCCCTGACACGGCCCTACCATCACCATGTGCCGCCGCACTGGCCATGCACACACGGCTAGCTCGGCTCGAGCTGTCTCCGATCGAACCACCGCCACGATTGGTTCCGTGGTGAGTCACTTGAGCTCACTGGCTACCCCTTTTGCCCCGGCTTTGCTGTCATTCACCGGAACGCCACCACCATGGCTGCAGGGTCTCCGCCACCATGGTCCGACCTCGCTGCTACGTCCCGGCTCACGCTTCCTTCGCCCGACGCTTCATGTCCACTCCTAGGTAAGTGTCGGCTCCGTAGTTAGGGCGAGGAGGGGCTGCTGTGGTTGGCGTAGCCACCGGTGCCAGCGCAGCCGCGTTGATGCGCGCGCGGGTGCCGGGGGGGTATCGCTGAGGTGAAGGTAGAAAGTTCCGAGGGCGTAGCTATAAGATAGTAGACAAGCGGAACAGTGCGCGTAGCGCTCACGGGATTACAGAGTAGTCCGAGGGTGTTTTTGCTTATTGCCCGGCGCGCGCGGGTCATCCCCGCCGCGGGCCATCGTCGCTCTAGGCTGGGCCGTGCCCACATGGGCTGCGCTGTGCGCTGCGCACGCGCGTCGCGCCGGTGTGGGCCGAGCCGTCGCTCGCGGGCCGCGCTGTGAATTCATTTTCCAATTTTCCAGCGAATTACAAATGTTTATTCAATATAGTTTCTAGCTGAACTTTGATAAATTGTAGTAAATCTTGTAGATGTCCATAAATAGTGAAACCAAGTTTGTTAGGTTCACAAAAATGTCATCTATCTGTTAGTGTAGTTAGATTACAGTTAGCTATGATAGTGATGGGCTCATAAATTCAAACTAGAGAGCTTAGTATTATGTTGATTAATATTTGTAGGAATTTTTATGGTAAATTGGTGATAGCTATGGCTATGAAAATTTTATAGTAGGCTCACTAGATTATTATGTACTTACTGTAAATTTTGTAGCCCTAGAGTAGGTTGATAAATAGAGTAGCTATTATCCTTGCTTTATCATATATAGCGTAAATCCGCATTAGGAGTAAGAATACCTGTAGTTGCTATAATAATGTATGCCATACTTCATACTTGTTATTGGTAACAATAGATAACTTAGTACCTTGGTCGGTAGCACTAGCTTAGTAGTTAGACAGATGTACTTTTATTTTAAGAGTTGTTGTTGCTATATTACTAAGTATTGCATCATCATTTCATGCATGTAGATCACGAGTTGGTAGAGTTTGTGCCCGTGGACGAATAGGAGTACAAGGAAGTCATTGGGGAGTACGAGGAGGAGATCCTCATGCAGGAGGGAGCCCCGGAGCCTGTTGGTGCTGACTTTGCTGACTCGTCGTCTGCCCAAGGCAAGCTCCGGTGCATAACCCCTATTTTACGATCACTGAATATATATATATGATGTGCATTTAAGTTACATGCATTTTATGGAAACTACATGCATAAATATATCTACCCATGAGTCCTACTAGTATAAGTCGAGTAGTTGCTATGCTCAGGATATTGGTAGCGTGAGTAACCTGCCGTTACTCACAAATAGGTGATAAATATGATCATTCATGATAAAATGGTGGAAGGGAAAATGGTGACCGGGCAGGGATATGGTTTGGGTACTGGTGGGTGTAAAGGGTTGTGTCCTGCAACCAACAGGGCATAGCTCGGTTACACTTTTCCCTGTCCATGTCAATTAAGGACCGATCATTGCATATGGCTCTAGGCAAGTCACAGACTTATTATCCCGAGCACATACTTGGGTATGGGCGCAGGGAAGACTCGTTGCTCTCTTATCGTGGATCTAGCTCTTTTCGGACCGACTGATTGGAGGCGGGGATGGTGGAGGTCCTTGCACCGCACTAAGTCTAGGACTCAGGAGTGGGGGCTTGGAGTCTAAGTTTGAATGGGGACCTGGACACCCAGGACAGGAGGGTGATGGGTTAGTCCTACTTGTGCCTGGGGTACAAGCAGGGCGTGTGTTTTTAGGGTACCCAGCTGGGGGTATTGATTCACGAATCACCGGGCGATCCGGTATGGCTTGTCTACGGTTTAGCACCATAGTGAGAACTGAAAGATGAAAGATGATGAAATGGAACTGATTGCTCAACTCTTGCTTGAAAGTAGATCAGGTGCTTATATAGACTGGATAGATAATAACTTAATACGGCTGATAATAATAACATAAATAAGGACTCACTACTAGTGTTGCTTTCTGCCAAAAGAAAACCAGCAAACCATAAAGCTTATCATATTCCTTGGAGTCAGGAAATTATTCCCACTAGTCGGATAAGTCTTGCGAGTACATTGTGTACTCAGGGTTTATTTACCCCTATTGCAGGTAATGCATGAGATGTACCTTTGTGTGGAGGATTCTTCTAGTGGGCTCAGACAGATCCTCGTTCTTATCGCAAGATGTTTATTTTAAATTCCGCTGTTTATTATTCCGCACTCTAACATTTGATAATGTAATAATGTAATTTTTAAGAAACTCTGATGTATGAAATGGACTAGTATTGTAACTTGTTCTCATTATTGGATCCTTAGGAAAAATGTGGATCTTTCGAGTTCTCCCTTGGGGTGTGCCCGATGGATACCGCCCGCTGTAGCTTGCTTTTGGGCTACTTAGTGTCTGGTAGAAAACGAGCACCTCTGTAAGCGTGTTATTTCGGGCGGTTCTGCCACAGCAGGCACGGTGACTCAGAATATGGCCTCACCTGGGCTCAAGCGGTCGAAATGGTGGTTCGAGGTGGTAGAGCGAAGCAAGGCGAAGCTATTGGCACGAGCAATTTGGAAATGTCGCAGTGATGGCTGTGTGTGAGCCCGGCGAGCCTCACGACGGCGATGGCGACGGTGGCGCTGCTGCTGGCTCTACGTGCGCGGTCGAGAGAGAAAGAGTTCGTGAGTGGGAGTAGAGCGGTAGGGACACGGCCCTCTTGTCCGTGCGCTGGCCCGACCAGCTCGGCCATTGCCGACGTACGGCCACCACGTGGCGGACGCGGCCTGGCGTGGTTGGCCACTAATGGCTCGCGGCGCTCAGTTCAAATCCGGCCATCTGACATCGCAAGTTCATCCTCATATATCTCCTAATCTGTGGCGAGTTAGCAAAAACTCCATTACTAAAAGTTGTAGAGCTACATGTGGTTACAACTTTGATTCAGAGAGTAACTTATAATTCATCATGGTTTTCAATTTGCAAAGCTTCAAAGTATGTCACTTGAAACTGAAAACCGGTTTATGACTTAGAGAAATTTCTAAGTTTGAAAACAGTATTTTGTTGATTTTTGTGAGCCCTATTTGACCATGTTAGGCACTGAATTAGCTCTTGACCGAAAAAGAAAAGTTGTTACTCTAGTCAAATACTACAACTTTGCTTAAGGGTGCACTACCATGTAAATAGTCTATGCTATAGTTCAACATAGGTCAAACATACAACATGAAAATGGTAACTTACACTATAACCATGACTTAGAGGCCAAATTGGACCAAGTCATGAATACCAAGGTTGTTCCATGTGACATTCTAAACATGTTTAAGGTACCCCTAAGGTCCCACAAGCATTTCATACATTGGTCACACATAATGGCAAGCATATACATGCATATAGCTATCATCACATGCACAAAAGTAAGGTGATTGAGATGAACTTCATATGCTTATGCTCATATATGAAATGAATGATGCTTAGGCTCATGCAATGCAAGTGCAAAAGTGCAAGCCTAACACCTAGGGTGTTATAGTGCCCCCAAAGGACACGTCACATAACGATTCGCCAGATTGATAAGCCAAGTATCGTCACAGGTAAGGAGGGATACAGAGATGAAAACACTCCAACGGCCCATTCAATCCTAGGAGTTCAAAGGCTAGCCCACCAATGGGTTCACGGCTGCTCTGGGTCACCCTAAGAGCAAGGCGTGGAAAGGGATGGGCCCACTAGCAGCCAGTACCTAGGCACACGAGCGCCGTAGGCATCTCGGCCCACGTTCGAGTCTCGGCTGGATACGATCCATGGGTTTCCATCGAAGAAAGGCATAGAGCCTGATGAGTACAGGCCCGATCTTCCGAGAGGTAGCCGGTAAGTTTGATTTGTGGAGATCTCGACGTTGGTGATCCGGCTTCAAATCAGACGCGATTCGAACCCTGCAACCGTTACACCACTGCTCCATTGGTTATCAACCAAGCACAACTTGATTGACCTCGCCAAGAAGGCTTTTCCTGCAAGTGAATCGAAGAGCACAAGCAAGAAGGTAAAACACGCAATCTGATATTGCAAATATGAATGACACGAATATCAATAGAGGGTTCTAGAACTCGGTTCCAAAGGACTAATCGACACAGTGGAGGAGATCAAGAACAGGGGCCCTGGATCACTGTAAAAGGATTTGTCACCACAGTTACAATGAACGATTCAGTTTCTCGATGGAAAACTAAACTCTAAACAAAACCCAATTGTGTAGCAGCGGCGACGGCTGTGTTTATAGTCTAAGACTCGACCTAGGGTTGGGGACGGCCAGGGGTTGGGCGCCCACAACTTGGGCTTAAGGCCCGACATGATACATGGCCAAGTTGGCCCAAATAGGTGACGCAGCACCTTGCCGTGGTCACATAGAATGATCCACGGACCTTCTGGAGCTGGGACCAGATCCAAAACGACGGCGTCGTCGTCCCCTTTCCAACGCATCCAAGAATGGCCCATTTTGATGTCATATGAGAAAGTTATGACCGAAACAATGACGACGTGTCTGCTGAATCCGAGGGCTGAGTTGGGAACAAATTGCAACTTGGGGAAGACCATGGCATCGGTGTGTCCAGCATGGCGATGTCCTCATCATCCTCCCCTTCTCGAATTGGAGTCGTCCTCGACTCCATCTTGGCGATGTCCTCATCATCCCCTCCCTCTAGAATTGGAGTCGTCCTTGACTCCATCCCATCATCGTGAACTCTCCGCAAAAGGTTAGTGACAACGAGGCAATGCACCGTACATAAAAGGTTGACAAAACATAGTATAACATGGTGCATCGAGATTATCACATAACTCAGCAGAGCGAAGTTGTAGCAAGAAAAGCACCTCCTTTTAACTTAATCCCATTATTTTTAGCAATGTCTGTTGGAGGTTTATTTTAATCTCATTAGCATGTTTAACAATATCCGTAGGAGACAAAGGCAAACAATGTAATTTTCTTGTCCTTATGTATGATAGTGTATGTATTAGTTCTACCATGGTGTAAAGCATCATTATCAAATTCCCATGGTCGACCTAACAAAATGGAACAAGCTTGCATAGGGACAACATCAAAATCAAGCAGATCATGATAAGAGCACATGAAAAAAGCTAATGCGTGCTGATTTAGTTACCTTAGTCTTACTACTATTATTGAACCATTGAAGTTTATATGGATACGAATGTTGTCGTGTGGTCAAGCCAAGCTTGTCAACCAAATCTGAACTCACCAAGTTGTTGCAACTCCCGCCATCAATGATAGTGAGAACACGACAACCCTGCACAATGAGATACATGTGGAACAAATTGTGGCGTTGGATCTTCATCTCTTCTTCATGTCCCACATGTGTACTCAACACACGCTGCACAAGAAGGCTAGGGTAGTCCGCGGCAGCAGCCACAGAGTCAATGGTGATGGCCTCCTTGTCTTGATCGCCCTCGGTGGGATCTGCATCAATGTTAGCAGCAAGGGCTAAATCATCTTCAACATCACTAGCACTTACATATCCATCCTCGGTAGCAATGAAAGCGCGACGACTGGGGCAATCCTTCATGACATGTCCCATGCCTTTGCATCGGTGGCAAATGATTTTAGAGCTGGACGAGGAGGAGCTAGTAGAAGCACCCGGAGTGCCACCTTTCTTCAGCTGTGGAAACTGCACATTAGACAATTTACTTACCCCGGAAGAAAATGGAGGTGTAGATGGCTGTGGTGCAACAGGAAGCTTGGGCGTCTCCGGCTCGGAACGCTGCTGAAAATTCCTCCCATTGTTAGACCTGAAAGGCTGGTGTTGTTTGCGTCCCTGTACTTCTCGTTCTGCCTTAATAGCAAGATGATACAATTGGGAAAAATTGCGCCATTCTTTGTAATCAAGTATGTTCTGTATATCATGGTTTAAACCACCAAAAAATCTAGCACTAGCATCATTATCATCTTCGTTTATACCACAACGTGCTAAACCAATAAGCAATTCTTGATAGTATGCTTCTACTCCTTTATCACCTTGTTTTAAAGTTTGTAGTTTCAAACGTAAATCACGTTGGTAATAAGGAGGAACAAAACGAGATTTCATACGTTGCTTTAAAACATTCCAAGTTTGAGGCACAGCAGCAGCATTATTGGCATTGCAAAGATCACTCCACCAGAACAAAGCAAAATTAGTAAACTCACTAGTAGCAAGTCTAACTCTATGCTCAACGGGAACATTATGAGAATTAAATTTTTGTTGAACAGCAAGCTCCCAATCTAAATATGCCTCTGGATCAACATTACCAGCAAAAGAAGGTAGACTAAATTTAATTTTAGCAAAAGGATCATTATTACCATGATTATTACCTTCCATACCGCGACGATTGAAGTTGAGGCGGCGACGGGCACCACCGTCAGCATACGCATCTTCATCACCAAAAGCATCCACATCTTCATCATCAGCACGATAAGGTGGAGGGCGTTGCTCAAGCTGTTCAATGCGGGTGACCAGATTGTTCACGTTGCGCGTCAGCTCGGTCATAAGATTGCGTTGTTCAGTCATGAACATTGTAAGCTCGCCCTTGGACACGCACTCATTGAAGTCCGTCGGAGTTCCTGCCATGGTTAGAAGATAGAAAAAGACAACACCAAAGTATTATCCCTATCAACTAAAAGGAAACAAGTGGTGGTGGTGAAGTGGAATGCAAAATCACAAGCGGCTTACCACCGTCTTGCTTGTATTCTTACCAACGCCAAACAGGAGCAAAACCAAAATGGCGAAGCAATTTGTTGTGGAGCGTGGGTAACAGTTGCAAGATGAACCTGTGCTGACAGAAGAATATGTGGAGCTATGGGTAGGCACACAATATGACAGCAAGGATTAGCAATTAACGAATGCAGATTAATGATTGTTCAAACCGGATCCAAAGTACAAATCACAGGTGCTGGCTAGGACGTGTTGAGATGTAGCGCAACAAGGTGAAAACGAAGGACGATCGAAAGAACTCACAGAACAAGCAAATAGCCCGGATTTCTCCTTTTTTCCTGAATTTTTTCCCGGATTTTTCCAAAAGGCACTAGTAGGAAACAAACTTTTTTATTTTTTTACTATTTTTTATATACTTTTCTCTGAACAAGGATCACAAAAGATGCAACCAAAAAAATTGGCACCTACAACTGAGGTGGGATGTGGTCTACAGAAATTCAGCACGTTCTCTGAAAAGCGTGCAAAAACTTTGACAATTTTTTTTCTATATTTTCCTGATTTTTTTTGGCAATTTTGATGAAACCAAATAGGGCGAAGCCGAGTTTGGGTCGGCCCCAAATGGTGTCAAGAAGCTGCTGAAAAAATTTCAGATTTTTTGGATAAACGAGCGAAAAGTTATGCCTGTTTTACCGAAGGTATCTCAAGGTATGTTTTCCGGGAGGCACAACACGGCGGCGGCAGTTAGGGCAAAGCGTCCCGAAACTCTAACACCGATCACAGGATCGTCACTGTGACTAACAGCAGTAGGTATTCACTTTGCTGATGTAAGGAGGATCACGATGCGAGCAAAATAAGAGCGACTAGCAACCTATCTAGGGTTTGCTTGGCGCGAAGAAGTGACACAAAGGCGGCTAGCGGGGCAAGTCGAGTAATGTGGTGGCTTCGTCTTGTTGTTTGGGAACGGTGGATGGGATAGCGGCGGAAAACAAAAATCACAGCAACGGGCTATTGAACTACGACCACGAACACAATCCTAAACCAGCAACAAGACTCGACCACGGACACAAACTCAACAACACGAATCTGAAACGAAATTGCAAAGGCACAAAGGGCGATAGGACAGCGGAAATTGAAATATTTTTGGGCTTTTTGTAGACTCTAGGTAATGAACAAATACGAATCTAAGGCAAACGAGATTATACCTCGCGGTAAACCTGAAATATCTGATACCAATTGATGAGTACAGGCCCGATCTTCCGAGAGGTAGACGGTAAGTTCGATTTGTGGAGATCTCGACGTTGGCGATCCGGCTTCAAATCAGACGCGATTCGAACCCTGCAACCGTTACACCACTGCTCCGTTGGTTATCAACCAAGCACAACTTGATTGACCTCGCCAAGAAGGCTTTTCCTGCAAGTGAATCGAAGAGCACAAGCAAGAAGGTAAAACACGCAATCTGATATTGCAAATATGAATGACGTGAATATCAATAGAGGGTTCTAGAACTCGGTTCCAAAGGACTAATCGACACAGTGGAGGAGATCAAGAACGGGGGCCCTGGAACACTGTAAAAGGATTTGTCACCACAGTTACAATGAACGATTCAGTTTCTCGATGGAAAACTAAACTCTAAACAAAACCCAATTTTGTAGCAGCGGCGACGGCTGTGTTTATAGTCTAAGACTCGACCTAGGGTTGGGGACGGCCAGGGGTTGGGCGCCCACAACTTGGGCTTAAGGCCCGACACGATACATGGCCAAGTTGGCCCAAATAGGTGACACAGCACCTTGCCGTGGTCACACAGAATGATCCACAGACCTTCTGGAGCTGGGACCAGATCCAAAACGACAGCGTCGTCGTCCCCTTTCCAACACATCCAAGAACGGCCCGTTTCGATGTCGTATGAGAAAGTTATGACCGAAACAATGACGACATGTCTGCTGAATCCGAGGGCGACGTGGCAGCTGAGTTGGGAACAAATTGCAACTTGGGGAAGACCATGGCGTCGGTGTGTCCAGCATGGAGATGTCCTCATCAGAGCCCTCGGGACCGGTCGAATGGACCCAAGAACTATATGGATTGACCGCTGAGAATCTAGAGTTGGTCACTAGCTGACCCAAGCAGGACCCCCGTGAACAGGATGTCGGTGCCCCACTCAAACAAGCTACTTAATAGCTCGCCAAGCACCATGACTCGTCCATAGAGGAAAATCATGACATGGCTTAGCCCCTCCATTTTTATCGGAAAAAAATGCTTGAGGGCAGACGATCACAAAAATGAGCCAACCCTCGACCAGACCCCTGCTACAGGCTGGGGCTTAAGGAAAGTTGGACTCGCAAGGAGACCGAACGCACGGTCGTAGAACAACAGACCCCCGAGGGGTCCGATCACAACGAAAGAGAATCGTTGTCCCCAGAACATGCTGTGGGTGATAAAGGAAGCCCAAGGCCATCAGAGTCCTCCTATTTGGAAAAGCCTCCGAAGGAGTTTTCTACTCCTCCGTAGGCTCGGGGGCTACTATGGAGGACCAATACTAGGGTACCCGAAGAGGAGGAGCTAATGCTCATCAACATCAATTCATCCGAGCATTCAAGAGCGCGACTACAGCTCCAACCGACCCCTAGGCGCGTAGGCTCCGCCTCACCCAATCCTTGGGGGCGGGCTCCGTCTTGCCTAACCCCGAGGCCATAGGCTCTGCCTCGCCCAACCCTTGGGGGTGGGCTCCATCTCGCCTGACCCTGAGGCTACGGGTTCCGCCTCGCCCGACCCCGAGGCCACGGGCTCCGCCTCGCCCGACCTCTAGGTCGAGGGCTCCGCCTCGCCCAGCCTCTGGATTAGGGTTCCATCTCGCCCGACACCTCATGTGCGGCTCCTGACGGAAGCCCATACCACCGCCACCACTACGGGCCAAAAAGCACAACCCAAGGTCAAACTTCTAACATTGTGTAGGGAGCGGGCACATCTCAACATGACCCATGACTGCGACATGTCACTCTAGGGAACTCACATCACCAATAGTGATGGAGGCATGGTCACTATGCTACCTACTCCCTGTACAGCCACTGACCAGCACACTGGTTCGCCGCGTCGCCCGCGAGGCGGAATGGGACATCACGATCCGCTGACAACGCCAGGGCGTGGCATCAGCGGTGAACAGGCGCCCGGCGTGGAGCCATCCCTATCACCATCTGTAGTGTCGGTGAGACCTACACAAAGGAAAAGAAAGGCCTGGCAGTCCTGGAAGCCTTCCTCTCCTTGCCTCTTCTCCCTTTTTCTCTCTATGTAACCTGCTCTACCCCTTCGTCTATAAAAGGGGAAGCAAGACATCCTAGGAAGGGGGTGGTTCACCACTCTACATGGTTGTAGACATCAAAACACATGCCCTAACATGCCGTAGGAGCACACGCACACTAGAGACTTGGGACATGTCCCTCTCTCTCTCTTTTGTAACCCCTACTTCAAACTTTCAGTGCTAGTAACATGAGCAGCAGCAATGAACTGGACGTAGGCACTTTCTGCCTGAATCAGTATAAACCTCATGTCCTCTGAGCACACCATCCGATCTAGACATGTAATACTAGAAATTTACTCATCGGTAGTAACTCGAAACACCGACAGAATAGCATATGGTTTCGTCACAAATTACTCATGTGACTGTTCCTGCTTATCTGTGATGATCTTATTGTGAACTGTGATGACCAGGGCTTCGTCATTGAACTAATTACACATCTGTGATAAAAAATATTCGATCTATAATGAACAGCACTTCGTCATAAATCTCCACACGGTCGTTTCTCCATCCGACGTGTACAAGTGGGACCTACAGTTACTCATCCATGACGTTGGCAATTAGTCATAAAAGTCTCCGCTCGGTCCTTTCTCCATCCGACGTGTACCTATGGGACCCTTCTCCATCTAACCTATGGGACACGACGACTTGCATGTCACGTGTACCGGTGGGACTTTTCTCCATCTCCATTTGACCTGTGGGACCCGACGGCTTGTGTGTCACTTGTGGATCCTTCTTTATCCGAAATTTGGGACCCGACGGTTTATGTGTCACGTGTACCTGTGGGACCTTTCTTCATCTTCATCCAACCTATGGGACCTGATGGCTTGCGTGTCACTTGTTGCCGCTGGGGTTTAATAAATTCAAACTAAAAAAAACATGAGACCTGGGAGTCGAACCTAGGACCCAGAGTAAGGAATAGACCATCTTCACCAATGCGATAGACGCCTGGTTGTGTTGACATGTCTTTGGAGTCCTCATAGTAGTATATGTTCTCTGTGTGGATAGGTTGACTTATATATTAAATATATCCCCTATAAGTGGAACCAAATCTATCCCCGTTAGACTTGTGGCGGCGGCGGCAATAGCGAAGGATCCCCAGTGTGCTGCTATGGTGGCTCAGGTGTCCTTTTGGAGGCTAGGCAGTGGGTCTTCTCGGTGGAGTGCAGTGGCATTGGCGTTCTGTCCGTCGTGTGCCACGGCAGAGGCGACACATCTGATCCGCAGGTCTCCTTTCTAGCCTTTTCCTGTTCGCTTCACTATTTTGGTCCTTACTTAAACATGAGGTATACAAAAAACATAGTAGTGTTGTAGATCTGGTTAGGCTAATGCTGATGAAAAGAACTAGGAGGTGGCACTGGTTGGTTTTTCTGCTAGTGTCTTTATTTTCTGCATATGTTTAGTGTCCTTACTATAAATGTCCATGTGCAACTAGGCCTGTTAATTGTGCTTGATTATACCTATCTGTCTAGGCAAACATACAGACCCTTCACTTCTATCTTAAACTATTTTTTCTGTCCAGTGCTTGCTTGATTCTACATTTCTGTTCCGTATGCTTCAGTGCCACCAGTGAGTCCTTATGGTATTTTGAACTTGTAACATATCTAAGGCCACATTTCTGTGCCAATGATGTCTTACATGGATGTTGGATGTATTAGGATGCAACTCATATGTTTGTTTTATGTGTTCTCTCCTTGTTAACAACCAAATTATCCATTTGGTTCCAAACAAGAGGAAGGCATCAAAAGCAAATCAATGCTTTGTGTCCATCATTCACATGACTGAGGCCACTAATGTTTAAGCTGCACATGTTGCTACTAATGCCAATGATGATCACTACCACTTGTTCACTAACATTCTTCTTGTCAAAACTTAGGCAGCCTATTTGGGTTGTGCAGATTTGAGATGAGTAATCCCTGCTATGTTGTGTTCAATGGCCGTGAGCCAGGAGTTTACTACAACTGGCCTGACTGACAGGAACAAGTTCATAGGTTTCGTGGTGCTTGTTATAAAAAGTACAACTCCTATGAAGGAGGAATTGCTGTCTTCAAGTCAAGAACCAACTCAAATCCACCCTTATCTCATGATGATGACTTCTATCTTCAAAACCCAACAGCTGCACCACCTTCTTTGTCCTTCAAGACTGTTGTAATTGTAGACCTCTTAATCTTTGTCTGTCTCCTATGGAAGAAGCTCTGAGCTCATGTACTGATTGTAAGTGTGATGGTTAGACTTGATTTAGCTAGAATTGTAATGGTTACAACTCCATTAACTGCTACTCTAGTTTGAGTTATATATATCTATGTGGTGCAATTCAAAATTTAGATGAGGTCATACCATGAAAATTGTTAATAGTTGTTAAAGTTGCACTTTGGTATGAGTTGTGGATTTACTAATGGATCTTTGCTAGATTATTTTTCTCCTCAATGATCTCATTACTAAGCAAGCTCTCATCCTACTGCATGCACACTAATGAAATATAGGAGGCCCCCAACAAGAGGAACACACTGGCCATCCTCATGGATGATGTCTTTGTCGAGATCCTCCATCGCTTCCCCGCCCGCTCCTTGTTCTGCTACAAACATGTCTGTCGCTCCTAAAAATGCCTCATCTTTGACAACCATAAGTTGATGCCCCAGACTAGCCCGGCTTTTTCTACAATGGAATCTACGGCCAACGAAACTTTAGCAGCAGCATCGGTGTTTACCCCTCCTTGTCCTGCTTGCCCTTCACCATGAACAATGTAACTGTCTTAGATTGCTGCAACAACCTCATCCTATGCTAGTGCCTTGGGGCTAATGGATACCGCTATGTCATCTGTAATCCGGCAACCCAGAAGTTGAAGGTACTACCACCTAGAATCTATTTTGTTGGTGAGGCTTGATTGGGGTTCGATCCGACAGCCTCCTAGCACTTCCATGTGTTTGAACATATGGAAGAGGATGGTCAGTGTGTGGGTGTGGACATCTACTCATCTACAACAACAGCATGGATCTTTAAGGAATCTAAATGGGGTGAGGAGGCTGAGTTGACATTTTTAAAATCAGCAATTGTGTCTCTTAACAGTTGTCTGCACTGTATTGGGTCCTGCGAGGCTTACCGTCGCATACTTGATGTGGAAATGGAGGGAAAGACATGGAGGAAAATTCCTAACTACCCGCGTGGTTTTTCACGCTCCATCCATCAAGCTCAGGGTCACTTGTGTCAATGTACTGTTGGTGGTCGCAATATATCCAAGCTTTCAATCTGGATCCTTAAAGACTATGGTACTAATAATAAATGGATATTGAAGCATACTATCAGCCCGCATAAGTTGTTTGGAAATACTAAGAAACAAATGGGTTACTTTGATTTTGAGTCGTACTACACAACAGTTATAGTTCACCCAGAATGGAATTTGGTTTTCTTTATTGGGGTTGGGGTAGAAAGAGCCATCATCGCATATAACATGGACAGCAGAAAAGTTCGTGCCATCCCTACACATTACTTTCCGTATGGTAGATGTGATATCCTCCCAAAAATCATCGGGAGACCTTACTATCTTCCCTACGTTCCGTTGTTCTCGGAGTTGGAGTCATTAGCAAGGTAGCAAATGAAGCCGCATTTGATGTATCTCTCTGTCATGACATGTTTAAATGGATCAATGTTGTTTGATTGTCTATAGACATGTTAATTTCCTCTTATATGGATGTTGTCATTATTTTGCAGCAACTTTAACTTGTTTGTAATGTAACCTAAGGTCTGTGCAGTGTGCCAGACGCGTTCAAACCTTCAGAGGTCGGACTTTCTTGTGTGTGCAGTAACATTTCAACACCAATGGCTCCTCTTTGCTCAAAAAAAACACCAAATCACCAATGGATCCTCTGTGGAAGTGATATATTAACCACCGCGATCTCTTCCGCAACTTCGCTTGTTTTCCTTCCTTCCCCGAGCCCTCCCATTCCCACTGCAGATCTAAAAAATGACACAAACATGCGGTTGCCTTCTCCAAAGCTACTTCAATCCTAGCCACCGCCATGGTGAAGGGCGACCCTTCTGTGAAGCGTGCACTGAAGGAGGATGACGCAGTGCCCGTGGTAATGGAGGATGACACCGTGCCCATGGTGAATCAAGATGAAGCTCCGGTGGATCCCTTTGGAGATAGAGATGATTGAGCCATTGGCATCATGAGTAAGGCTTTCTAGAAGATCAAGAGTGTGGTAGAAAATATCAATTAGGGCACCCTCACCCCACCTCAGGTTGAAAAGCTGAGCATTTAAGTCTTTATTTTTCACCAACTCGTCGATGTCCTAGAACTGCCAGCCTACCTGAACAAGAATCGCACGGACAATGTGGAGTACATCCTTGCCTGCTACCGGAGTTAGATAGATGGCTTCGACACTACCATCATGACTCAGGGAAGCACTAAGAAGCACTAACGCAACCTGGTTCATGCCAATGCTGAGCAGGTGGCCAACCGCATCACCGCTGACGAGCAAAAGGGCCTGATGGCTATAGAGGAGGACAACGACGATGTTGATACCAATGATGAGGATGAGGACAAGGATAGTGATACCGACGATGAGTAGAGGAGTAAATAAAGTTGTATTTGATGTATCTCACATTGCATTTGATGTATCTTCCTTATGTTGGGTGTACGAAGGGAGTACATGTTTTGATTTGTGAAGTCTTATTTGGTCATTTGGTAGATCTTCCCTTGCATTCTTCCTTATGTATCTTATTATGTTTACTTTTGTTGAACTTTGTATTAGGTGGGTTAAAATCTATTGAGCATGGTGTAGATCAGGTCCTTTGGTCATTTGGTAGCCGGTTTCTAGCCACTGTTGGTTAGTTTTGCCTGCAGGTTTCTTTCAGGTACTCTTTCTGATCTGTAGTATGGTAAACATGCATAACGGAATTCATCCAACCAAGTCTCGCGTCGATGTAATGCCTAACGGAGGAGCCACATAGGTATTCAAATTTTACAGCACACGCAAGAAAGTCCGAGCATCGTAAATCTGATCGGGCTGGACACATCTCACATTATATAGGGAAACATGTTTCGTACGAATACATTCGTTGAATCCCTAAAGGAAACAAATAAAATTGAAACTAGTTACATGTCTGACCCGTTCAAATTTATGTTCCTCGGACTATGAAGCGAGGAAACGGTTTCCAAGAAATAGGTAAACGTCATTTCATCAAATATAATAGAGGGACATGGTCGGGGGAAAGTGCTGATCGTTTGTTGTAGAGTACACATCCATGGTATGGTAACTAGTTGTCATATGTAACCATGAATTCGGTTAGTGTCAATCGGCGGAAGAGGAAAGCCACTCATGACTACTACTACTACAGTTACAAATGTTGTGACCGGGTGTACTCCGTACGCTATAGTTTTACTCATAGCTTCATGTTGTATAGTGTCTGACGAGATCAAATGTGCCGCGTTTGGACTTTCTTGCAAGTGCAGTAAAATATGATAGTGAAGCGAATGCGGCAGGAAAGCTAGACACAAGAACTGAATCGAGAAAAAGAGCTTTTGACCACCATGATATGCTTGAGACTTGAATGCCTGGTGCGGTTGTGATAGGTCTTTTCTGTGCTTATTTCACTCCAATCCAAGCAGTCACGGCAGCCGAGGGGTGGACTGATTGCTACGACACTCTGGACCTATTTTATTTCACTTTTAGTCACTAGAACCAAACAGGGGTGACTAAAGTTTAGTCATTGGTTTTAGTAGCTAAATTTTAGTCATAGGAAACCGAACAAGGCCAGTATATTGTCCTACAAGATCAAATACACAGTGGCCGGACTTTCTTGCGTTCATAGTAATAAAAGTCAATAGCTATGGCTCCTCTGTTCTACATTAGATCGAGGTGAGACTTGTTCAAATAAACTCCTCGCCGCATTGTTCTTTCAAGTTAAACAAATTTTATCAAAGACACGAATTGGCTTTAACAAAGATCAAAGGCACTCATGAATGTTTAGCAAATTAAGTTTTAGATCAAAGACAACTAGAAAAAAATTTGCAGCAAAAAGAAACTAGCTACAAAATGACTAAACAACCTGAGCTACACCACACTCAACAGAGTTGAAGCCACCTAATACAAAGTGCAGCTAAAGTTCACACAGACATGCATGCAAATAAGAGTTCACATATTTGCAAGGGCATCCCACAGATCAAACCTTGTCATGACTACTAGTACTGCTGGTACATCCCACAGATCAAGGGTCGAGGCAGGCATGCAGGATCTCATCCACCTCCACCTTCGCTAAGACAGTGTTGGCGGCCGGCTCGAAACTCTCGACTAGATCGACGATGTCATCGTCCTTCTATTCCGATGGAAAACCCTGCTCCACCACCCGAACGTTCACCGCTACACCAATCTGAAGCTGGGCAGCAGCCAGCACCATGGCAGCCCCCTGATGAACGACTTCGGTCACCATGGCTCAAAGGCTGGCCGGCAAGGCTCGGAATGGCTCCTCGGTAAACAGATTATCCACGGGGAAGCCCACATTATGGGCGGCTTGCACACACAGTTGCAGGGTCTCGATCCCCATCCTTGGTTTTACAAGAAGGTTCATCATGTTATGGCCCTACTCCATGAGGATGTCCCAGTCAACTCGCACCTTGGAGAACTTAGTCATGGAAGCTTGAAGTGCATCGCGCAAGGTGTCCAGCTCACCGCGCAATATCTCGTCGTTCAGCCTGGTCGCTGACAAAACTGTTTGGACCTCATGGTAATCCTTCAATAATTGATGGTAGCCTATGTCGTCTGAGGATTCACACTCTTCTGCCGATTTCCCCACTTTAGAACCAGAGGGCTGTGCGGGGACAGAGGGGCTCGGCGGCGGGAAGCGGCGACGGGATGACTCTCTAGCACCACCGACGGAATGCCCCAAGACCGGGGATGGCGCCACCATGGAGGAAGTGCTGCATAATGTAAGCCAAGTTCAATCCCATATAGGATAAAGGGGAGAGCGATCTGATTGAGAAGGCAAATGACATTTAGCAAATTGACCGACGCAGCATGGCACGGAACTTTGCGAGGCGAGGCGAGGGTTTTTTGCACAATGCAAGGTGGAATCAAACAATGGGAGCGAGGCCAGGCTTTATGTATACATAGGGCGGTCCTTCTGTATGCTGTGAAATATATAATGCTGTCCAATCAAAGCAGTCATGGTACTACTAAGAGAGAGATGATGAAAGTTTCATGAGAGTAGAGATAGTTTTATGGGGATGAAACTCTTCTGCACTGTTTCCAAAATATGAGTGTGTTGGAAATAGGGCCATGAAACCCCCACTAAGACTGGCCTGAGCCATGCATACGGTTTACAAGAAACAGGTAAACATCATTTCAACACCAATGGTTGTTTTGTTCTACATCACAAATAAACAGTCAAACTTAAAATTGTAAACAACATAGTAACAAGCACATAGGAAAACGAGAAAAACTATGGAGGATACTGTCAGACGCGATCAAATATACAGAGGTCAGACTTTCTTACGTGTGCAATAACATTTCAACACCAATGGCTCCTCTGTTCTACAATAAACTAGGGCGAGACTTGCTCCTCGCTGCAAGGTTCTTTCAAGTTCAACAAAGATTAACACAAACATTCATATAAATACTTCATATATTAGCATGGGTTCATCATACATGAGCCCAACACATACAATACATGTCTTCGTGCTATCCCATAGATCAAAGCCAGTCATGGTACTACTAGTACTACCAACGAACAGGACCCAAAGCACACAAAATCTCAATTTCATCCAATCAGTTTGGTCTTGTTGACAAATTTGAGGTCATGAGGATGAAATTAATATACTAGAATATTCCCAACACGTGCAGTATTGGAAACTGTTCGACCAACCCCTTGAATCCGGGATGGCATTTACTGGCAGCTGTCTAAGGTCCTCTACATTCGAATCCATTCCACTTCCAATTCCATCACATAACTATCCCCCTATTCATCCCGTAGCTATTCAACACCGGGTTCCCTTTGAATCATCCTTGCTCCAACTCCAAACCAATTCAAATCACAAACTAAGCCACTATACCCATAGAGTAGCCATCGCCATGAGCTCCGCCGGAGATCTTGCAGCCTAGTTTTCCACTTTCAAACTCCGTGTCAAGAAGAGAATGACATCAAAGAACATCTTCACCATCAAGGATCCATCAGGCAGGAGTGGCATTGTAGCATCGTTCTTAGTGACCCTGGAATACATGGTGACCAAGACTCTCAAAGCCGGTAATCACTTGTAGCCGGTGTACCTCCTATACGAAGGAGGTAGCGCCACCAGGATCTTGAAGGCGAAGCAAGCCATGGGCATCCCTGGTGACCAGGAAGGTGTCTGTGATGTCCTCCATGGCTTGATGAGGACATTCACACGGCTGCAGGAACTCAACCTCATCGATGAGTAGTGGAAGGACATCCTTCTCGAGCCTGAGGTTCCTGAACTCGCGGCCCTGGTGCGCAAGGCCTACCGGGATGGCTGCATCACCCACACGATGCTTGAGCTCTTGACGCCCTGCGCGGAGGCGGAGTCAGCGCCAGTGGGGTGTCAAGACTACAACATCTGCCTAGAGGATGAAACATCTAGTCCTGCGGCCGGCCATGCTGTGAAAATATCCCCTACTACAGCCACACATTCCACCGCAAGTGCATCACCAAGTGGTTCGGCCGGATATCCACCTGCCCGATGTTGATATTTCTTAATGACTATTGGAGGCTTCTAACGACTATTAGAGGATTCCACAGGCGCACAGAACTATTGCGTAGCACTTCGCTTAGTGAGTACCGAGTGTCGAATTTATAATTTATCACATAGAAAGGCGGAAGGCTAGAATTTATAAGTGGACTAGGATTTGCAAGAGGAAGGTTAGAAGAGTAATAATTGTTACCTCCCTAGTTGTTAGAGCACTGATTCCAGCCTTGATGTTGTGGACAAAACCCGTTGTCGGTGTTTACAAAGTTGAGGTCCTCTTGGGTTTCGGGATAGGCATTGACCGAATGTCCAACATCTCCATAGACTTCACAAGTTATGTGGGACTCCATGGCTTTGAGTGTCTCTTGGGCACTCACCTTCTCATAATGTTCCACTCGCTTTGCAAGTAGATCCATCTTAGCTGCAAGCATGTCAATTTCTTTAATTGAATGCATACCTTGTTTATGGGTTGGAGTCGATCGTCGCTCCATCCTTGGTTGGAGACCATCTTCTTGATCAGTGTCTTTGCATCTACAACACTTAGCGAAAAGAATGCACCACTAGCAGTAGCATCTAAATGGCTCCTATCTAATGACACTAATCCATGGTAGAAGTTTAGTGTATGCATGTGTGCAACATTTGAAGCCTCACCAAGAGAAAGTCATTTGAAAGCTACAAAGAGAATATTGAGGTACTTGAAGCATACACAAAATGTTGGTTTGTGGTATCCCAAAGGAGCAAAGTTTGAGCTAGATGGTTACTCCGACTCGGATTATGCGGGATGCAAGGTTGAAAGGAAGAGCACCTCAGGCACATGTCAATTGTTGGGAAGATCACTTGTTTCATGGTCATCAAAGAAGCAAAATAGTGTTGCATTATCAACCGTTGAAGCCGAATACATATCCACCGGTAGTTGTTTTGCACAAATACTTTGGATGAAGGCCACCTTGAATGACTTTGGAATCAAGTTCAGGAAAGTGCCATTGCTATGTGACAAAGAGAGTGCAATCAAGTTAACCAACAATCCGGTTCAACATGCAAGAACAAAGCACATTGATGTCCGCCACCATTTCATAAGAGATCACCAACAAAAAAGGGACATTTGCATTGAGAGTGTAGGCACTGAAGATCAACTTGCCAATATATTCACCAAGCCATTAGATAAGAAAAGGTTTTGCAAGCTAAGGAATGAGTTGAACATATTGGATTTCTCAAATATGTGTTGATGCACCTCTCCACTTATATGACACGCCTCTCCTTCGAGCAATCCAAGGTAAAAGTTGATTGGCATGGCATACATCCTTGCTAAGGATATGTTTAGTGCATCTAAACATCTTTCACATTTAAGAGGCTCATTCATGAAAATCAAATGATTTTAATATTTGTATGGTACCACTATTGCTTCTATGCTTAATTTGGTCTAGTGGTAGCATATGACATGTTTGTGGGCTTGTAAACTTAGTGTTTGATCTAGAAAATGAGCTCTAAGTGTTTAACTCAACATGGTACAAGATAACCCTTATTTGGAGGTGTGAAGAAGTTTGTCCTTGGATCAAACCGAGTTAAATGTCTTTGGCAAGTATTCTAGATTGAACCATATTTGGGAAAATAATCCTCACCCCATTGATTGACATTGATAATCTCAACTCATCTTCATTTTGAACCTTTGTGGTCATTTATGACAAAGGGGGAGAAATAATGTACAAAGATAGTGGAAAGACAACAGGGGGGAGAGAAACGAAGATGTAAGTGATAGGGGGAGAACTTGACATAGGGGGAGTGTTATGGATCAATTAAAATTTTAAGCACACAAGTAGGGGGAGCAAGCTCATGAACTTGTATGGTGCATTTGAATGTGCATTTCATATATTTGCTTGCATGGCATAAGTTTTAAATTTCAATATTCATACTTGTGTGGTGTATGCTAGTTGAAGGTTTGAATGATGGAATGAAAAACTAACATGCATAGGTTAAGTAACTAGACTCATGCTCACATTATGAAAACTAGACCCTTCTAATGTTTGTAACAGAACCGACCAAATCATAAGAACGTAAGTACAAAAACAATCACCGAAGCGATCAAATTCCTGTACTTAAGCTCCCATAATCCCGGTAGTCCGGAAATCACGAAGGATTTCAACCAACTCTCGACATACAAACCAAGATCGTAGTGATTCAACACAACACATCATCCGTTACAACATTTCATAAGTAGCATTCGGATTACATCCATCAGAGTTCAAATAAAATATTACAAACCAAGTTTAAATGCGCGGAAGCAACGTAGTTTAGTACATAACTTCATAGTTTCAAATACATTGCCAGATCAGAGTCATGTCCCACAAAAGCATTATCAGTTACAAGAACTAGTAGAGACCGCGCCCAATGGCCTAGTCTTCATCCCCAGCTGGGAGAAGGCAGTACTTGCAGCAACCAAAGAAGAACTGGTCATCTGCAACAGGTGGGAGATAAACCCTGAGTACGAGAAGGTACTCAGCTAGACTTACCCGCCAAAACCAGAAATAAAAGACACCAAGGATCATGCAAGGCTTTTCAGGTGGGCTAGCTTGACACAGTTGCATAAAAGAGCTTATGATTATAGTAACCAATTTAAACTTAGCATCAAGCTTATCATTATTTACCTGTCCACTAGATTAGCACCTGTACTAGAGCACTCACTTATTAGGAGCAAACAATATTAACCATAGCAGGTATAATAAGGCTTTCATCATCATATCATCATTTCTGAACCATTAAGTTATTAAGTGTATCTACATTGGAGATAAGCCCGTCAAGTTCTCATTAACCGGGAGAGACGGCGACTCGAATCGAATCACAACTCAGCTGAGGGGGTATTCCTAACTCTCACCCTGGCATACTTTGCAAGGGTAGCCGTGGGTCACCTTTGGAACATCTCAGGGAACCAAATTCGCGGGTTCGATCAGCGCCAGCACTCTCAGGGATTACCCTTCTGCCAGGACGATCATGACTTTTAAATCACCTGCCCTTGGACTCACGCCTACGGCTCCCTTCCGAGGCGCACTTTATACTTATCGACTCCCGGCCTAAGGTGAGCTACTCGGCTTCGCGGTCGGTCATCGAACACGGCCAACTAAGAGAGAGGCATGCGTTCAACATGAACAGGAAAGGCTCCAAGAATCAGTCCTTAAGCGACACAGACGGAGTCACTGCAAACCGGCAAGCCTCCGTCCGGTCTTCATTTCAAATTAAGACTGGTTCTTTTCCACGATAGCAAGTATAGCCAACCGTGCCACATGTACCTTCCTATATCTCGCAGGTGACAGGAAATCACCCGACTTCTACCACGTTTAAGCTGGGCTAAGCACTACTCGAGCCTGAGCTACATAGGATTCAGGGTAACAATATCTAGACAAGGATTGGGTAACCAATGCAGCAATTGTTTGCATCCAACACCTAAACTTAATGCAACAATATATATATGTAACAATAATATTGTAACTGCATTTCAGAAATTAGGAGGCTTAATATGCTCTGGGGCTTGCCTTTCACAAAGTTGCAAGGACGGTGGTCCGAGCACTCAACGGCAACCTTGTCTGGAACTTCTCCTGAAGGCTGCTCCTCCTGAATCTCCGGCGTCGGCTGCTGCTGCTCGCTCGGTTCCTCGAATTCCAGCAGGGTTACTCCTTCCGGTACACCTATTGCATGCCGATGCAAAAGATAAATATCATGGATGCATAAGGAATGACATGATGCTCATGATGAATGAATCACAATGAGTGTTTACGAAAGCATCACTGGACACTCGTTTACCGAGTAATTAGCTCTATTCAAATCACTTCAAGCATGTATCTACTTAACTTAAAGAACAAGATCAACTTACCTAACTTGCATAACCTAAGATAAAGATGCTCATCTTCAGTTAAAGGCCTAACACCTAGGAACATTACCACAACTTAGAATAGTAAAGGTATACATAATTTAACATTTAAAGTTTCATATGCATACAAATAGTCCCTTAATCCAATCACAACCAGAGTTCTACAAATCCAAATGACTTGCAAGAGGACATTCTGGAAAGCTTATGAAATTTTCTACAATTCATTTGTAAACATCAAAGCATGATTCTTAAGTTAACTAATTCAAATTCCAGTAAACTCAGAATCTATCCAGAAATGACAGGGTTACTAACTTAATTAATTAATGATTGTGCAAAAGCATAATTTGATCAATCCAAGTTTACCAACTTATTTTTCATACCTAAGAAACATCAGAAAGTATAGTGCCAACTTCTAAATAATTTATTTAATATCCATTTCCAATTTATTTAGTTAATTAGGTGATTTAAGCAATATATAGTAAAACTATTCATAAAAATCTACAAAAATTACAGTAGCTATCTCATGCTGCACTTAGACTACCATAAAAATTTCAAAGCCATTGGGCAAGTAGAACTTGTTGTATCTAAAATAATAGATGACATGTCTATTTCTAGCATAATTAGGAAACCTTATTAAAAAGTGTCAAGCAACAGATTTCCCATTTTTCCTAGCATCATTCTAGCATAAGAATAGCACTCATCAAATTTTACCTTCACTGGATCTATAGAAAAATTATGAAAATTCACACAAGATCCACCCATTAATAAAAGGAAATTCTATAACTTAAAAACTACACATGCACTAGCTCTGAAATTTTAACCAGAGCTTCTAATAAGCAATAATAGACTACCCACAAAATTTCATAATTTTTGGACTACAGAAACTCAAGATAAAATTCAAACAAGTTTGCATGCATCTAAAAATACATTTCAAAGTCCTATTTAATTCATCAAAAATTTCTAAAACATGTGCTCATATAATATTTTTGTTAAATACTAGACATGACCAGGAACTTAACAAAATTGGAACCATAGCATTTGGATCTACCAACTAGGAAATACATATTTTTGAATCATGCACACAATTCTGTGAAAACAAAATAAACATAACAAATAAGGAAACCATTTCACTGATGTTGGGCCGGCCCGAGGAAACGGCGGCCCGCGAAGCGCACTGGCGCGGCCCAAGACGCGGCGCAGCCCAGCTTGCTCCCGCCGCGCGCGTCAGCGGCTGACAGGGTGGACCCACGCGTCAGCGAGAGAAGCAGGGGACGGAGGAAGACGACGGCGGGACTCGCCGTCGGTGGCTTCTCCAGCGAGACCAACGGTGCCTACGGGTTCGCCTCACCGTAGCGGACCTAGGGGAACCCTTATTCGCAGCTATTGACGCAACTAGGAGGGGTGGCGATGGCCACGCCGGTGCTCGGCCATGGCACGGCCGGCTCCGGCGAAGCTACGACGTCACGGCCCTAGTGGCACACTCAACGAGCTTCCGTGTCCCACCCAGAGGCTAGCGCAAGGGAGAGAAGGGGCGATAAGGAGCTCGAGCAGCACGGCCACACGCGCTCGGCCGGCGGCGGTCATGGCGACCCGGTGGAGCCGCCTACGCGGTGAGCTCTACCTGGGACGAAAATGGATTGGCGGTGGGGTCACGGACGTGGAGGAGCTCACGGTGGTGCTGCGTCAGGGATGAATCGGGCAAGGGCGCTCGGTTTCGATGGATTTGGCTCGGCGCTGCTTCGGTGTTCCGGTCACCATGCTCGCGCGGAGGAAGGAGAGGGCAGGGTGAAATGGCGAGTGCACGAGCGAGTGGCGAGGCGCTGGCTTGAAGTGGAGGACAATGGGCAGCAGCTTCAGATCAGCCACGGCGCGTGGCAGCGCGATCAGAGGTCCGGCGACGTGTGTCACCCACGCGGCGTCTGTTGTCTGATGAATGTCAGTCACTGAAGATCACATTCAGATAACGGGAATCGACTGACAGCGCCAGTTAGACGGTGATTAGCTCCTGATCCGTGACGATCTAGACTATGCCATAGTTAACAAAGTTGCTCATCTATACGTGAACTACAACTCTTTCCACTGGAGCTCAAGCTGGTTTGGCTTGGTTAGGGAGATACAAGGTGACAAAGTTGGGTACATGAAACTGCAACACAGTTAAGGACTTAGAAAAATTCCTAAGTCTGAAATCAGCATGTACTTCTGACTTGTGGGCCATGTTTGAGCATGTTCTAGCCATTTTCATGAGTTGGTCATAAAACAACTTTTGTTCCTTGATAAATTAGCTACAACTTTGGTAAAGAGTGCACAGCCATGCAAAGTCTCTAAGTTGGACTTTTGAATCAGTCAAACGATGACACTCCAAGGGTCAATTCAAGTCAAACTTGCACTTGAGGGCATTTTGGTCATTTTGATCTACATGAACAATGTCCCAACAAGTAACCTAAGTATAGCTAAGGTGTAATAGACCATGATCAACCACTTTACAAAATTGTTATACCACTTCTAATGATCACATGTGATAAAGAAAGTAAAACAAGCAATTCATTCATATGTTGCAATGCAATGTTTCACATGTTTCAAGACCTTGTTGTCATTTTATAATTGCCACATTACTACCATATTGCCATGTTTCCAAGTATGAGAGTTTCATGTTACATTCACATGTTGCACTACTACCACTCTAAGCAATCAAGCATGAAACATATACAATTTAAAATGTTGCATATGTATGTTTCAATGATAATGACATGATGACATAGATAATGCACATGTTTATGAAATGACATGCAATTTAGTGGAAGCCTAAACACCTAGGGTGTTACAATGTTGATCTCACAGGGTATTCTAGTCTTTTTGTGAATGTCTAGTTACTCATGGTGCTAAGGATGGTATATTGGTGCACTTCGATTGGTATCACGCTTCAAAGGTCCATCTTTTATACCTTAGCATCATTTGGTAGACATTGTCTCCTATATTTCCTATCTAAGCATATGTGCAAGCTACAATCCAAACCCTTAGCACATATGTAAGGGGAGCAATTGCTACCATTTGGGGTTCATGAAACTTGTCCATATCCTTTTACACATGGTAAATATTATTGGGCAAGCAACATGGATTCAATTGTATTTCAATTCATATCTTTGTGAAAGGGTTGTCATCAATTACCAAAAAGGGGGAGATTGAAAGCTCTAGTTTGGTTTTGGTGAATTGATGAAACCCAAAGTGCTAACCTAGTTATCAAAGTGATTATGAGATAGGTAGCACTACTCCAAGTGGTGAAGCAAATGAAGATCATGACATGATGATGGTGATGCCATGGTGATGATCAAGTGTTTGGACTTGGAAAATAAGAAAGAGAAAAACAGAAAGTTCAAGGTAAAGGTGAAATTGATAGGAGCTTCTCGATTTAAGTGATCGAGACACTTAGCGAGTGTGATCACATTTAGGATCGATAATCGTACTATTAAGAGGGGTGAAACTCGTATCTAAATGCGGTTA
This sequence comes from Miscanthus lutarioriparius, assembly GCA_904845875.1. NCBI lineage: Eukaryota > Viridiplantae > Streptophyta > Magnoliopsida > Poales > Poaceae > Miscanthus > Miscanthus lutarioriparius. Next base: position 101,572,629 of record CAJGYO010000005.1, read on the forward strand.
TTAAAGTGCCACAAGATGCTCTAACTCTTTGCATATGCATTTAGAATCTAGTGGAAAGCTAACACCCTTGAAAATGTTTGTGAAAATATGCTAACACACGTGCACAAGGTGATACACTTAGTGGTTGGCACATTTGATCAAGGGTGGTGAAGTTTAGGGTCAAAAGGAGCTATTTCGTATTGACCGAACTCTACCTTGGACAGTGACCGAACTCTAACCCTGCGTCCGGTCAGTGGCGCATAGTGAAGGCCACCCTCGGTCCCTTGACCGGACGCTGAAGAGAAAGAGGGACCGGACGCGTAGGGGGTGCGTCCAGTTACCTAGCGATCTACGCTGATGCAATCAATAGAGAGAGAAGCGAAGTTAACCAGACATTGGCCTGGGTCCGGTCATGAGCCCCCGAACGCGTCCGATCGCGAAAAACCATCTCTGAAACCGTACTAGAAGCGACCAGACTCCAGTGATGGAGCGTCCGGTCACTTTGAGAAGCGCGTCCGGTAGCAACTTAACACGTGGTGCGAAGTAGACTAACCATTAAGATCGAGCGCTCAGCATTTGAAGCTGATGACACATGGCGATCATCAGAGGACCGGACACTGGGGTCCTACGTCCAGTCAATCCGACCGGTGATTCTGGTCGCCCCGACTTTTCATGGAACAGAGAGCCAATGGCTCTATTCATGGGGGCTCTCTATTTAAGCCCCATTGCCAGCTCTAGCTTACTCTCTTGGCCATTTGCATTGACATAGCAACCTTGTGAGCTTAGCCAAAGCCCTCCCACTCATCTCCATCATTGATTCATCATCTTTGTGAGATTGTGAGAGAATCCAAGTGCATTGCTTGAGTGTTTGCATCTAGAGGCACTTGGTATTCATGTTTCACTGTGGGTTTGGCTTGATACTCTTGGTGGTTGCCACCACCTAGATGGCTTGGAGCAGCGAGGATCATTGAGCGGAGGTTGGTGATTGTCTCCGACTCCGATCATGGTGATTGTGAGGGGTTCTTGACCTTTCCCCGATGGAGAGCCAAAAGGTACTATAGTAAATTGCTCGTGGCTTGTGTGATCCTCATCTTATGTTGGTTGTGTGGCATCCTATTGAGGGTCTAGCGTGTGATGCCAATTAGCGGTGAACCTCCAAGTGAGTGAATCACCACAACGGAGACTAGCTTGCCGGCAAGCAAGTGAACCTCGGAAGAAAAATCATTGTGTCTTGATTATCTCCTTGGTATTCACTCATTGGTCACTTGGCACGGCGGTATACCTCTCTACCACTCTCTTGTATTTCATTATACATTCACTTGGATAGAGCTAGTGGTAGTTAAGACTAGATAGTGTATCATTTAATTGTATTACTCTCACTAGGTTGACCATCTAGGTGTATATTAGTGACATAGCTTTGTTGTGATATACTAGAGATCATAGAAAATAAAATTGGGTAGGTGGCTTGTAACCCCAAGTATTGTGCTAGCGCAAAATTCGCTTCACCGTCTTATTGACTAATCATTTGTCTCAGTGTTGTTGTAGAAATTTTTAATAGGCTATTCACCCCCCTAGCCATTAGGACCTTTTAGATGTCTCCCCCAAGATTGCCTTTTGCATAGATTGGAATGTCTTCTAGCGGCTCTTTTGATTCTTTTCTTTATTGACTAACTAGAATGCATAAATGACTAGCTAAATCTATAACTACTTGATAACTTATTCAGCAGGGATGCTACTAAATTTTATTCATTATTACTAAATATTTTTTCATATGTGTTGCTTTAAATGCATATCTATCCTATCAGGCATAAGCTACTATAGACTTTATTTCTTAACATAGAGTAGCTAAATGCAACTAACCTATCATGCGATGTAAAGCAACTTTATTGGAAATGAAATGCAACTAACGAAATGTGGTAAATAAATGCAAGGAATAGAATACTTACCTTTTTGTCGGGCTCAAGGTCATTCATCCTTAGGCGGAGGTTTTTCCTCTTGTTCCACCTCAGAGGCCTGGTCAGGATCAGGATCAGGGGATGACGAGTTTGAGGATGGATCTTTCTTTTTATGCCATCTCCTATTCTTCTTCTTCTTCTTGACAGGTTTATGTAGCTCTTCAATCGGCTTTGGTTTCTTCATCTTGATTCTCTTTAGATGCTTTTTCTTTACCTGTTTCTCATCAAAGAGGGGTTGTCTAGAGACAAAAGCAAATATTTCTTTTCTTCCAGCAAAGTGGAATTGGATTTACCCAGAAGCCACGTATATGCAAGCATTTGCAGTATTAAGGAAAGCACGACCAAGGATTAAAGGTGTATCCTCAGCGTTGCCCATGTCTAAGATCATAAAATCTATAGGAACATAAGCATTCCTAACTTTAACTAGTAAATTAGTGGCTACTCTCTTGAGATAACAAGTGGATTGATCAACTAGCTGTAAGTAAACTGAAGTTGATGCTAGGAGAGTATAAAACAACTTATCATAAGTTGACTTAGACATTATGTTAACACTAGACCCTAGATCACAAATGGCATTATGAAAAGTGTGGGGGCCTACGGAGCAAGTAATGATTGGGTTCCCAGGATCACCTTTCTTAATAGGAAATCCCCAACCATTCTCAGAGAAGTCATACCTTGCTATGACAAGGTTGGCTGTCTCCACAGTTCCCTCAGGTTTGCCATGAATTCTATTTTTTCATTGGATGGGATAGAAGTAGCAATTTGAGCTAATTGGGTTTCTATCATCTTATTGGAACTAAGTTGATTCTTTAAGACAAGAAAATTCATCCAATTTAGCATTTATGTTTTCCAACATCTTGTCATCAGCATGTAGTTTTTTTAATACTATCAGTCATTCTACCATTGTTATAAACAAGATCTTTCAAGAAAGCATAACTATTATTACCTTGATTATTCAAATGAGAAAAAGAGTAATAATTGTTACCTCCCTGGTTGTTAGAGCGCTGATTCTAGCCTTGATGTTGTGGATGGAACCCATTGTCGGTGTTGACAAAGTTGAGGTCCTCTTGGGTTTTGGGATAGGCATTGACCGAATGTCCAACATCTCCATAGACTTCGCAAGTCATGTGGGACTCCATGGCTTTGAGTGTCTCTTGGGCACACACCTTCTCATAATGTTCCACTCGCTTTGCGAGTAGATCCATCTTAGCTACAAGTATCTCAATTTCTTTAATTGAATGCATACCTCATTTACGGGGTTGGAGTCGATTGTCGCCCCTCCTTGGTTGGAGACCATCTTCTCGATCAGTGTCTTTGCATCTGCAACACTTAGCGAAAAGAATGCACCACCAGCAGCAGCATCTAAATGGCTCCTATCTAATGACACTAATCCATGGTAGAAGTTCTGGATCAAAAGCCAGTGTTCCATTCCATGGTGTGGCCATGCAGAGACGTACTCTTGCATTCATTCCCAAGCCTCGGGAATTGATTCATCTGCTAGTTGTTGAAAACTAGAGATCTTATTGTGAAGAGCGTTAGTCTTCCCCATAGGGAAAAACTTAACTAGGAAAGCAATGGAACACTTGTCCTAGGTATCTATAGCGTTGCGATTAGAGTAAAACCATTGCTTATCCTTTCCTAACAAAGAGAAGGGGAAAAGGCAAAGACGTATAGCCCCTTGGTTCACTCCCTTAATGGTATCTTTGGATGATAGCATATTTGGAGAGATCACTGACATGAAGACCGCCCATGAGATTTGGAGTTATCTCAATGAGAAGTATGGGACGGTCTCTGAAGATGATGATGAGCCCAAGAAGGAGGCGCTTGAGTGTGTTGAGCATGACCATGATTTGGTGATTGTGGAAGATTGCTCCACCTCATGGTCAAGTGATGATGATGATGATCATACCACAAGATCACTTGACAAGATTGATGATGATGCTACAAGTGATGCCAATAATGATGCTACTCCATGCACACTTGATGGTGATAATGATCGATCATGCTTGGGCTATGAGAGTGATGTTTCTTCAAGCTCTCCAACTACATCACATTGCTTCATGTCACAAGGTGACACTAAGGTATCTAATGCAAATGTGATTGATCTTGATTCATATGAGGAGCTTCTAGATAGATATGGTTGCATGATCAAAGCTTTAGAAAAAGAGATGGATAAAACCGAGAAATTGAAAAATGAAAACTCTTTTCTAAAAAACACATGTGAACAACAAAAGCATCTACTTTATGTTACTACTTGTTCACATGAGGAGCTAAAATTGGCTCATAAGGAACTAAGTGTTGCTCATGATAACATGGTATAAGACCATGCTTTTCTCACAAAGAAGCTTTCCAATGTAAAAACTAATACTAGTGAAAGCTCATCACATTGGTCAATTGATCAATCACATATTGTTGCTAACCCTTGTGATGTAGGCAAGAAGCATGTATCCACCTCTTATGATGATTTATTAGATATGCCATGCTCTTCACATATAGATGCTTGTTCTACTTCAATGTCTTGTGAGGCTAACCTTTTGAAGGAGAACAATGAGCTAAAAAATGAAGTGAAGAATTTGAGCAACAAGCTAGAGAGGTGCTATAACTCAAAAGTCACCTTTGAGCATTTGATGAAGACTCAAAGAAACTTTAATGACAAGAGTAGCCTTGGATTCAAGAAGAAGATGACAAAGGGCGAAAGAAAGAGAGAAAGAAAGATGAAGAAGCTACAACAAAGAAAGCTCTCTCATACCATGTGCTACCAGTGTCCTGAAGCTAGACACCTTGCAAATGGTTGTTCTAACATTGAGAAGCTCAAGAAGATAAAAGAAGAAGAGAGGCTCAAGCATGTGAAGTGCTTCAAGTCCCGCACTTAGGGTCTTCTTACCTCAATGTGCCCAACCAAGCAAATGGTGAAACAACTAGAAGAGACTCAACCAAAGCCTCAAGTTGAGCAAGAGAAGACACCCCAAACTCAAATCAAGATCAACCATGAAGATGGTGGTGATTTAGTGATAAAGAAGAAGAAAACTAGAAGATGGTGGTGATTTAGTGATTTAGTGATTTAGGAGGTTCTGCCATAGAAAGATCCTCAAGTTGAAACATGTTTATAAGTAATTGAGGCACCTAAGTTTGGTTTTGAGATGATCTAGAAGTATGACAAGCTATGAGTACAAGGCCATTTGATTGTGGAGTATACTTAGCACATATTTGCTACTCAAATTGGAAGATCAAGATCAAACTTAAGATGAAGATGAAGTTTAAGTTCTAGTGACTATTGGAAATCATTTGGTAGAAAGAAAAGGACTTAAACAAGTAGAAACAAAAGGACTTAAAGAAGGAATCAAGGTTACTCATCAAGTTAAGTTCATCACTTGGATCAATCAATCAAGCTATTTCAAGTGGGTGTCAAGAATGGTTCTTTGAAGAGAGGTCACTTCTCCCTAGTGTAGGGGCTTGCCGCCTATGTATAGGTAAACCAAGTGTGGTGCTTGGAAGGCTAATATGGAAGTGGAGATCGGAGGAACATTGGAGATGCTTAGTTGAAGCAATCAAAAGGGTTGATCAAGAAAAGCAAGCAACACCCAAAAAAAGAGCTAGTCATGGCAATTCAAGTGGTATTCCAAATAGGTCTCTCATGCAAGCATTGATCAAAAGATGAAGCAAGCTAACCACAACAAGATAGTGTACTTGATCATTTTAGTGGCTCTCAAATCATATGGGTGAAGTATCAATTTCATTATTCATGATTGGTCTTCACCGAGCTTATAATTGGATTTCACATTGCTATTAGAGTAATGAATTGAAATCTATGTGACTATCCTCTACTCCAACATAGCAAAGGTATCACTGTAATGTGCATGATCATTTCATCCCTTACTAGTATGCGATTAGTGCATATAGTACACGCTTCATAGGATTATGCATAACAAATAAAATGTTTAAATTCATAGCCTACCACCATTGCTTGAATGATTAGTTGATCTAGTGGTTAGTATATGAATTTGTTCATGAGCTAGTGAACCCAAGTACTTGATTTAATTTAGATTGCTAAACAAGTGACAAGTACAACATTGGTAAGATAACCCTTGTAAGAGGTGTGAAGAAGCTTGTCATTGGTTCAAACCAGACTTGGAAGCTTAGGCAAATCAATTTAGTCAAGTCAAAATTAGAAGCTCATGATAGTGATAAGAGTACAAGCATAAGACAACAATACAAATGGATATCTAGTTTGTTTGTTTCAAGTGGCATCTAGACTCAAGTATTCCATCAAGAATTCACAAGTGGTGTCTAGATCAACTTACAAGTGATATCCTACACATGGTAGTCATGATAATAGAAAATGTTCAAGAAATAGTTTTTATTAACAAATCAATCATATGCGTGGAATCACATCTCTACACATGATATCAATCATACAAGAAGATGGTTCCACAAGTGATCCTCAACTTTAAGAGATCATCAAATGAAGAATGCATCCCTCACTACAAAGAGCTCAAGTTTATCAAATGGATGACCCATCAAATGACTTAGGGGGAGGTGTCCCACCAATTGGTATCAAGGTCAAAGATTCTATATGTGGTATCTCAAGAAGCTATACAAGTGGTGTCATTCCAATAATCAAGTGATGTGCATAAAAAATGCAAGATTCAAGCCTCAACCATCTACCCCAAATGCAAACCTTTGCATCAAAGAGAAGCACACCTTTTTATGGAAATTGATGACAAATGGGGAGAGATTATACAAAGATATTAAAGCTTTGAGAGACATTGAAGAAAAGAAGTAGAGGTTCGACATGGACATGGACAAAGAGGGAGCAACATTGAAGAAAAGAGATGGATCAACAAAATTCTTGGACAAGAGAAGCACACAAGTAGGGGGAGCAAGCTCATGAACTTTGATTGATTGCTTTTGATATGTGCATATTCATGTGCTTGCTTGTATTGCATAAGCTTTTAAATTCAATATGCATGCTTGTGTGGTGTATGCTAGTTGTAAAATTTGATTGATGAAATGAAAACTAGCATGCATAGGATGATAGCTAGACACTTGGTATGCTTTTTAAGTAATGCTAGTACCTTGCTTTTAATGTTGATCTCACGATGTATCTAGTGCTTTTATTTCCAAGTGATATCTAGCTAACCATGGTGCTAAGGATGAACTTAAAGGTGCAACTCCGATTGGTATCACGCTTCAAAGGTTTACTGTATACACCTTAGCATCATTTGGTAGTAATTACTCTCCCACAAGTCCAATCTATGCATATGTGCGAGCTTCAAACCAAACACTCTAGCACATATGTAGGGGGAGCTAATACTACCATTTCGGGTTTGTGGTACTTGCCCAAAATCATTTACACATGGTAAAATTGCTTGGGCAAGCAACATGAATCCAAAAGAGCTTAATTTCCATATCTTTGTAGAGTTGTCATCAATTACCAAAAAGGGGGAGATTGAAAGGTCCTTGTGTGGTTTTGGTAATTGAGTGACAACCTAGGTGGACTAATTGTGTTTATGTGAGATACACAGGTGATTAGTCCACAGGTACATGTGTGTGAGCAACATATGCCATGAAGGTGGAAATGGCTCGGAGATGTTGCAAAGCTCACACATGTGATGATGAAGGAGCTCATTGCACATGAGACATGACATTGAGTCATGTGATCAAGGTGGAGAAGATCAAGGCATGACTTGGCTTGATGGACCGGTTGCAAGCGTGAAGGGCAAGTTGGAGGCTTTGGAGTGATGGACCGCGTGGCGGTGAAGCTTGAGCAAGACTTGGCACCGATGGACGAAGGCAACGGTGTGTAGAGAAGTTTATGATAGGGTTTAGGATAGATGGCCATGCTATCAAGAGGGGCAAACTTGTTTGCATGTCAGTCATCTAGTGCCACTCGAGTGATCTAACTTTGCATCGTTGCTAGGTTCAAGTGGCATGGAAAGTTGAGTGGCTAATCCTTTGGAAAATGTTTGTGAAAAGTTAACACACATACACATGGTGGTGTACACTTGTTGGTGTTAGCACATTTGCAAAGGAGAAGAAGTTGGAGTTGATGAGGATCAACTCGGTGAAGAAACGGAGGCGAGAAGGTGTCACTATGAGTGACCGGACATTGTCCTCGGTAGGACCAGCGCATCCGGTCAGTGGCATCAGATAGCGTGTGGTCTCGGTCAAGTGACCGGACGCTGGGCGAAGAAGTAACCGGACGCACAATGGCCGTGTCTGGTCAAGGTGACATACGGTGATGTAGGCAGCGCTGAAGTTGGCGCGCGGGCGCAGAGCTGATCGGACACTGGTCTGCGTCCGGTCGTGCAGGAGCGAACATGTTCGGTCACAAAATAAAGGCTCAGGGAGCTCTCTAGAAATGACCAGACTCAGGCATAGCAGTGTTCGGTCATCCTCGCTATGCTACGTCCGATTGTCGTGTTACCGTTGGCGTGCAATGTTACCGTTGAGATCGGGTGGCTCCAGTTGAACGCAGAGCGACACGTGGACAGCGTAGCATGACCGGACGCTGGCAGGGTGCGTCCGGTCACCCTGAGCAGTGCCCAGTGAAGGGGTACAACAGCTCTATTTTCTTGAGGGCTATAAAACCAAGCATTAGCGGGACTTCGGCTAGTTGCTGAGCACACTAGAGCCTTGGTGGCTTATGTGGTAGTGCTTGGGAGCCCTCTAACTCACTTAAGCTTGATAGTGTTCATCCGATCGAGTGAGTGAGCGGTTCTAGTGCGATTGCATCGTGAGGTTGCATCGAGTGGCACTAGGTGGTTGTCTTGCAAGCCGGTGGTGCTTGTTACTCTTGGAGGTTGCCACCTCCTAGATGGCTTGGTGGTGGTCTCTGTCGAAACCCATAAGAAGCTTGTGCGGTGCTCCGGAGAAGAGCTTTGTGAGGGGCATTGTGCTCGCCCCGTGGGAGCCACAAAGAGCAACTCTAGTAGATCGAGACATGAAGGGCGACAAGTGGTCTGGTTGGGTCAAGTGCTAGAGCTTGTGGTAAGCAGTCCACGAGGGAGAGTGTGACTTGTGGGTCACCACTAGCAAGAGGACTGGCGGCAACCTTTGAGCTTGTCTCAACAGGGACATAGCGTGTTGGCAAGCACGTGAACCTCGGGAGAAAAATCACCGTGTCAACATTGTTCTTCCTGTTGGTTTGCAATCCCCTTACACAAGCTTGTAATTACTTTCATATACATTGTGCTTGTGTAGTTGCTCTTGTAATTAGTTAGCTTGTGTAGCTCACTAGTTACCTTCTTGCTTGTGTAGCATAGAAGTAGCTCCCTTTGGTGGCTAATTTGGTTTGCGTAACCTTGTTAGTCACATTGCTTAGTTTGTGTAGCTAAGTATTTGCGCTCTCTAGTTTGGCATTGGTTGCCTTGTTATTGAGCATTACTGGTGAGCTTAGGAGCTTTGTGCTTTTGCTTACTAGAATTGTGTAGGAGCTCCTCGGTGTGTAAAATACTAGTGGCATAGGTTTGTGTGACCTTGCTCCTAGAATTGGATAGGTGAGCTCTAGCTAGCCTGGCACCTTTGTTGCCTAATTAGGATCTTTATAAGGTGCTTGTGAACTTCGATAAAGGGGTGTAGTCTTGGCTAGACCGATTGGTTTAATTCCACATTTGTTTCGGTTAGCCGGCGCGATTAAATTTTGAAAGGACTATTCATGCCCCCTCTAGTCCGCCATCTCGACCTTTCACCCGCCTACCAACTTGGAGAGTTAAATAGACAAGATCTGCCATGAGCCCTATGATTTAATAACTAGACCTATCATGGTGGAATACAGAGGATGGACAAGGCTATCACCACTTGCCACCTACAACGATCTATCCAAAGGCTTAGCCGTATCTATAAACTTACTACTTTGATCCGAGCTCCGATGAAATGAGATCAAAGCACCCTAACAAGATGGTGGAACCGGTACTAATGATAGACTACTAATGATAAGACAACCTATGCTACTAATGCTAAACAACAAGCACCTAAGCTCACTAATGATGAACACTAATGACTAAGTACTTAAAGTAAAGCAAGCAATACTAGAATAAAGTACTAAAATAAATACTGAATAAAGTAATGCAGAAATGAAAGAATTATAAAGGAGCTATAGCAGACCTAGAATACTCTTCCAGAGTCCAAAAAGCACTGCTCTTGCTCTACTCCACTACTAGACTACTACTCTATAGCTAATGCTAAGCTAGAAAGCCAAGAGAATCTTGGAGAGCCTAGAAATTAATGGGGGTACTTCTCCACCGAGCTCCACACCCGCTATTTATAGTGTATGGTGAGGGGAGGGGTATTTGTAGGCAGTGGCAAGCTCGGTGGCCACCCTAGGGAGCTGGGTAGGGGGTGTGCATGTTGATTCCATGGTGAGCTAGATGGTCCACTTCCCGAGCTCCATGATCCTTCCCAAGCCAGGTCAGACCTTCACGGTTGGATCTATGACCTGGGTCATCGACGCCGACGGCGTCGAGGAAATCGTGGAGACGGTGCAGAATCACCCTGCGTCGATCGCACCAACACTTGGAATGACATCTCCGATCCCGACGCCTCGCCACTGGGTTAGGAGATCCATCAGCAATGATGATCTGATCGGATCCATTGATCAGGTCACAAACCGCTTAGCGGAATGTCAGCTCCTCGTGGATTTGTTCTTACATCAATCTAGAGCGAGCGATGAATTTCTCGTCCTCCAAGATCACCAAACCATTACCACCGAGCAACCTGCTCGGCCACTTCATTCAAGACAGCCAGATTCTGATATGGTGATCATGGCAACTCCAAAAGGGCGTACCGTTCAACGCTGACCACTCCCTCCCAACGGAGAACATGCCAAAGCCCTATTTTTTTGGGCTGGTGGGTGCGGGTTTGATCTGTCAGGACGCCGTGCACCATCTTTTCACCGACCATGCCAAGCGCAGCCACGTCAACAACCTCTATCAGATCGACTTCCCTAAGGCCGACCGGCCTACTCCAATGGTAAATATATTGCAAATCCAAACAGATCTTCTGGATGAAACACTCCACACCATCCTAGAGGAAAATACTGAGCTGTACTTCGAGGCCTCTACCAACAGTTGCCCATCTTTCCCTCTAGGTTTTGGGAGAGAGCTTTTTATGGTTAGCCACGACAGCGTTGCTGTCGATGGAGAGACCAGTGCCCAGCACCGTGAGCGCGAAGCCAGGAACACTAATCGCCAACGACGTCACAATGAAGAAGCATAAAACACCACCCAAGCAACCAGAGGTGGCCTATCGCCACTCGCCTGTAATCTCCAACAAGAGTTCCTCATGGTGGACAATCAGTGAGTGGAGCAGACATCGGGCGCCAATCTGGCTATGGCCACCCACGAGTTGGCTAGACTCCCACAAAAGCCAGAGATACTCAATATTTAAGCGCTGCTCAAAGCAGCTCAAGCCCAAGTCAATGACATCCAGAATTGGATGTGGCCACCCACGAATTGGCTAGACAATGAGACCATCTCCGATTTCACCAGAGGACTCCATCACCATCAGGAGCTATGCTCTGAACTTTACCGCAAGAGGCCTAGACCATTGGCGAACTCCTCAAGGTTGCAAACTCATACGCAGACTCCAAAGAAGCTGATCGGTAGTTCAAGGACAATGTTGCTCGTGCTTCCCTCTCGGATCGCCACCCACATCGTGATGATGATTGCCACAAAGAACGGCATTATGAAGATCACGGCAAGCACTACGACAATCGCGAATGCCGTCATAATGATCGGCTAGAGGGATCAAGGGCTGCACAGCCACATCACCACCGACTAAAAAAACTCCATCAATGACGTAGAGCAGCCACGCACTAAGCAAAATTTCAATGCTGCCTACGAAGAACACCTTGACAGTCCATGCTTAATTCACAAGAACAACAACCACACCATGCGGCAATGCCATGGCATGGCCAAAGCTTTCCGCGGTGAGGAGCAAAAACAGCGAGCGCGCAAGGACAACAAGTCAGACACGGCAAAGGAGAGGAGCATCTTAAGGATGCACGACCCACTGCCCAAGATGCCAACAAAACCATCGCCGCAATCTCCAGAGTGTATACCGCCTCTGAGTGCAAATGCCAGCAGAAGCTCACCGCTCGACAGGTCATGTTGATCACCCAATACGGCATGGTCACCGATCCCAAATATCAGGACTGGTCGGAGTATCCTATCACATTCAGTAGGGCCAACTAGTGGGCAGATATCCCATACCCAAGGCATTTTCCACTTGTGGTAAATCCCACCATCCGCAACATGTGGTTCAAGAAGGTCCTCGTCGATGGTGGGAGTGCCCTCAATATCCTCTTCGCCGGAGCCCTAACTAAGTTAGGCCTCACAAAGGATGATCTTGTCCATGTTGATTCTCCATTCTGGGGTATTGTATCTGGCAGGGCATCCCAACCTTTAGGGCAGATCACCGTGCCAGTCTAGTTTGGCACCGCCGACCACTTCCGTACTGAGTATGTGAACTTCTTCGTGGCAGACTTCGACACCGCTTACCACGCCATCCTTGGCCGACCAGCTCTCACTAAGTTCATGGCCGTGCCCCATTATGTTTACCTAGTGTTGAAGATCTCGACGAAATAGGGTGTTCTCACCCTGCGTGCCAACATCTCCACCGCCTACGACTTCAAAAGTGAAGGACTCACCATCACTGATGCGATGGATCTCTTGGCTAGACTAGAGGCATGCATCACTGATACCAAGAAGGTCCTAATGGAGGAGCAGGCGATCCCGACTAGGATCCTATAGACTCTATGATCAAGACGGTGTAGACATACCTAGCTCCTGGCACATCGAACACCTCAGGCGTTTCTATCCTTGAGATGTCCTACTAAGATATGTACCCCTTATATATTTATGCATTTCAATAATGATTGTGTCCATGATGTTTTCTCCATTTGTTGTTTTCTTCGTAATTTTCCTCCAATTATCTTTTGTTTTTCTCCATGCTAAACATCTTCAAGATGATGCTTTCTATCGCCATTCGATTCACTGACCAGCAACGTTCTCATTCGCGTTGTCCAGAAGTAGTCCTATTCTTGATTTAGCACCTAAACATGCATGGGCAGTAGCGCTCTGCGTCATGGGCGGTCGGTAGCGGCTCCTTGGTGATGCCTATATTCCTAAGTGTGAACAGGAGCTAAGCTCTTTATGCCATGGGGTGTGGGATAGCCGGGGCTGATAACAAGATAAAGGACTAACAATGCATTGTTAATATTAAATATTAACATTTTATATGTACTAAACACTAAAGTTTCATTTACAACTGCTCGGCATAATGCCAACAAGCCTGCTACATTCTAAGTTGTCATGGTTCATTGCCAGCATCGCCGAATAGATCCATGTCGTCCGCCAGTTTGATCGCCAAATCGGACACCTCCTCCACCAGCGTGGTGATTTGCTTGTCGCTTAGATTTCGGGCAAAGCCACCATCGATTCGTTTGAGCTTCATCGAGGGGTAGACTAACCGGACAACCGCTAGTGTGTGTCCCGTAGCAAAACAAGCGACGCCACGAGCATAGTGCTTAAAGTTCTCCAGCGCCGACTTGCACCTCTCCACGATGATGTCCGACAGTGGAGCTCTGTTGGGCTCCGACACTTCTTGGTCAATGAGATCCAGCACAGGTTTTATCCCATTGGAGATGGTCTTCAACTTTTCTTTACTGGCCTCTAGCCAAAGCTTGAAGTCGTAGAACTACGCCTGACTATTGGTTCGGATCACTGCAGACAAGAAGGGCAATCGTCTTAAACACATTTCTCATAGCAAGAGGGGTATTGACATAAGGAATAACTTACGGTTCAATTGTTCGGCGAGTTGCTCTTTCGCTATTAGAGCTTCATCTCTTTCTTTCTCTGCCAGCACTTTGGCTTCATGCGCTAGCAGAGCTTGGGTCTCCGCCTCCACCTTGGCATCACGCGCCAGGCATGCTTCGGTCTCCCCTGCTTCTTCGCTTCATCAAGCTCTACACCAATGAAAGATTACTACCAGCATGGGCGAATTGAGGATATGAAAGCAATACACCATGGGGCCTAAGGCCTTACTTTTCTCCCAGTCTACACCATCGCCTAGCTGATTCGTCAGCTCCCAATTCTCCGCATCTAGTCGTGTCTTTTCTGCTTGTAACTTCTCCTGATCGGCGTGAGCTTCAGCCAGCATCTTCTCTAGTCTCCATAGACTCACACAGCCACTGGTTCTTAGCAATTGATGGAGCCACCCGCTTCAGCTGGCACGTGCGGTTCTCAAAGATCTTCATTAGCTCCTGTGGCAAACAACAGTTAACTGGCGTAATCTCCAACTTTAATTGGTCATGCAGACTAAGTTACTTCAATCCAGCCAAACACTGATGCTAGTGCCGCTCTGAGCTCCTTCACCTACTCACTTGCCTCCTCGTCCTCCACCACCTCAATCGTATCTCTACGGCACACGAAGGTCCACAAAAGCTAAGGAGGAGGATCTCGGGTATTTGGCGCTTCGTGCTCAATTTCTTCAATCACCTCGGGGGACTCCCTCACCTGCCTTGGCACCCGGTCAGCTTGTGGTCGGACATAGGGGCCAAGATCCATTACTGGCGTCTAAGCTCGAGGACTGACCCTTAGCTCTGGGTGACTGGTCAGCTCGGTAGCAACATCTTTATCCATTTGCTCCAGGTGCTTGGGGACTTTGGCTCAGGGACCAGCCTGGTTTCTAGGTATTTCTCGTGTTTCTTCTGGTTGTCCCACCCCAGCACCCTGAGCACCAGCAGTCATGGCACTCGGCTCGACGTCCTACTGAACATCGCCGATGTTGATTGGGTGAAGTTCCTCGGTCGACGCTTCCCTGCAACATGATGTTGTATCATCAATACTTCCACTTTGGTTATGCTTGGACTAAGTCTGGGGCAGAGACATTTACTCATTGGATCGCCTGCATGCAGCTCTAAATGGCCGGGGCCTATTGAAGCTCCCCTATCCTTCAGTTGCTGGCACAAATCTTGAGAACATCGGAGTGGATCTCTAGTCGGCTATGCCTTGGGCTGGCCGGTCGGAGGTTCTAGCGGTCGGTGTTGGAGCGGTCATCCACGTAGCTCATTACTACAGCATCTCGCCTGCGTCTTCATCATCATCTGACCAGTCCACGATGACTTGTTGGCATGCCGAAGGCTCTCTAATCAAGATTCCACCCCTCTTGCGTGGTGGTGGAGTATTTGGTTTTTTCTTCTTCTTCACCAGCTCTGCTTAGGCCGGTTGTTTTCCGTGCGACGGCTGCCGACGCCTAGGAGTTTCCACCACCACATCTTCGGATAAGGATGATGAGCTGCTCTCCAAAGGAGGATCGGCCAAAGCATGGGTTGCACGGGCATATACACCCTTTGGCCAGGTCCCATATGGCATGTCGGAGACATACACAGCATGATCCTGTCCCACAAGTTTTTAAGAAGATGTTTGAACATCAACAAGATTTGACATTATAAGGACTGCCAACGGTACACTCTTACCAGTGGTGGTGGATTCGTGATGCTATATGCCACTCGCTGCCCCATGTTGCTCAGTTTGGTGTTACTTGAAAAGAGCTCCATGAGGCGTATATAGGCGTCGCCCTTATTTATCTTCTTGGGGGCTTCCCCGATGGTATCTTCATCACCTGTATATTCATACACGGGGTGGAACCTCTCCTTGCTCGGCTGGATCCAGAGTATGACAAAGTTGATGGCTACACCAACTCTGTCAAGATTGTTACACATCTGACCCAGAATTTGCAGAAGCTCATCGACCTAGGTCATCTCTGAACTGGTCAATCTTGCTGACTAGTTTGTGCTTGGCACTGCTAAATGGTCTATGTCGGCCGACAGGCTCGATTCAGCATTTTGGATATAGAACCACTTAGCATTCCATTCCTTCAACGATGTGTTGAGAGGCACTTGTGTGTATTCCTTCTCCATGCCATCCCTCAGTTGTAGATAAACTCCATCGACAACTTTGGGGGACCCAGATCCAAGGAAGGGCTTGAGGAAGAAGAAATAGCAAAAGATGTTCAAGTGCAGAACGATTCCGATGAATGCTTCGCACAGATTGATGAAGAGGGAGATATGAAGAATGCTGTTGGGATGGAGATGGCAAAGGTTAATGCCGTAATAGCCAAGAAGTTTCCATAGGAAAGGATGCATAGGAATCCTAAATCCATGAACAAAATAAGCCTCGAATACAACAAGTTCATTGGTATCGGGGGTTAGGAACGGTTCACCTGCAGCGGTGCGCCATCCTACGGTTATTTGATCTTGAAGGATGCCATTGAACACCATTTTTTCTAGGGTCTCCCGGGTGATGGTAGATCTGACCCACTCTTGGTCGCGGCGGACCTCGCCTGTACACTCTGCCGCCTCCCTCCCTGTCTTCTTCGGGCTCGAGAGGTTGTGTTTCTTTACACCCTTCGCCATGGATCAGATCTGATTCGATTTGGCTATGCTCAGATTCGATTGAGGAGGCACTGTGATTGTAATGCAACTGTAGCAGGGTGTGCGAAGGCGAAGCGCCGAGTATTTTGCGGTTGCAAGAGGACGCACTAGGAGGAATGAGGGAAGTGCGCCGTGACAGGCAAATTCGTATAGTTTGATCCCAACCCTTCACCTTCAAGGTTTTTGGAAACCACGCTGACTCCGCCGCGTCGTTCGCACCCCTCCAGCTTCTCCATCAATGGTTATTAGGCCAGTTTAATGAGCCTCCAGGCATACTGAACGGCTGAGCCTATTTTGTCGGTCTACTTCTCCAATTTTGCCCTGATATAGTGCTAAGCACTCTCCATTTTCTCCATGGTATAGTGCTAAGCACTCTCCAAATTTCACCACGGTTAAGTGCTAAGCACTCTCCATGTTCGCCATGGTATAGTGCTAAGCACTCTCTAAATTTCACCACGGTTAAGTGCTAAGCACTTCCCATGTTCGCCACGGTATAGTGCTAAGCACTTCCCATGTTCGCCATGGTATAGTGCTAAGCACTCTCCAAATTTTGCCACGGTTAAGTGCTAAGCACTTCCCATGTTTGCCATGGTATAGTGCTAAGCACTTCCCATGTTCACCACGGTATAGTGCTAAGCACTCTCCATGTTTGCCACGGTATAGTGCTAAGCATTCTCCATGTTCTCCACGGTAAAAGTGCTAAGCACTCTTCATTTTTTTCTCTATTTTTAAGTGCTCAGCACTCTCCAAATTTTACTCCAATGTCTAGTACTAAGCACGGGGATTTTGTCCTTTTCACTTGTTTCTTTAATCCTGCTACAAGATACTACTCTATCTTACAGCGGGCTCAAGGACTAAGTGTGTACACTTCACCTAGCAGTGAGTGTACTGTTTTTCCTCTTACTGGTCTTCAGCTAAGCTAGGGGCTGGCTATGTGCTCGGCTAAGCTGGGACTCAATTATTCTAAATAACTGATTGTTGTACTTCTTTGATCCTAACACCAGGTGCATTCTTCACCTACTATTAGGCTCGGGGACTATAATGTATACATTGCACCTTGAGGTGCTTGTATCAAATTTAATGGTTGTCTAAGTTCCTTTTTTCTTTCTCAGTCGTTGATATTCTTTGATCCTGACACCAGGTGTCTTCTTCACCTACTGTCAGGCTCAGGGACTACAATGTATACATTGCACCTTGCGGCGCATGTATCAATACTAACATCCCCTTTGACTAAGTCATGGATGATGATCATCTGACTTTGCCAACGAAGCCTAAGTGTGTACACTTCACCTAAGGTGGAGAATTTTTTTAAATTTTAAACTTGAGCTCCTTACATCATTTTAGCAAGCCTTACTTGAGTATGTTCGAGGCCTGTTGACCAGTTAAATTGGTCGGCACTTCATTTTGTTGATCGGATTACCAGTCAAACTAGTCGGCACTTCATTTTGTTGATTGGATTACCTGTTAAACTAGTCGGATTGCCAGATTAACTGTCTAGCACCAAGTTAAACTGCTCAGGCATGCTCAAGATGGTGTTGCTCAGCGGATACAAGGCGCTCGAGGACTAGCTATTGGGGTATAACCCCAGGTACCCACAGCATTGAACATGGGCCGCACCGCTAGGGGAGGTCCAGCACATAAGATCAAGGCCTACGATGCTCGGCTCTGGTCGACGTGCATCGCAAGGCAATTAGAAGACATCTTGGCGATGAAGGAAGATCTATTTGGATATGATAGATATCGTATTCTTTGTAAATACTTACCATATAGCTGAATAGATCTAGACTTAAACCGACCTATAACCCTACCCTCCAGACTATATAAGGCGGGTAGGGACCCCCCTCAAATGCATATCATATTCAATACAATCCACCAAAGACACATGACATAGGGTATTACGTTGATCTGACGGCCTAAACCTATCTGGCTCCTATTACGCGCACCTCCACCAATTCATCTACTACCGTGGGCATACTCCTCGGTAGACTGCTGACCAGATTTCATCGACACTCCCTTAAAGGTGAATGTCCTACAAATCTTCAAGAAATGTTGGAGGCAAGCATTTGCATCCTCGTGGGCTTTCCCACATAACGGACTAGCTTGAACCATCGTAATTAACGCTGGCTTAAGCTCAAAGTTAGCGTCCCCATTGATAACATTGTGTCTGGTGGCTACATTCGTAGCCGAGGGTGCAGAAAAATCACGAATGGACTTATCGCCCATGATCGTGTAGGGTAGTGATAGGATATGAGGAAAAAGGATAAACTAACTAGGATAACTAACAAGAACCTAGCTAACAAATTCATCCTTATAAATTCAATGCAAGTTGCCTTCCCCGGTAACGGCGACAGAAATGCTTCTTGATATTTCTTAACGATTATTGGAGGATTCCGCAAGCGCACAGAACTATCAAGTAGCACTTCGCTCGGTGAGTATCAAGTGTTGAATTTATAATTTATCACATAGGAAGGTAGAAGGCTAGAATTTATAAGTGGGCTAGGATTTGCTAGAGGAAGGCTTGAGTCGATCGATCCTAGGTAGGTAAACGATCGTGAATGATGAATGTGAACATCCTAAACTAACTACTAAATACAAGCTAACCAGAGATAGCTAGGTGGGAGAGCGAGCGACATATCTTTCTAGTAACTAGGGGTAAATAAATAACTAGGAGAAATGCGGTAGTACTTCGGGGCACAACCCGCCTACCAACTAGGAGAGTTAAATAGACAAGATCTGCCACGAGCCCTACGATTTAATAACTAGACCTATCATGGTGGAATACAGAGGATGGACAAGGCTGTCACCACTTGCCACCTACCACAATCTATCCGGAGGCCTAGCCGTATCCACAGGTAATCTATAGCCTAAGCACCACGCTTAATCTATAAACTTACTACTTCGATCTGAGCTCCAATGAAATGAGATCAAAGCACCCTAACCAGACTGTGGAACCGGTACTAACGAAAGACTACTAATGATAAGATAACCTATGCTACTAATGCCAAACAACAAGCACCTAAGCTCACTAATGAAGAACACTAATGACTAAGTACTTAAAGTAAAGCAAGCAATACTAGAATAAAGTACTAAAATAAATATTGAATAAAGTAATGCAGAAATGAAAGAATTACAAATGACCTATACCAGACCTAGAAGACTCTTTTAGACTCCAAAAAGCTCCGCTCGTGCTCTACTCCACTACTAGACTACTACTCTATAGCTAATGCTAAGCTAGAAAGCCAAGAGAAGCTCAGAGAGCCTGGAAATGAATGGGGCCACTTCTCCACCGAGCTCCACACCCACTATTTATAGTGTATAGTGAGGGGAGGGGTATTTGTAGGCAGTGGCAAGGTCGGTGGCCACCCTAGGGCGCTAGGCAGCGGTAGGGGGGCGTCGGCCGGCCCTTGGATGCACCGCCTTAGCATCCAAGGGTGCTAGTTGCTCCTCCAAGGCAGTTGTGAAGATAGCACGTGGTGAAACTCGGACGGTAGGTTGGTTGGAAAGTTGGTTGCAGGCTCCCAAGTGTATGACAATGGACCCATGAATCCACCGGCATCAAATCTCGTCCGTTCATCATACCGACTTGAATGGAGGCTTGTGATTGACTTAGGAACAGCTCCCATGGATCGGTGATGTGGTAGGGCCACCTGGGGGGCCGAGCAGTAGGCCCAAGTGGGCCCAAGGCCTCCTGCCACGTCCACTTGCTCCATATGTCCATATTTGTCACCTTTTTGGCCAAACTTTAGTATATTTCCTGCATACAAATAATTCTACAAGCACAAGTGGAACTAGGTGAATTGTAAACATAATTCTACACATGTGATAATGGCTTACCTCACTTTACCATGCTTTTGGGTGGAATGTTGATGGTCAAAATGGGTGTTAGTGACCGTCAACACCCAATGTGCCGACGAGATTTGTCTACGTATCTTGACCCGGCAGTGCAGAGATTCCTCTCGCACTGCACCAAAGATTATTGATTAAGCTCATTGTTTTTTGTTGTTTAAAATACTTATTATGCATCATACTTCTCTATATATGTTTGGTCAAAATTCAGAATCTTTGAGTAAATCTTCGCTCCGTCGCTTTCTCCACTCTATCGCTCTAACCGCCACGATCTCGTTCGTAACTCCAATTGTTTTCCTTCCTTCCCAAAGCTCTGTGATTCCCTCTAGAGATCTAAACCGCTAGGAACAAGTGGTTGCCTTCTCATACATGTGCTCAACACATAAAATACATGACTTCACACCATTAGGCTAGAGGAAACTTCATCCACTACAACATCTTCACTGTCCTAGGTGTTCAAAAAATGGCAGGCGGACTTTCTTGCTTGTTCAGTATCATTTCCAACACCAATGACTCTTCTGTTCTACATTAGATTAAGGCCAGACTTGCTCCTTGGATCAAGGTTCTGGCGAGTTTAACAAAGTTTGACACAAACAAGCAAATAACACAACATATATTAGCAAGGGTTCGTACTACATGAGCTCAACACATACACTACATGACTTCGTGCTATCCCACAGATCAAAGCCAATCATGGTACTACTACTAGTACTACTATTGTTGTTGTTGCTACTACTACTAGTAGTACTACTAATATAGGACAACAAACAGTACCGAAAGCACACAAAATCTCAATGTCGTCGAATCGGTTTGGTCTTGTTGAGATAGTTGAGGTCATAAGGACTTCCGATCAAGTTGAGACAGTGAACCATCTTGAAAATGGCACAGTCTCCACTAATGTCGATGCTGTAGTCAGAGTGCCAATGGGCATCCACAACAGTGCTGCAAAGCACAAAGATTTCTCTAGAATCATGGTCTTCAACAACTCTGGTAATGCATTGTTGCCCAACAACCGCACGAACAGTAGCTTCAACGATTAGGCATTGCGTACCTCGATCATGTACACGATGCCCCCAAGTCACAAGCAACCTATTCTATTCTCCTGGCTCCACACCTAGCTGCCAAAACAAATCATTTGTTGTAGAGTACACATCGTTGGTATGGTAACTAGTTGTCATCTATAAACATGATTTTGGTTAGAACAAATGACAATTGAGGGAAGAGGGGAAGCAATGAGGTTAGTAGCCACAATAATAAGTTCATACAAATAGTATGGTTTGATATGAAGCACATTACCTTTATCCAGATCCTAAAACCATGAGGGAACGCGATTGGGAAAATGCAAACAGGTGAGGGAAGAGGTGAGCAAGCAGACTGATGCAATGCTATCGAATGAGGGAAGGGGGGATCCTCCTTTTATATAGACCTTGCATGGTTGATGAGAGTGAAGTGAATGCGGCAGGAAAGCTGGACAGAAGAAGGAATCAAGAAAAGGAGCTTTTGACCACCATGACACGCTCGAGACTTGAATGCCTGGTGTGGTTGTGATGGATCTTTTCTGTACTATTTGACTCCAATCCAAGTAGTCACAACAGTCGAGGGGCAGACTGGTTGCTACGACATTCAAAACTAACGACCCTTTATACTATGTCATACGAGATCAAATATACAGTGGTCGGACTTTCTTGTGTTCGCAGTAAAATTCAACAGCTATGTCTCATCCGTTATGCATTAGATCTAGGCGATACTTGTTGAGATGAACTACTCACTGCATGGTTCTTGCAAGTTGAACAAATTTTATCGAAGACTACTGATACGTGTTTGGTTCTTGCAAGATCAAAGCTAGGGGTGGAAATGGTATGGATATTTTCTGATCGTACTCGAGACCGAATCCGTTTAAAGGGGTTTAGATCTATCTGTATCCGAGTCCGAATATTCAACATCCGATTTAAGTCACATATTTATGATGTCGATATCCAATCGTATCCTATTCGGCATGGTTGACACTATCTGTATTCAAATCTAAATCCAAACAGAAATATGAAAACAAATGCAATATCAGTTATATCCATTCATATCTGATCCATTTTCATCCCTAATCAAAGCCACTCATGACTACTAGTACTACTGATACATGTTTGGTTCAACAAACTGAGACACAAAGCAACCCTTGCACAATTGCGAAGAGTGAATTGAATGCATGAGGAAAGCCTCTGTAGTTATTTCACTCCAAGCATTCACTGCAGTCGAGGGGCAGACTGAAGAGTGAAGACGAGTTGCTCTTGCTTCGGTAAGCAATTTCTCTTGCTTGGTTTTGCAGAGTAGCAGCTAGGTAGAGATGGCTACATGATTTCATAGGTCCTGATCGTCTGCACTCGCTTGGCTGTGGCTAAATATGCTGCTTTAAATCCAACTACCTTACTAGTACTTCATGCATGCATCCACAGCCAGTGCAGCTATTCTTTGTAGCACAGCCGATCTGGCAAAAGTTCTAGTCACAGCTCAGTAGCAGAGTAAAATATTCAAGCTAGTCAAATTTACATGACTCGGACTATGAGGCGTGCATTCGATTTATAAGAAATAGGTAAACATCATTTCATCAATATTGTACTTCTCTATATATATTTGGTCAATAGAGTTTAACCCACCTAATAAAAAGTTCAACAAAAGTCCATTTACATGGATACTATTACAACAAGATAAACTAAAGAACATCACAATTGTCTCCAGTGAACATTGAAAACACAAATCAGAACATCAGTTATGAGATACTTAAACATCACACCTATTTCAGAAATAGAGAACAAGGGCATATCTCTAATGCCATAGATACTAAACATTAACATCATTTGACCATGGTGCAACTGCTCAGTTGAAAGGAACTGCATGAATTCCACCAATCTCTGGATCATTCGGACGGATTGTAATATAATAGATACGATGAGAAAATACTTTTGCACCACGGAACACATAGAGGTATGAAAGAAAAGTCTGGAGATCTATATTTGAATGAACCACAACAAACACATAGGGTCCTAGATGATCTTCAGCAAGATGGTAGTTTTGATGGCCAAGTACTTGATGAACAACTATAGAAGCAATGCACTTCAAGCACTACAACCCTTGTTTGTAGGCCATGGTGAACATGAAGCTCGCGGAAGACATAGCGATACACAGACATGTCCCAAGAATGATCATAGTTATCCATGATCTGTGTAAAAAAGAAAATAATATGCAGAAAAAAACGAAGAACAAAGATGCCCAGTAGTAGGGTGGAGGGCAAAAGTTTGGGATGGAACAGAAGCAGGAGCCCTGGAGAGCCTTCCTCTCGCCCCTTGCCTCTGTTGTTATATAGTTCGTGGGTCGTGGACCACCCCATGACCCACGCACACGTGGCTGCGTGCCCACGACCCCACATATATGGTGCTAGAGTTGACACGATCTGTATTTTGTTGTTTCATCAAAACTATGATCCAGCCTGTCAAGATTTCTTTAGTATCAGACTGTCTTAGGCCTTGTTTGGATGGACTACGACTAGTTACCCATGGCTAAAAAATAGCCAACTAAAAATCAGCCAATTAGTTATGTTATTAGTCCATACCTGTTTGTATCCTAAACTAATTGTTGGGTTCTAAAAATCAGCCAATTAGTTATGTTATTAGTCCATACCTGTTTGTATCCTGAACTAGTTGTTAGCCCCTGGTAGTCGGGTTCTATGGACTAGTTGGATGGCCCCTGTATTTCATAGTGATTCGGATCGTCTATATTTTGAAGGGTCGGACTGTCTTAGGGTCTAGAAAATTTCAACATCTATACACCCACGTCCTCTGATGAAAAAGGGCAAACACCGTTAGTATAACCAGAAACCAAATGACCAAAGGACCTGAGCTACGCCACGCTCAACAGAGTTTAACCGACCTAATACAAAGTTCAACAAAAGTTGACACAGACAAGCATGCAAATAAGACTTCACATACGGTCGTCCCATAGACCAAACCTAGTCATGACTCATAATACTAATATGTCCCATAGATCAAGGGTCGAGGCGGGCCTGCAGGATGTTGTCGTCCACGTTCACCTTCACTAAGACAGCATTGGCGACCGGCTCGAGGCTCACAAACAATGGGGACGTACTCGAGCGATGGAAAGTACAGCACCGACTATGACTCCAACGAGGAGGAGGACCATCTGGGGTACTGGCGAGTCGGCGAATCGCAAGAGCGCTAGCTAGGAGACGGATGGTTTAATTTTTTTCTCTTCTCTGAAAACTCAAAGTATGTTAGAATCCATGACTATGTTTTTAGGTGGGAACTCTATGGGGATATCATTTGAATAACCCATTTAGTTTTTTTGAGGGTTTTTCATCCCTGGACATGCCTTTCCCTTGCTTCCTAATTATAGGCCTTAGTTCAAACAAATTACAGATGCAGTTACACACACACACACACAAAATCGCCAGTCGCAGCGCAATAAGCTACAGCGAGTAGTTTTTTTTTCTTTTTTGTTGGTAATTTTTAGGTGTCAAATTCATGGATCTTTTAATTATTTATTATCATTCTCTTTTAGTTTTCTGTTTATTTATATTATGAAAAAACCAAAAAGGCAACAACTAACTGATAAGATATATAAACAGGCGCACAAGAGAAAAAAATGAAAAGGCGAATATTAAGTAAGTACAACATTTTGTCATAATCATTTTCTATTAAAGCACAGAATAAATTCCGGTCTCTGCTGAGCAGACGAGGCAGTCTGTGCACCCAAAAATTTGATTTTGCACCGCGTCGAGCAGTCCTGCCAACACGCACCAAAAATTAGATACCCTTCTTTTGCCTTCCGTGCGGAAAATAGGTTTACCACGCCATCGATTTCACATAAGGGCATTTGTGGTAATGTGATGGCCACATAAAAGCGCAAAGATTTGCCATCTCCGCCTATATCTGCATTCTCCAGCCGCACCGTCTCTCCTCTAGCTCCAAATCCTAGTCCCATGGCCTCCCTCTCTACTCTCCAACCGCCCCCTCTGCCACCCTGCTTTAGACCCTAGGTGCCATCAAAATAGTAGCTTGACTCCCTCTCCACTCTCCAGCCGCACCCTCTCTCATACATTTTTTAACCCTAGCCAGAGCTAGATCCCCTTCGATTCATCGACAGCAGGTCGGCCATCTGACGGTGGAAGAACCGCCTCAACGATGGTACAAGCTGGATTTGGATCCCCTACCTAGCTCGGCCCCTGTCATGACCGACTGTATCTGATCCCTTGCCGGAGCCAGATCTGGTACCCCTTCATCAACGCCAGCCACACCAGCTCCGCGACCACGATGACAGGATGGCGGTGCCAATGACAAAGCAAAGCCAGGGAACACGGAGGAAGAGGTACCCAAATTTCTTATATGATGTGTGCTCTATTGTAGTGGCTGAACCAAGGATATGTAGATAGCGATGGGGTTACATATTTCCTATAGTTGAGTGTAGCTGACATGTGCTTTATTGGATTAATGACTTTCGTATAAGCTATAGTTACTAGTTAGGCACTTATTTACATACTCTTGCTCTATTGTGTTGACATTTCATATAAGCTTTAGTTAATAAATGCCTTTGTAATCTAGATGAATAGCTACTAACTGCTTATGAACGAGACCGGGTGTCAGGGACCTAATACTGGGGTACCCAATGAGGTGGAACTAATGACCATCGAACATTGACGCTTCCAGTCAGACAAGAGCACTACTGCGCTTCTTGCCCAAACAATGGAAGACTGGTTCTGTCTCGCCCGACCACCGAGGGCTGGACTCTGTCTCACCCGATGACTAAGGGCAGGCAACTGTCCGCCTTGATCTCTAAGCCTGCCATGACGCACCACCGCATCACGTCACAGGATACGCGCTCGCGATCCCTATCCTTTCCCACCAAAATTGAGCCGGATAGTTCGCCTTCCCTAGGCAGACCAGGACCCTTTTCCCACCGAGGGAATATGGGTCAAAGGGCCCTCTCTTCGGCCCACCTAGGGCCCAGAAGTCTAAGGGCCGGCCCAACAATCTCAATGGTCGTCCCAACGAGGGATGGGCCCACAAGCGACCAAGGCTCAGGGACACGAGCGTTAGCAGGGCCTCGACCCATAGTCGAGTCCCAGCCAGGCTGACCCTAGATGAAATCCCCACGAACGGGATACCAGGGTTCCCCTAAAAAACTATCCAGTTGACAAAAACCGAATCTCATAGCCTTACCCGCGAAGGGTTCGAAATTACCACCCGAGCAATTCTGCTCGAATCACCCAGGGGCTCGGGGGCTACACCCGACGGGTGCGCTCGCGCACACCCTCTAGCGAATTGAAATACCCCCCAGGCGATTCTGCCCAAATCACCCAGGCACTCGCGCGCACCCTCTGGTGAATTAAACTCTGGCAGGTCAAAACACCCCCCGGCGATTCTGTCCGAATCACCCGGGGGCTATTGTCGAGGACCTAATACCGGGGTACCCAATGAGGTGGACCTAATGACCATCGAACGTTGACGCTTCCGGTCAGACAAGAGCACTACTGCGCTTCTTGCCCGAATGACGGAAGACTGGTTCCGCCTCGCCCGACCACCGAGGGCTGAACTCCATCTCGCCCGATGACTAAGGGCGGGCTCCGCTCGCCCGACGTCCGAGGGTGGGCTCCGCCTTGCCCGACCACTGAGGGCTAGACTCCGCCTCACCCGATGGCTAAGGGCGGGCTCCGCCTCGCCCGACGGCGAAGGGCTAGACTCTGTTTCGCTCAACCCCCGAGGACTAGGCTCTGCCTCACTCGACCCCTGAGGGCTAGGCTCTACCTCACCCGACGGCTAAAGGCTAGACTCCGCCTCACTCGATGGCTAAGGGTGGGTTCTGCCTCGCCCAACGTCTGAGGGCAGGCTCCGTCTTGCCCGACGTCCGAGGGCGGGCTCCGCCTCGCTCGGCCGCGAAGGGTTAGACCCCGCCTCACTCGACCCCCAAGGGCTAGGCTCCGCCTTGCCTGATGGATAAGGGCGGGCTCCGCCTTGCCCGATGGCCGAGGGCGGGCTCTGCCTCGCCCGATGATTGCTCCCTGCTCCTTCATGAAGATGGGCACAGGGTACGACAGGACGTTCGAGTCAACCATGATATCGAGGGCCATGCCCTGTGCGCCTGCGCGAAGGTGCCATCAGAATACGATGGGACGGGCGCTTTAAGCCCTTTCCATCGTAACAATGCCCAAATAGTGTTGTGGGCGCCGACTTTTGTCCCACAGTGTAGTAGGCGCCGCCTTCAGCCCTCGGGTGCGGACACTAACACAGGCATAAGACAGCCACCACGGTCCAAGATAGAACTCACATCATCTACAGTGATGGACGTATGGTCACTTCCCTGATTACTCCCCGAGGGGTCATAGCTCGGCTCTCCGGCACGCCGCACCGTCCACCGGCGTAGGATGGGACGCACCCACTTGCTGAAAGGGGCCAGGGCATGGCCTACGAATATCATCGAACACACCACCTCTAACATGGTCTGCCACGTTAAGTAGGGCAGACACAGGGAAAAAGGAAGACCCGGCTCCCTTGAAGGACCTTCGATACCTTTGGTATTTTCCTCTTTCTCCCATCTATAACCCTTGCTCCTCCCTTGGTCTATAAAAGGGAGGATAGGGCCCCCCACTAAAGGGATCGACTTTTGATGGATAAGTTCAACACACATGACACTTCACACACAGCTGAGCAGCGACCAGGCTCTCAATGACCTTTTCGACCAACCGTTTATACCCCCTACTACAAACCTTTTTCGGTACTAATAACATGAGCAGCAGCAGACTGGATGTAGGGACGTTCAGCCCGAACCAGTATAAACCTCGTGTCCTTTAGTGCACCATCCGGGCCTAACGCGCAACAATTACAAATTTACTAGCCGGTGTTTGTCCGAAACACCGATAGTTGGCGTGCCAGGTAGGGGCCTTTGCGTGTTCCAAATCAGGCCTCGGATGGCTAACCACGCAATCAACTGAGTCCCGGGCGCACACGTGCGTTTCAGTGACCTAGACTTCATCATCATGATGGGAGGAGAGTTGGTGTTGGCCCGTCTCGCCATCCAGTCTCTCCCCTCCATCGGCTCTAGCTACAGGAGGCTTGAGCACTAGCCCGGTGTCTCCCTCAGACCCCAGCCGTCCAGGGATGACCCACGCCGCCTCACCCTCTCTCTAGAACACTCTGCATGGAGCGCCCCGACGGTGTTCCCGTTCGGTCTCCGCAACGCTGCGGCGACCGCTAGCCACCTGGTGGCACAGTGCGCGATCCTGTCCCCCGCGAACAACGAGTTCGTGGGGATGATCGAAAGCATCACAGAATCCCTCCACTACCTCCTCGCGGAAGTCCTAGGGTCAGACTCTGGCTCTAACTCCGGCAGGGGGAGCCATCATCCCTCCCAGGAATGTTTCATGGCAGAAACCCCCGAGGGACACGTCAAAAGCGTCTCCGTGGATGCGGCCACCCCGGCAGGCAACCTCGGTGACAGAACCAAAGGGGGAGCAGCGGCCCCACCTCACGTAGGGGTGGAGCAGCTGAGAGCCTGAAAGTGGGAAATAGACGAAGCCGGACAATAGCTTGTTCGGGAGTACGTGGAGGTCGATGAGGAGATCAAGCACCGCAGAGATGGTGGGCACGCACGTGCCATGGCCTACGAAGTAAACCGAAGGATCATCGCTGATGGTGAAACCCTTCCTCACTTTGTTCGGGCAAGCCAAAACATCACCACCGTAATGGCCCTACTTCATGGCCTTCCAGAGGCCGCAACGCCCGAGGATCGTCGGGTCCACCGCGAAATTGGCACGCTACTTGAGCGTGCGGCAGCGCAGCAGGCGGAGAGCTTGCTGTCTCGGCGACGTGAGCCCGACACCAGCCAGCGTACCCCCTCGGTATGCCCCACTAGGGATGCATCGGTCCACCAAGCGCCGCAAGGCGGCGGGCAGCACGCTGCAATCCCGGTACATCAACATCTCGGCGCACGTAGACGCACCTACAGCGACCCGAGGGAAGGAGCCCACGCAGCTATCATCCTCGACATGGCGGACGCAACGATAGTGGCGAGGACTGGAGCCTAATCCCCGGCCTGCCAGGCCCTCAGGCTTTCAGCCAGCACATCCTCAACGCTGCATTCCCGCCAAGGTATCGACCACCTACCAATATCCCTAAATACTCTGGGGAGACAAACCCCAGACTTTGGCTTGAAGACTATCGGCTCACCTATCAAGCCAGTGGTGCGGATAATGATGACTTCATTATCCGCAACCTTCCATTGTTCTTGGCCGATTCGGCCCGGGCATGGTTGGAACACCTGCCATCCAACGCAATCCAGAGTTGGGCGGATCTAAAGGAGATCTTTGTGGGAAACTTTCAGGGCATGTACAAACGCCCTGGGAACCCATGGGACCTTAAGAACTGCCATCAGAAGGCCAGTGAGACCCTCCGCGGGTACATCCAATGCTTCTCCCGGCAGTGCAACGAGCTCCCTAATGTCGCCGATGCCGACGTGATAGGAGCCTTCCTGTCCGGGACAACCTGCGAATCCCTGGTTCATAAGCTAGGGCGCAAGGGCCTGCGGACCACCAAGGAACTCCTGGACATCGCAACCAGCCACGCCTCAGGCAAAGAGGCAGTCAGAGCGATCTTCGATCGCCTCAAAGGCAAGGCAAGGCGGGATGAGGGTACCAGCGAAGTGAAATGTCCTAATGGCTAGAGGGGGGGTGAATAGCCTAATAAAATTTCTACAACAACACTTAACAAAAAGGATTAGACAATTATGAGGTGAAGTGAGTTTTGCGCTTGCCTACCAAAATGCAAGCCACCTACCACAATTCAAGTTTAGATGGAGTATATCCACACAATAGCTATATCACTACACTAAGTTAGTGTGCTCTCAAAGGCTAACTAAAGAGCCACACTATCCAAACTAACAAGCTCTCACAACTAATTACACTAAAGAGCTTGACAACTAGTTTGCGGTAATGTAAAGAGTAGGCAAGAAGGTTATACCACCATGTAGATGTATGAACCAATCAATCATAAGTGTGGATAACAGTGAAGACCAATCACCTCGGAATCAATATGATGAACACAATGATTTTTACCGAGGTTCACTTGCTTGCCGGCAAGCTAGTCCTCGTTGTGGCGATTCACTCACTTGGAGGTTCACGTGCTAATTGGCCTCACACGCCAAACCCTCAATAGGGTGTCACACAACCAACACAAGATGAGGATCACACAAGCCACGAGCAATCCACTAGAGTACCTTTTGGCGCTCCACCGGGGAAAGGTCAAGAACCCCTCATAATCACCACGATCGGAGCCAGAGACAATCACCACCCTCCGCTTGACGATCCTCACTGCTCCAAGCCGTCTAGGTGGCGGCAACCACCAAGAGTAACAAGCGAAATCCACAGCGAAACACGAACACCAAGTGCCTCTAGATGCAATCACTCAAGCAATGCACTTGGATCACTCCCAATCTCACAAAGATGATGAATCAATGATGGAGATGAGTGGGAGGGCTTTGGCTAAGCTCACAAGGTTGCTATGTCAATGAAAATGGCCAAGAGAGTGAGCTTGAGCCATCCATGGAGCTTAAATAGAAGCCCCCACGAAATAGAGCCGTTGTACCCCTTCACTGGGCACTGATCGGGGTGACCAAACGCTCCGGTCCTACCGACCGGACGCTGCTCCTCAGTGTTCGGTAGCCCGATGGCGGCCACGTGTCTCCTGCGTTCAACTATGAACGTTTGATCTCAACGGTCGAAAAGTTGACCGGATGCTCCGACATTGTTGATCAGACGCTGGAGCCTCAGTGTCCGGTCGTTTCTAGTAAGGGTCCAAATCCTATTTTTGCCGACCAGACACGTCCGGTCAGGCTTGATCGGACACAGCCCAGCGTTCGGTGCTTAACCCTCAGCACTGTGCCGTCTGACAGCTTGACCGGACGTAGCCTTTCAGTGTCCGGTCGCTGAGTGACCTAGCGTCCGGTCAGAAGACCGACGCCAGCATCATTGCGACCAACTCCATTTCACCTCTAACTTCTTCACCCTTGATCAAATGTGCCAACCACCAAGTGTATCACCTTGTGCACATGTGTCAGCGTATTTTCACAAAAAATTTCAAGGATGTTAGCACTCCACTAGATCCTAAATGCATATGCAATGAGTTAGAGCATCTAGTGGCACTTTGATAACTGCATTCTAATACGAGTTTCACCCCTCTTAATAGTATGGCTATCAAACCTAAATGTGATCACACTCTCTAAGTGTCTTGATCGTCAAAACAAAATGGCTCCTACAATTTATACCTTTGCCTTGAGCTTTTTTGTTTTTCTTTTTCTTCTTTCCAAGTCGAAGCACTTGATCATCACCATGCCATCATCTTTATCATGCTATGATCTTCATTTGCTTCATCACTCGGAGTGTGCTACCTATCTCATGATCACTTGATAAACTAGGTTAGCACTTAGGGTTTCATCAATTCACCAAAACCAAACTAGAGCTTTCACGAAGTCACCTCCAATCGTTCTGCCAAAAGGAAGAATAAGAAGCAACAGCGCGAGGACTCACTTGTGGCCGCCGCTGACCGCAAGGGTGGTTGGAAGCCCACGGAGGGCACTCCGAACCACTTCAAAAAATGCTCGAAGGGCCATGCCCAAACCATGCCTTTCCTGTAAAGCATCCGCTCAAGGACTGCAGCCTCATGCAGAAATTCTTGTCCGGAAGCTCCAACAAAGGGGAGCAGGGGAAGGAGCCCACCCCAACTACGGACGACACCGAGGAGAAGGACAACAGCTTTCCAACACCAAACGACTTCCTTATGATCTTTGGAGGATCGGCGGCCTATAACTCCAAACGCCATCAGAAGGTCGCACGCCACGAGGTCTACACAGCCCAACCGGCCACACCTCCCTTCCTCCGGTGGTCAGAGTACGCAATAACCTTCGATCGAACCGACCATCCGGATACCGTCTCGCACCCAGGGAGGTATCCGCTTGTTGTCGACCCGATCATCAGCCCAAAGTGGCTCACCAAAGTGCTGCTGGACGGAGGCAGTGGCCTCAACATCATGTACGCCAAGACGCTCGACGAGATGGGCATCGATCGGACGAACCTCCACCCAACCCGAGCTCCTTTTCACGGCATCGTGCCTGGGAAATAGGCCATGCCACTAGGACAGATCGATCTACCCATCACCTTCGGGGATCAGTTCAATTACAGGACTGAGACCCTCACCTTCGAGGTGGTTGGGTTCCCCAGAACCTTCCATGCCATCTTGGGACAACCATGCTACGCGAAGTTCATGGCCGTCCCCAACTACACATACCTCAAGCTGAAGATGATGGGCCCCCATGGAGTCATCACCGTCAGCACCTCCTTCCAGTGGGCCTACGAGTGCGAGGTCGAATGATGTGGACATGCCACAGCATTCGTCGCCTCCGGTGAACTCGCCGCCCTCAAGGAGGAGGTCGCCGAAGGAGCGCCCGACGCAAAGAAGTCGACCGGGTCATTCAAATCAGCAGAGGGCTCCAAGAAGGTCTTCATAGATCTCAGCAGCTCTGAGGGTAAAACGGTATGCATTGGTACCATGCTCTCCTCCGAATAGGAAAGCGCGCTGATCGACTTCCTTCGCGACAACAAAGACATCTTTGCGTGGAAACCCTCGAATATGCCAGGCATTCCAAGGGAGGTCACCAAGCATACCTTGAAAATCCATCCAGGCTCCAAGCCAGTGAAGCAACGCCTACTCCGCTTCGATGAGGAAAAGCGCAGGGCCATCGGTGAGGAGATAGCAAAACTGTCGGCCACCGGATTCATCAGGGAAGTACACCACCCAGAGTGGTTAGCCAATCCTATCCTTGTACAAAAGAAGAGCGAGAAAAGGAGGATGTGTGTTGACTATACGGGCCTCAACAAGGTGTGCCCAAAGGATCCATTTCCTCTACCACGCATAGACCAGACAGTCAACTCCACCTCAGGGTGCGAAACCCTCTGCTTCCTTGATGCGTACTCCGGCTACCATCAAATCATGATGAAAGAGTCCGACCAACTCATGACATCTTTCATCACCCCCTTCGGATCATTCTGCTACATTTCAATGCCATTCGGTCTGAAGAACGCTGGGGCAACGTACCAGCTATGTATGCTTAGATGCTTCGGGGACCTCATCGGGCGGACCGTTGAGGCCTACATTGACAACATCATAGTTAAGTCCAAACAGGCTGACCACCTCGTTGTGGACCTTGAGCAAACCTTTGTGAAACTCTGGGCGAATGGCATCAAACTCAACCCCAAGATATATGTTTTTGGGGTCCCGAGGGGTATGCTGCTTGGCTTCATCATCTCTGAGCATGGCATCAAAGCCAACCTAGAGAAAATCTTAGCCATCACAAGCATGGGCCTGATTCAGAACATAAAGGGGGTTCAGTGAATCACCGGGTGCCTCGCCGCCCTCAGCCAATTCATCTCGCGCCTCGGTGAACGAGGACTCCCCCTTTATCGGCTCCTGAAGAAAGCCGACCGCTTTGAGTGGACATCCGAGGCCCTAAAGGCGCTTGACATGGCCAAACTACTTCTGACAAGGCCCCCGATCCTAGTTCCTCCAAGCGATGGAGAATCCCTCCTGCTATACATAGCGGCCACCACGCAAGTGTTCAGCGTTGCCCTGGTAGTAGAGCAGGAGGAAGAGGGGCACGCCCTCAAAGTCTAGCGCCCTGTGTACTTCATTAGCGAGGTACTATCCGACTCCAAAACCCGCTACTCCCAAATCCAGAAGCTCCTTTACACCGTCCTCATCACCAAGAGGAAGCTGTGCCACTACTTTGAGTCACATCCCATGACGGTTGTGACGTCGTTCCCCATTGGCGAGGTCGTCCAGAGCCAGGACGCCACGGGAAGAACTGCAAAGTGGGCACTCGAGCTGATGGATCAAGGCATCACATATGCCCGCCGAACGGCGATCAAATCCTAGGTATTGGCTGATTTCATCGCCGAATGGACCGAGGTCCAGACGCCACCAGCAATCGTCGATCAAGAGTACTGGACGATGTACTTCGATGGATTGCTGATGAAAAAGGGCACCGGCACGGGTCTGGTCTTCGTATCACCCCTCAGGGTCCGCATGAGGTACATGGTTTGGCTCCATTTCCCCTCATCAAATAATGTGGCCGAATACGAAGCACTTGTCAATAGCCTACGCATCGCCATCGAGTTGGGCATCCGACGCCTCGACATTCGGGGTGACTCTCAGCTGGTCATTAACCAAGTCATGAAGGAGTCAAGCTACCACGACGCCAAGATGGCTGCGTATTGCCAAGAAGTCTGACGGCTGGAGGACAAATTCGATGGCCTCGAACTCAATCACATCCCAAGGCGCCTCAACGAGACAGCCGATGCACTCGTGAAGGCGGCGTCTGGTTGAGAACTGGTACCAACGGGCGTCTTCACCAGCGACCAACACAAACCCTCAGTGCGCTACGAAGGGTCAGAGCGGGTTGATGATGGCCCATCTGATCCAGCCTTGGGGGCTGACCAGCCAACGGCTCTGCCCGGTCCCGGTGTCATGGAGCTCGAAGAGGACCCAGCGACAGAGCCCGACCCTCTGGATGACTGGAGAACACTCTACCTCGACTACCTCCTCCGTGACACGCTACTAACCGACAAGACGAAGGCTCAACGGCTCGCACGTCGTGCCAAATCCTTCATTCTTGTAGAGAGTGAACTCTACAAACGGAGCCACATAAACTTCTTTTCAGTGCAAAAAGAGAAGAAGATAAGATCAAACAAATGAAACGAAATTTCAAAACAAATCCATGAATCTGTTTTCGAACGCAAAAGTACCGACACTTGTCCACATATTACAGATAAATATTTATTAGACTCAACTAACTAACTACCCCTCCGAGGGAGAACCATGTCTTCAATTTTGCTCGCCAGGCTTTCCGCGAGAGGAGTCACCGCAGCTTCTATTTCATCCAGCTCGGAGAGCTCATAGCCAGGCGCAAAACCTAGGCTCATTGCCCTCAGGTTGATGTTGTCAGCATAATGTGAGCGGGTGATGCCGAAGGCTTGGATAACCCCCAAGCAAAAAGCTTACTTCTCCAACTGGCACACCCGCGCTGTGATATCTACGGCACGGGCCACGAGCGAGCTGGTCCCTTCTGCCTGCACCACCCGTAGGTCATCGCAGACAACGCTCAGGCCAACCTTCAGGAGTTTGATCTCGTTGCTCTCTGCCTGAAGAACACTCCTCGCTTCAGTGAGATCCCTAGCAAGTTCGGCAACGGCGCCCTCGGCGTCAAGCTTCTAAGCCTTCGCGGTGTCAAGCTTGGCCTGGAGGGAGCTGATCCTCTACTGCACCTCGTCACGCTCTCGCACGGCCTGGTCGCACTCCCCGCAGATCATACCGCGCTCTAAGCGAAGCCTCTCCGAGGTCTGGCATTGCTCGTCTCGCTCCCCTCATAGCCGAGTGATCGCCTTGATGTCCAGCTTCGCCCTCTGCTCCAGGGCTACGGACCTCTGCTTGGCTCATAGCTTGAGCTCCTTCTCCTTCCCCACCTCTTCTAGGAGGTCGACGATACACTCACGGGCCTTGGCATCCCGATGGAGCAGCTCGTCCTGCTGCTTCTGCACCCTGGCAGCCTCCTCCGCGTCAAGCCGCGCCCTCACCGCCAGATCCTGGAGCATCCCCACGGCATCCTCCGTGTGCTGGCGGGACTCGGCTTCCCACCGTCAAAGATCATCTGCCTCCGCCGTGAGGGGAGTTAGCTCGGCCACCCTCTAGCAGAGCTGGGCGGTCACGTCCCTGTACAGCCGTGCCTCATCAATGAGGCGGTCCCACTCTTCCTTGTGTTCGCACAGGAACCAGGATTTCTCCCGGCTATGAGCGGCAAGAGACTAGAAAAAAGACAGGTGATCAGAAAATAAAAATAGATGAAGAAAGAAAAAAATCAAGAGGCAAGACCAAGCAAATACTTGGCCAGCGGGAACAATGACATCTCGAAGGGTGCCCTGGGCATGGTTCAGGGCATCCAACACGGCCGTGATCCCATTGCCGAGGCTCTCCCTGTCCATGTCCTCGATGCCATCATCGAGGGTGAAGATCGCCGATGACAAATCCTGTGGACTAGCCCACTGGAGCGGGCGCTCATCAAGCACGGGCGGGCGGCTGCCCCCCGATGTTTGGGATAGGGACAACTCCCTGCTGGCCTCCTCGGCGACCACAGCGGCATCCGTGGGTCCCTCGCCAGCGACCCCCTCCGTCCTACCCAGGACGGGTGTCGCCTCGGAGGCCACCGGTGGCGCAGGACACGCCGCTGCCTTGGACACCGCCACCATAGCTTCTGGCTGTGGTCCACCCATCGTCGCCACCATCACCTTCACCCCCGCCGGTGGGACCTCATCCGGCTACGCCTCGACCACCATAGCCAACGCAATGGCTATGGCCAACAGCTCCACCTGGTCCACCGCCAAAGGCGGGATCACTTCCGTCGCAAGCTGTGCGGCACCATCGTGGGCGGCGCCACACCCACCGGCGAGGCTGTGGCACCAGCTTCGCTCTCGCCGGGAACGGGGGCAATGTCAGACGGTCGACCCCGCCTTGCCTAAAGGGCGAGGGTTTTCTTGGGCGCCAGAGCTATAGGAATGCCCCGCCTGACCAGCCCCCCAGTGCTAGAGAAGAAACAAAGGTCATGAGTCCCCATGAAAAACAGAGAAAAATAGAGATAACAGGGGAGTCAGCAAACTACGCTAGCACTATTAGACGACGTTTGGGGGATGAACCCCCGGCTTCCTGCTCCACCTCGTCATGGCGGGGCGCTTTGAGCCTGCCCCTTGCTCCCGGGCAGAGAGGCTCACCTCCCTTGTCTCCTGGGGCACGGCGGTGGAGCCGCCCCTCTCTACTGTTACCTCGGGCATGGCGGCGGATCCGCCCGCCCCTCTTTGCTGTTACCTCGGGCATGGCGGCGGAGCCGCCCCCCTCCATCGGCACCTCGAGCGCGGCGGTAGACCCACCCGCTTCCAGCAGTCCTGAGGACGGGCCGACGGTTAGGCCCATCTCCGCCGGTCTCGAGGGCTCGCTTCCCCCCACGTGGAACGGGAAGGGTCCCTACGTGGACGGGTGGCACCTGTTAGTGAATCCTCGCCCTCCAAGACACCCCAATCCACACCGGCAGCTGCCTCGTCAAACTCATCATCGTCATCATCATCGTCGTCATCGTCACTGCCTGTCTCCTCTCCTCAATCACGTGCTTGCTGCATCCGTAGCAGCTCCTTCTTCCTGATCCTTCAGCAATACGGTTCGCTTTCGCCAGGGTCCGATCCTTCAGCAACGGAGCCAGGCTTTCCTTGAAGAATAGTACCCTCGGCTGGTCCCACCATCCCAAGGTCGGCTTTAGGGAGTCAGAAATTCAAGTAAAAAGGAGTACGGAGAAAGAAAACTTACGAAGTCGACGAACCCTGGTTCCGACCGCATTGGGGATGCCCCGGCACCAGAAACACAAAATCGAGGACGACTCCAGCGGTGTCCTTTGAAGGCTCCATCGCCTCCTTGATGTGCTGTGCCACTTTGGAGGGAGGGGGCGCTTTGTCAACAAGCACCGTCCCTACAAGCGACGCTCCAAGCACCATCTGATGCAGGGGGAGCACGCGCGCCATGAGCGGCGCCACCCTCCTCGCGTGGTAGGCACCGATGATCCCCAATCCCTTCACACCCCTGTCCTTCAGAGTTCGGAGGGCGGCGAGAAGGTCGTTGATGTTCTTCTTTTCCTTGACCGGGATACCCCATTTCCATGACCCCAGGGCCTCCACGATGAAGCGCCTAGAGAAAACTGGCAAGGGGGCGATGGCGTCATCCTTGACATAGAACCATTGCGAATGCCACCCCTTGTTGGAGGTCGACAGACGCATTAACAGGTATGCTTCTGCCCGGTTGTTGCGGAGGTGGATGCTGGCGCATCCCACCGGCGTGTGCAGCTCTTGCTTCCCGACCCACTTCTTTAGAAGATTCACGGTGAAGAAGTGCCACCACATGTCAAAGTGGGGACTAATCCCCAAGAACCCCTCCCACAGGGCGAAAAACACCGTAATGTGCTGGATCCTGTTGGTGGCAAGATGCTGTAGCTTCACCTGGTAGTAATCCAATAGCCCCCAAAGGAACTGATGAGCAGGTATGGCGAATCCCCACTCGTGGAAGTGAGCGAAGGACACGACGTACCCTTCGGGCGGCAATGGCTCGTCCTCATCACCGGGCAGCCACCACTCCTCGGTGGCGGGCAGCGAGTGGAGGAGGCCATGGTAAACGAGGCCCTCCAGGAATTGTGGGGAGATGTTGGATCTGCACCACGGTTCCATTAAAATGGCTGGAAAGAAGGTCGCTGCGGGTTCGGCGGCGGCTGCGATGCGAATGCGAGCTTGACGGCGGCTGCGATGAAGGTGCGGAGGCTCAGGCGATTGATGGCGGAGGCTGTGGATACGAAGGTGAGGAGGCGAGGTACGGAACCCTGGCGGTGAATCCCATGGTTTTATAGGGGCGACGGATGTGAGAAGGGCAACCGTCCGCCTTGATCTCTGAGCCTGCCACGACGCACCGCCACGTCACGTCGCGGGATACGCGCTCGTGATCCCTATCCTTTCCCACCAAAATCGAGCTGGACAGTTCACCTTCCCCAGGCAGACCAGGACTCTTTTCCCACTGAGGGAATACGGGTCAAAGGGCCCTCTCTCCGGCCCACCTAGGGCCCAGAAGTCCAAGGGCCGGTCCAACAGTCTCAACGGCCGTCCTAATGAGGGATGGGCCCGCAAGCGACCAACGCTCAGGGACACGAGTGTCAGTAGGGCCTCGACCCACAGTCGAGCCCCAGCCAGGTTGACCCTGGATGAAATCCCCATGAATAGTATACCAGGGTTCCCCTAAAAAACTATCTAGTTGACAAAAACCGAATCTCACAACCTTACCCACGAAGGGTCCAAAATTACCCCCCGAGCGATTCTACTCGAATCACCCGAGAGCTCGGGGGCTACACCTGACGGCTGCGCTCGCGCGCACCCTCTGGCGAATTGAAATACCCCCCGGGTGATTCTACCCAAATCACCCGGGGGCTCGGGGGCTACACCCAATGGGTGCGCTAACGCGCACCCTCTGGCGAATTGAAATACCCCTCGGGCGATTCTACCCAAATCACCCGAGCACTCACGCGCACCATCTGGCGAATTATACTCTGGCAGGTCAAAACACCCCCCGGGCGATTCTGTCCGAATCACTCGGGGGCTCAAGGGCTACTGTCGGGGACCTAATACCGGGGTACCCAATGAGGTGGAACTAATGACCATCGAACGTTGACGCTTCCGATCAGACAAGAGCACTACTACACTTCTTGCCCGAACAATGGAAGACTGGTTCTGCCTCGCTCGACCACCGAGGGCTGGACTCTGTCTCGCCTGATGACTAAGGGCAGGCTCCGCTCACCCAACGTCCGAGGGCGGGCTCCACCTCACCCGACCACCGAGGGCTAGACTCCGCCTCGCCCGATGGCTAAGGGCGGGCTCCGCCTCACCCAATGTCCGAGGGCGGGTGCCGCGTCGCCCGACGGCGAAGGGCTAGACTCTGTCTCGCCCGACCCCCGAGGACTAGGCTCTGCCTCACTCGACCGCTGAAGGCTAGGCTCCACCTTGCCCAATCGGGTGGTCTCCACTACCATGGTGGTCGAGCGCGACGAGCCGGGCCACGCCTATAAGGTTCAGCGGCCAATTTATTTCGTTAGTGAGGTACTCAACGAATCTAAGACCAGGTACCCACAGATTCAGAAACTGCTCTACGCCATACTGATAACATCCCGAAAGTTGAGACATTACTTCGACGGATATCGTGTGGTGGTCATGACCGAGTACCCTTTGGGGGACATCATTCGCAATAAGGATGCGAACGGGCGCATCGTCAAATGGGCAATGGAGCTATGCCCCTTCTCCTTGGAATTCGCAAGCCGTACTACAATCAAGTCTCAGGCACTCGTCGATTTCATCGTCGAGTGGACAGACTTAAGCACGCCTGCCTCTCCGGAATCTAATGAATATTGGACGATGTACTTTGACGGCTCTCTCACAATTGACGGTGCGGGAGTAGGGGTTCTTTTCGTGTCACCATCCAAGGAGCAGCTCCGGTACGTGCTCAGGATTTATTTCCCAGCATCTAATAATGTCGCTGAGTATGAAGCATGCCTGTATGATTTATGCATTGCGGTTGAGCTTGGTGTCAAACGTCTCTACGTCTACGGAGACTCGGCTCTGGTCATCAACCAACTCAACAAGGACTGGGACACGACCAGCGAAAAGATGGACGCATACTGTAAATCGATAAGAAAGCTAGAAGGCAGGTTCTATGGCATCGAGTACATACACGTGGTCCGGGACAAGAACCAAGCAGCGGATGCGCTGTCAAAGTTAGGATCATCTCGAGCCAAAATCCCACATGGTGTATTCGTCCAAGACCTGCTCACGCCTTCCATCGAAGAGGAAGATTCCACGGTCGACAAAGTTCTAGACCAGCAATTGGTGGCTACGGTTCCGGCGCCAAGCACAACCGAGCCGCCTCCGACCACTCATGAGCCAGACTGGAGAGTACCCTTCATCAAGTACTTAACAGATGGCAGTGGTTATACTGATTGGACAGAAAACGAGCGCTTAATGCGTCGTAGTAAGCAGTATCTGCTCGTCGATGGCAAGTTATGGCGCAAAAACGCAAAGGAAGAAATCTTGATGAAGTGTATAACCCAGGAAGAAGGCGAACGTCTCCTGGACCAAATCCACTCTGGCTCCTGCGGCAACCACGCGGCCTCAAGAACACTGGTCGGTAAGGCTTTCCGAGCAGGGTTTTATTGGCCGTCAGCAGTAGCCGACGCAGAGAAGCTAGTCCATCACTGTGAGGGTTGTCAGTTCTTTGCCAAAAGAATCCACGTACCAGCACATGAGATTTAGACGATACCAGCCTCTTGGCCCTTTGCATGCTGGGGACTGGATATGATCAGGCCCTTCAAACCGGCTCCTGGGAAATTTACATGTGTTTTTGTGCTGATTGACAAATTTTCTAAGTGGATAGAATACATGCCTTTGGTGCAGGCATCTTTAGAAAAGGCTGTCATGTTCCTTGACCAGGTCATCCACCGTTTCGGCATACCCAACAGCATCATCATCGATCTGGGTACTCAGTTCACCGGGAACGCTTTTTGGGACTTCTGCGATGAAAGGAGCATAGTAGTAAAATACGTCTCGGTGGCGCACCCTAGAGCTAATGGACAAGTTGAGCGGGCAAATGGCATGATCTTGGACGCATTGAAGAAGAGGATGTACAGAGAAAACGATAAAGCCCCCGGAAGATGGCTCAAGGAGTTACCAGCCATGGTCTGGGGCCTCCGAACTCAGCCCAGTCGTAACACCGGCATCTCACCATACTTTATGGTTTACGGCGCTGAGGCAGTCCTCCCATCAGATATAGCTTTCAGACCAGCAAGGATAGAGAACTTCGACGAGGGCAAGGTCAATGAAGTACGGGAGCTAGAAGTAAACAGCGCAGAAGAGAAAAGGCTCGATTCTTGTGTACGTACCGCCAAATACCTTGCTGTTTTGCGCAGGTACTACAACAAAAATGTTAAAGAGCGGTTCTTCGTGGTCGGAGATTTGGTCCTGAAGTGGCAGACGAACTAGGCTGGTGTCCACAAACTTGCAACCCCATGGGAGGGACCATTCATGATCAAGGAAGTCACACGACCAACGTCTTACAGGTTAGCTCGCCTGGACGGTACGGATGTACCAAACTCTTGGCACATCGACAAGCTTAGACGTTTCTATGCTTAACTACTGAGATATGTACTCCTTTTGTACTTTTGATTTATTTCAATAAAGCAGTTATGATTTCTTCGAGCACTCTAATGTGTCACTTCGAGTTTTATGGTTATTCTAACTCAGCCAGTAAAAGTCAACCACCACCCCTTCTACGGTTTTCGGAGCAGGCTCTGTCTCCGGTTCCTCCCATTACATGCATGGGATCCATTCTCTACGTTACGGGTGATCGGCAGGTCCCCCTTGATTTAACTTGTCTGCGTCTACGTGTGCACAGGTCACCAGACCTCACACTCCGACCACATGGAAAACCAGGGCCGCACAAACTTTTCGGGATGATGTGTCGAGCACGATGGTACAACTAAACAGAAC
Source organism: Miscanthus lutarioriparius (assembly GCA_904845875.1). Taxonomy (NCBI): domain Eukaryota; kingdom Viridiplantae; phylum Streptophyta; class Magnoliopsida; order Poales; family Poaceae; genus Miscanthus; species Miscanthus lutarioriparius. The sequence goes on from CAJGYO010000005.1 coordinate 101,615,056, forward strand.
GTTAATACGTTTTTACTTAGTTACACCAACATAAAGTATCAAGCTTAAATACGCTTTATACAAAGCAAACAACTTTATAATAATATACAGTTACGTTATTACAAGCTTGCTTGAAGAGGCTCAAGTTCACAATAACACAACTATGTCCTCCTTCTACAGCTCTGAGCCTATTACATTGGCTGGTTAGGGCGCATGGCACTTACTGCTCGCCGCTTCCGATACCCTACTCGAGTCTTGGGGACTCTTGTGCTAGTTGAGCTGAAGGGGATGGCCCCGCCGGTGCCTGGCTGGTCGAGACCGCAGGCTTCGTTGGTTGGCTCGCAGCTGATGGCATTTCCAGCTGACTCGTCTATGGCGTACCCTGTACAGGTGCTGTCCCACCTCCACACAGGTTAATATCGCCAATTATCTTTGACGACAAGTCTAGCTAGGCCATCCGAAGCTCCTCTGCCTTGTCTGGGTCTACCTCCTTCGGGTACCTAGCCTCCAGGCGCTTGAGATCGATCAGGGGATAGTGGGCACGCACCATGCTTAGTACATGGGCACCCGTGTACTCACCAGCCTCCTTCACGAACTCCTGGAACCATCCCCACGCTTGTCTGCATCTCTCGACCAGTCTGAGCTGGCGTGTCCTCGGATCTTCCTCTGTGAGCGCCGGGTCTATAAGGTCGAGGATGGGCACAATGCCAGTTGCCACTTCTTGGCACCATTTCTCCCACGTGTCCCGCTCCTCGGCGGCCTTGAGGCATCGTGCTTTCCAGTCATCACGCTCTCTGATCACGGCCTCTAGGTGCTTCTTGGCATTGACTTTCAAAACTGAACACAGTACACGACATCAAATGTGAAAACACGACATGGCAAGGTGGGCAACAAAATGTGAAAGGTGATCTGGAATACTTACCTTTTAGTTCCTCCTTCATTTTGTTGGTGTGGTCTTGGAGTTGAGACTGGCGGCGTGCTAGCTTCACGTTGTCCTCCTTCAGGCGACCACACTCTGCGGTCACACAGTTATTTTCCCCTTTGAGGCGGGCCACTTCAGCTTCTAAACCTGCCTTACAGCTGTTACTACCAAGAATACAACAACACAAGTCCTGCACTTGTTATGATAAGATGAAACTTTACTTGTTTTCTCCAGCTCTTTGTTGTTGAGCTGGCCGACCAGGTTTTGGTTCTGTGTTTCTCGATCTATCCTCTCCTGGTCGGCGGTTTCAAGTTGGCACCGCAAGCGTTCCACTTCGGCCGCCAGTTCTTTATTGGTTGCCGCGATTCCTTCAATCTGGTCGAAGCACCTCTTTCGGTATTTTGCGGTTTTCATCAGGTCCTGCATACAGACAAGCTAAGTCAGACAGTTCGACTACATAACAGGGTCAAGGATTCAAGCCAAACGTACCTGGACTTCTGTCACCAGACGCTTGGCCGCCCGTTCGACTCTTAGGGTCTCTTTGACCTCTGGGATTTCTTCGTGCATAACCCATCCGTCGTTCCGATAGCGCGACACATATACATGTTGTCGCCTATCTTGGGGACGGCCCAGGACCTCTTCTACTTCTTCCTCTTCAGCCTCCTGTTCGGGAGGCGGCGCTGGTCTGGAGTCTGCAGACTCCACAACCACCAGGGCTTTTCCACGAGCCGTCGCGTCGGCCAGAATGCTCTGGGCCACTTCTGGCTGCTGCTCCTCGGCTAGATCCGGCTCCCTTGGCGCCATGGTATCCGCCTTAGCAGGGTTCGTGCTCGGAGCACTTGTACTCTGCTCGGCTGTCTTCTCGACCAGCCGCTCGGGGACTGGCGTCTGGTCGTCCGCCTGCTGAGGTCCAGGCGGAGTTCCTACTACAGGCTCCTCCACGGCTGGCTGCTGGGCAGTTTGTCCCGCCGTCGCTGGCGAAGTTGTGCCGCACCCGGCTAGCTGGTCGGGTTTCTCGGTGGACGCCGACCTAATATATCAGAGACAATTTCAGAAGATAATAGTATCCAATGCAAATTACAAGCTTACATCAAAGATATAGATACTCACAGCTTCGATTTGCGGAATGATGTGGCAAAGGTGCGTCGCCTTGACCGTCCTTGCTCCGCGTGCTCGGCAGGCTCCACCAGGTCTTTTTCCACCTCCGGTACAGGCGTCGGGGTTTGACGCCCGATGTTTCCCTCGCTTGTACTCTGTGTTGCAGTGGTCGGTGATGCGACCACTGCTGGCACGGAGGAGCCACCCTGCTCCGAAGACCCCATTTGTCTTCTCCTCTTTCGAGGGACGAGCCAGAAGATGTCCGCATCCTCTGCTTCATCGTCCGACAGGGGGAAGATAGCTTGGCGTCGTTTGCTGGCCGCCGGACGCTTGCCAGCGGCTCTGGTCGGTGCGTCCTCCGTAGTCTCGAGTGCCGCCCAGTGGACGTCGTCGGTCCTAGCGCTGGTCTGGGCGGCTGGGTCGGCAGCTTGCGGCCAATCTACACCGAGGGGAGGCGACACGAACACTGCTGCCCGGTCACGACCATTACACTACAACACAAAGCGGGGGCAACAGTCAATTTCTTGTTACAATATGACTCTACAATTGAAAGGAGGCATCAATTACCTTTGGGGGAGGTCGGGCCAGCTTGAAGGCATGCTCGATGTCGTTCAGCCTGACGTAATTGGGATCGGCCAGGTTGAATAGCTCCCCAATCCTGGCTTTGATTTCCGTCTTGTCGAGCGGCTCCTTCCTGGTTCTTGTCGGATCGGCGCTTCCCTGGTACTCGAAGCCTGGATGAACCCTCTTTTGGCAGGGCTGGATCCTTCGGCTGATGAAGTTCCCGACCACACTTGGGCCATCTAGCTTTCCCCACGGGATCATCCCGAGCAGTTCGGCGATCTGCTCCAGGTTCTTGGGCTTTTCTGTCCAGCTATTCTTCTTCTCTGGAATCAGTCCCACGTCACACAGGGTGATGGTGTTCGGCTCTTCACGGATGTAGAACCACTTCTTGTACCACTCATCCAGCGAGGTGTTCCAGGGGCAGTGCAAGTATTGTGCTTTCATGCTGTCGCGCAGATTCAGGTAGGCGCCTCCGGCTATCTTCGAGCCACCGCTCCCTTTCTTCCGAAGATAGAACAGGTGGCGAAAGAGGTCGAAATGGGGCTGGAAGCCACCATAAGACTCGCAGAGATGAATGAAGGTGGAGATAAGGAGAATCGAATTGGGATGTAGATTGCAAATCCCAATCTCGTAGTACAAGCAGAGACCCTAAAGGAAAGGGTGCACTGGAATCCCGAAACCCCGTTTGAAGAAGTCTTCGAAAACCATAATCTCACCTGGTTGTGGATTGAGGAAGCTTTCTCCTTCCGGCGCACGCCATCCCGCGAGTGCCTTGTTGTGGAGCACTCCCATGGCGACGAGGTCTTCGATGGTCTGCTCATTGCTCCGCGACTTCCACCATTCCTTCGCCATGACCCTGCCTTTCTTTTGGGCGTCTCTCTTTGCCATTAGTCTGTCCTTACTAAGGGGGTGGATGCGATGGCAAGGGGATTGGTGACGATTTTTGGAGGAATAGGGTTTGGCAGGAGGAAGAAGAGGGTTGCGGCGGCGAATGACAAATGGGGAACGGTGTGAGTAACTTACCAGATCTACATTATATAAAACAAAGAGCTCCGTCGTTTTGTCCGCCCGAGATTATTGGGAGATGTGCGCACGCGCGCCGCAGACGGTTGTTCACACAACCTCGAGAAATACGCCAATAAATGCGCTCCTTCATTACCAGTGTACGCGCCTCTTCATTAATAGTGTAAGAGGGCCCACACTGACGCGCCTCCATACAGGTGCCAAGCGACTGTTTGCCAGAAAAGAGTAAGAAGACAGAATGACGTCCTATACCCATTTGCTTTTTTTACCAGGCGTGTCAGACTGGACTTGGCAGAGAATAGAGATAAATAAATACACCGAATAAATACATCAATGGCGTTCGCATTTTAGATGCCCGTTTCGCGCTACGGATGGATCAGGGACTGCCCAGACCACTGCTATGATTGGGGACTGCCCAGACCACTGCTGTGCTCGGGGACTGCCCAGACCATTACTGTGCTAGGGGACTGCCCAGACCACTGCTGTGCTCGGGGACTGCACAGACCACTGCCGTGCTCGTGGATCACCCAGACCACTAACGTGCTCGGGGACTACTACGACCACTATCGTGCTCAGAGACTGCTCCGACAATTGGTGTGCTCGGGGGATATCCCGACCACTGATCGAAAAATTGTTCTCCTCGGCTACATGTGATTTGTACTCACATACAGTTGAGAGACTTTTATTTAGACCTTACTACAAGGTTCATACTTCGCCTTCCAGCAAGCTTGGGGACTACATCGGTACGATGCACCTGCCGGTGCATCTCGTATCGCCTGTACGACGATTGGGTTCTCAACTTAATTGGGATTTCTTTTTAGACCCTGGCACCACGTGCTTACTTCACCTACTACCAGGCTCGAGGACTAAGTGGGCACACTTCACCTTGCGGTGAATGTGTTTGTTTTTCGACCACTAGGCCTCTGATGATCAAAGATGCTACGCTTCAAGACGCACTTATATTTCTTTTCAGAAATACAAGTGGGCACACTTCCCAGGACAGAAATCTTTTTCTTTTTTCTTAAGAGCACCATACATTCTTCGGACAACCTATTTCTCCGGCGACGATGGTGGTCGTAAGATGTTAAGGACTCGGGCATAATTTGTCGGAGAAGGTTGAAATGGCGTGTCGTAGCATAATACATGGTGCTCGGGGACTAGCTGTGGGGGTATTAACCCCTATACCCTTACGGCTAAGCTTGGGCCGGCCTGGATCGATGGGTCCGGTCCATCCAAAAGACGACGCGTGGCCCAGCCGACCCGGTTGGAGTCCTATGCAAGGAGTTAAGGCGGATTTGGCGATCAAGCAGGATCCTGGTCGGTTAGAATAGGAATCCTTATCCGGCCACATATGGCAATTGTAACTGGCTAGGATTAGTTTCCAGATCTGTAACCCTGCCCCCCGGACTATATAAGGCGGGCAAGGGATCCCTCTAAAAGACATCTCTCATTAACATACAGCAATACAATCAGACGCATGACGTAGGTATTACGCCTTCCTGGCGGCCGAACCTGGATAAAACCTCGTGTCTGTCTTGCGTCACCGTCTTGTTTGTGGCTTGCGCATCTGTTTGCCGATAATCTACTACCTTGGGGATACCCCTAGGTAGACTGCCGACCATATTTCGTCGACAACAGGCTCCGCCTCGCCTGATGTCTGAGGGTAGGCTCCGCCTCGCCCGACGGCAAAAGGCTAGACTCCGCCTCACCCGATGGCTAAGGGCGGGCTCCACCTCGCTCGACACCCGAGGACAGGCTCCGCCTCGCTCGGCGGTGAAGGGCTAGACCCCACCTCACTCGACCCCCGAGGGCTAGGCTCTGCCTCGCCCAATGGCTAAGGGCGGGCTCTGCCTCTTCCGACAATTGCACCCTGCTCCTTCATGAAGATGAGCACAGGGTACGACAAGACGTTCGAGTTAACCATGATATTGAGGGCCATGCCCTATGCGCCTATGGGAAGGTGCCGTCAGAATACGATAAGACGGGCGCTTTAAGCCCTTTCCATCATAACAGTGCCCGAATAGTGTTGTGGGCGCCGACTTTTGTCCCATAGTGTAGTAGGCGCCGCCTTCAGCCCTCGGGCGTGGACACTAATACATGCATATGACAGCAACCACGGTCCAAGACAGAACTCACATCATCTATAGTGACGGACGTATGGTCTCTTCCCCGATTACTCCCCGAGGGGTCACAGCTCGGCTCTCCGGCACGCCACACCATCCGCCGGCGTAGGATGGGACGCACCCACTTGCTAAAAGGGGCTAGGACATGGCCTACGAAGATCAGCGAACACGCCACCTCTAACATGGTCTGCCATGTTAAGCAGGGCAGGCACAGGGAAAAAGGAAGACCCGGCTCCCTCGAAGGACCTTCGATACCTTTGGTATTTTCCTCTTTCTCCCATTTGTAACCCCTGCTCCCCCCTTGATTTATAAAAGGGAGGGCAGGGCCCCCCACTAAAGGGATCGACTTTTGACGGATAAGTTCAACACACACGACACTTCACACACAGCTGAGCAGCGACCAGGCTCTCGACGACCTTTTCGACCATTCCATCAGAGACTTGGGACCTATCCCTCTCTCGACCGTTTGTATCCCCTACTACGAACCTTTTTCGGTACTAATAACATGAGCAGTAGCAGACTGGACGTAGGGGCGTTCAGCATGAACCAGTATAAACCTCGTGTCCTTTAGTGCACCATCCGGGCCTAACGCGCAACAATTTCAAATTTACTAGCCGATGTTTGTTTGAAACACTGACACCGGGATGCAAAAATTGCAAGGAATCATAGAAAGATGGAAAAACTTGGAAAACATTTGGGCCCAAAACCTATGTCTCCAAAGGCAAAAAAGTCAAGCACAAAGGATAGACGTGGTGAAGATTTTGAATATATCCCTAAACCAGGGGAGGTAGTTGAGGGATTTGATGAAACAGATTTAGATTTAGAAGATGAGCTCGTGCCCCTATCAATTGTGGTGCTTTACTGTTTGGATAGCAATGGAATTTGTACATGATTGCTGCTTAAGTTTGTACCTCCAATTTCAGTATCTGGGTCGAAGAAGCCATAGAGGAGGCTCTGCTAGCAGGAAAAAGGCAGCGTTGCCTTGAGTCATGGGCAAAGGCCCTCCAAGCGAGTGAGGTCAACACCACCAGAATAAGCTGCTCATGGAGTTTGTACTCGGAGGTCTGCTGCTGGCAAAAGGGTGGAGGTAACAGTAGTAGGTGAACATAATTCTTCATCACGACTAACACCCGTACCCAGGGATCAATTCCAAATTCATGAATTGACTAGAGACATTTGTTAGGATGGCACCCTACCTAGCCTTGTGAGACACTCCTCATGGCCAGATGATGATAGCCATGCCGAATAGGAGCCCTCTCAGCAAACTCCCATCTCCCCCCACCCGCAGAACTATGAAAGTTGCCAAGGTTGGTATTACCTTACAGATGTCTATCAATCAATTCGCACTAGCTATTTGATATCCATGTAACTTTTCTAACAATCTGAATGTATGAAAATTGTGTAGTACCATTGCCGGGAAGAGCGAGGAAGCCGAGGCCTCGAACTTATGGAATTATGCTTGATAAAATGAGCAAATCACTAGGAGGATTGAGGATGCCCATCTCTATTACTGAGGCAAACAGAATGCCACATGATCTTTGCAAGCTGCCAAGTATGCCTTAGAGGTAGGTGTAGTAGTCAGGCATGAAGTACTATTGATAGTAGTTATCATCCAACATTAACCATCAATAAAACCAATAGAAATGCATAAATAGATCACCAACATAGGTTTAGGGTTTAAACTGACAAATTTCATGAGTTTTGGTGAATCTGTGTTTTCAGCAGGGTTTATTCAGAAATCCATCAAGGTGGACCCAATCATCAAAGTTAAACGTAATTATCCACGATGAAAACAACTCTAAAAGAATCCAGAAGACATCCCACTGAACAAGACCATGGGAGGGTGATAGGTGGGGATGGCCGGCCCCACCTATAGGCCGGCCGGCCATGTGGTCCCACTTGTCAGCCCCTCCTCGCTATGTCGGTTCTCCACCACCTTAGGGTTTACATCTATGCTGTTCTTTTAGGTCAGTTTAATTCGAGGGTCCAGAATTGGTGCTACCCCCTATATATATCAATCCCTGCCAGGCCCCCAGCATAACCCTGATCTGCAATCAGAAGTCAAGAAGGATCAGAAATTAGGGTTTCTAGAGAGAATAGAATATATCTCCAATTCCTCAAGGTTCTAGTATAGGCTACCTAGCAAGATTCAAGTAGAGTAGGGCAAATGCTCAGGATTCTAGATTCATTGTCTGGAGCTAGTATAACCATTGCACCTCTCTATTATTTATGACTTTCGCTATTTCAATACTATGTTTCTATTTATTTTGTTCCTAGTTTGCTCTAGTAGTATGCTTGATATAGTCATGATTGATAATGAATTTATGCATAAGATCACAAAGTGCTTAGCTCAGTACTCGAGTGAGTAAAGTGGTCGACATTATGTAAGCGTGGTGCTTAAATGTTGTTTACCTGTAGATGCACCCTATATTCTAGGCCATGTGGTAGATCGCGAGTGTGACACTCTCATTCAGTCCTTTGTAGTCTACTCCCCGTTTGTAGGATAAGTAGGACCCGGTTGCGAAGGGAATCAAGCTCTGTTCTTGATCTTCCTTAGTAATGTTCCTTATGCTTAGATACAAAGTTAATTATGCTATAGATGAAAGTGTATATACTTAGAGTGTACAAAAGACTTAGTAAATAAAAAAATGACTTAGGAATCTTTTCTCTTAACTAATCTCCTGCCTAGCCATACTACATTTATGAGTATCTTCTTCTATCTCTAGATTACTATCAATACTTTACACTTATCATTTATCTATTGGCTTACCCCAGTTAAAGCATATGTGTGGTTAATGATCTTATCATAAGTATTCATGTTTGTCAATATCTCTAGCCACCGCTCCCTCCCTGTGGAAAAATATAAATAACGGTACCTGGTATACTCCCGGGTGAAATGCTATAATGGTATATTATCTGTGCGCGTGCGGATTACTTCAACATATATAATTTTTCCTAAATATACAAGTGTCATTAATAATTACCAACAAATATTTTTGGCACACAGCTAGGGATGACAACCTAGTAAAAGGTGGTGTTAAGAAATGTCAACAAGCACTTCTGGTGCCATTGCCGGGGAGGGGCAGGCGGCTAAAAGAGAATTGATCAAATAAATACTTATTAATGAAATCATAACTATGCACTTCTACTTTAGTGGGCTTACCCTTGTTTGTGTGTGTTCATATCTTATATAGGGTATTGCAGGATTGGTTTTGATCCACCAACAAATTCCATCAACCACAATCAAACCAATAAAGAGGCAGCACAACACTCAAAACCAACAATCTTGATTTGAACTCAAGCCTCTGCGTGAATTCGCTGCTCCAAGCACCTAGAACATCCGCACTGGACCAACACTCAAAACCAACAATCTTGAGTTTGAACTCAAGCCAAGCCTCATCAACATGGTGCAAGCTACACCATTCAGCGAAAAGGCACATGAAGATGCTAGTGCTCATCTCCAAAATTTTCTAGAGATTAGCAGCACAATCGTCACCAAAGACGTTGCTCAAGACATCATAATACTCCGCCTATTTTCATTCTCGTTAGTGGGAATGGCAAAGCAGTGGTTCTACACCAACAAAGATAACATCAACACATGGGCAACATGTTCGAAGGCCTTTCTAGCAAAGTTTTTTCCTATAGGCAAAACCAAGGCCTTTAGAGGAAAGATTTCCAACTTCCAACAGTAGAAAGGAGAAACCATTCCAGAGGCATGGGAACGTTTCCAAGAATACATTTTAGATTGTCCTCATCATGGAATGGAAGATTGGTTGCTCATGCAAGATTTCTACCATGGATTAATTCAGAAAGCTCGTGAACAACTTGACGTTACTGCTGGAGGAGCATTTATGTCACCCACTCTTGGAAAAGCTAAAACTCTTATGAAAAAGATAGCCTCTAATCAAGGCTGGTCCCAAGGAAGTATTCAAACATGCAATAAGAGTGAAAAAGTATCAGAAGAGGTGTGTGCACTTTCAACCAAGTTGAACGTACTGTTGAATTGGCTTGAACAACAAGCCAATTACAAGAAAGATCCTCAAGCCATTCAAGATGCTTATAATGCCCAAAACACATGTGGAGAATATTTGGGGATTGATTTCCCTGAGTATCAAGAAGGTGTAAACATTGTCGTCAATAATTCTGTTCCACAACAACAAAGACAAGGATGGGGGCAACAACAACGGTCAAATTACCAAGATAAGTACCCATATAATTACTATAATTCTAAACGACCATCCTTGAGAAATTTGATCTTAGAACAAGCCAAGATTAATGAGAGTATTTCTAAAAGGCTTGCTTCTAATGATAAGGTACTAGAATATATAAAAATTAAAATGGAAAGTTTTTCTTCTACTATAAAAGACCAACTTAGCTATAATAAAAAGATAGAGTTACAAATAGCTTAGCTGGCCGCTGCTCTGCCTTTTGCCACTAACCTTGAAAAGGTCAATGCCATAACCACAAGAGGTGGCAAGTCTACTCATGATCCTCCAAATCCGACAAGGGCAGGCAAAACAATGGCAATAGTACAAGAGGAGAAGAAGAATGATGAAGTTGAAGAAGTTGAGCCACCAGAACAGGAAATGCAACATGATTTCCATGACACCAACCTCCTACCATTTCCATGCAGAAATCGAAGGGCTAAAGTTGATGAGCAGTTTGGTAAGTTTGTAGAGGTAATTCAAAAGTGATATATCAATATCCCTCTGCTAGATGCCATACAGGTACCTACCTATGCGAAGTACCTCAGAGACATTCTGAACAACAAGAGACCACTACCCACCACTGAGGTAATCAAGTTAATAGAGGAGTATAGTGCGGCCATCCTGAACACATCACCAATCAAGAAGAAGGATCCAGGATGCCCCCCTATTGATTGTTCAATCGGAAACCAGAATTTTGAGCATGCACTATGTGACCATGGTACCAGTGTCAGTGTCATGCCCAAGATGGTCTTCGATAAGCTCAACTATTCAACACTCACGCCAACATCAATGTGCATGCAACTAGCCGACCAATCAGTTTGCTATCCTGCGGGAATTACCGAGAATATTCTGGTAAAAATAAGAAACTTCTTTGTGCTAGTAGATTTTGTAGTACTTGACATGCAGGAAGACATGAAGACACCCCTCATACTTGGGAGATCCTTCCTGAGCACTACAAATGCGCACATTGATGTTGAAGCTGGAGAAATCTAATTCCACATCAATGGGAAGGAAGAGTGATTCGCTTTCAAGCCAAGACCAGAACAATGCTCTAAATTGGAGTTGCAAGAGAAGCAGGTGCAACCATCAAGGTCTCCATCTCTAGGACCGACTGATGCACCCGAAGAATGAAGGACTTCTCCGATCAAGTCCGGTTCGGTTGACTTAAAATTCTGAACCCTCGTCGGGAGGTAAAATCAGTAGTATTCATATTTACTTTTTACATTGCATTTTTACTTTGGCATATTTACTTTCCAATAATTACATTAGAAAATAAAAATAAAAATTTTCATCATTGCATCATAAAGTATTTTCAAGCCCCATGTAAATAATTTTTTACGATATGTAAAAACCCATAAGAAAGATTTACCGTGGAGGCATAAAATTTTAAAAATACCATCCATTCATCTACTTATATTTCATAGTATCATAAAATATTTTTGCATAGCATATATACATGAGTATACATTAGAAATACAGGAAAGTGGGACCCATAGGAGACACCTAGGACCCACCATCACCTCCACCATGCACTAGCACCAAATTTTCAGATCGTATCCACCGAAAGCAAAGAGATGTTGCTTAGCTTCGAAGCAATGCACCATCTGGTGGAGGATGAGGGCGAGTGGGCCCACAGTGGGGCCGGCCAGCCCCACCACTTGGCCAGGCGGCCTGCTGCTTCTCCCCCCTATAAATTCCAAGCTCCTGGCTGCTCTCGTCCTAAAACACAACTGCAAACAAACATCCCAGTTCAAAATTTCAAACTCCAATTCCAAGTTTAGTAGTTCACTTAGTAGAAGAGCTGTTGAAGTGAGGAAGAGATAAAAATATTCAGGGAAGAAGTTCTGTTGAAATTTGGCTTAGAGAAAATTATCGGCAATCAGAACGACTAACCCTCGAACGGCTAACTCCTGGATGGCTAACCGCTGACTTTTATTTTCTAACATGTTCCACGAGTTTTGTTGTTTGGTTGATTTTGCAGGATGATGAACAAGCTAGGAGATAAGTTCACCCACTCGGGATAATCCCGCTCTACGAGAAGCTCTTCTTCTAGGGCAAGCGCCGACATGCAAGTCGACGTTCCTAGAGCCGGAGTGCCACTATCATCAACCTCGCCCAACATCCTATTGGAGGAGATGCATCTCAAGTTGCAGAACAAGCAAGAGAAGGATGCCTTCAAGAGTTTGAAGACCAGAAGGTTTATGCACATGTAGCATATGATCCTGCCCTCCTCCAGGCAACAGGTATGGATGTTCAATTTGATTTTACTTTTAGAACTGTGATTTGGGAAAATATTTGGAATGTTACTGAGCAAGGGTCTAAACTTTTAACATCCGAATTTCTATACACTCTGCAAATCACTGATACCAAGGTAAAATTTAGACTCTTCGGGAAAGAATTTTCCTCTTCCTGGAAAGACTTAAGTTTGCTCCTAGGTTTCAATTCTCAGTGCCCAGTTGATCTAGACCATGCTCTACAAGATTTTGATAAGTTAAAATTTTGGAGAGAAATTTCTAGAAAAATCAAAATGTACCGTCCTCGCACTAATGATACCCATCATCCTACATTTCGGTTCATGCATAAGTGGCTAGGTTTCACTTTGTTTCCTAGGATAGATTTTAGTACAGTAAGAGTAGATGATCTTAAACTGTTGTATGGTTTGGTTAAAAGGAGAAAGGTTTCTCCTATCAAATCTATGATGCGCCATTGTTTGGAAGTGTTTTCTCTCACGGGTGATGTTGAGTGCACCTCCATGGTCACTCGGATTGCCCAAAATTTGGGCCTGTTAAATAATGCTTCACTTTCTTATATTGATACGAAACGTTGGTACATTGACTTCAAATATTTCTGTCAAGCCCATATGATGAAAAAGAGAAATGATGGACAGCTTGTCATGTTGTATTTTGGGTATACAACAGAGATTCTGTTACCTAACTGGGATCTTGGTTTGTATGCTATGAATTCTTTCACCATTAATCTGCAGGTTAAGGAGGCAGCACCTCGCAAAAGTGCTTCTACGAGGTTAACTTGTGATCCGCAGCCTTGATATCATGGCGCTAACCCAATTCCTAAAGGACCGGCATACACCAGCTATGCTGGCGGGGACCAACTGGGATCCTCCCGCATGTACCAAACTAAGCGCGCTAGTTGGCATCAACCATCCCCTCATCACTCTGAAAGCTCCTGGCAACAAGGTTCAAGCGAGCAGTGGCACCACATAAACTTCGACAACTACCAGCAACAACACTATGAAGAAGTATTAAGTGACCACCAGGGAAGACGTATGTCTTTCTCTGGTCGAGGCTACCATGACCAACAGATGGATCACCACCGCATTGATAATCGTCTGATGACCATTGAAGAAACGCAACATGCCATACAGAGCACATTGCATGAACACTCACAATGGCAGGCGACGATGGGTGAAGCAATCACCAACATCCAGCAGAACCAGCAGCAATAGAACAAAAACTAGAACTACTTGTTCTAAACTCTCAGCATCGACCCACCGTACTGAATGACCGCAGCAACATCTAGCTTGGGGGAAAGGGATCCCCCAATTATCTAAGGTAAGTTTTTTTTCAAGTACTTTATTTCTTTTATTTTCATGTATGTCTTCTATTTAAAAAAAATGAAAACAAAATAAAAAGAGTGTGTATAAAGTTTGCTTTAAATTCTATTTTAAGAGCTAAATAAATAAAAAGAACTTTGAAGATGATCTCTCATAATGGAAATGATGAATAGTTGCTCTATTGTAATTTCTTTGAAGCACCTAGTTTTCAGCCATGAATTCTTCCGAGTTTTGAATAAAATTGATTTGATTTGACAATTTACTCTGAACTTGAAACTCGTGGGTAGCATATGATTGATCTAAGTCTAGGTAATTGATGGATATGATATGAGAAGGTCTCAGCTACTGTTTATCTTGTTCCTAGTGATACTAAAGTTCTGGAGATTTATCTTTTGAAAAAAATAAAAATACTACATGATAAGCTCCTGTATGACAAAGCTTGAATTCCTACCAGAGCCAAATATGATATTTAGGCTAGGAAAACTTCCACTCTTTTATGCTGCTTGTTTTGCATTGAGTTTAATCAAGCTCTATTGACCCTTATGACAGGTTTGTCATGCTCTTAAAATCAAGATCATGTACACACCACCCACATATGCACTACTGTTGACAGTAGTTATCAACCATCATAAACCATCAATATAACATGCATAAGGGCATAAATATGATCACCAACCAAGGTCTAGGGGTCTAAACTAATAAATACCACGAGTTTTGGTGAATATGTGATTTCTACATGGTTTATCCACGATACCGTCAAGGTGGACCTAGCTGTCAGAATTAATTGCGCTTATGCACCATGAAACAGACACTAGAAGGCTCTGGAATACTCGAGAGGACTCCACACTGAAGCAGGAGCTGCGACACCGCTAGGTGGGGCCGGCCAGCAACACCTAGAGGCCACCCGCCCCCCCAGGGTCCCACCTATCAGCCTCATCATAATGTCGGTTCTCCACCGCCTCCTAGGTTGCATCTACGCCATCCTTTTAGTCGGTTTGATCCAAGGGCTCATGTTGGACGCTCCGGCCTATATATACCAGCCCCTGCCACCCGCCTTGAGGCATCAAGTCATTTGAGAAGACAGAAACCATAATCATCCTCAGAGCTCCACCATATTCTAGGGCATAGCTAGTTAGGCTAGGTCTAGAGGGAGGCAAGCAGGCTTCGCTTGGATTCCTGATCGTGTCAAGAGTGTGGTTTGGTATAATCTTTGTACCCCCTCTCTTTTGTATCTCCATTACTTTTATATGCTAGCTACAATTGTTATGACAATATCATTATTCATCTCATTTATGTTCTTCATTATAATGTTCATCGTCTACTCTGATTATATGCTTAGTATAGTTGGATTATCATCATGTTCATGCATAAGTTTGTATAGTGCTGACTCTAAGGTACAATGGGTGGGTGGTCGACATTGTGTAAGCGTGGTGCTTATACATTGTTTACCTACGAATACACCCTATATTCTGGGTCATGTGGTAGATCGCGGATATGACACTCCCGTTGAGTCCTTTGTAGTCCACTCCCCGATGTAGGTAGCACATAGGATCTGATTACGAAGGAAGATAAGCTCTGCTCTTACTCTTCCCTAATAATATCCCATACGTATAGATATGAAGATGATCTTAGCCATGATTACTAACTGTAATTGCACTAATCAATGTATGCTTTGACTTGTAATTAACAATGGCTTAGGAATTATTCCTCTAATATTCTACCTAAACATGCTATTGCCATAGAAAGGAGTTCTCTAACTAATTTATCATTGATCAATACTTATTATATATATCTTTTATCCTATGACTTACCCCTGTCATGAGTAGAACATTTGTTATGGTTTACTTCTCCATTAATAGTATAAGTCGTCAATACATGTCCATGCTAGACCTTCCCTATGGTAAAAATATAAATAATGATACCTGGAATACTCTCGGGTGAAGTGCTACAATGGTATATTATATGTGCGCTTGCCAATCCCTTTTCATTCATATCTATATATTCTTTCTAGTCACATAAGATGATAAAAAACTACTTAGTATCATTCTAGTAGTGATGCTAGGCAGCACCAACAAGCATCTCTGGCACCATCACTAGGGATGACAACCAAGTAAAGTAATGTTAGGAGATGTAGGTAATTAATAGGTGGCTATTAAAATAAGTGACAAGTTAATAAATACCAACAACTACTCCTACACTGAGGGTATGCGCAAAGACATGCTTTCCATCTAGATCCAGCCAAAAATGTTTTACTCCTACACTGGGAGTAAACACCAAAAATATTCTTGATAGGTTTTCCATCCACCAAATAAATGCTCTAAGTTCTTGTTGCTATCTCTCAAAAGTTTGTTGCAGAAAAGAAGCATGAGGCTATGCAAAAGTTATTCATAAAAAAGGAAAAGAAGAAAAGTATTAGAAAAAAAATAGGCAAGTGTCCGAGATATTTAAAACAATGGGTACTCCGACGCCCGCTTGAAAAAAAAGAAATGAATAAAATAGTCCATGTTTTCTTGCAAATATTTTCAAGTTCAAAAAAGAGATTAGTTTTCAAGGAGCATAGTAGAATTAGGGTGGCCACCATATATATATCACCCATATTCCACACACATGCACATCTTGATTTGATTATATGACTCAACTCTCTTCGGATCTAAGGTTTGACTTTACAATATATGCATTGCAAGTATGCTCTTTCATGCTATTTCTACTCCTATGAGCCCCACATAAGCCTTAGTTGTAGGAAGAGAAAGACATAACATCACTATTGCCTCGGTAAGGATCCACAAAAACTACATATCTTGAGAGACTTGAGAGTGTCATACAATGGAAACTCTGAGTTTTATTTTGAAAACTTATAAACACTCTAGAATAATGGTTGAACAAAGAACTCAAAACATAGTGCTTGATTTGATCGTTCTATCTTTCAATTGCTCGAGACCCAAGTGAAGGCTAAGAAGCCCCATGGTTGAACGTAATATGGGTAAGTTTGAAAGTCAGAATAGTTTATTCTAATTCGAAGGAGAATTTTTGTTTGAACACATGTGTACTTTTGAGGAGTGAATATTGATACAACTCCTGATCTATTACTGAGTTTCGCATTGCTCAGTGACGAGCAAAGGTTAAGCTTGGGGGAGTTGTTGACGGTAGTTATCATCCAACATTAACCATCAATAAAACCTATAGAAATGCATAAATATGATCACCAACATAGGTTTAGGGGTTTAAACTGATAAATTCCATGAGTTTTGGTGAATATATGTTTTCAGCAGGGTTTATTTAGAAATCCATCAAGGTGGACCCAATCGTCAGAGTTAAACATAATTATCCACGACAAAAACAACTCTAGAAGAATCCAGAAGGCACCAGAAGACATCCCACCGAAGAAGACCATGGGAGGGTGACAGGCCACCTGCAGGCCGGCTGGCCATGTGGTCCCACCTGTCAGCCCCTCCTCGCTATGTCGGATCTCCACCGCCTTAGGGTTTGCATCTACGCCGTTCTTTCAAGTCGATTTGATCTGAGGGTCCAAAATTGGCGCTACCCCCTATATATATTAGCCCCTACCAACCCCCCTAGCATAACCCTGATCTGTAATCAAAAGTCAAGAAGGATTAGAAATTAGGGTTTCTAGAGAGAATAGAATAGATCTCCAATTCCTCAAGGTTCTAGTATAGGCTAGCTAGCAAGATTCAAGTAGAGTTGGGCTATTGCTCAGGATTCTGGATTCGTCGTCTGGAGCTGGTATAGCCAATGCATCTCTCTATTTTTATGACTTTGTGCTATTTCAATACTATGTTTCTATTTATTATATTCCTAGTTTGCTCTAGTAGTATGCTTGATATAGTCGTGATTGATAATGAATTTATGCATAAGATATTGCTAGTTTGCTCTAGTTAAGTGGTTGATATTATGTAAGCGTGGTGCTTAAATATTGCTTACCTGTGGATGCACCATACATTCTGGGCCATGTGGTAGATCGCGAGTGTGACACTCTCGTTGAGTCCTTTGTAGTCCACTCCCCATTTATAGGGCAAGTAGGACCCGGTTGTGAAGGGAATCAATCTCTGTTCTTGTACTTCCTTAGTAATGTTCCTTATGCTTAGATATAGAGTTAATTATGCTATAGATGAAAGTGTATATACTTAGAGTGTACAAAAGACTTAGTAAATAAGAAATGACTTATGAATCTTTTCTTTTAACTAATCTCCTGCCTAGCCATACTACATTTATGAGTATCTACTTCTATCTCTAGATTACTATCAATACTTTACACTTATCATTTATCTATTGGCTTACCCCTGTTAAAGCATATGTGTGGTTAATGATGTTATCATAAGTATTCATGTTTGTCAACATCTCTAGCCACTTCTCCCTCCCTGTGGAAAAATATAAATAATGATATCTGTTATACTCCTGGGTAAAATGCTATAATGGTATATTATCTGTGCGCTTACGGATTACTTCAACATATATAAGTTTTCCTAAATATACAAGTGTCATTAATGATTACCAACAAACATTTCTGGCATCACTGCTAGGGATGACAACCTAATAAAAGGTGGTGTTAGGAAATGTCAACATGTACCAATTTTGACGCATTGAAAACAATACAAGGGGCAGAGGCCCAGCGCCGTCTATTGCACAAGATTGGATAGGCTAAATGTATGTATGGGTATCCCCTCTTGACACTCAACTCTGCTTTGAGCAACTTTAACGGATTTACTTTTCATTCACACTATTGTGTGTAGCAAAGGCTGCGCGTTAACGATGCTCACTCACCAACAAAAGAAGCTTGCCGGAATGTAATGTAGTCTGCGGTACGGTAGGCACGCTACATGTTGAAGAAAAACATACTTCATTAGCATCCCTACTGATCAGATCCATATGACCTCTTCTGTCTCATACATGAACGATGCACAATGGTGTGAACTTGTCAAGATTTGGTCTAGTGCTAAGAACAAGGTGTGTAAACCCATCGATTTCCTGTCTAGTCTTACTATGGTCTACTTGTGATGCAGTCAAACACAAATGAAGCTATAGGAAACATCTGAGAAGAACAAGTGAAACCGTGCAAAAGTGAAGTACCACCAGGCTATAGGATCTCGCTCCTATGTTGTCTAGATGCAAAAATTTGTAAGTGAGGGTCGTGTTTTATTGTTACTCTTGCCTTTGTATAAATATAAACCAAAACTCATGTGCAATGTGAACAGAAGGAGAACAAGAGTAAGGCAGTAGAACACGATCAAGGACTTGAAGAAGAAAATGGTCCACCTGATGAAGATGTCAATGCTTTAGAAGTCTTCAGGGACTTCCATACAGTAGTAAAAAGGGCCTGAGCGATGCTACAAAAGCAGCAGTTGTAAGTACCTTCTTTTACTTCCCTTGAAATCTACTGAAGCCATTGTCATAAAAGAAGGAAACATAGCAGGAGCCCGGTGTTATGGAAATCTACTAAAATCTACTGAAGCTTATGTAATCTCTATCAGAAGTAGACTAAGGAAGACCTATGCATTACTTGTTATGAATCAATCTCTTGGGTTTTCAATTGAAGTCCTCTTACACTATCTGTAACCTAATGTTTTACTGATTGAATTTCACAGGAAGCTATGAAAACTATGCAAGCAGAACCTATTGATAATGGGTAGAAACCAATGACTAGTGCTGATGTGGTTTGCAAGGTCCTCTGCGTCTACCAGGGCAAAGCCCCCTCCCAAGGAAGCGGCAACAATCTTTTTTTGAAGAATGCTGGTATCCAGACAAGCTCCACCAGAACAGAGACATTGATGGAGAGAATGCTTCGGGAACAGCTTGCTGCTGAACAGAAAAGTCGCTGCCCTCGTCAATCAACTGGATGAACTAAAGAGTAAGACAGAAAAGACTGAAAGGAAGTTAGAGTAATACAAGAAACGGCAACAAGAGGAGTACAATAATCTCCGTGAGCTATGCACGCGCTTCAGCTCTTCTGGTAACTCTCAGTCTTCAACTCCTATGGCTTGATGCAGTGAACATTTATGGTTTGATATGTGGACTCATTTGTTGGTTTGATGTGTGGACTCGTATGCCGGTTTGATGTGATGATACTCTGTTAGTGATTCGCTGCTGACATGTGAAATGTTAATTGTTGTTATATAATTGCCATGCTAAATAGTTATGTAATCAATGTGTGCAGTAGTGACGATCTCGAATTACTTCTATAACGAATTGATTGTACTCCACGCAGTAGAACCAAGACAAACCATGTGATCAAATAAAAATACAACACGTGGACGAACCAGTGCAGGACACGTGAAATGGCCAGGACATGACACGTGGGCCATTAAAATTCGACACGTCGAAGGAAGTTGTGAAGCCACGTGGTCAAATAAAAATACGAAACGTGGATGGACAGCACCGTGACTCGTGGTCGAATAAGAAACGGCCACGTGGACCAATAAAAATACGACACATGGTCCAATAAAGAAGTGACACGTGATCCAACTGCAACACGACACATGTGACAATAGAAAACTAACATGTGGAACAACAGGGACCCGACACGTGGTCCAGTAAGAATCTGAAACGTGCAAGAATCAGAGATGGCCACGTTGTGCAATAAGAAGGTGACACGTACCCGAACCATCTTCAATGCAACCGGCTATAGCATGTACACGTGGGCTATAGCATGCACACGTGGAAAGCATCTCCAACGGAAGCGATCACCAGCGTGGCAGCCCTTGCCACGCATGTCAAAATAGTTATGTGACGGTCTGTTTTTCGTCACAGATCAATACAATTCTATGACGATATTTTTGGATTCGTCATGGATGTTCAAGTGTGACGCGACTTCTATGACAAAACGGTTTTCGTCATAAATTCATCATAAAACTGAAATTATGATGAATTTGGCTTCTTCAGTGATGAAATTTGTTCTTCATAGAAGTGGATATTCCTATAGTGCCTGTGAGTGTGCCAGTGCCACAAACCTATGTTTTAGGTAACGCAGGGTAGATGAGGGAGTTTTTTTTATCTTCGTCGCTGCAATTCGCCCTGTGGAGGATCGAACCCAGGCCACGAAGGTGTCACCCAGAGTGCTTTACTAGCTGGTCTAGCATCCGTTGACGTTTGCTTTCGTTTTTTTCTCAAATTAATGTGGTACTTTGATTTGTGCTAGGCCTTGATAGTAAACCTAGAGGATTCTCTTGATGACCAATTTACTAAAATAACTGATAATGGACACAAAATTCTTGTGCGATCCGTATGTGCAAATCTGAAAGGACCTGCTACGAGAGGGAGTAATAATTATTGACCTGTAAGCTGTAGTGTACACCTACATGGCCATAGCACAGACGCGTATGTCCTCTAGTGCCGACACATCAAAGACAGGCCTGTTTGGATCGGTACCTGAAAACACGTCTGGGCCAGGCAGCTTCCCCAGGCCGTCAATTTCCAGCGCCTGGAGCTGGATCAAAGTGCCTGGGCGGGGCTCCCCAGGCGAGGCCGCGATCCAAGCAAGTTGTTTCAGGCGGCCCATGGACGATCAGCGTGCTGTCTACTAGTACTTACCTCTTTTGCTATACGTACGTACGTGGACTGACCAGTGCTCAGATCCTTGTTGTAGGATCTAGCACACTAGGCCCTGTTGGTTTATCTTTTTAGTCATACTTTTTTAATAAATAAATAATATTTTTTTCAAATCAACAAATAATATTTTTGTAAGCTTATCTTTTGAGCGACACGCCACGCCGTTTATTGGAGCGCATGAATAGTGCGTCGACTAGTAACACGTTTATGATAGGGATGAACAGTAAGGTCTGGTTCGCAAACCCGGGAGTGTAAAATGTACTTTGCAGGGGAAACGAACAGTGTGACATGTACAGTATGCGAACAGTGACGGGAAGGTCTCCGAGGCCTGGGATTCCCAGGCGGTTAAAGAAAGTAGTTATTACCTTCAGCCCACTTACTCAACATCTTCAGCGTCGGTAGGGTGGTTGGCGCACGCGCGCTGAATAATGTTTTGGCATTACCTTTCTCTGCCTGTGACAATAAAAGCCGGATATGCATGCAGTTAACTACTGGATAATGCACTGCTTCAGTGGCATCAATCAAAACTTGTATCATCGATCGATCTATCGGTTCATGCCAGCCATCAAGGCATCAATTCCGCCCATTCTGGCCGATTCACTCGTAAAATATGGCAAATTCAACATCTTGAGTGTTGTGGTGCACGTTGAAACAACCAATTTATGCCATTTGTAGTCAGTAAGAGTGTAGTCTAAGGCATGAATATGTTTTTAATAAAAATATAAAATGAAAATTTAAATAAAGGATATAGTAAGCTAAAGTTCAAACTCAATAAGTGGATAAAAAATTGCAACAACTAATAAGATCAAAACTTAGAAGACAAAATATAAAAAAAAACTCGACCCGTGGAGGGTAAGATAGCCTCGGGCATTGTGCTTAAGAAGAAGACATTCTCACGTAGGTCGAGAAAATCTTCGAACCTCTGCCCCACCCATACACAACGGTACAACAACTCCCGTGAGACTGGGCTAGTCTTAGACCTATACTTTGGCGTGGGGTAGACGAGGGGATTTTTTTCAACGCGCAGATAAACTGCGTCTCCTCCGGCCAATAAATCCGCCCCCGAGGGGGGTTCGAACTCTGACCGGCAGGGTGCAAAGCGCACAGCCAGACCAACTGGTCTAGCGTTCGCTTGCTAGAAGACAAAATATAGGTTCATGGTGTCAAAGAAAAAGGGACAGAAGAGGACCTGATATAACTTAAACTTAGGATATAACTTAAACTTAGGTTTCAAGTAATGCATACTAAAGAATAACAGGGTGCAATGCAAAGGATGATAACACATATTTTAATATGGAACCTCCATATTAAACCTCCACATTATACAGGTAATCCTTTAATTCGTTATTTATGAGAACGTAAATAACTCTCTAAATCTAGATCTATTATGAAACAAAATTTAAAGTAGCATATACATTTTCTTTTAGTTACCACCTCTGTCATTATGAAATATAAAAGTAACCCTTTAACTTGCATATAAATTATCAAGCAATTGTAGTTTATAAAATATAAACCCTTTGCCATTATGAAATATAGTATGAAGTGACCACTTTACTTTGCATCTAAATTACCAACATTTGTTGTTAGAAAACATGAACTAAAATATCTCTTTATGTCTAAATTACAATATTTGGGAAATTATATAACCATAAAATATACTATATATGTTTCTGAATGACTACTTTATACCACTATTAAATCGGAAGTAAATATAAAATGGAAAAAAAATCCCTTAAGAGTTAATCGATAAATAAATAATGCATACATACATATCAATTACATGTATTTTAATAGTTAAGTATCATAAAAATATTAAACCACACACCAATGACCCTTATACTTCATTTTATAGTTATATTAAAACTCTCTAAAAAGTAATTTATTGATAGAGAAAATTCAGTATCTTGAGTGCCAAGGTGCAGGCTTGAACGACTATTTAAGCTATTGTTATAATTAAGAGTGGAACCTATTTTTTACTAAAAATATAAAGGATAATTTGGAATGAAGGACACAATAAGCTCTAGAGTTTGACCTTAACACGTGGGCAGTAGCGGATCTATGTATTAGCTTTTGCCAAAATATGTTTACCTCCCTTCATAAATTTTTATTTATGTATGTTAATTATGCAATAGTTGTGTTAATTGACTTAAAATCAACAAGTTTGGCCCCACCAGTTTTGAAACCTAGGTCCTCCACTAACGTGTTTATACAAACTAAAAATATTATCAAACTTTGAAAGCTAAACACATATTCATAATGTCACAAAAGGATGTAACAAGAGATACTATAACTTAAGCTAAGGATTGAACTTTTAGTACATACTAGCAAATATGTCCGTGCATTGCAACGGGAAGTATAACATGCGGAGTCACTTGGACAAACTGCGGCTTGGAAGTTTATTCAACAATTGCTTCGTGCGATCAAAATTCATCATGGAGTCAGATTTCATACCATGCCGGATGCTCATACCATTACTAAACGTACGTCCTTATAGTCAATTTTATTAGCAGTCATCATTAGTTCATTAACTAACCCTTTCTATGTAAGCACCTATGCTACTTTCAAGCAGGTGGTGATCAATCAAAATCATTTTATCATCTTTCATATTGCCAGTTCTTACTACGGTACTAGACCATAGCCAAGTCGTACCGTCTCACAGAAATAGCAATTCGCGAATCAATGTATCCCAGTTGGCTACCCCGAAACACACGCCTCGCTTGTACCCCGGGCACAAACAAGACCAACCCGCTCCACTCCTATCAAGGGGTCCATGTCCCCGTCCAAACTTGGACTCTAAGCCCCCACACTTGAGACCCGGTCTAAGTATGGTGCTTAGACCTCCACATTTCCCCGCCTCTAATCAGTCGGTCCGGAAAGAACTAGAACCCACGACAAGAGCATAACGAGCCTTTCCGCTCCCATAAGTAAGTATGTGCTCAGGATAATAAGTTTGTGACCTGACTACCATCCACAGCATCGAACGGTCCTCAATCGACACAGGCGAAACAAGTGTAATCCGAGCCTCGCTCGAATGTCTCACTAAGACCAGATCCAAAGTACCATTCTGCCCGGTCTCCAATTATCATTCATATATATATTCCACGTGATAGTATTATAATAACAACAATATCTTTCCTATCTCTCACGAGTGACAGGTAATCACTTGACTTCTACCGGATCCTATAGCATAGCAATCTACACGATCCTGACATACTGGTGGGACTTATAGAATAAGGATATATATATGCAAGTGGTTTATTCAACTCCTTAAAACTTAGGTCCCGTTCGCTGGTCTGAAACTTAGCTGAAACTGGCTGAAAAACACTATTCTAGCTGAATTGTTGTGAGAGAAAAATACTGTTCCGGCTAAAAAAACAAGCCGAACAAGCCGAATATGCTGTAAGCCGAACGGGGCCTTAATGCACAATCATAAAATAATGTGCAGAATAATAGGGGTCATGCACCGGGGCTTGCCTGGGTAAGATATAACCAAAAGTTAGCATTCCATTGATGACACGATCATCAAGGCACCATATTTTCTGCTACTTCGGTCGACTCCATGATCCATCATTGTTCCTATTATAATATACGTGGATGCAACGCAGAGACGTAAATAATTAACAGCAACCGCAACTCTAAATATACAATTACGCTCCGCAAGCTAATGAGCTAGCTTTAATGACTAGTGTACTAGTCTACGTATCCACGTCGTCAAATAAGACTTTATCTCTAGAAAAATATTTTAGTTCTAAAATCCTAAGGTGTTAGAGCATTTTATTGATTAAACATATATTTTCGAACTATGACTCATTTAGCTACCTTAGCAAACTAATTATTATGGGGCTACAAAAATTACAGTGAACACCTAATAATGTTAGAAATTTACTATGAAAGATTCAGAGCCAACACTATCACCAATTCATCACGACCATTCCTACAAGTTTATATCTTACAATATTAAGCATCTTAAATTAATTAGATAACTCCTAAAAATATTATAAAACTATGTGAACAAAATATACTAGCAGATAGATTATGATTTTAGAAACTGAACATAATTGGTTTCACAATTTTTGGTGAACTACACAATTTTATACTGAATTTACAAGTTTACCTTCGAAACTAAATTAGAAAATGCTTTAGAAAACAAAAAGGGCCGGTGGCAAGCATTTGGCCCAGCAGCCCAGCGCGGCGCGGCCGCGCGCGCGTCGCAACGGCCCAACGCGGCCCAAGGCCGGGGAGCCCGCGCGCGATAACGGTTTTGTAGAGAAGCCCCCAAGCCTATGATGTGCACTATTCCTATCGGCAGTGGCTTTGCGACCAAGCCCTCGATTGTTTTCGTCCTCACCACGGGCAGGTCCCTGGAATCCCCGCGCTCTCTGGCGCGATGGTCGACGGCATAAGGCGGTTACGCCTGGCAACCTAGGCATGCTACGACGGAAGTAAGGGGCCGACCACCATGTACAGCTAAACATGCAAGGATGGGTGGCGATTAGGGGCTCGAAGGCACACTGCCTACGCCCTCACAGAAAGGTAGAGATGGTGGAGAAGCATCAGTAGCTCACCGTGGTGCACGCCTTACTGACGGTTGAAGCAGGGGAGCACTGCGACGGTATGGCCACGTGCACCTAGGCACGGCGACGACGCCCCAAGCCAGACACCGACGCATCACCATGTCCCCGACGAGTTCTCTGGGCAAAATAGTGTGAGCACCGGATAGAGGGAGTCAAGGCGAGTTTCGGGTTACAAGCAATTGAACTATTACCACTCCTACGGGCCTTAACCCTAACCCTCTGGTCACGGCGGTGCACATGACCGGCAGCGAGGAGAAACCGAAATTGACCATTAACAGACCAAGGCTGGGCTCGATGAGAATGCGACACCAAGCTAACTTGCTAAGCTACCCATCGGTGCGAGGAATTGGACTGGGATGGCTTGAGCTGGTGATTAAGAAAGGGGAAGGGAGAGTGGTGCACTGCCACCGCCATGTCGTGGGAAGCGGCCCCGGCAGAGCTGGCTCGGTCATGACCCGATGAGGCACGACAGCGCGGGGATATGACCACACGAGCGAGGGACAGGCGGCGCGTCGGTTAGCGCTTGGACGGAGCCATTGAAGGTGTGCCCGCGTGTGGCCACGCGCACGCAGCAGCACGGCGTCGCGATGTAATAAACTGTGTACAACGTCGAGCTCAGGCTTGGTAGGTGGATTGTGCGGCTGGGAACAAATGCTACAATGTCGGGTGAGTCAGAGGGCGTGGGACAGCGCCACAAGCAGCGACGTGGCTCAAGACAAGAAGGGCAGTGGGTGGGGCAGCCACGTAGTAGGGTGGCAGCGGCGGCCGAGGGGCGAGTGCTGAGGCCATCGGCCAGCAGTAGGCGTCGCAGCCGAAGGTGGCCAAGCCATGGCCACGCCGCAGCCAGGCCGAGGGTGGCCACCGTCAACCTACTCATGCACGCGCGCGGCCAGAGGCAGCCACGGCGCGCACCGAACACAGTGACCACATACTCCTAGCCAAATGGACAGACACGTGCTAAGCACGAATTTTAAAGCGTCAAAACGAACCGCTTAGAGCTCGGTTGAGATTAAAATAAGAGTTTAAGATTCTAGTAGACACTAAGGGCTTCTCGTCCGAGCAACGAGTATGGCAACAGGAGCTCGTCGTGCTGAACGCCAGTTCACGACCGAAGCCCGAAACAAGATCGACAGCTAACAAAGTTAGGGCAATTTCTACGACGCCACGATAACTCCAACTCATCCGTGGACTTCACCATGCTAAAGTACTCACTTAGAGGCAACTAACACTATGAAATCATGGAGCTAGTGCTTAAGCATTGTCTATAATCCTTTTCGGATTTAGAAAATGGCAAGAGTTCAGTTAGAACTAGACAACCACTAACACTTTTGCCATAATTTTTAAAATATCTAAACCTTATTAATTTCAACCAACAAGTATTTCACATAATAGTCCATACTTCGTACTAACCTATAGGAGCAAAACATTTAAGCACTTTATAACTATTCTGTTCAATATAATTCACCAAAAATGACATTTTGAACATAAGTTCAATGTCTCGTCGATTCAACGAAAAGTTCTAGTTTAGATTCCGGATTCGATTTTTGAGCTCCCAAAACACTAGTTATCAATATTTATTTTCGAAAAGTTAAAGTTGCATTTTCATCTACTAAACTTGTATTTCAATTTTTATTTAAGTACTAAATACAAGTTATATTTTATTTTTGTTTATAGAAAAATAATTAAAACAACTTATCCCATTTTTCTCGTTAGGATTTTCATTAGTACTTTTACGCACCAAGTAAGTTAACTTGGATATTTATTTGAGTCCACAAAAGTGAGTCGCATAGGATTCGCTTATCATTTCACGCGCGTTATAAATTTTAAAACCCTAAAACTTGTTAGGCTAATCATTCTTGAACCTAAATCTCGGTGCTAAGCAAGCTCATAACACCAGAGGTGTTACAGTGTCCTAGTGACTAAAGAAGAAGAAACACTTCTATCTACAATAATATAAAAAAACAAATAAAGATTGTATATGCTTAAATTCTAGGTACTAAACGTGTATCGATCGACTGGAATCAGTTTTTTTTTTTAAAAAGAACTTCTGTTACATGGACAAGGACCTACATAAATAAAGCCCCATGTGGAGACTTACATATCATACCCACGAAATCCTACACAAATACGTTTAATTTGTTCGGGTTTGCACGTACGTGTACAACATGAACATGCAATAAGTATAACATTGGCACGCAGTCGGTTGATGTTGCTTGGCCTAGATACCGTGTTTGAGGAGGAATTTGCACCCTGTTCGCTTGAGCTACGTTTAAGTCATGGAACAGTATTTTCTTCTCACAGTATTTCAGCATAAGCATCAGGATAAACGAATAGGGCGTTGATTTGACTTCGCGTCAGCTAAACCGCATGGAGTCCAAACGACGGACCAACGTGAGGGTAATTATGAGATTCGGACTTCGTATCGGCCATGTTTGCTTCTCTTATAATCCGTCTTTTTTAGCTTGTTTTTTTAGTCGGAACAATGTTTTTCTCTCACAACAAATTAGTCGGAACAGTGTTTTGGCTTGTTTTTTCGGTGAAGTGAACAGGACCATTATCGCTAGACGCGTATTGTATACACGACCCAATACGTTTTGAAATGGAACTCCGTGTCACCCAGACAAGAGCTATTCTAACTCTTTTGAGCACGGATTATATATATAAATCTAGAGGGAAGAAACTCTCCATTGTGCGGTAGTTAGAGGGAGATGGACAAAAAAAATAGATGAACAAAAAAATTGGCTGAAATTTTATCTCTTTATTATTAGATATAGATTAAAAACTAGGTGTGCAACACAAAGATAGAAACATATATAGAACAACTTGTAAATGTATCGCAGTTGTATGGAGATTATAGAGTATCTGAATGGATGCTGCGTTAGGGCAAACGAATTGAATGCATTGAGAGCAAGATTAATTAATTTGATTAGTTGTGCTACTTAATTTATCTACTAAACTTTTAATGCTTTAGATACTACTAGTCAGCCTGTTCGGCTAGGGCTGAAATGATCGTAGATTATTACTGCTGACTGGTTTGGTGTGAGAGAAAAATACTGTTCTGACTGAAAATTTACGATCGTTTACGACCAAGCGAACAGGCTGAGTTTTTGTATTGTGACTCAAATTATACTTGTAATATGACTCAATATAGGTGTGCTATTAGGACTTTCTAGTTTTATTAGGACTTAAATGTGAAATCCTACTAGGAGTAGGACTCGGAGGGCCTTGGTGAGGACTATGTAAACAAGTGGTAGAGGCCACAGGCATCAACCAACCAACAGAAGGATCTCATCCAAGGCTTGTAAAGAGCAATTAGAAATGCTCAAGAAGATTAGGCTAGATAGTTCTATTACACTAGATTTTTTATAGGGCAAGAATCAGAGGGTCCTAAAGGGTCAAAGTAGGGTTGTGAGAAAGTGATAATCACTTATACTCCTTTTGGATTGGAGTTGTGTTTATAGAATTTACGATCGGCTTTGCTAGATCCTAATCTCTCTTGTCGTGGTTGCTTCAATACGGTCATCTAGGGTTTTTTACGTGATTGACTACCTACATCGTTCTTGACCTGTGCGAGCTTCTGTCGTAGTCGCAACATCTTTTTGCGCATAACTTAGGGCCTCAGATTCAAACACTAGTAACGGTGAACTAGATGGGGGTACATTGCCCTATCTTGGGTCTTGGCTGCAACAAGCGACACTGCTGGAGGGACCTCGCCCCATTGGTTGACAGTTCAAAGTTGACACTATTGTCGTTTTTGGTACCTGCGTGGTTCGACATTGGTGCGTGCATGCATGCTTCGAGTGGCAGGCATGCCTGCGCTGCAAGCGCTGTGTGAGCATTGCCATTGCATGCGCAGGTACCAGCTGAGTAAAGCCGCTGCATGCCTGCTTTGTACGAGCGCCTGGTCTCCTCCGTTGATCTTTCAACGGCCGGCCGGCCTGCTATAGTGCATAGTACTAGTGCTCCGTAGTGCTATGTTCCCTGTCGTTTGTTTCAGGCTTGATATACTCCTCTCTCCTTCTCGGACCACCATTTTTGGCTGTATGCAGCCTCTGCAGGCTGCAGCTAGCGGCTAGCGCATCACAGGACGGGACGTACCCTGCTGCTTTTGAAAAAAAGCAGCCCCAAATAAGGCCACTGTTTTCGTATGTGGTCTTTTCTTTCGACGCATGAATGTACTGCATCCTCTCCTCTGGTGCCACTACACTACTGCCTCGCTGCCACCCTGAATTGTAGTACAATGGCTAGACAGGCTAGTAGCACTGTGTATCGCCATGCACTGTCAAGACTCAAGAGGGCCATTGCCCATTGCTACCTGCTGCCTCCCTCGACCTCGACTGGCGATAAGAAGTTGTCACCCCAGTCACTGAATTTATGTCGATTTCGTTTTCCAACAAACAACTTTGATTAAATATATATTAAAAATATTAATATTTATGGTACATAATTAGTATGATTAGAAAGGTCTTTAAATCTATTTTTTCTAATAAACTTATTTGGAAAACAAATATTGTACGTATTTTCTATAAATCGAGTAAAACTTATGGTACGCGTACCAACGGCGACCGCTATTTAGAGACCGGGAGTACTATGCAAAGTGGCAAGGCAAGCAATGTTGTGAAAGGCAGTTCGATCGAGATACATGGCAGATAGTACTAACATGCATGTAAGAAATAAAAAAATCCTACTGCCTTTTACAGTGACTGGTTAAACCGGCGAAGAAAATGTAAGTCTTGGCCAAGTTGTTCGTTCGTGCAAGCTAGGGAGCATAGCATATATGTTATATATACAATAAATCATAGGGAAGGTCGGGTCCATATAAAACTCTTCTAACCCTTAGAATGTCGCTAAAGCGTGTTGTATTAAACTATAAAACTCTTCTAACAACTAGGACATAGGTAAAGCGTGTTGTATTAAACTTTTTCTCTATTTTAATATAAAGACGTGCAAACCTTTTACGTGATGAAGAAAAAAAATCCTAGTAGGAGATTTCATCGCTGACCGGGTCGGTAACTATGTGCACGCACCCAAAAACGGAAAGGGTAATCCTGGGCTCATGATCAACCCCCACAAAAAAAGGGAAATCTGTACTATCAGTATTCTTCGGTACCCTGGTGGTGGCATGCTTAAAACGCACGGTATATACTTTATTAGCCGCCGTCAGTTGGTAATTAGTAATATATGTGCGGCTGCATGCATGAACCGCATCTGGAAGTTGTAGTAGACACATTAGATCTTCACATGCATATATAAAAATGAAGCAAAAGTTTGGCGGGGAGCGTGGCGAGCTAGCTAGACTTTGACCTTGAATTCTCACCGCGGCGCGCGCTTGGCCCGGGGAATTGAATTTTGACACGAGCAAAAGCGACCACTTCAACGTCCAATCAGGAGATCGAATCATCAGAGAGAGGCCTTACGTGCATATGCATGCATCTGCGGAGAGCTACTACTGCGTGCGTCACAACTCACAAGGCCAGCCTGCTGCAACATACTAGCTTGCTCACTCTGATTACTCTAATAACCCAACTTGAGATGGATTGGATAAAATAAACAGGAAGCACATGATTCAATTCGGCACATGCATGGATATGTGCATGCAATGGAGATGTTGTCCATCTAGAAAAGAAAGCCATATCCGAACTGACCGTCTGCAATGCATGCCATGGACACAAAAACCACAAGGCACTCATCATTTCCGGTGGACACGACACGAGACCATCTCTTGTGTCCATATGGCGGGCCCAGGACCACTGACCCAGGCTTGTTCACTTTGCAGATTTTTTGAACCCGATGAATAGTACCACTTTCGTCTTATTTGACAAATATTGTCCAATCGTGGATCAACTAGGCTCAAAAGATTCATCTCGTGATTTCCAACTAAACTGTGTAATTAGTTATTTTTTTACCTACATTTAATACTCCATGCAAGCGGCTAAAAATTCATGTGATGAAGAGAGAATGAAAAAACTTAGAATTTGAATGGCATCTAAACAAGACCCCGCTCAAAAAAAAAAAAATTACGCAGCTAGCGGCGTATAGGATCGGCAAGCATTCAACACGAGGTTAATTTTCCCCAGCTGGTGTTCCGTTTGTTTAATCAATTACTACCTGCTGCCGAGGTTTTTTTGTTGAGAAAATATATACACCCCCCATACACAAAAAATGTGAAGATAAAGTATCCTGAGTTTGACTAACCATAAGTTAATAAAAAATAATCAATGTTTATAATATTCACTACTGAAAAACAATTTTAGAAGATAGAGACATTTGATTAACGGAGGCGGGCATGCAGAATACTGAGTGATTTATAGAGCCAGTTAGGCCATTTACGGAGACCAAAAAAACAATCGTCTCCATAAATCAATTTGTAGGAGGCCCGTCTATGAAACTGGGGGCCATTAAGAGGTCCGTCTCAGAAAACATGCCCGAGGCCCAAGAGACCCAAGAGCCTGTTACCTATATATATATATGTAACTTAGGGTTTTGAGCTCCTCACCCTCTCACACACACAGCCGACACTCTCTCTCACCTCTTAGCTACCAAATGGAGGCATCTATCTCTTCCTCTCTCATCACTCTGCGGTGGCGCGCGGGCCCCTTCGATGACAGCGCATGCGTGGGGGCCGCACCAGTGGTGGCACACGCAAGCGGGCCATGTGGTGCCCCCTCTAGCAGCAACAGACATGTGGGGGCTTGCCTAGGCAGCGACGAACGCGCGGGGACTTGCCCGGGCAGCGGCGCACGTGCAGGGACGCGTGGGGCCCCTCCAACGGTGGCGCGCACGGATCCGGCGACATGGCTTCATGACGGTAGTTGGGTCTCACAACGGTATCTCTCTCACCCTCTATCTTCTCTCAATCGGCCTGTTCGCTGGTTGGTTTCTGGGCTGGTTTGGGCTGGCTGGTGCTAGTTTGCTATGAGAGAAAACACTGTTGGCTGGCTGGTTTGGGCTGACTGAAACCAACAAGTGAACAGGGTGAATATCTCTCCCAACCTCTCTCTATCTCGTAGGTGTCGTATTTGGTGATGGTGGCCCCGACGGGCTTGGCGACGGTGGTCTAGATCTGAGCAGCGGCACGTGCGTGCTTCTGGTGAGCGCTGGCGGTGCACGCACGGTTCTGGCGAGCTATGACGGCTAGGGAGCATAGCATATATGTTATATATACAATAAATCCTCGGGAAGGTCGGGTCCATATAAAACTCTTCTAACCCTTAGAATGTTGCTAAAGCGTGTTGTATTAAACTATAAAACTCTTCTAACAACTAGGACATAGGTAAAACGTGTTGTATTAAACTTTTTCTCTATTTTAATATAAAGACGTGCAAACCTTTTATATGATGAAGAAAAAAAAATCCTAGTAGGAGATTTCATCGCTGACCGGGTCGGTAACTATGTGCACGCACCCGAAAACGGAAAGGGTAATCCTGGGCTCATGATCAACCCCCACAAAAAAAGGGAAATCTGTACTATCAGTATTCTTCGGTACCCTGGTGGTGGCATGCTTAAAACGCACGGTATATACTTTATTAGCCGCCGTCAGTTGGTAATTAGTAATATATGTGCGGCTGCATGCATGAACCGCATCTGGAAGTTGTAGTAGACACATTAGATCTTCACATGCATATATAAAAATGAAGCAAAAGTTTGGCGGGGAGCGTGGCGAGCTAGCTAGACTTTGACCTTGAATTCTCACCGCGGCGCGCGCTTGGCCCGGGGAATTGAATTTTGACACGAGCAAAAGCGACCACTTCAACGTCCAATCAGGAGATCGAATCATCAGAGAGAGGCCTTACGTGCATATGCATGCATCTGCGGAGAGCTACTACTGCGTGCGTCACAACTCACAAGGCCAGCCTGCTGCAACATACTAGCTTGCTCACTCTGATTACTCTAATAACCCAACTTGAGATGGATTGGATAAAATAAACAGGAAGCACATGATTCAATTCGGCACATGCATGGATATGTGCATGCAATGGAGATGTTGTCCATCTAGAAAAGAAAGCCATATCCGAACTGACCGTCTGCAATGCATGCCATGGACACAAAAACCACAAGGCACTCATCATTTCCGGTGGACACGACACGAGACCATCTCTTGTGTCCATATGGCGGGCCCAGGACCACTGACCCACTCCAAAAAATTACGCAGCTAGCGGCGTATAGGATCGGCAAGCATTCAACACGAGGTTAATTTTCCCCAGCTGGGTGTTCCGTTTGTTTAATCAATTACTACCTGCTTGCGTGGTTTTTTTGTTGAGAAAATATACGGGCTCCATCAACGGGCTCGCTGGTTCTTTTATTTTTTAAAAAATATTAACAAAGGTGGGCATATGCCCGCCTTTGTAAATCTTGATTAATTTACAGACCCGACGAGTAGTGGTGGCGCATCGGTGGGCTCAGCGGACCTTGTGGATGGACTCAGTGGCCCCATCAACGGGCTCGCTGGTTTTCTTTTTAATTTACTAACAGACGTGGACATATGTCTGCCTCTATAAATCTTGATCCAGGGAGGCGCAGAAGCAGAGACGGACTGGTTGCCCGCCTCCGAAAATTGTTTTTGGCCGTCTGCGAAAACTGTGACGGTAGTAGTGATGAAAGTATCATTAGATTTGTCATGAGATATAGTTTCATACTATACAATTTTGTGTCATAAACATTAATATTTTAACCTAAATATATATTTGGTTAAATTTTAGACACATTAGCCAAAAATGCACCTAGAATTGTTTTTTTAAGGGGTGAAGGTCATATACACTGTATACGATGGTACCACCTGTGCAGTTTTATATATTTTATATACTCATCACGGAATAATATAGCAGGAGGAACCCTATGTTGCAACAGCTCATAAAAATAACAAATTAAGATACTCCCTACTACTGTAAGAACTATAAATATCCGCGGTCGAGCGAGTACGGTTATGTTGTAAAGAAAGCATGCATATGTGCATGTAACAGAAACACAGCTCCATGCCGACTCGTTGCTCTCATCATCATAGATATGTTTGTTTGGCTAATAAGTCAGTTTAAAAAAATACTATAGACTAATTTATGGCGGGAGAAAACACTGTTTATTAGCTTAAAAAAAAGTACGGCTCACGCCAGGGCCGGAAAAAGGAGAGCAAGCAAGGTGGGCGGAGAGATGAAATAATGGGGAGATGAAATAATGGCCGACCCGTTCTCTTTCGTTTTCTAGCTTGTTGGCAACAGGGACAAGTTGCATCGCAAGAGGGCGCGAGTACTACGGAAAGGGGCATTCACTTTTCGCATCGCATCCATACTCCCCCCCAGCTTGAATTGTGTGCTTGTGCTCCTAGCTCCAGAGGTGGCGACAAAACCATGCTTAGCTTCACCACCCCCTCTCCTCTCAGCTTGCCGTACGTCGCTTCCTGATCTGAAGGAGCGACAGTGACTCGACTGTAATGGCAGACGCAGACGACTCATTAAACGGTCTTTTCGCTGGTTGATTTCTAAGCTAATAAGCCCAACTAATATTAGTTTGTTGCGAGAGAAAAACACTGTTAACTAACTAAACCAACCAGCGAACAGGCCGTAAAGTCTCAAACACGGCCGCGGTTTTAAGCTTTCTTTCTAGAGACTTCAGTGAAGCTTGGCCGGCCGGTGTCGGAGGCCGCGAGGAGCTGGGTTTGTTGCCGTTGTTTTGCCCAAATTGGTCCTGCATATGGTTCTCTGCTGGTGTGCTTTCAGAGTCTGAGTTGACAGCTACTGCACGTAGCTACTGCAAATACTACTAGTATTACTCAAGTTCAGCCGCATCGTGTTAGTCTTTGAAGAAACTGGCTGGAGCCGGTGGTGGATTAAAAGAAAATAAGTTAAGCGATAGATCTAGGCAAATAAGTTAGGAGGAGCTTTTTTCGTTATCTTTCATCTGTAGTATATCCTTTCAAGTTTTTATAGTTACCAGTTTGGGGATTCATGCTGTGAGTAACGGTGGCAGGGGCTTGAGCCCGTCCCGCCCCTGCTGGTGCTAGATCCATCCCTAGCCGAAGCCCGTTCCAAACTGCTCCCTCAGTCCAAAGAAAATGCATACTACCTCGGTCTCATATTAGTTGTCATTCTAGCTCTGACCACATATGGATTAAGAGTAGTGAAAAAAGTGTGCTGCAAAAAATTAAGAAGAGAGGTATAGATAGAGATTTATGTATTAAAAATGAGAAAGTTGTATTTGAAAACCGAAAATGACAACTATTTTAAAGCAAGTCTAGAATGATAGAATAACAGTTATTAGAGCAAGTATAACGAATGCTGAGGTGCATGAAAGAGGAAAAGAGAGATAGGAGAAGCGGGCTATAAGCTTACAGCTGACTTAGACACAAGAATCAAAAAACTCTGTGAGAGAGATAAGTGAACCATGTATTCACAGTGAAGAGCTAAATACTATATAAGTGGGCTGAGAAATAGGCTGCAAAGACCTTACGGCCAGCAGCCGGCTGTATAATTAGTCTTACTCTTATAGGACGGAGGAAGTATCTCGATTTCGAATAGTCAAATATTTTTAAGTTTGATTAAATATATAATATTAATGAATTACATTTTTATAATAAATATATTTGAGATATAAAATCTTGATACTGTTTTTATTAATATAGTTAAACTTTAAAAAATGAACTTCTCTTTCTTCTTTTATGTCTACGGTTGCTATACCAGTTGGTTAAGCCTCCGGATGGCATCCTCATGATGAGAGTTCGAATCATTGGTCAGGTGAATTTCTAGTCGGTGGTGTGGGAAAAAAAACTCACCTATCCCGCGTTACCAAAGCACGGGTAAAATAGATCAGCCTTCTCATCGGATAACAGGTCCCTGTGTGCGGGCAAGATATGACGTTCAGGGTTTTTTTTTTGACTGGGTGAGAAATCAACATCTTAAGCTAAAATAGCTCGGGATGTCTACCGCAGACCGAGTTTTTTTTCATTTTTATAGGGAAAAAGTAGCTACAGAGACGCATGCATGGATTTAATGGAAACTTCCAAGGAGCTTGCTTTTTTATTCCAGAAAAGAGGAAACGCCTCATCAGAAACCAAGAGGCGAGCCGCCGTCCATGTCCATGTGTGCGCAGCACACAGACGTGAGGAGGCGATAAGCATCAGAAAATAGCAGCAAAGGGTAGACGACAAGACCCCCAAATGGGCACGAGGCGACAAAGCAAGGCTATAGCGAGGGACGGAGCAGTGGGCCCGTCAGCCTTTACAGGGGAGCTGAACTAGCAGCCTCTCTCTCTGCCTGAGCCTCCTGTCACCTCACGTGATTGCGGCTGAATGGCTCCTCCCCACCACCATCCTCTCTCTCTTTCTCCCACTTGCCCATGTTGCTCCGTTAAATGCTGGGCGCACACGCCCTACGCACCACGTCTTATTATCGACACGGAATTTCGTCCCGCGGCAAGGATACACGAGCAAGTAGAAAAGGTCTGCTCGATGTAGCTAGAGATTCACCTAGCTTCAGCGCAGGGGTGGTCGATCTTGCGCGCTCCTCTCGAGACGTGCTAGTCAATTTAACCCTGCAATTGACAAGGAGAGAAAGTTTATCAGTAATTTAGGGCGAAACATGCCGGTGTTGCCAAACAGTCCCGAATATGCGGCTCTGAGAGCCGATATGAAAGGAGATCGACTAAATAGTTGATTCCAGTATATTCATAAGAATAATCGATTAAAGCTCATGGGGATGTGTAAGAAGAATCAGTTATCGTTCAGGATGAATATCATTCTTTAAACAAATATTTGTCAATGGCAATAAGATATTAAGGCTGTGTTTAGTTGGGTGAAATTTAAAAATTTGGCTACTGTAGCACTTTCTTTTTTTTGGGCAATTAGTGTTCAATCATGGACTAATTAAGCTCAAAACATTCGTCTCGCGATTTCCCACCAAACTATGCAACTAGTTTTTTTTATCTACATTTAATGTTCCATGCACGTATCGTAAGATTCGATTTGATGGCTACTGTAGCACTTTTTGGGAATTTAGTTTTAGAACTAAACGTGGCCTAACAATAATTAGTTTATACTGAGCCAATGACTGCAAATAACTAAACCCTTTTAATGAAAGAAACAGCTCATCATCGTTCAATTATTTAATAGAGATAAATCTAATGAACATATTAGATCTCATCTATCGCTATGACCAGTGGGGCATGAGGCAGAATCATGCAGGCCGTAGAAACAACAATAGACTCGACGACCATAACTTATTACTAATATCAGTAGAGCATGAGGCAGAATCATGCAGGCCGTAATACAATAATAAAATCATGGGGCTGACATATCTTTCAACCTATTCTTACTTCAACAGTCTCGTGATGCAAACTATTCGTGAAAGCGCTCGATATCGGCTAAAATAGCCGATTCAGACATAGCGCACAGTTAAGGTCATGCCATCTCAGGAAAAGATCTACCAAATAACGATCCCCACTCCACGGTGCTAACAGTGGGGTGTGAGGCAGAATCACACAGGCCGTGATAACGAGCCATGAAATGGTTTTCGCTAGCCAATAGATCTACTCAAGATCAGACATGCCTTAACCGCACGCTATGCACGATCAAGATTGATATAAAACAGCCGATAAAAACATAACTCATCGTTTAAAGTGCAGATTAGATCAATTTAGATTAACAAACGATGGGTTAGACAAGATATAAGGCCGATCTAGATCAATTCCAATCGGGCGAAGTGATATTGCTGTAATTAAATAAATAATGGAAGCAATAAGCAATATCGGT
The DNA here is from genome assembly GCA_904845875.1 of Miscanthus lutarioriparius. Lineage (NCBI taxonomy): Eukaryota > Viridiplantae > Streptophyta > Magnoliopsida > Poales > Poaceae > Miscanthus > Miscanthus lutarioriparius. The sequence continues at coordinate 101,653,414 of CAJGYO010000005.1, forward strand.
AACTTGATGAATCTATCCGAATGAACGCCACCCTTAGATAGAGCCGATAACTTGACCTTAATCTAGTTCGAGCAGTGGAGGTCAACCGGATCGATGCAGCCTTACTTGAACTAGACAAGAATCGATAACTAACTCATACCAGAGTCGCAGTGGAGGTCGACCGGATCGATGCAGCCGTACGAACAGAGGTATAAGCCATGACGGTACTTACAGACAAGCAGTGGAGGTCAACTGGATTGATGCAGTCGTACTTGCTGAAGAACTCGCCGAGATCTACTCTACTCCTACTCCTTAGGGATGGCCGGAGCCGAAAAAAGTAAATAACTTGTATTTGATTGATTGTGTGCCTTTTACAATAGCCGAGGTTTGATATTTATACCCGGGACCTACGCATAACTCCTACTCAAATACGACTTGGTACAATCTTTGGTATAAAGAAAATATTCCTATCTTAAGATAACTTGAACCCTAATCTTTCCTCTTTTGTAGAGTCCGACATGTATTTTCCTGACGCCGATCGTGGTTCATCATCGTTGTCTGCTGACGTCATTTAGAGAGAGTCGATTCTAGTGCTGCACCCGAACCAGCTGATATCGATCCTTATGCAACCGATTCCTTGATTGTCACAAACTTGGAAGACCGCGAGTTCCTGCGTTCTTCTCCCAAGTTTTGGTGTAAACACATGCCCCCCCAATTTTGGGATAAAATGGTTTTATTCCAAAATTCCAGTTTATTGGTTTACCACGCCGCAAATGTTCTATCCGAGATGTATGCATAACTCCTGACTTCCTGGCCCGAGTCTTATACAATAGCCCAATAGTATCTCTTTCGACTCACTTGGCCTTTTTGGTTTCTCCTTCTTTCTCAAGCCAACTTCAACAGCTGACGCCGTCACCACTAAGGCTTCAAACCCTAGCAAATCCTCCGTTTGATCGAGCCGTCATCCAAGCGATCTTTGTCAGATTCAAACCTATTTTGGCTGTAACGGCGACCATTGACCACGTCCCTGAGGTATGCTTCCAAGTCTCCACTCTCCAAGCATCGGCTGCTACTTCGTATTTCTTTCCTTCTCAAATTTGTTCCGTCCGATTTCTAGGAAATGAGGAACGAAACCTTGATTCCATCAGCTGTCACTCCCAATGTCTATTTTCTTGGGCCTATGGGCGATCCTGATCCCTCTGATTTTGTTCATCAAGAAACCAACCAAATCCCCTTCAAACAGTCTACAGTTGATTTGTCCTCTTGGAATACCAAAACTCACTTCAGAAACTGACCAAAGATATCTAAGGGATGGAGAAACTGGTTCCGTAGGATGTCTGAGAAAAAAGGCGGAGATTGAAAACTTTATGATCTGAATCAATGCTTGACTCTTTCATTGTCTGGGATGGAGAGGAACGACTCACTTCTGATTGCTGCGTCTTATTTCTGGTCCAATGCCCTGAATGCTTTCATCTTTGGTCACGGCCCAATGACTATCACCCTGGCCGATGTTCATATGTTGACCAGCCTCAGAATAACTAGATCAATGCAGCCCTATGAGTACTTGAGTGCTGGTTCCAAAAAGCTAGCTAAAATATAAGACTGTTCAGGATGGGTAGGCTACATTCTGAACCATAGTGAAGATGGATCAGCTGTTAGCGAGAGGGAACATGTGGCTTTTTCTGAACATGTGGCTAAAAAGATTCATCTTTTGTGGGTCATCTTGTGGACTAACTTATAATCACAAATTCATGGCAGAACATCTGGCGACGGGTAAGGGTATTCCCCTTGCAAAATATCTGTTAGGGGCCGTGTAACATCCTAATGGGCCAAAGTGGGCCCAATCCAATCTAGTTGTGGGCCGGTGGTACCGTAGCGAAACGGGCGATTCTTCGCAGAAGATCCAAAATCCGAGGTTATCAGAGACCGAGCAATCGTTCACCCAAAAATGGGCCACCAGATTCGGGTTACTTCATTCACCGTGTCTTTGTAAGCACCGCGAAAAATCTTCAAGCGAACCAGCTTTAGTACCATCTCGAAACTCGAGATCATTGGATCGACTTAAATACCAGGGCGAGGGATGCGTAGTAACCTTCGGTTAACCGTTTTGAACGAAGCGAGGATGAAAGTTCAAGCGGGTTGCTACGCGGGTCGGACCACTCCTAGGAAGAGTGGGCCAGGGCCATGTATGTCGGGACTGGACGTTACATTTGGTATTAGAGCCGACTCTTGAGGTTTCACGGGCACGTGGGGACAACTGCGCGGGCATGTTGTGTGTGTGTGCGTGGGCCCGTCGTGGACACGGCATGGCATACACATGCGCTGGCACGGGGCCACACAAACGTGTTGAAGAGAGGTGAATCCTGGAATAAATGTCCCGAAAGGGTAAGCTAATCCTTAGGGGGATGATTGTAACATCCTAATGGACCAAAGTGGGCCCAATCCAATCCAGTTGTGGGCCGGTGCTACTGTAGCAGAATGGGACGGTTACTGTAGCATCCGAAATCTGGGGTTCCTGTAGACCGAGCACTGTTCACCCAAAAATGGGCCAGCCAGATTCAGGGTACTGTTCACCCATGTTACTATAGCACCACGAAAAATACTGCGCAACTAGTTTAGTACCATACTGGAAACTCTGAGATCGCCGGATCGACTTAAATACCAGGGCCAGGGACGCGTAGTAACCTTCGGTTAACTGTTTTGAACGAAGTGAGGACGAAAGTTCAAGCGGGTTGCTACACGGGTCGGACCACTCCTAGGAAGAGTGGGCCGGGGCCATGTATGTCGGGACTGGATGTTACAGGCCGCTTACCATCTGATGCACCAGGTAGCTGCCCAATTGCTGAAGAATGAACCAGTACACACTATTAGCGGCCCTTGGTGGCTGATACAATTATGGCTGAACCTGTATTTGCACAAAATTGTAAGTTCTGATATCAGAAACCTGAGCTTTTCTTCCTTCACATTTGATGAGGAATACAAGGGTGAAGAAGGAAGAACCCGTCAGTACACGAGCTACGGTGAAGCTGCATCGGCCATAGTAATTGATGTCGATATTGGCCATCTCTTTAAAAAGTTTTACAAAGGGTTCGATGTTGATGTTCTGACTTGGTTGCCCTACGATAATGACGAGAATGATGAGCTGATTTTCCCATTCAAATTTTGGTTTGAATTAGGCTGTTCGGACGAAGCAGCGACTGCAATTTTTAACTCTTTCGTCAAGCCATGTGTTCTTCCAGCCGAATTTCGTCATGGTCGTGGCAAAATGGCTACAGGCTCCTTTATCCCAGGCAACCTTCTAACTTATGAGTTTTACAATCCGTCTTTCGTGTCCCGTCGGTTCGGCCTTGGCCAATTGCCTCCTCGACTCTTCTTTAAGGATATACTGAGGCCGAGGGAAGACATTAGAGAAGTACTAGAAGCCTCCAAAGTTTTTCAACTGGGATCATATATTTCTTCCTTTTGCTTGCATGACTGGGTCAGAGTCAGCCTCTCCTTTACTCTTTTCGACTCCTGGTGTCAAGAATGACACTCCCATCTTTTCTATGGGTTGGTCCACCCTTTGTGTGTAGCTTTGGATGGTGAATTCACTTCTGGTAGAGAGATAACTTGCCATCCTCTTTCAAGAATATTATTCAATAAACTCTTTTGCCAACTATCTTAACCGATCCTCTTTAGGATACTGAATTTGATCCTCCAACCTTGGATAGGAAGGGGCGTCCTATAAATTATCAACCACCATGTCCTGTTTCAAGAATGGGATCGGCTGCGCCTACACTAGGAAAACTGATGAAAACTCATGCTACCCCCACAATCGTAACATATCAGTCTTCAAAGCACAAGGCAACTCAAGGAGCAACCCAGAAAACTACTACTAGGAAGAGACTCCGCAGAACGAGGCCATCAGCTGCTCAGGTAAATAATTTATCTTCTTCTTAAAAATGTTATTCAACTGCTGATTCCGTTCTTTCACAGCTATCGAGCATTGCGTCCCAACCTGCTCTAGGTGCGAGATTGCTATCCTAGGTGTTTGATTCAGCACCATCTGAACCCCTACCGGTCGATCCTCAAGAGGAGCCAATTTCGGTTAAGATAACCGATGCTTCCATATCAGCAGAAAATGTGAGTTTCATCCTTGATGCTTATGGGAATTTATCTGTAACTTCCTAATTTACTCAATTTTATCCCCCATCTAATTTCTTGCTATGTCAGATACTTCCTGAGGAAACACTTATGCAAGAGCAGGAGTCTGACTATCTCCTTATTAAAAATAATCCTGCTATTGCCGATGTCCAAACTGTCGATTCCTTGGTCCAGCACACAACTGATGGTAGGAAAGTCATATGCTTAGCTCATTTCTTTGCAACAAACATGAATTGAAAAATCCTTCCTTGTCATTGCAAATACCAACGCTAGAAGCTTATAGCCGATTCAACCAGATGCTATTGGTGCATCATCAGCTGTTCCCCCTCTTCAGATAGAGGCTACTACAGAGAAGGTGTTGTATCCTCTTCGCCATCCACTTTGTGATAAACCGTTTTGAACCTCCTAATCAAGATTTCTTTTGTACAGACACTCAATCTTCCAGCCCGAAGCTATTCTTTCGATCTTGAGGAGTATTTTAATGAAGATGAAATCAGATCGTCAGCCACTTTCTCCAATGAAGCTTTGTCGGAGGAGACCAGAAATCGGCTAAGAAATATATTGCCAATATTTGAGAAGAATATAGCCGATTTGGTCCAAGGTACTAATTCAATGCAGAGAGTCTTCTTGGCCATTAAGGGTGATCCATCCCCAGCTCTCTCTAGAGTCTTGTCATCTTTGTCCATTTTCGAAGATCAGGACCTAAAGGTTAAAAAGACCCAGAGAAACTTGTCCAATCGTGAAGCCTTGCTGGCCAAAGGGAACTCCAATAGGCAAGAGGCTAAAGAGCTGACGCGGTTGATTGATGATTTTAAGAACTCCTCCCTTAGGACCGATCCAGAGTTGTCCCAACTAGAAATCAAGCGTGCAGAACTTGAGAAGGAGCTGAAAAACGTAAAGGCTGCCATTGATCATCGCAAGTCCACTCTGGCCCAAATACCCGATACCATCAAACAGAAGAAACAGGAACTGTTGGCCAAAGTAAAAGAAAGCAGAGCCATCCAAAGTAGCCTTTGAGAACACTCCTGGAACAGCCGAAGAAAACGAGCAAAAGATTGCAGAAGCTGATGCTATCCGGCTAAAAGTACTGAAAGTCATCCAGGATGTTCTAAACTTGTGATCTGTATGTCAATACGTGTCTTGTGTAGGACCAATGATAGCCATATTTTCGTTGCTTCGTTGTATTTCTTGTTTCGGCTAAAGAGACGATTTGAAAACAACCAACTCCGTACTTCCAATCTTAATCCAATTAAGTCTGAAAACCTGGCTTTATTAAGAGAGCCCTTTGATCTTTCTGCCTTCAGTCACCCAACGCCGTATTTTCTTTGGCATTAGTGAGGCGGCGCTTCGCCTTCTATTAATTGCGGTTGCCTTTTGCATGTCCCGAGGCGTCCACCTCTTCGCTCCGTGGCTTCAAATACCAGCCGAGGGTTTCGGCCTTGAACATATCTCCACTTGCAACTGTTCCTTTGCACTTCTCCGCCTATCGAAACCCTGTAGTAGTTTTCTTTCTCCCTTTCATAGATCCAATCATCCTTCATGGCCAGTAAGGACAATCGAGGCAAGCGCACGGCGGAGAAGATCCCAGAGATCATGCCGATGAACCAGCGTCTTCGACGCATGAGGTAAGATTAACATTTCCTATTTTTGACAATGAATTGTTCTAACTCACCTATAGGTTTGTTGTGAATGATAGTCTTCGTCCCCTTCCCAGGGCCGATGAGCCCTCCGATGCGGCATCTTCTACGTCGGCCTCGTCGTCGGATTCTTTCGACTCCTACAATGGTGACGACGCCCGGTGTTTCCTTCATGAGTGGAGGATGGCTTAGAATCGTTATTCCGAGGCGACTTGGGAGAACGGCCAACTCGAGATTTGCCTAGGGGTCTCTCAAGCTGCCCTTCATGCGGCCGAGGAGGAGGCTAGCGCTGTCCGAGCGTGGCTAGCCAAGTCTGATGCCATGGTGGTGGGTAAGATGAATTCTAGGAATGTCTCATTTCGATTCCCATTGTCTTTATCTTGATAGTTTTTTTGTTCCTGTGATTGCCAGCCCTGACGATGTAGTTGGAATCTCTCCAACTAGCGGCGAATGTGGTCGTGGACGCCGCCAATGCTCGGGGTTCCCCCATCGACGCTCGTCTCCAAGACATCCCAGCCCGTGTTCAGGAGATCGCCCTCCATGACGTTCATCATGGTGCGGCGGTGGCGCTGATCGTGGCGCAAGTCCAAACTGGGTATGAGCTCCACGCCATGGAGACTGGTTTCCCAATGGGCGATGGCCTCGAGGAACATGAGGACCTGCTCAAAGAATTCATTATGGCAGCGGAGGCCATAGTAGACATCACATCCGCTCAGGATATGGTGAACAAGGTCTTTGATTAGATTGTATTTAGGGTGAACTAATGAATGAAATCTTCTGCTTTTCCATGGTTGTCTTAGTGCAATGCCCTTGTTTATGACTATTTTTGTTTTTATTCTTTTTTTCTAGAGGCGATACATATCGTATCGGCTTTTATGTCTTTGAAGATTTTCATTTTTTGAACTAGAGGCGATACCCTTCTGGTACCGGCTATTAGAGCCGATGATTGAACAAATCGGCTATCAAATGTTGATCAAATGCCAGGATAACATCCCCTTGAATATTTTTGCCTCAGAACTTTTCATATCAAAGGTTAAATGATTGATCGATCCAGAGCAAGCATCTGATCAAGTGCAACACAACTTTGTTTAAGAAATCCATCAATTCTGATCCGCACTTAGGATTCCATTTAGCATTCAAACGTCGGCATAAACCCATACTCAAAACTAATGCTTATTTCTCTTTATTCTAATGGCCAACGTGAAGCCGTGACTATTTACTAAAACAAACTCTTAGAGAGGATCGCTTTCATCGGCTGTTGCTTTCATTGCTGATCTTAATGAAGCCTCCTTCCCATAATTTGTCAGAAAAGCATTCAAAATCTCCTAGTTCCCAAAAGACTGGATCGGCTGTTGCGATGTTCAGACTCATCAACGCGAACCAGCTCGACATCATCTCCATGCCATTGAATCAAACACTGATGCATGGTTGATGGCACACAATAGTTCACATGAATCCAATCATGACCGAGGAGCAGGCTATACGACCCTTTTCCATCGATGACGAAGAATGTGGTGAGTAGAGTCTTACTCCCGATTGTTAGCTCGATGTTTATTGCCCCCGCGTCTTAGACGCATTACCTCAAAAATCCTTAAGCATCATGCCAGTCTCCATCAGATCTCCTGATCCTTTGCCAAGTTTACGAAAAGTGGTATAAGGCATAAGATTGACAGAAGCACCTCCGTCTACCAACATCTTGTTCATCGGCTTCCCATCAACAAAACCTTTCATATATAAAGCCTTTAAGTGCCGATGCTTGACTGGTTTATCAAATATTGCTTGTTGTACAACCGTCAACTTGGCAACTATCTCCTCATACTCCGATTCATCGAAATCCGAATAAACTTCTTGATCTGTCGGAGCTCTAAATTCTGACGGCAATAGAAAAACCATTTGGATATTAGCCGATGGTTGCTTTCTATCGATTGTTTGTTTAGTACGCCATACTTGACGTTTACCGGGTGCCTGAGCCTGTTCCAACTCTTTATTCCTTAAGCGTTGCACCCTTCTCTTCTGGATTCATGTTAAACCTCCTAGACACCATTGGCCTTCCTGCCAAATATATTTTCTCAAGTTGCTTTCTTCTTCATAATCGGCCCAGTCTTGATCAACTCGTTTTCCAAGCCGATCATGAACACTTCCATTTTTTAAGTGCCGATCCATGTTATTATGATAATATGCATCTTGAGCATGGATAGACCGGCGGTTAGTTTGAGATTGCCTAAACTCTCAATATTGATTGCTGCATTCTGGATAGTCATGTCTGGTAGGCAACTTCAAACCTTCATTCTAGCAATGTCTGAAGAAAGGACAATTCCAATGTGATTCGGCTTGTTTTCTTTCATACCTCTCTTTTTCCAGTTGACGCTGATATTCTTGATCCTTTAACCAATGCTGATAATCCTTTTTCTTCTACCGCTGCCACTTATTCAATAGGATCCGAGATGTAACTTGTGGCTTCGTCGCCCCATCTTTTGATGTTTCTCCCTACTCATATCAGCTCTTTTGCTTATCGCATTGTCTCTTAATTTCCCTGTATTCGTCGACCGATATTTGCATCTTGGGATCAACTGTTCTAGTTTCTCTTGATTTGGTTGATGTTAGGACCTTAGTTTTTCCTTTGATCAGCCTGGCATCAACCATGTTTTGATCTCCTGGAAAAGAATTATCATCAACCTTTATTTTTTGAGGCGTATCAAAGTCATAGCTCTCCTCAACTCCTCTTCCCCAAGGATTTGGCACCATTACTGTTTTCTTGCCCTAATTCCATTCAGCCGCAGCAACCTCTTCTTCTTCATCTTCACAGCCGTCATCGACTGGCCACTGTGGTACTTTTCTGAAATCGGGTATCTCTACGCATACTCTGGAATTGGCTATTAAGCGCTGCCACTCGTTGAGCCAGTTGACCCAAGTTATTAAATTCTTGTCCCAGCAGCTTTTCTTTCCACATTGGAGCATTCCTTGAACGACTAAAGCAGCCAGCTGATCATCAGCCAAGTTTAATGAGAAGCACAAGTTCCTAGTCTCATGGAACCTCTAAAGAAACTCAGTGCCTGATTCATTGGTCTTCTGCCTTATAGTTGTCAGATCGATAATCTTCTTTTCTCCGGTCCTAGTATAAAAATATGTATGAAATTTCTTCTCTAGGTCAGCCCAATTAGCAATGGAATTGACTGGCAGTGATGAAAACCAAGTAAAGGCTGGCCCTGACAGGGACAGGGAGAAGAAACGAACTCGATGGGCATCCTCAACTGATGCTTCGCCCAATTATGTAAGATACCGACTGACATGTTCTATCGTGCTTGTACTGTCTTGGCCAGTGAACTTAGCAAATTCTAGAAGCCTGTAATTCGTAGGAAGAGCGACCAAATCATACCATTCTGGATATGGGCGTTTGTACGAAAAGACCAGCCCTTTTGGCTTTAGACCGAACTGATTCTTCATCATCTCGGTCACCTTCAGCAACAACTCGTCAGCTTGTGGATTTGGATTCCTTTGTACTTGTTGACCCATCTGTGGATTGAAATCCCTTGTGCCTTGATACCCTGGATTCAAAATCATATGAAGGGTGTTATAATCTACGCTATAATGATAACCCTATGGAATCTCTATCTATTGGGTCCTTTGTTGGCTTGCTGCTTGAAGTATCTGATTATAGACATAAGGATCTATATCTCTACAGATCCTTTGAATTGAGGGTGCTATTTTTTGAGCCGACGGTATGTGGCCTGATGTGCCAAAATTGATCACCTGGTTCTGACCTTGCCCCGCCGGCTGTTGCACATGTTGCACTGACGGTCTAGGATTATATTGTATCTGATTCGTAGCAGTACCTTGAGCTTGTTCAGATGAACCCTAAACTGCCTGGACATCACCATTACCAGCTGGTGCTACTTTTTGATGGCTGGTACCGACTTGATTAGTCCCTTGGGTCGACGGATATGGAATGTTGTAATAAGTCGGCCCAACTTGACCAACTGGAATCCCATGAATCGCTTCTTTCATGATGTTGTGGAATGTGTCTAAGAAAGCTTCATTATGGCTTGATATGGCATCACGAACAGATTTGTCTACAACTTCCGTGAAGAAACGCATGTCTTCAGTTTCAGTTGTATCTGTCTACCCGTGTAATAGAACTCTTGGTAGTGGAAATTTCTGAACAATTATGTTGTCACGTGTTTTGGTGTAGGACAACAAACATTTGCTCTGAAACTCTTCTGTAGCTTTGCCGATGACATCTTTATCTCCATCAGGTAGATCTTCATAATGTATCATAAGGATGTCATTGTTGTTGTGAACCGCCATGATGATTGTGGTGTCCCATCGGGCATGCTAGAAACGCGTGTCGACATGGAATTTTGTCCCGCGCCGAGGACACACGAGCAAGCCGGAAGGGTCCGCTCGATAGAGCTGGAGATCCGCCTAACTTCAGCACAGGGGTGATCGATCCTGCGCACTCCTCCCGAGACGTGCCAGTCAATTTGACCCTGCAATTGACAAGGAGAGAAAGTTTATCAGTAATTTAGGGCGAACATGCTGGTGTTGCCAGACAGTCCCGAATGTGCGGCTCTGAGAGCCGATATGAAAGGAGATCGACTAAATAGTCGATTCCAACATATTCATAAGAATAAATCGATTAAAGCTCAGGGGGTTGTGTAAGAAGAATCGGTTATCGTTCAGGATGAATATCATTTTTTAGACAAATATTGGTCAATGACAATAAGATATTAACAATAATTAGTTTATACTGATCCAATGACTGCAAGTAATCAAACCCTTTTTTATGAAAGAAACAGCTCATCATCATTCAACCATTTAATAGAGATAAATCTAATGAACATATCAGATCTCATCTATCGCTATGACCAGTGGGGCATGAGGCAGAATCATGCAGGCCGTAGAAACAACAATAGACTCGACGACCCTAACTTATTACTAATATCAGTGGGGCATGAGGTAGAATCATGCAGGACGTAATACAATAATAAGATCATGGGGCTAACATATCTTTCAACGTATCCCTACTTCAACGGTCTCGTGATGCGAACTATTCGTGAAAGCGCTCGATATCGGTTAAAACAGCCGATTCAGGCATAGCGCATAGTTAAGGTCATGCCCTCTCAGGAACAGATCTACCAAATAACGATCCCCACTCCATAGTGCTAACAGTGGGGTGTGAGGCAGAATCACACAGGCCGTGATAACGGGCCATGAAACGGTTTTTGCTAGCCAATAGATCTACTCAAGATCAGACATGCCTTAATCGTATGCTATGCACGATCAAGATTGATATAAAACAGCCGATAAATACATAACTCATCGTTTAAAGTGCAGATTAGATCAATTTAGATTAACAAATGATGGGTTAAATAAGATATAAGGCCGATCTAGATCAATCCCAATCGGACGAAGTGATATTGCTGTAATTAAATAAACAATGGAAGCAATAAGCAATATCGGTAACTTGATGAATCTATCCGAAGGAACGCCACCCTTAGATAGAGCTGATAACTTGACCTTAATCTAGTTCGAGCAGTGGAGGTCGACCGGATCGATGCAGCCTTACTTGAACTAGACAAGAATCGATAACTAACTCATAGTAGAGTCACAGTGGAGGTCAACCAGATCGATGTAGCCGTACGAACAGAGATATAAGCCATGACGATACTTACAAACAAGCAGTGGAGGTCGACCGGATCGATGCAGTCATACTTGCTGAAGAACTCGCCGAGATCTACTCTACTCCTACTTCTAAGGGGTGGCCGGAGCCGAAAGAAGTAAATAACTTGTATTTGATTGATTGTGTGTCTTTTACAATAGCCGGGGTTTGATATTTATACCCGGGACCTACGCATGACTCCTACTCAAGTACGACTTGGTACAATCTTTGGTATGAAGAAAATATTCCTATTTTAAGATAACTTGGACCCTAATCTTTCCTCTTTTATAGAGTCCGACATGTATTTTCCCGACGCCGATCGTGGTTCATTATCGTTGTCTGCTAACGTCATTTAGAGAAGCCGATTCTAGTGCCGCACCCGAACCGGCTGATATCGATCCTCATGCAACCGATTCCTTGATTGTCACAAACTTGGAAGCCTACGAGTTCCCGCGTTCTTCTCCCAAATTTTGGTGTAAACACATATATGTCTTCTACCAAAGCAAGCGGTGGACCATAAAAACTTGTTTATTTAAGATGTGACTCGTGAAAAAGTTGTTGTAACTGTGTTGTTAAAGAACTATAAAAATGGTTTGGTTAAAATAACTATAAAACCTACTTCAATGTCTATCTCCACTGAAACAGTTAGGAAATGTCTCTCTATTAGCACCCGTTTGGAAAACATGAAAACTGAAAAGCTAAAAGTATGTATAAGGTGTTGAAAAAAAGTGCTATGCGAAAGCACCTGCTTCTAGTAAAGCAACTTCTGATTCTACCCGTTGGGTTGGTGTTCTTTTTTTTGGCAGCAGAAGCATTTTTTCAAAAGCTGAACCAAACACAACCTAAAACTCTTTATAGATCGGCTAGAGTTCATCCATTATGGCTTTAAAAAGCTTAGGCAAATCTCAATAGAATAGTATAACTCCAACTAATCTAAATAGGATTTCTATAAGCAATTTTTCATAATATCGATTTGAGATTATAACAACTCCATGATCCATTTTCCTTATTTTTCCACCATTTAACAATCTAGCTTTTCACATCATAGTTTTAAACAATTCATAATCCATGAGCTAGATTTTAACAATCTCTAATCCATCAAAAATAATACCTTAGTTGCATATTTTGAATTAATTGTAGGTATTTACTACTAAAAGCTAGTGGAGCTCATTTTGTTTGGATGTACATGTATCAACGATCAATCCATGTGTTTGGGATGGTGACATGAAATTTAAACTAAATTCCACACCAACCCATCCCGAAACATATGGATTGAGGTGAATATATGGGCATCCAAACAAGCCCTAACAGCATGTACAACACCAGCTAGCTCCTTATTATCCTCTCCTGTTTTCTGAGAAATTTCCTATTAGATATTAGTGGATAAGTACAAAAGAAAACCCTTTCATCAAAAAAGTACAAAAGAAAGCCCTCAGTTGCCAAAATACTTGGCGCGCCCTTGTTTCTAAGAATCTTCTTCTCTGTCATCCACCAAATTAGTCCGTTGACCTATGTCACGTCTTGCTTCCATTCGCCGAATCATGCGTGACCACACACACACACATATATATATATATATACTCCCTCTTCTTTAACTAGGTTCATAGAAAATATGTGCAACATTTATGTCGGTGTTTTTGGACCACTGACGAGTAAATTTTTATTTGCGCGTCTGGCTTGGATGGTGTGCTCGGAGAACACAAGGGTTTATACTTGGTTTGCAGTAGGGGTTACAAACAGACGAGAGAGGGAGATGATCCTAAGTCTATGGTGGAAGGAGTGAATAGGTGCTGAGAGCTCACTTGCCACTCAGTTGTGTGCTCGTGTCATGCTTCTTGTGTCCATATCCCCCTTTTTATGGGGTGCCCTGCTTCCCTTTTTATAGATGAAGGAAAAGCGCGGGTTATAGATGAGGAAAATGAGAAGAACGAGATAGAGAAGAAGGCTTCCAGGGTTGCCGAGTCCTTCGTCTCCTTCATGCGGGTCCTGTCGATCCTGTAGATGTCAATAGGGACGGCTCCATGTCGTGGCCCTGTTCGTCACTGGCGCCATGTGCAGGCGTCATCTACCGGTCATGGCGTTCCACTCCATCCCGGCGGACGTCGTGGTGAACTGACGCGTCTGTCAGCGTCCGTACAAGGATTAGGCAGAACAACACCGGCACGCCCGGCACTGTTCTTGATGTGAATCTCTAGGTGTGGCCCGTCATAGCCACGGGTTATATCGAGGCATGCCAGCCTCTTCTCTGGCGTCAGAGTTTTGATCCAGACCCATACGCTTGGACCTAGAATGGTTGGTGGTGGTATGGGTCCCCGTCGGACGAGACGAAACCCGCGTCTTTGGGGTCGGGCGAGACGGAGCCCGCACCCAAGGGGTCGGGCGAGACGGAGCCTGCGACTTTGGGTAAGACGGAACCTGCGTCCTTGGATCGGGCGAGACAGAGCCCGCGGCCTTGAGGTCAGGCGAGACGGAGCCCGTGACTTTGGACGAGACGGTGCCCGCGGCCTTGGGGTCGGGCGAGACCTTTTAATACGTCTCGAGCCATCCGGGAAAGTCAGCGTGGATGCTAACTTCCTTGCTTTGGGTATCTCTAATATTGATACCCGACAATTTATATCTCCAAATAAGTTTATTATGAAAGTATATTCAACGATCTACCTAATGATACTAATTATGTATCATAAATATTAATATTTTGTTAAATATATTTGGCCAAAGTTAAAAGTTGCTGACTTTTTGATAAGCGAGAATGACTCTTTTTTCTAGGACAGAGAGTATTTTTTAAATGTTCCTCCTCTTTTTGTTTTTGGCCGGGTCACGATCGATGAACATAGATACCTAACGTATTTCTCTAAATCTCAGTTTGATTTCTAGTATATATATATCTCCAACAAACACAATTATTTTTTGTCATAATCAATTAATTAAGTTGCAATTTGATCAACTTGTACAGATAAAAGCATGACGTTGTGTGCATATTTCCACATTGAGGACACACCATGACTTCGTTCATGCACGTGCACGTCAACAACGATTATACTACTACTACATAACGGTACGACACCTATTTACGTCACTGTGTACTGGCTCTTAATTTTTATGCTAATGACTTTAGAAATAACAAGAAAGCATAGATACTTTGTGGTGAAAATATCACATTTATTTACTCGTACAAGATGGAGATCATCATGTGGCAAGAATTCTCAAGGCTGTTTTTGTTTAAGTTTTTTGAGTGGGTAAAAATGTCCACATGACAGTTCTTGTCCCTGTCATGCACCCACTCTCTTTAACCAAGTGGGAATTTAATTACTTATTGAGCACAGTATTTTGTTTGTGTACATGGATTTCTTGCGTCGAGAGGTAGAACGAGCACCCGTGTGTGGCCTACGGCTCTTGTAAATACAGTACACTCATTTTTATAAAGATTATTAAATTGATTTATCAATATTATATTTGGTATTTGTTCGCAAATTCACTACAAAACCTTTAGTTTTTTTTCCAAGTTACTACTGTGCACTTTAGCTTTAAATTAAATAAATTTGGTGGCGAGTCCCCTGCACAAAAAGGAAGCTTATATATAGTCTGAAGAAAAGTCAGCACTCTTTGCATTCTCTTTGCTACCTTGAACAGTTGTACTAATGTGAAAGCATGCCGCGCCAAGACTTGCTGAAAGACTGAAAGTCCTAGATAGACAGAAATGTGAGCATGACCGGAGAAATAAAAACAGACAAAGAATATACTGTGGACGTTTTGAGGAATTTATTTATATGAACTAAATTAAACAGCAGCAATGGATACCATGATTTCAGAAACTAGAATATCAAAGTGTGAATATATATTTTTTAGAAAAAAATGAAAATATTCTGCAAGACTTGGTTCCAAATTAAAACCCACCTATGTTAATTCTTGCTGCACCCATTGGCTCGCCCATATGGCAGCGTTCGCTTCGCTGAAAAAATAAGCCGAAATACTGTTTCGACTGATTTGTTACGAGAGAAAAACACTGTTCTGACTAAAAAAACAAATTATAAAAGAAGTGGCCTCTAGCATCACTTGATGATTCGTCGTCCCATGTACCACGAGATACTGTGAGCCTATTTTGGTCTAATCTAGGCAAGATTTGCCTCACACAGGCACTCATGCTAGACGTCCGATTTTGAATGTCTAGGGCTGAAATTTATGCCTGTGGAATGAATTGGCCAGGGAGCTTTGAACCAAACATGCGCAGTCTATGTATGAATAATTGTATCAAAGCTTGTGTGACTAGGAGAATCATGTATATCCACTTTGGCACCTGAACTCGATCGAGGAAGATGAGGTCAATCTCGATGGTAAAAACATGTCAAGCTCTAAGGAAATTGTGTCAAGGTTCTTAAGGACAGGAAATGAGTCTCTAGCTCAATTGGTTAAGGTGAGAGGTATAATATTTTTTTTTCATCAGAATGACGGGAGGGAAAAAAAAAGTCTCCACATGATATATTAACCATAGATGTTGAGCTAGCTAAGAGTGGAGGGCCTTGGACTGCAGGCTTAAAGCATGGAGTTCGAATTACACGTTAGAATGGAGGTGAGAGGTTGCATATGGAGCATGTTACTACTTGTTTCTTGGACCTTGGCAGCAGACAAGCCGAGGATATAGGGAATTCTCGGCATGCCATGGTCAACCGATTCAAGCTGGGGAGTAACTTCTGGAAGACCACGCGATTTCTATGCTTCCACAAAATGAGAGGTATAATCATGCATCCCAACAATCAAGGTTAGTCTTTTTCTTAAGCTTTTTAGAGATAAGCCAAGTCACCTATAAGACTTCAAGACAACTATATTAGATGGTTTACTGGCATGGGCGGATCTAAGGGTATTCCCTAGTATTCCCGGGAATACCCAACTTTTTTTTGGATACTTTCATGTATATATGTGTATGTACTTATATATAAATGTATATGTTGCAATATTCTGCACTATTTTCGTTGATTGCAGCCCGAAACAATCAAATGAACGGCCTTTCGGCCTGCTTTCCAAACTTCCACCTTCCCAGACTAGCCCACTTTGTGGGATACCTATGGATTCAATTATTTTTACGTGGAAGTGGGAATACCCAAGTTTGAAATTCTAGCTCCGCCACTGTTTACTGGCATAAGGATGGCATTTGAAAACCCATAAAACCTGAAGGTGTTTGAAATTGACATGTATATGTGGGTATTTAAAAACCTCCTAACTTGTTTGTGGATATATATTTGCAGTTGTTCCTACTTTTCATGGAAAACCCATGGTTTTATAGTATATATACCTTACTCTCTTTTTGTTTTTTTCCCTCAAGGTACTTTTTACTCTTTTTCTTATTCTTATACATGCGTGATAGCACGCAACCTACGCATGTGTGTCAAGTACATTGCACGACGAGTCATACACGTCCACATCCGCATTCAAGTTGAGGAAAAAAAAAGTAATCCTCCAACAACATGCCGTATAAAACCGATGTTCCCCCTCTTTTTAGCAGGGTGTATGTAATAATATATATGGAGATTTTAGAGGGTGAAGACAAACAAAATTCAACATCTGGAAATATACTTTGCAAAAGGCGTGAAATTAAATTAGGCAGTAGCTAGCCTCAAGATGTTGTATATTTAATAATTATATAAATATATATCTATAATATACTCCCTCTGTCCCTAAATATATGTTGTTTTCATTTTCGAGAAACAACTTTGATTAAATATATATTAAAAAATATTAATATTTATAGTATATAATTAGTATTATTAGAAAGATCTTTGAATCTAGTTTTTTCGAAAATTTATTTGAAGATATAAATATTGTACGACGACAGTAATTTAAGGCCGGACGGTGTACATGGTACACATGGTGCATGAATCCAAAATAGAAGCATACCATTTTCTATATATAGAGCGTGGCGAGCATACCACGCCCCCCCACTCAGACAGACTCGGCAACCACCTGCATCATCTTGTCCCAGCCCTAGCAAGCTGCAAGCCTAGAACAGTAAAGTATCATCAATAATTCCATACTGTTTCTAGCTAGCGGCGAACACAATCTATCACTGCCCGCCGCAGAGGCTGCTGCAGGCAGTACACAAGCAAGCACACACGCCAAAGAAACCAAAGCGAAGGGCACTTTCGCTTGAACTTACCGTAGCAGTAATTTCCTCTCTCGTCGAAACAGCTTCAGCCGGAGCCGGCTTTAATCCCAGAACAGACAGCAGACTCCAGCAGCAGCGAGCTGTAGCTCATCATGGGTATCGAGAGCATGAGCCCAAAGCTGGCGGCGGCGTCGGCGGAGGACTCCTCCTCCTCGCGCTTCGCCGCCGCGTCCACTGCCACCACGGAGTCCGGCGCCGCGCAGCCGCCGCCGGCTGCTTCTGCAGCACCGGGCGGCGGCGCGGTCGTCGGCCGAGACGACGCCTCGCCGGCGGACGAGCAGGCCGTCACGTCGCAGCCGTCGTCGGCGGCGGCGGCCGTGGCGCAGCGCTCTTCGCGGTTCAAGGGCGTCGTTCCGCAGCCCAACGGGCGGTGGGGCGCGCAGATCTACGAGCGCCACGCCCGGGTGTGGCTCGGCACGTTCGCGGACGAGGAGGCCGCGGCGCGCGCCTACGACGTGGCCGCGCTCCGCTACCGCGGCCGCGACGCGGCGACCAACTTCCCGGGCGCCGGGGCGTTGGCGCCCGAGCTCGCCTTCCTGGCGGCGCACTCCAAGGCGGAGATCGTCGACATGCTGCGGAAGCACACCTACGCCGACGAGCTGCGCCAGGGCCTGCGGCGCGGCCGCGGCATGGGCGCCCGCGCGCAGCCCACGCCGGCCTGGGCGCGCTCGCTGCTGTTCGAGAAGGCCGTGACGCCCAGCGACGTCGGCAAGCTCAACCGCCTCGTGGTGCCCAAGCAGCACGCCGAGAAGCACTTCCCGCTGAAGCGCGCGCCGGAGGCCACCACCGGCAAGGGTGTGCTCCTCAACTTCGAGGACGGCGAGGGCAAGGTGTGGCGGTTCCGGTACTCGTACTGGAACAGCAGCCAGAGCTACGTGCTCACCAAGGGCTGGAGCCGCTTCGTCAGGGAGAAGGGCCTCCGAGCCGGGGACACCATCGTCTTCTCCCACTCCACGTACAGCTCGGAGAAGCAGCTCTTCATCGACTGCAAGAAGACCAAGAGGACGACGGCCGCCACCACCGACGGGGCACCGGTGCCGGTGCTGGCACCAGCGGAGAAGAAACCAAGTACTGAAGGCCGTGTAGTGAGGCTGTTCGGCGTCGACATCGCCGGAGACGGGTGCCAGAAGCGCGCACGGCCGGTGGAGATTGCGTTCGAGCATGGGCCGCAGGAGTTGTTGATGAAGAAGCAATGCGTCGCTCATCACCGCTCGCCTGCCCTAGGTGCCTTGTTATAGCAGCGATCGTATTATACACATAGTAGTATTCGAGTCCTCCTCTCCCTTTTTGTTCTTCTTGTCGCCTGCTTCATCTTGAATTCAATTACCACTAGCTAGTGTTTGTTCTTCGTCTTTGCAAAGAACTTGTTTAAGTCAGCCTGCAAAACGAGTTGTATATATGTATGTACACCATTAGGAAGTCTTCAGATGCTAGGAGTAGCAGTCCTGAAGATCATGCAAGTTTGTGCCATCATCGAGTGAGCAATAAGTTGATTCGATCTGCTAGAGATAATTAAACATGTGTGCTTGCTTCTTGTTCTGGTGTTGTTGGATTCATCACTCTTGGCAACTCAGTCTAGCTTTTGTTAGCTTTGCTGTAGCAGTTCGGCATGCATGAACAAGTCGATTACAAGAGAAGCGAATAGGGCGGATAGAAAAAACACTGTTCCGACGGAATAAAAAAACAAGCTGCACACTTGTACTGATATAGGTTGTGTGCTATCTATCATCATCAATCAAAACACAATCGAAGCTTTTCTAGATGATGAAAGCAATCAAAGTTAAAGATGCAAAAAAAAAAAAAAAAGGATCGAGGATTCAGAGTTTCTACTTAGCAATTTTTGAATCTCGTGATGATGGTTTCGACGGTTCCTCTTACTATTGTGATATAGATTGATTTTCTTAATTCACTCACAGTGACTATTCATAGATCGCTGCAGTTTCATTCATTCAAAAGGATGAAGAGTCCTATTTGGATTTGTTCGCTTCAACTTATTAAATTTACTTATCAGCTAGAATCTACAATATTTTTCTCTCACAGCAAAACAGTTTCAGCCGGTTTATCAGTCGACTTTAATACCAGCCAAACAGGCCCTGATCGATGTAATAGCTAGATCAGAGCTGAGTAAGATCGTACAACCCTTTCCTAAAAAAAATCTTACACACCCCAGAAGTGTAATTGTATACATCAGCTCTTCCTATTTCCTACAAAAGTGTTTGTATAGTCCTTAACTCAAATGATGTTTCTTTTTCTCGTTGGTTTCAGCCAGTGCTTATCAGTCATGGTATACTATTTTTCTCTCACAATAAAACAGTACCAGCCGGGCTTATCAGCCCAGAAACCAACCAGCGAACATGCTATTCGTATATAACTTGCTGGTCTTCTCCAGGCGCCTGGTCGAAGAGGTACCGTCGTCATGGCCGTGGGGGCCACCCGTCAAGGAGAAGAAGAGGATGTGCGACCTCCTCAAGGCCATTGCATTCATGAAGACTCACGACCTTCGTGGGGCCGGCGTCATCGGGGGGTGTCACGTGAGGAGGGTGGCGCCGCTGATGGTGCGTGTCCTCCCACTGTACGGGATGACGCTCGACGCGCAGCTCGTCGGGACGACGCTCGCCCAGGGGCTGCTCCACGACAGCGAGGTCGCGCAGTGCATCAAGGAGGCCACGGGGGAGGCCGACGCCGTGTTCCCGATCCCGGGACATCCCGTGATGCAGCCGAACGCGGGGTTCATCGAGCTGCCGGCGGGGTTAGTCTTCCGGGAGTCTGTCGCGCCGCTGCCAGAGCACGCGACCGTGAGGGCGGTGAACCGTGCCGCGGATGAACAAAGGAAAAAGAAGAAGGATGACGAGGAGAAGAAACAACGGTCGAAGGAGCGAGCGAAGCTGCAGTGAGGAAAGCGACGTCAAGGTTCATCGGGAGAAGAGGAGGAAGAAGAAGAAGAGGAGGAGGAGGAGGATGGCTCTGGGTCGCCCATCTCGTGGGATGATTTGGCCATCGGGGATGAGGACCCGCCTTCTTCGCAGGCGGGGCCCATCCTACGGCATGCCACGGGGTAGGAGGGGGAGGACACGCCCCCAGAGCCTGCGGAATCAAACCGCCTCATCCTGACCGGACCTTTGACGGCAGCCTCAGAACCAGCGGAATTAGGTCGCCTCGCCTTGTCTGGGCCTTCGACGGTGGCCCCAGAGCTAGCGGAATCAGACCATCCTGCTCCATCCGGGCCATCTATGGTGGCCCCGAAGCCAGCAGAAATAGGTCACCCCGCTCCGTCCGAGCCCTCGGCGGCGCCTCCGGAATCGGCGGAAGGTGGCCATTCTGATTCGTCCGAGCCCTCCGAGCCGAGGATGGGCTTGAAGTGGCAACGTGTTGATGAGGAGTAGCCGGGGTCGAGCAAGCCGGCCCCAAAGCTTCAGAGGATGTGGGACTCTCCTGCGGCTCGCTCCAAAAAAGATCCTCCTTCGACAAACGTGCCAGGAGCCAGCTTTGACCGGGAATGCCGATGAGGAGTGAGCGTGAGTGGCGTTGGGGCAGCCATGGCGTCGATCGGGGAGGCGCAGCCGTTGGCTACGTCCATGGGAGAGCAGGCGGAGGAGTGCGCGTCCGGGGCGCCCGTGGTGGGCGTGGCGCGGCTGGTCGTGTCCTCGACGTCGTAGGCGAATGCGCCACAGCCGAAGCTGTCATCCATGTAGGTGGCCGTGTCCGCTACGAGGCGGATGGAAGGGGGCACACCAGAGGCATCCTTCGTGGATGTGGAGATAGGGAGGGCCTCTATGTCCGCGTCACCCGCCCCCTCTATTGCTAGAGGAGCCGCTCTAGAGGAGCTACTGCCGCAAGAAAGGTCGGCGCCGCTTGAGGTCGGCGTGGGGAGATCCCGATCTCTGGTCTGGGTGGCTACCCTCAATGACACAGCAGAGGAGAGGGAATGGGGGAGCATCCACACGGAGGTTGGGGACGCGGTTCGTGCCCTGACCACCATGCTGAGCTCGATGCGTGACATTGTCGCCCCAGTTGGCCAGATATGATATGACCATGCTTCTGACCCTCATGTTCTCTTTCTACACCTCTAAGTCTTGTCTTCTTCGCAGATCCTTATGGCCCGTAGCCGAGAGAAGTCCTAGTTCCTTGCTAAGGAGACATGGCGGAGTGACGGGCTGGCCGCATAGCTCGTTGTCGCCTATCAGGAGGTGGCTGAGTTTGCCCATACCGCCAAGGAGGTGGCCGACCTCCGAGTCAAGGAGAAGGACGCTCGCGATGACACCCACGAGGCCAAGGAGAAGCTCATGGCCCTGATCGAGAGGGTGCGCATGGACGCCGTGGAGGCTGTGCGGCTACGGAAGGAGCGGGACGATTTGCTCTGGGCTATAGAGGTGCTCTGCACGGGGATTGACCTGGCTCGCTAGGAGCACGCCGTCGCTCAGCAGCGGATCGACCACCTCGAGGATGAGCTTCAGGGGGAGAGGGACCTGAAGGTTGCAGCCGAGGGCGGATGTGAACGGTAAGTCTCTAGTTTCTCTTGTTGTCTTTCTCTCTGGAATCCGTGGTAAGCCTTTTGACACGGTCGGTACGTGACTTGGGTAGGTCTTGATGACAAGCTCGGGGCGGAGGTGGTGAAGAGCCATGGCCTAGAGAAGGAGCTCAGCGAGGTGAAGGACACCCTCTAGAAGGAGAGCGACGAACACGACAACCTACGCATCACCGTCTAGCTAGTCTGTGACGAGCTCGAACTAGCCCCAGAGCAGGAGAGAAGCTCGCTCACGGTTCGTGCCACCCGAATCATGGACCGGGCACGTGATATGGCAAGGGGCGCCCTTCGGTTTGGCATTCATCGATCGCCCATGATCGCCCATTCTCATTACGAGAACATCGATCTAGCAACGATGAGCCAAGGCTTCGCGCCGGTCTATACCGATGTCGAGCTGGACGACATCCAGAAGGAGGTGGCCCCCCTGGCGCATGACCTTTCTACCAAGATAGAAGATGAAATCATCCCCCGAGGGGTTAGTTTAGTCAGATAGGTCAGGCGGCGCATTTGTAATAAGCGGACAAGTTTCAACCCTTTTGTTTCGTTTAAACAAGCTTGTTCTTTTATTTCGGTTGAATAAATTTGTTCTTTCTCCCTTTTTATGTGTGAAAATGGTTAATACGTTCTGACCCTTCCTATTGTTAAGACTGTAGAGCTCGAGGTATGGGCGAAAAACTCTGATCACGCTAGTAAGCAAGAGTGCCGTAGCCGCTGGGGCGTAGGTTTCTTGCAGTCTGACCAGTTTTACTCAGCGTTCATTTCTACAAACCTTGTCTCTAGGTTTTTAATGTGAGAAAGGGTCGGGCATGGCGACTGTTTCAGAATGGATATAAATATACCCTTATCAGCCCCCGAGTGAGGCCCGACCCCTTGCCGTTGTCGAGGTCAGGTTTCACTAAAGATCGAGGAGACGATAGCAAAACTGGTAAGAGAAAGCCTTTTTGCTTTAGAAATGTTATTCTTAGTTTTTGTACGTACTCCTCCCTAGGATCTGAGCCTTCGTCCTACGAGTGCGCATTCGGTCTCCTTGCGAGTCCAACTTTTCGCGAGCCCCTACGCGTAGCAGGGGCCCGGTCAAGGGCCAACTCATCTTTGTGATCGTCATCCCTCAAGCATTTTTTTCGATAAAACAGAGGGGCTGAGCCGTGCCACGCTTTTCCTCGATGGACGAAACATGGTGCTCGGTGAGCTGTTAATGGGCAAGTCCGAGTGGGGCCCCGACTTCCCATTCGTGGGGGTCCGGCATGGGCCAGCTAGTGACCAACTCCAGATTCTCTGTGGCCAATCCATATAGTTCTTGGGTCCGTTCGACCGGTCCCAAGGGCTCGTTGCATTTCTCCAAGGAAAAACCATAGACTGGGAACCGACCAAGACTCGAACATGGGCCAGGATGCCCATGTCGTTCGTGCGCTCGGGTACTGGCCGCTAGTGCGCCCATCCCTTTCCACCCCTCACTCGAAGGGCACCCCGGGAGTGGCTGCGAACCCGTCGGAGGGCCAGCCTTCGAACTCCTGGGCCTGAATGGGCCGTAAGAGCATTTTTAGCTTCGTATCCCTCCTTACCTGTGACGGTTCTTGTGCCTGTCTACACCGATGCTGAGCTAGACGACATCGAGAAGGAGGTGGCCCCTCTGCCACAGGACTTACCTGCCGAGATAGAGGATGAGATCATCCCCCCAAGAAATTAGTTAGGTAGATAAGCCAGGCGGCGAACTTGTAATAAGTGGACAAGCTCTTAAATTTTGTTATGGCCAAATAGATTTTTAGCTCTTCTCCCCTTTTTATATAAAAAGGTTAATGCATTCCGACCCTTTCCGTCGTTAAGGCTATAAAGCTCGGGGTGCGGGTGAAAAAACTATGATCACGCTGGTGAGCAAAAACGCCTTAGCCGCTGGGGCGTTGGTTTCTTATAGTCCGACTAGTTTTACTCAGCGTTCGTTTCTGCAACCCTTGCTTCTAGATCTTAACGTGAGAAGGGGTCGGGCATAGAGAATGTCTACCGGATAGATATACTCTTTAATGCGTTTTGACTCTTTCCGTAGTTAAGGCTAAAAATCTCAGGGCGCGGGCAAAAAATTCTAATCACGCTGGTGAGCAAAAACGCCGTAGCCGCTGGGGCGTAGGTTTCTTGCGGTCCGACTAGTTTTACTCAGCATTTGTTTCTGCAACCCTTGCTTCTAGGTCTTAACATGAGAAAGGGTCAGGCATAGAAAATGTCTACCAGATAGATATGCTCTTATCAGTCCCCGAGTGAGGACCGACGCCTTACCATTGCTGGGGTCGGGTGTCACTAAAGATCGAGGAGTCGATAGCGAAACCGATAAGAGAAAGCATGCGTAGATTAAGGGTAAAAGCGACGTAGCTGTTCGATGTTCCAAGCACTGACGAAGACTTCATCGTCGATGGTCTTGAGCTTATAGGTGCCTGGTCAGAGCACCTCTGCGATGACGTATGGTCCCTCCCACGGCGGAGAGAGCTTCTAGCAGTTCTTGTTGCTCTGGACAAGGCAGAGCACCAGGTCCCCGACGTTGAAGGCCCAACCCCGCACTCGACGGTTGTGGTACCAGCATAATGCTTGCTAGTACTTGACCAAGTGGAGGAGGGCAACGTCGCGCGCTTCATCTAGCTGGTCCATGGCATCCTCAAGGGACACCTTGGCTCCCTGTTCGTCGTACGCCCTAACCCTCGGTGCTTCATAGTCAAGGTCGGTCGAGAGGATAGCCTCGGAACCATAGACCATGAAGAATGGCGTGTAGCCGATGGATCGTCGGGGGGTCATCCTTAGGCTCCAGAGCACCACGGGAAGCTTCGCGACCCATTGTCTGCCAAACTTGTTCAACCGGATGAAGATGCTGGGCTTGAAGACTTGTAGGACCATGCCGTTCGTGCGCTTGACCTGTCCGTTCATGCAGGGGTGCGCCATGGTGGCCCAATCGACGTGGATGTGGTATTCATCACAGAATTGGAGGAACTTTTTCCCAGTGAACTACGTGTCGTTGTCTATGATAATGAAGTTCGTGACTCCAAAGTGATGGATGATGTCAAGGAAGAACAGCACGGCTTGATCGGAATTGATCGTGGAGATCGATCAAGCCTCTATCCACTTTGTAAACTTGTCTACGGCGACAAGCAAGTGCGTATAGCCCTCGGGCGCCCTCTTGAGAAGTCCGACCAGATCGAGCCCCTAGACCATGAACGGCCAGGTGATGGGGATCGTTTGGAGTGCTTGGGCCGGCAGGTGGGTCTGCCAAGCGTAGTATTGACACCCTTCATAGGTGCGCACAATCCATTCAGCGTCATCTACTATGGTCGGCCAGTAGAAGCCTTGTCGAAATGCATTTCTGACCAGGGTCCTAGGTGCGACATGGTGCCCACAGACCGCACCATGGATATCACTCATCAATTACTTCCCTTATTTGATGGGGATGTAGTGCTGCAGGATCCCGGTGTGGCTTCGCCTGTAGAGCTCTCCCTCAATAATGACAAAGGACTTGGCGTGACATCCGAGCCACCGAGCCTCCGTTTTGTCCGTCGACAGTGCCTCACGGAAGAGGTAGTCGAGGTAAGGTGTCCTCCAGTCGTCCAGTGGGTCAGGCTCTGTCGCTGGATCCTCGTTAAGCTCCATGACTTCGAGGTCGGATAGAGCCGCTGACTGATTAGCCCCCAAGCCTAGGGCAGGTGGCCCGTCAGTGGTCTATTTCGGCTCCTCGTTGCGAACCGAGGGCTTGTACTGATCGCTGGCTGAGACGCTCGTCGGCACCGGCTCTCGGTCGGACGCCATTTTTGCCAGCGTGTCGCCCGCCTCAGGATGTGATTGTGGTAGAACCGCCCAAAATAACATACCTTCGGAGGTGCTCGTCTTCCACCAGACACTAAGCACCCCAAAATCAAGCTACATCGGCGGGTTCCGTCGAGCACACCCCAAGGGGGAACTCGAATAATCCATATTTTCCTCCAGGATCCAATAATGAGAATGAGTTTACAATACTTAGTCCATTTCATACAACCATAGTTCTTAGAAATACATTATTACAGTACCAAATTCAGAGTGCGGAAATTAAGCAGCGGAATGAAAATAAACATCTATCAATAATATACACAGATCCGTCTGAGCCCACCAGAAGAATCCTTCACACAATGGATACTCCTCAAGCCACACCTGCAACAGGGGTAAATAATCCCTGAGTATACAATGTACTCGCAAGACTTATCCGACTAGTGGGAATAATTTCCCGACTCCAAGGGATATGATAAGCTTTATGGTTTGCTGGTTTTCCTTTTTGCGAGAAGCAATACTAATAATGCATCCTTATGTATGTTTATTATTAGCAGCCATGATTAGTTCATTATCTAACCATTCTATGTAAGCACCTGTTCTACTTTCAAGCAAGAGTTGAGCAAACAGTTCCATTTCACCACCTTTCATCTTTTAGTTCTTACTACGGTGCTAGACTGTAGACAAGCCATACCGGATCGGCCGGTGATTCGTGAATCAATGTGCCCAGCGAGGTACCCGAAGCACACGCCTCGCTTGTACCCTAGGCACAAGCAAGACCAACCCACCACTCTCCTATCACAGGGTCTAGGTCCCCGTCCAAACTTGGAGTCCAAGCCCCCGCTCCTGAGTCCCGGACTTAGTGCGGTGCTTATACCTCCACCATCCCCACCTTCAATTAGTCGGTCTGAAAAGAGCCGGAACCCATGACAAGAGAGCAACAAGCCTTCCCTGCGCCCATACCCAAGTATGTGTTCAGGATAATAAGTCTATGACTTGCCTAGAACCCAATGCAACGGCCGGTCCTTAACCGACACAGTCAGGGAAATAGTATAACCAAGCTATGCCCTGCTGGCCGTAGGACACAACCTCTTACACCCACCAATACCCAAACCATATCCCTGCTCGGTCTCCATTTTCCTACCACTATTTTATCATGAGTGATCATAATAATCACCTATTTTGCGTAACGACAGGTTACTCACGCTACCGAAAATCCTAAGCATAACAGCTACTCGACCTAGGCTAGTAGGACTCATAGGTAGGTATATCTATGCATGTAGTTTCCATAAAATGCCTATAACATAAATGCATATCACATCTATATATATCTAGTGATAATTCAAAATAAGGGTTATGCACCGAGGCTTGCCTTGGGTAGGCAGGGTGTCAATAAAGTCAGCAACCGATGGCTCTGGGGCTCCCTCCTATACGAGAATCTCCTACTCATACTCCTCGATGATCTCCTCATACTCCTGCTCGCCCATAGTCACGAACTCTACCAACTCGTTATCTACATGCATGAAATGATGATGCAACACTTAGTAATACGGCAACATCAACTCTTAAAATAAGAATATATCTATCAAGCTACTAAACTACCTCTACCAACTAAGACGCTAAGTTACCTATTATTACCACTAAACAGGTATGAAACATTGCATATATTATCGTAGGAACTAAAGGCATCCTTATTCTTAATATCGATTTACTATATATATGATAAAACAAGGAGTACTAACTACCCTATTTATCAACCTTTTCTAAGGCTACAAAATTACAGTGAGCACATAATAACCTAATGAACCTACTGTAAAAATTCCATGGCTAAAGCTATTACCAATTTGCCACAAAAATTCCTACAAATATTAAGCTACATAATGCTAAGCTTTCCTAAATGAATTAATGAATCTATCATTACCATAGATAACTGTAAACTAACTACACCAATAGATAGATCACATTTTTGTGAACTTAACAAATTTTGTTTCACTATTTTGGACACATATAGAATTTACTATAATTTTCCAAAGCTCAGCTCAAAACTAAATTGGAAAAGCATTTACTAATTCCCTAGAAAAAAGAAAACCAAAATCAACTCGCGTGGCCCACTAACGAGCGGAGCGGGCCATGCAAGCGCAGCGCGCGCATGCGTGACCCGCCGGCGCAGCCCATGCGTGGCGCGGCCCAACCGCGTGGCAACGGCCCATGACGGGGAGGCCCGCGTGCGCCGACATCTTTTGCAAAAATGCCCTTGAGCTACCGGTGATTCACCCCAAGGTCCACAACACTATTCCTACGGTCTGTGCTTATACAGATAAGCCCCTCCCCCTTCGCTTCTTTACCATGAGCGGGTCCTACGGCCACCCTTGCGCACACCAGCACGACGACGATGGCACTACACCACCACGCCGGCCATCCGAGACCCGCCCCAACCCCGATAGCGAGCCGAACAACACCTACAACCCTAGCGCCTACCCTAGCCGAAGTTACAGGGGTGGCGGAGCTCGCGGAAGAAGTGGCCACGGCGCGCGGCCATGTGCGGCGGTGGTGCGACCACGCCGGACACCCCAAGCCACCGCGGGGATAGCTAGCTAACTCTAAAGCAACACGATTGTACCCTAGTTGCTTCTATCGTGATGGTTTGGCCGAGGACGGACCGGGTGCATCCAGCCACGTGCACACGACAAGCACAACGATGGACTACGGTGGCACGACCGCGTCAACGGCGCTGGGAAAGTAGTGGCGGTGCAAGTGGGGTGCGCATGGTGAAGTGGAGATGAAGGCGGAACTCGTGGTGAAGGTGGATTAGTGAGAGGTGGCGCGACAGATGGTTGCTCTCGGTCGCGGCTGGTTCCGGCCTTAATGGCACGGCAGAGGGGAAAATGGCCAATTGGAGCTTGTCCGGGCTCAATTGAAGACCGGAGTAGAACCCTAGTACTAGTACCTAGCACAAGTAATTGCGCTGACAATGACCATGCGCTACAAATTTGGTTCTGGCGCAGCTCGGTCCCGCCTGTAGTTCTAGGTGGCCGCAGCAGTGTGCGCGCAAGAGATGCAGAGACGAGACAGCACGACGCGTCGCATAGCTATTTAACAGACAAGAACAAGGCCAGGGGATGGCAACTCCACGTACGGCGCAGGGTGAGGCCAGCAGCAGCTTGGCATCATGTGCCATGCGTGGGAGCTTCGCACCACCTTGACTGGGCACGGTTGACCCCAAGCGAGGACAGGCGTGCGTGCGAAAGGCAGCGGCCCCGATCCCATACTAATGTAGCGCCCACAGAGTAGAGAAAGACAGGCACCGTCGTGGCACCCATGTGTGAGGCGGTGTGCGCGTAGTGGCACAACAGCGACGGCGGCTGGCGGAGTAGAGCCGAGCAACCGAGTGAATCCGGGTGGCCCCAAGGGCACCAGCCACTATGTGAAAAACAGTTTGTAGCGACAGGACAAATTTTTTATAGGGGCGGCTAGTGATGGAGCCGCCCCTACAGTGGCGTGCTCAGGAGCCACTAGACCAGCCGCCCCTACAGATGGCACAGTAGAGGCGGCTGATAATATGAGCCGCCCCTACAAATGGGGTCGATTTGTAGGGGCGGCTCACTCACCAGCCGCGCCCGGTGTTATGATTTGTAGGGGCGGCTCAATCACCAGCAGCCCCTACAAATAACTTGTACAACAAATATCTCGCACCTCTCCCCTACTCATCAGAAAAAAAACTCTCCCATCCGCTCCCTCTCTCGCTCTCTCACGAGGCGTGCCGACCGAGCCTCCCACGACCCCCGCCCCCACCGGTCCCGCTCCCGCCGCCTCTGCCCCCATTGTCCCTTCTTCTCCCTCTCTCCCGATGTGGCGGCGTGCTGGTCCCCTTGTCCGTCTCTTCTTTCACCTTCCCCTCTCTCTCGCGATGGCGCGGTGCACTGGCCGGTGAACGGCGTGGGCGGGACAGCGGCACATGGGCACCAGCGAGCCCCCACAGGTGGCTATTGCCATGGCTGTCACCCCTGACGCGGCTTCCTCCCACCGGTTCGCATGCGCTCCTGGGCTCGACAAAACATCAAAACCCTAGGTGCCTGTGTTCGACGCCTCTGTCTTTGCGCGCGTGGCCTCTTCCTCAACGGATCGGCTTGGCAGCCAGATCTGGAGGTACCTCACCCTCTTCTTCTCTGTCTCATGGCTCGTCACCCAGATCCGTCCTCTGCCTCATGGCTCATCACCCAGATCCTCCCTCCCTCCATCTTCCCCTTTGCATAGTGCAGGACATCTAAGGCTGAGGCACAACATACAAGAGTTCCCTGTTGCTTATATATGTTCTTAGAATCTTGACAAACCCACTCTGACAATTTGTTGTGGATGAGGAACAACATACAAGAGTTCCTGTTGCTTGTATATGTTCTTAGAATCTTGACAATGGGTGATGATGAGCTACTTAATGGTTTCATACTTTATTATTTTCTTATTTTGCTTATGTCATCTTCCATGTTGCATTTTTGGGTTCTTTTTCATTGGTGGATATGATTCATATTTTGTTAGAGTATACAATTTCTTATCTTGAATAGCAGCACCTAATTCTATTTTTTTGACCTTTGTGACGATTCACTAATCCCAGATGCAAACTACCTGAGAACCCTGGACTCCAGTATCAAGCGAAATACAACAGTTATAAAGAAGTTGAAGACAATAAATGATGAACAGAAGGATGGGCTAATGGATGAGTTAAAAAGTGTGAATTTGAGCAAATTTGTCAGCGAAGCGGTTTCTTATATTTGTGAGGCCAAACTTCGTTCCGTTGATATACAAGCTTCTGTTTAGGTAATTTGCAATAGCAATGGTTACACTTTGTGCAAAAGTGCAAAATTCTGATAGACATGCTTATGACATTTATTGTTGTTGGTCCCTTCACTTTACATGTGCAAGATCATTCCATTGTGTGAAAATATCTGAGCTACATAATGAAGTATGCTCATTATCCTCAGTGGTTGTTATGGAAACAATGTGTGCATCACCTTAGTTGGTTAGTATTAAGAAGGTTATCAATATTACCAAAGTTATACTTAGGGGCATGCATCACCTCAGTCGGTTAATATTAGCAAGGTTCATTTCAAGAATTGGTACATTTTAGTTGGTTAGCATAGCTTGAAACACCCTGGTGTTACGATTCTTTTTAGCGCCGCGATTTAGGCCTCAGTAAAAACCTTCGAAACGAGTTTCTCTAATATTAAAGTTTTTTTATGATCATGAAATGATAAACGAACCATTTGTGACTTCACCCTTGTGGCTGAGAAAAATCAACATAAGTAGTGCTAATCAATTTTTCTTTAGTGCTTAAAAACTTTTAAATAAGCTCATGAACATCATTGAACGCTGCTGTGTTGCACTATCCCATGTCCTGGCACCATGCCTCTGCTGTCCCGTCTGTGTCTGTCTCTGAATTCTGAATTCTGAAATTGCTCTTCGAGCTGAGCAATCGACGTGCTGCTTTTGGAGGGGCCTTGGCCACGACTTGCTGCTGCCTGGCACGTCGAGCAATCAAAGCTGCTGCTCTCACTCTGCTTCGCTTGTCTTGTCTGTCTTCGGTTGTTTTTCCACGCCAACCGGACAACGTGTTCGTCTGCACTCGCTCAGTCCTTGCTTGTCTCTGGACTGCCTCGGTACCAAGCCAAGCAACCCATTTGACAGCATCCCTGTTGCCTTGGCCAGTGAAGCTAGCGTCTCATCCTTGTCTGCCTCGGTTTGTCCATCTGCATTGGTTTTTTCTCTGCTCTAGTCCATCCCGCACCGGCGCCCGAGCCTCCAGCGCCACCGCACGCCAGTCGCCGGCGTGTGGACAGCCGCGACCGTGCCTTCCCCGGCTCCCCCGCGCTCTTGCCGCCGTCGCTGTGCCTCCTCGAGCCGTCACCCCGCGTGTGGCCGTACCTCGCCTCGCTCCTCCACGCTGCCGTGATTGATTCCACCACCGCCACCGTGCGCGCGAGCACACTCCACCGCATCACCCGAGCCCATGCGCGGCTTCGCTGCTCCGCGTGTTCCTCGGCCCGCAGTGTCTCGCCGTGGCCGCTGCAGCGCCGTGGCACGCCAGAGTCACCGTGTGCGTGGCCGGCCATTGCCAGCACCGACGCCCCTGTTTCTCCCCGCGCCACCATCTCGGGCCATATCATCGTCGCCTTGCCGTCATCCGCGCGGCCCGCCTGCTGCCCGTGGCCGGTGCTATGCCGCCGCTGCCGGTGTTGGCCGTCCCCGGGAGCGAGCGCACCTGCTGCTCTGGGCGCCCTTCTGTCGAGCTGCAGTGTCCCGCCAACGCAGGTTCGTCCCCGCGAGCGAGCGCGCCCGCGCTCCTCGGGTCCGCGTTGGGCCCTGCTGCTCCGACCGTGGCCATCATGTGCGCGCGCGTGCGCGAGTTCCTTGGCCACGCGTGGCTCTCCGTTCCTTCCCTTTTTCGCTGCTGACCGCGCCCAAGCGCCCGCCATGGTCAGCCATCATCGTCGTGCCTACCTCGGCCCGCGCTGGTCCGTTGCCCGTAGCGCGCAACTGGGCCGCGCTGCCGTGCCCCATGGTCCTGCGCTGCTGCCGCAGCCGCCGTGACTGGAGCCCCGCCCGCGGGTCTGAGCTGGGCCGTAGCTGCAGCGTCCGCCGGCCGCCATGTCTCCCCTGGTGCTTTGTTCTGTGATTAAAGACAAGGTGAGAAGGGCATGGATCCATGAAGATATTTTATACAGGGTTTTTACTGCAAATACATGACTTGTTTGAATAGTGCTCGTGGATCTCGGCGCGATTAGGGAAAGTGCAAGGGGCCGTTTCGCAATATTTCCGTCGCCACTGCCGTCTGGGCCGCGCGTGTGCCTGTTGGGCCATGTCGCGCTAGGCCGCTCGCGCCCATCCCCGCGATGGGCCACGCGCGCCCCCGTCTGGGCCGCTGCCGTGCCGTTTGCCCGCCTGGGCCGGCCTAGTGTCTTCTGGGCCGCGCGCCCGTGTGTGGCTTGCTGGGCTGCTCGCGCACCGTGCCCTGATGGGCCAGTTCGTGGCTTCCGGCAGTACCAGTGTTGAAACGTTTTTCCAAAAATTGGTTTCTAAGTTTAACTGGTAAAATCGATATAAAATGGTATAGGAGTCCAAAAATTATGAAACCGGTTTTGTTAGTCTCCTAAAATCATGCTCTATCTGTTAGTGTATTTTGTTCACAAAGTTTGGCAGTATTTTTGGGAGCTATATAATTATTTTAAAATGCTTAATATTGTTAAAATGTGAACTTGTAGGAATTTTCGGGATAAATCGGTAATAGTGTTGGGTCTAAAAATTTGACAGTAAACTACTAATATTATTATCTACTCACTGTACTTTTTATAGCTCAATAATAATTAGTTGCTAGGTAGATAATGATGCTCTAATTCGAATAACGATTAAATCGACGGAATAAAATAAGTAAACAACTTGGGTTTATGTAACGAAAATAATTGTTGGGAAATAGCGTCTTATCCGACAACGAATGTATGTAGCATAAGTACGGTCGTCGTTAGAACTAGCCCGTTAACTCGAGAGGCGTACGTCGTATTTTATGAGTCACGGTTGCAGCTGATTAATTACATCTTTGCATTGCATCGCATGCATATCATATAGGTACGATGATGGATCAACGCATCGATCGAAGGATCATTGGGAATCTGAAGATGATGCAATGAGCTTTCTATTCAGATGAGTGTGGATGATCTAAAGATGCAGCTACTAACTTTTAAATATATCTTACCTAGGCAAGCCCCGGTGCATAACCCCTACTTTTTCTGCAGTTTAAATTATATTTGGGCATTAAGTTTTAAGGAGTTGAATGAAACCCACTTGCATATATATCTTTATCCTATGAGTCTTACTAGTATGACAGGATCGTGTAGATTGCTATGCTACAGGACTCCGGTAGAAGTCGAGTGATTGCCTGTCACTCGCGAGATATAGGAAATATATTATTGGATTATCATCACTTGGAAAATATAAAAATGGTGGAAAGGAAAAATAGTGACCGGGCAGGGATATGGTTTGGGTATTGGTGGGTGTAAGAGGTTGTGTCATCGTGGACGCGGGGCATGGCTTGGTTACACCACTTTCCCTGTCTGTGTTGATTAAGGACCGATCGTTGCATATGACTCTAGGCAGGTCACAGACTTATTATCCCAAGCACATACTTGTGTATGGGCGCTTGGAAAACTTGTTGCTCTCTTGTCGTGGATCCGGCTCTTTTCGGACCGACTGTCAGGGTTTTATTTTGGTGGATGAGGTCCTTGCACCGCACTGAGTCCGGGACTCAGGGGCGGGGGCTTGGAGTCCCAGTTTGGATGGGGACCTGGACACCCGGGACAGGAGAGTGATGGGTTGGTCCTACTTGTGCCTAGGGTACAAGCGGGGCGTGTGTTTTCGGGGTACCCAGCTAGGGGCATTGATTCGTGAATCATCAGGCGATCCGGTACGGCTTGTCTACGGTTTAGCATCATAGTAAGAACTGAAGATGAAAGATGGAAGATGGAAAGAGAAAATCTGATTGCTTACCACCTGCTTGAAAGTAGCTCAGGTGCTTACATAGAATGGTTAGTTAATGAACCAATGCGGCTATTAATAAAAATCAAATATAAGGACGCACGCTTAGTAATGCTTCCTGCAAATGCAACCCACAAGCCAGATAGCCTTGCATATCCTTGGAGTCTTTTCTTTTCTCCTGTCGGGTAAGTCTTGCTGAGTACAATTGAGTACTCAGGGTTTTATTCCCCCTATTGCAGGTGACAGGTGGAGGCTAAAGCTGACCTTTGTGTGTGGATTCCTCCTGGTGGGCTCAGAGAGGATTTCCTTTACGCTGCGATCGTAGTCTTTATTTACAACTCTCACCAAATGTTTTTATAAATGAAAGCTTTATAATCTGTTGTCATAACTTATATACCAATGCTTCATCATGCCATGGATATCTATTTATTTCCACTATAGTTTTGATCACATGTTTATATTTCGCTGTTCAATTAAATTGTTTATAACTCTAATAAAATGATTTCATTCCGCTGTTATGTTAATAATTATTATACTCTGATGTTGTACTAAAAGTGATGTAAGAAATGGTTCAGAACGATGTAAGTTTTATTCTCTCATTTGTGATCCTGATGGCAAAAATGTGGATTTTCGGGTTCTCCCCTGGGGTGTGCCCGACGGAACCGAGTAATTTAGTGTTCTCCCTCGAGTGCTTAGTGTCTAATGGAAGACGAGCACTCCTGTGAAGCATTAGATTAGGCGGTTCTGCCACATAGCTATGGTAACCAGCTGCTGCTGGCTTCCTGGAATGTTTGATTCACTTGTTTGTGGGGTAGCCACTGGTGGGATTGGGCAAAGTTTTTAATAGAAAGTTTGTCCTCTATTTCTATATTTGTTTGAGCTGCAGCTTTTGGGCTTTTGCTTCGATTGTTACCTCTTTGCTATTGGCTTTTGTAATGATTTTTACCTTCTGAAGTGCTTTCTAAAGGTTCGCAAAGGAAAGTATAGCCAAGTTCATCTGATTGCTCTTCTCACTGCTAGTCTCAGCCGATATCATGATGACTTTGCTGTCGTAGTGGTAGATGAGGTTAGTTCCTTTAGCTGACTGCATAAATAAAGGAAAAAGGAACATTTTTTTAATATTTGTTGGAGTCTATTCTTTTTTCTTTTTCTATTGTAGTCACCATAAGATGAAATTGTGCAAAGCATGAAGCAGCAAGAAGCTGCTGAGCTTGAGGAGAAGCAAATTATCAAGCGGAGGATCCTCGAATACAATGAAAGGGAGGAGGAAGAACTGAATGGAGCATCACAAATGGGGAACTGGGGTCAAGGAGCTACCAATACCAGCAGTATCAGATCAGGTGGCCGAGCCAACTAGGATGGTTCAACACGGGGAGGTGGTCGACAACGGCACCACATTGCAGGTTCTGGTGGTTTGTATCACAGTTACGGCAGGAGAAGATAAGTTTGCTGTGTGAGCTATTTTTCCTAATGGGAGTGGTCGACCTGCACTTGCTGCATCTCCGGGCTTATTTCAATGTTTGAATTATTAGTTCTTGTTGAAATGAGAAGAAACTTCTGACCCTCTTTGCCAATTTATTATAGGTTAGACATATCTACTTGTACTACACATACTACCTCTATTTTTTGTTTTGTTAGCACTTGAGTGCTTGCTTGAGGGCCACAATCTTATGGGATTTAGACAATAAGATGTTGCTTCGGTTACTTACATTTCTTAAAAGTATTGACTGGTCTTTCATCTGGATGCAGGAGCTCTACAGTTAAGGAAGTGTATAGTCACCATGGTTCATTTCAAGAATAGGTACATGGTGGTGGAGGTAGAATAAGATGCAGCAAGAGGTGAACAGGACCCTGTAATCCTCACCCAATTTAATATAACAAAAGTTATAAGAGACAACATTCAGCTCAACTTTGGGGAGTGTGGCCTAGTTGGATCTCTTGGATCATTGCAAGGTACTACTAGCAATTACTTCTGAAACCTTTTAAATATTATATCAGTGTTTGCTGCACTGTGTTTATTACAGGCTTCTTAATATAAAAGTACTTATAAGCTCTGCAAATTTTCAGTTAAGTATGTTAATC
The DNA here is from genome assembly GCA_904845875.1 of Miscanthus lutarioriparius. Lineage (NCBI taxonomy): Eukaryota > Viridiplantae > Streptophyta > Magnoliopsida > Poales > Poaceae > Miscanthus > Miscanthus lutarioriparius. The sequence continues at coordinate 101,689,890 of CAJGYO010000005.1, forward strand.
CTGTAACAAAGCTCTGCATTGTCCGTGTGTCACGTGAAGACCACCAGAAAGTTTGGGCTGCTATGACAATGGTGAGGTGCATTGGGAAGATCCCTGTTTCATTCAACTTGCTTGACATGAGTGGTAAGTGGCTCAGACTCTGGCTAACGATACAAAACAATCTTGTTCCATTGCCTTTTTACTTGGTTGTTTTCCAATAGACTGGCACTTGATTTGGTGCACTCTAGACCTTCCAAAAATAACCTATTTCTGTAGTTGATTTTGTCTTCTAACTTAGAGTAAGAATTTGACGGTAGGATTTTGATTTAGAAAGGATTCAATATGCCCATCTCACATCACTGTCAAGGTTCACAAGTTTGAATAATCTTCATGTGGGCTGTTTTGCTGTTTTGTTTGAGTAATTTCTAAACTTTCGGTGCAACATTTTTGCCATCTCTGATGAAGGAACATAGGAGCTACAGCTATAGAAAGCTATAGGTTTGTCAAATTCATTCTGTTTTCCTCATATATTGTTAACCTTTTTGGAACCACATTTCTCCTTCAGAACTCAAAATATAATGTACTCTCTTAGTTCTGTCAGTTATTTTCCTGCTTAAAGTATTGCTATGTGTCAATTAGGATGGCCAGCTTCATAGTAAAACTATGTATCTATGCATCTAGATATATGCTATGTCTGAAATAGAGGGTGTAGCACTATTGCCATGTTTGTAATACTAATTTGTAGTCCTTAAGAAAAGGGCCACTCTTCTTTTTATTGCCCAACTACCACAGTTTAGCTCATCAATCATAATTGCATTCACTTTTTCCAGGAAGCATCAGGGCTTCCAAGAAGCTGCACTGGAGTGTGATGAAGCAAAATTTGAACAATACAAGGTGGCTGCTGGAGATCATATCACGGCAGAGATCATCCAGTCCGTAGAGAGCTGCTTTGAGAAGATTAGAGGCCTAGAGAGCTAGCAAAAAGAAAAATATATCTCCCCTCCTATTTTTGTTTTGTTCTCTCTGTCCCTAAATGAAATGAAATGATGAAATGCACATTCAGTCATCTAGCACATTCAGCCATCTCTGCCCCTAAATGAAATGAAATTTGATTTTTTTGCGGAAAAATGCAGTGTAGGGGCGGTTGGTACTGTAGCCACCCCTACAAATCGTTTTGTAGGGGCGGCTGGTACTATAGCCGCCCCTACAAATCGATTTTGTAGGCGCGGATAGTGTTACCAACCGCCCCTACAAATCAGTGATTTGTAGCCACCCCTTCGTAGGGGCGGCTGGTAAAACTGCCCCTACAAAGGGTTATGAGCCACCCCTAAAATGATTCTGTAGTAGTGAGCAGCGGTGCCAGCGACAACGCGCATCACGGCAGTGAGGATGAGCGGCCGCACGCCCGGGCTGTCGGACCCAGTCACCAGCCAAGCGCGACCAGACACGCGCACACACGAGGCCGGTGTGCCAACAATGGCACAGGAGCACGGTGACCGCGCCAACGTGAGTAACCCGACCCAAAACGTGCCAAGCACGCTTTTTAAAGCGTCAACTACGACTAAACCGTTGACCCCATCGCCAAACCACCTTTTCTATACTTAAGAGGGCATATTAGGCAACTAAAACAAGCCATAAAACCACGCCACTCCTTAACCCATTTACTCTACAAAAATTGCCAAACATAGCTTTGTTAAACCATTTTTCAGCCTTAGAAATTTGACTGTCTTGATCGGATTCGCAACAAATTCGATTTCCAAGCTATTAGGTATGTTAGCTAGTGAATTCATTTTTCGACCATAGGTATTTCATCGTCATCTACAAAGTTTGTACTTCAAACTTTATTCAAGTAGCGCATACACGTTCTATAGCATTTTTGCTTAATAAAAATTGGTTTTAAACCCTAAGTGATATAACATGGCAACGGAATTTAACTTTCGTTATGCATTTCCGTTGATCGTTTCGAGTTACAGAATTTGATCTACACACTATATTATATGCATTAACACATAAACATGATGCTCATGACATGTTTTAGCTAAAGATTTACAGTGTCACACCGAGGGTGTTATAAATCTACCCCCCATAAACAAAATCTCATCCCGAGTGTGGGAAAAGAGATAAGGAATACATTTCAATGTAAACAACTACCTCGATGAACCAGAAAGAAGGTGGGGGTAATGCTTCAAGATATAACTTTCTTGCTCCCACGTTGCTTCATCCTCCAAATGGTTTTGCCACTGAACTTTGTAGAACTTCACCACATTGTTTCTAGTCACTCTTTCCTTTTCATCTAAGATCTTGACAGGATGCTCAATATATGATAAGTCAGGCTAGAGGGGAAGTCCTTCAATTTCCATAGCTCCATCAGGGACCCGCAAACATTTCTTCAACTGTGATACGTCAAACACATTGTGCACCACCGATAAAATATCTGGAAGTTGGAGACGATAAGCAACTGGGCTACACTGCTCTAAAACCTTGTAATGGCCCAGATATTGAGGGGCTAGCTTGCCACAGCACCAAACCGATGCACCCCTCTCATATTAGACACCTTGAGGTACACATGATCCCCAACTGCAAACTACAAATGCCTTCTTCGCTTGTCCGCATAAGCTTTCTATCGTCTCTGAGCTGCCTTCAAATGACTCTGAATTATACTGACTTGCTCTCGAGCTTCTTTGATGAAATCAGGCCCAAAATATCCATGGTCTCCCACTTCAACCCAGTTAAGTGGTGTCCTACATTTCTTTCCATATAGAGCTTCAAAGGGTGCCATACGAATGCTTTCCTGATAGCTATTGTTGTAAGAAAACTCAGCAAAGTTCAAGCATTCATCCCACTTCTTAGGAAAAGAGATGACACAAGCTCTCAACATGTCCTCAAGTACCTAATTTACCCTTTCTGTTTGGCCATCAGTTTGTGGATGATAAGCTGAACTTCTGAGGAGACTAGTACCAAGACATTCCTGAAGTTGCTCCCAAAAGCGAGAGACAAAGATTGACGCTCTATCAGAGACCATAGTAAGAGGAACTCCATGTAGGGTCACAATCCGGTCAAAATACAACTTGGCATACTTTCTACTTGAATGTCTGGTATCCACTGAGAGAAAATGAGCGGACTTGGTAAGGCGATCCACAATGACCCAAATAGAGTTATAGCCTTTGAATGTGCGCGGTAAACCCATAATGAAATCCATAGAAATATCTTCTCATTTCCAAACAGGGATAGGCAAAGGCTACAAATATCCCAGGGTACGCATATGGTCTGCCTTAACTCTCCCACAAGTGTCGCACTCCACGACGTACTTGGTGATATCCTGCTTCATATTGGACCACCAATACAAGTGGCGCAAATCATGGTACATCTTGTTACTGCCAGGATGGATGGACAACTTGGGATGATGAGCTTCATCCAAAATCTTTATTCTAAGCTCCTCATTTGATGGAACCACCAATCTGTTCTTGAATCTCACTACTCCTTGCTCATCAATACTAAACTGAGGACCACGCCCTTTGGCAATTAATTTCATGATGTGAGGAATTTCTAAAGTGTCTTGCCTTTGCTCCATAATAATCTGCTCAAGTAAATCTGAGACTAAGGCAATGTGAGCTAGCACCTCAGCATGGTTGAGAGACAAATGTGTTTCTTCAACCTGATATGACTTCTAGCTCAAAGCATCAGCTACCACATTAGCTTTTCTAGGGTGATAATGAACCTCCAAGTTATAATCCTTGATTAATTCCAACCATCTCCTTTGCCTCATATTTAACTCGGGTTGAGTGAAAATATATTTAAGGCTCTTGTGATCCATAAAAATGTATACTTTATTTCCCAACAAATAATGCCTCCAAATTTTTAGAGCGTGCACCACAGTGGCCAACTCTAAATCATGAGTGGGATAATTCACCTAGTGCTTTTTCAGTTAACGTGAAGCATAAGCTATCACATGCCCATCTTGCATAAGCACACATCCCAACCCCGTCTTCGAGGCATCACAATATACATCAAAAGGTCTATCAATATCTGGTTGGACAAGAACATGAGCAGTGGTAAGAAATTTCTTCAAAGCTTGGAAAGATTCTTCACAAGCCAGGCTCCAAACAAACTTGGCACATTTCTGGAGCAGCTTGGTCATTGGCAGAGCTATTTTAGAGAAATCAGGAATAAAGCATCGATAATATCTAGCAAGACCAAGGAATTGAAGAATCTGATGCACTGACTTGGGAGACTTCCAATTTAACACATCCTGCACCTTGCTTGGATCTACAGAGATACCTTCAGGTGTGAGAACATGTCCCAAAAACTGCACTTGATCTAACCAAAACTCACACTTGCTGAATTTGGCATACAGCTTGTGTTCTGTTAATTGAATCAGTACTATTCGAAGATATTGGGCATGCTCTTCCTTGTTCTTGGAGTATATCAAGATATCATCAATGAATACCACTACAAACTTGTCCAACTCCGGCATAAAGACTGAATTCATGAGATACATGAAGAATGCAGGAGCATTGGTAAGACAAAAAGACATGACTAGGTATTCATACAACCCATACCTAGTAGAAAAAGCTATCTTTGGTATATCTTGTGGTCTAATCTTGATTTGATGATAGCTTGAACGGAGATCAATCTTGGAGAACACCTTGGCACCAGCTAGTTGATCGAACAAAGTATCTATACGAGATAAATGATACTTGTTCTTAATGGTTACCGCATTGAGAGGGTGGTAATCCACACACATCCAAAGAGTGCCATCCTTCTTCACAAAAATAGCTAGACAACCCCATGGTGAAGAGCTAGGATGGATGAATCCCTTTTCCAATAACTCCTCTAACTGCTTTTTCATTTTGGCCAATTCCTTCGGAGCCATGTGGTACGGGCGCTGGGAGATAGGAGCAGTACTAGGTTCTAACTCAATGGAGAACTCCATATCTCTATCCGGTAGCAATCTAGGTAGATTTTTTGGAAAGACATCTAGAAACTCACATACCACAGGAATAGAGGCATGATCAGGAGAAGCTTCAACATGAGCAGCAATAGGTAAGGCTTGATCTGAGGGCATAAGAAGAGACATCCTATCCTGAGAAAAAGGAAGTCGTAACTCAACAACTCTCTGCTTCAGATCCAAGACTACCCCATAAACACGCAACCAGTTCATTCCTAGAATTACATCAATGCCTTGCCCAGGCAACACCATGAACTAGAGACGGTAAGTGTGAGTGGCTAACACTTATCCAACTGTGTCCGTCCGAGTATTAACGCACAACTGTGCACCTAGAGTACTGATTCTATAGGCAAAAGGTATAGCCATAAGAGGTATATTGTGTCTGTGTGCAAATCCCATGCTCATGAATGAATGTGATGCACCAGAATCAAACAACACATATGCTGGATGGGAATCAATGGTAAACATACCAGCCATCATCGGTTCATTTTGCAAGATCTCCTCAGCCTCTGTGAAATTAACTTGCCCAGAACGGCTTACTGGTACCTTCTTCTTGATAATAGTCCTCTTGATCAGATGGGAGTTAGCTGAGGGCTGAGCAGACTATGCAGGCTGGTTCTGTGGACACTCCCGAGCATAGTGACCTTCGTTGCCACACTTGAAAGAAGCACCAGGCTTGTTCCCCTGTCCTTGATGAGGTGGGACCTATTGTCCCTAGGGCTACTGTTGTTGCACCTGTTGAGTAGGTGCACGGTACTAGGTGGAAGGTGCCTGATAGGTCTGCTGAGGCTGTTGAAACAAATGCCCACTCGAAGACTAATAGGGCACCCGCCTGACAACCTATACCTTCTGAGCTTGGGGTGACTACAAGACCCAGTACCCACCCGCTTGCGCTTCCACTTGGCCTGAGAGTCACACTACAGTCCTTCCATGGCAATAGCAGCGTTCATCATAACACCAAATATCTGGTAGTTCCCTGTATATAACTCCTTCTGCAGACTGCAAGAGAGGCCGCGATAGAAACGGTCCCTCTTCTTCTCATCAGTATCGACGTGAGTCCTAGCATATTATGACAGATGGTTGAACTTGTTGACGTAGTCCATCACAGACATGCTTCCTTGCCTTAGGTCTAGGAACTCCGTCAACTTCCTATTTAGAACACCAGCAGGAATGTAATACTCTCTGAAAGCCACTGTAAACTCCTACTAGGTCACACGGTGATCCACCGGCAGCATGGCATTGAAGGTGTCCCACCATGCACTAGCAGAACCCAACAGTTGTTGCGCTGCAAAGTGCACCTTCTGCTCCTCAGTTACAGTGAGCAGCAGAAACTTCTACTCCAAAACATGAAGCCAATGCTCCACATCCAGAGGCTCAGCAGTTGGTGTGAACGTGGGTGGATGCGTCTTCAAAAAATCCTAATAAGAGCAGGGTCCCTCGGGACCGCGGGCACCAACCCCGTTCCCACCATTTCCTCTGTGGCCTCCATGGGCGAAGTCACCGATAGCCTATGCTAACAGTTTCATGGCATGGGCTGACTCACGACGAGCATCCAACATCTCCGCCATCATCTATACATGAGTCATCGGAGGTGGTGGTGGCGGAGGAGGAGCCAGAAGTGGGGCCTCATGGCTCTCCCCGTTGTCGTGTTCATTGCCTCGGCCACTTTAACCTTGGCCTTCACCAAGACCATGGCCTGCTCCGGCACTGGTGCTCCCACGACTGGCTCTCAAGTTCATCTAAAAACAGATAGGAACCAACCATTTAGGACAACCCCCTAGATTAGGAACAAAAGATGATAAGACTTTTATTAAAGCATTCCTTTAGTTTATCCTATCAATTCACTAGTCCAATTTATACGTGTAGGGGGGAAATTTAGTTTATGTGAGATTCTCTTTTCATGATGCATGCGTCGACCTATACGTTCACTCAAGTCGGCATTCGCAAAAATTCTCGGCACATCGCACACTCACTTTCCGTACGCTAAGCGATTCTTACACAGCGTAAGTTAGTGTACCTATAGAAATTTGATTAGATAAAACCAGTGCCGCTATCCTAGATAGACCATATTGCTAGGGCTTATACTTATTAACATAATTTTATCGCATCCTACTTTTTGCAAAACTTTTGTTGGTCAAACTTTAGGTTTTGGAAAAGAGTGATGAAACTCGTAGACTCATTATTGGCTCTGGTACCAACTATGGCAGAACTACCCAAAATAACACACCTTCAAAGTCGCTCGTCTTCCACCAGACACTAAGCACCCCGAAAGCAAGCTACATCGGTGGGTTCCATCGATCACACCCCAAGGGGGAACTCGAATAATCCATATTTTCCTCCAGGATCCAATAATGAGAATGAGTTTACAATACTTAGTCCATTTCATACAACCATAGTTCTTAGAAATACATTATTAAAGTACCAAATTTAGAGTGCGGAAATTAAGCAGCGGAATGAAAATAAACATCTATCGATAATATACACGGATCCGTCTGAGCCCACCAGAAGAATCCTTCACACAATGGCTACTCCTCAAGCTGCATCTACAATAGGGGTAAATAAATCCTGAGTACACAATGTACTCGCAAGACTTATCCGACTAGTGGGAATAATTTCCTGACTCCAAGGGATATGATAAGCTTTATGGTTTACTGGTTTTCCTTTTTGCGGGAAGCAATACTAATAATGCATCCTTATGTATGTTTATTATTAGCAGCCATGATTAGTTCATTATCTAACCATTCTATGTAAGCACATGTTCTACTTTCAAGCAAGAGTTGAGGAAACGGTTCAATTTCACCACCTTTCATCTTTCAGTTCTTATTGTGGTGCTAGACTATAGACAAGTCATACCGGATCGCCCGATGATTTACAAATCAATGTGCCCAGCTAGGTACCTCGAAGCACACACCCTGCTTGTACCCAAGGCACAAGCAGGACCAACCCAGCACTCTCCTGTCATGGGGTTCAGGTCCCCATCCAAACTTGGACTCCAAGCCCCCGCTCCTAAGTCCCGGACTCAGTGCGGTGCTTAGACCTCCACCATCCCCACCTCTAATCAGTCGGTCCAGAAAGAGCCAAAACCCACGACAAGAGAGCAACAAGCCTTCCCTACGCCCATACCCAAGTATGTGTTCGGGATAATAAGTCTGTGACTTGCCTAGAACCTAATGCAACGGCCGGTGCTTAACCGACATAGACAGGGAAACAGTGTAACCAAGCTATGCCTCACTGGCCACAGGACACAACCTCTTACACCCACCCATACCCAAACCATATTCCTGCCTGATCTCTATTTTTCTGCCACAATTTTATCATGAGTGATCATAATAATCACCTATTATGAGTAACGATAGGTTACTCACGCTACCGAAAATCCTAAGCATAGCAGCTACTCGACCTATTCTATTTATCAACCTATTCTAAGGCTACACAAATTACAGTGAGCACATAATAATCTAATGAACCTACAGTAAAAATTCCATGGCTAAAGTTATTACCAATTTGCCACAAAAATTCCAATAAATATTAAGCTACATAATGCTAAGCTTTCCTAAATGAATTAATCAATCTATCAATACCATAGATAACTATAAACTAACTACACCAACAGATAGATCACATTTTTGTGAACCTAACAAATTTTGTTTCACTATTTTTGGACACCTATAGAATTTACTATAATTTTCCAAAGATCAGCTCAAAACTAAATTAGAAAAGCATTTACTAATTCCCTAGAAAAAGGAAAACTGAAATCAACTCGCGTGGCCCACTAACGAGCGGCGTGACCCCCAGCGCGGCCAACGCGGGGTGCGGGCCAACCGCGCGACAATGGCTCGCGACAGGGAGGCCCGCACGCGCCGGCATCTTTTGCGAAAACACCCTTGAGCTATCGGTGATTCACCGCGAGGTCCACAACACTATTCCTACAGTCTGCGCTTATACAGATAAGCCCCTTGCGCTTCGCTTCTTTACCATAGGTGGGTCCTCCGGCCACCCCCGCGCACACCGGCATGGCGGCGATTGCACTAGACCACCATGCCGGCCATCCGAGACCCGCCCTAACCCCTATAGCGAGCCGAACAACACCAACAACCCTAGCTTCTACCCTAGCCGAAGTTATAGGGGCGACGGAGCTCGCGGAAGCGGTGGCCATGGCGCGTGTGGAGAGCTAGCTAACTCTAAAGCACCACTATCATACCCTGGTTGCTTCTGTGGTGATGGTTTGGCCGAGGATGGACCGGGTGCGTTAGGCCACGTGCACGTGGCAAGCACAGCGACAGATTGCGGTCGCGCGGCCACGTCAATGGTGCTAGGAAAGCAGTGGCAGTGCAAGTGGGGTGCGTAGGGTGAAGTGGAGAAGAAGGTAGAACCCGTGGTGAAGGTGGATTGGCGCTAGGTGGCAAGGTGGGTTGCTGCTCTTGGTCACGCCCGGTTCTGGCCTTAATGGCACGGCAGAGGGGAAAACGGCCAATTTGAGCTCGTTCGGGCTCAATTGAAGACCGAAGATGACTGGGCAATAGCAGAACCCCAGTACTAGCACCTAGCGTGAGTAATTGTGCTGATAATGACCATGCGCTATGAATTTGGTTCTGGCATGGCTTGGTCCCGCCTACCGTCCCAAGCGGCCGTAGCAGTGCGCGTGCGAGAGACACAGAGATGAGACAGCACGACGCGTCGCATAGCTATTTAACAGACAAGAACAAGGCGAGGGGACGGCAACTTCACATGCGGCGTAGGGTGAGGCCAGCAGTGGCTTGGCATGATGTGCCACGCGTGGGAGCTCCACACCACCTTGACCGGGCACGGTTGACCCCAAGTGGGGACAGGCGCGTGTGCGAAAGGCAGTGGCCCCGATCCTGTACTAAAGCAGCACCCATAGAGCAAAGAAAGACAGGCGCTGTCATGGCACCCATGTGCGAGGCGGTGTGTGTGCAATGATGCAACAGTGATGGCGGCTGGCGGAGCAGAGCTGAGGAACCAAGCGAACGTGGGCGGCCCCAAGGGCACCAGCAGCGGCGCTAGTGGTAGCGCGCATCGCGGCAGTGAGGAGGAGCGGCCACACGCTCAGGCTACCGGACCCAGTGACCAGCCGAGCATGGCTAGACACCCACGTGCGCACGGCCGGCGTGCCGACGATGGCATAGGAGCGCGGTGACCGCGCCAACGCGAGTAACCCGACCTAGAACGTGCCATGCCCGCTTTTTATTGCGTCAACTATGACTAAACCGTTGATCCCATCGCCAAACCACCTTTTCTATACTTAAGTGGGCATATTAGGCTACTAAAACAAGCCATAAAACCACACCACTCCTTAACCTAATTACTCTACAAAAATTGCCAAACATAGCTTTGTCAAACCATTTTTTAGCCTTAGAAATTTGACTAAGTCTTGATCAGATTCGTGGCAAATTCGATTTCCAAGCTATTAGGTACGTTAGCTAGTGAATTCATTTTTCGACCATAGATATTTTATCGTCATCTACAAAGTTTGTACTTCAAACTTTATTCAAGTAGCGCATAAACGTTCTATAGCATTTTTGCTTAATAAAAATTAGTTTTAAACCGTAAGTGATATATCATGGCAACAGAATTTTACTTTCGTTATGCGTTTCCGTTGATCGTTTTGAGTTATAGAATTTGATCTACACACTATATTACAGGCATTAACACATTAACATGATGCTCATAACATGTTTTAGCAAAAGATTTACAGTGTAACAATGAGGCTGTTACAGTGATTGAGCTCGAGACCGTCGAACTTGTCCTCTAGCTGGCGAACTTCTCGGCAATACGTAGCCATCTTGGCATTGTGGTAGCTTGATTCCTTCATGACTTGGTCGATGACCAGCTGGGAGTCACCCCGGACATCAAGCCATCGGATACCCAACTCGATGGCGATGCGCAGGCCATTGATGAGTGCCTCATACTCGGCCACATTGTTGGAGGAGGGGAAATGGATGCGAACCATGTACCTCATGCATACCCCGAGGGGTGAATCAAAGACCAGCCCCATGCCAGTGCCTTTCTTCATCAGTGATCCATCGAAGTACATCGTTCAGTACTCTTGGTCGATGACTGCTAGTGGCATTTGGATCTCGGTTCACTCTGCAACAAAATCAGCCAGCACTTGGGACTTGATGGCCGTCCGAGGGGCATATGAAATGCCTTGACCCATCAACTCGAGTGCCCACTTCGTGATTCTTCCTATGGCATCCCTGTTTTGGACGAATTCACCGAGAGGGAAGGATGTCACGACCATCGCCGGATGCGACTCGAAGTTGTGACACAACTTCCTCTTGGCGATAAGGACGGTGTACAGGAGTTTCTAGATTTGGGGGTAGTGAGTCTTGGAATCAGATAGGACCTCGCTAATTAAGTATATGGGATGCTACACTTTGAGGGTGTCTCTCTTCTTCTCGCTCTACCACCAAGGCGGCGCTGACCACTTGCGTGGTGGCCGTAATGTAGAGCAGAAGCGGTTCCCCATCGGTTGGGGGGACCAAGATCGGGGCCTTTGTCAGGAGCTGCTTGACCTTGTAAAGTGCCTCATGGGCCTCAGATGTCCATTCAAAGCGGTCAGCCTTCATCAAAAGCCGATATAGGGGGAGACCTCGTTCGCCGAGGCGTGAGATAAAGCGGCTGAGCACGGTGAGGCACCCTATAACTCATTGTACCCCCTTTATGTTCTAGATCGGGCCCATCCTCATGATGGACGAGATCTTCTCTGGGTTGGTTTTGATGCCACACTTGGAGATGATAAAACCCAGCAGCATACCCCTTGGGATACCGTTTGCTCGGAGTTTTGCGAAGGTCTGCTCTAGGTCGGCTACGACCTGGTCAGTCGGTTTGGATTTGACCATGATGTCATCGATGTTGTAATACCCCTATGTTAAGCATTGCAATTTGCACTTGCATTTCATGAACACAAGAATCATCCAAGCATTCATGAACATGAGCATATGAAATTTCATTTCATTCTTATACTTTGTCACATGAAATGTTGACTTATATATATGCTTATGCTTGCAATTATGTATGACCAATGTATGAGATGGTTGGGAGGTCATGAAAACACCTTATACATGTCTGGGATGGTAAATAGAACAATGTTTGTATTAATGACCTAGGCCAATTTTGCTTCTTAGAGTTGGTTTCATTTGAAATGTCATTTTCATGATGCTGGTTTGACCAAAGGTGAACAGTGCTTAGAGTGTTTGCATGGCTATGTGATCTAAATAAAAGTTGTAGTACTTGACTAGGGTAACAACTTTTATTTTTGGGTCAAGGTCTAATTCGGTGCATAGCATGCTCAAAAACGGCTCACAGGTATCAACAAAATACAGTTTTGAGACTTTGTAAAAATTTCTGTGTTGAAACGGTTTTCAGTTTCAAAGTACCTCACTTTGGAGCAATGTAGTTTGTTAACCAGTGAGAATTAGATGATGGTTCTTAAACCAAAGTTGGAGATCTCATGTAGCTCTACAACTTTCATTAAGGAAGTTTTTGCTAAATTGGAATGGATTACGAGTTATGGGATCACAAAGTTACACTGTCGGTCGTCGATTGCGGAGACTAAACCCGCACCCGCGCACGGCGTCGTCGTCGACTGGCCACGGGCCGCGGCCGCTGCATGGTGGCTGTATGCTGGCATTGGCTCGATCGGTCAGGCACGATCGCGCACTTAAGTGCCATGCACCCACCACTCACCCGCCCTCGCCTTCTCCCTCTCGCTCTGCCTCTCCGCAGCGCCACGCCGCGTCGAGCTCTCCATAGCTCCACCGCAATCGCTCACCACTGACATAGCTCCACCGGCTGATTCGTCTCAACCATAGCTGCTATGCCATCACCTCCACCTCCTCGAGCCACCAGCACCACCTATCAAACCTAGGTAGCGCTGCATTTTGCCCTACCGCAGCCGCCGTTGTCACCGGAGTGCCGCCGCGCTCGCGGCTCACCATGACCCCGCCATCCCATAGCATCGCATGCCTTCATTTTCTTTGGTCTAGCACCGCGCTAGAGTCTAGCAGCTTAGGCCAGAGTTAGGGATGACACCACCACGTGACGGTGCCGTAACGAGTCGCCGCTCTACGCGCGCCCACCATGGCTGTCGTGGCACTCGAGCTCGCCACCGTCGACTTGGTTCGCCGTCTCCCTCCTTTCTCTCGTGCCTTAGGTCGAGTAACCCTAGGCCTCGCTAGTGGCATGATGGAGACCCGCCTTTCCCCGCCGTTTAGCCAAAATAGTGTGTGCACCACCGTGCTCCGTGCGCCGCCGCACAGCCATGCACGTGGCTAAGCTCACCGACGCCACCCCGAGCCCTCACCTGTGCCGTGTAGCTCCACTAGGTCACCAGGATGGAGTATCCATCCTCGCCTGAATGTACCATAGCTAGATATGGCCGGCGTACCACCATCGACCTTCGCCGTTCGCCATGGCCACCGTCGAGCTTGCTTCGGCGAGCCACCGAGCCAACTAGGCCTACCATTCGATGCGCGTGGTTGAGGAGAGTCCAGTGGTGAAGACGCTACTGCCGGAGACCTCGCCGTCGGTGAGTTCTCACCGGTCAGCGCCGTCGTCTATTTTTGTCTCGCTGACGGGTGGGTCCCCGTTGACCGCGGGCCCCGACTGTCAGTGTGTATGATATCTGATTTTCTAGAATTATTTCACAAATTTGAATGCATGTTTCAAAAATTCATAAATCAAGCTAGGAGTGTCCAATTTAGGTGAACCAAATTTTTTAGTTTCATCTTGAAGTATAGTATTTGATAAAAATATGAGATGCACTATTTCTAGTATTTTTCTAGGAGAATAAAATGTAGCTAGATAAATGCTATTTAAATGGTTTCTATCTTGTTAAATGCATAACTTGAGCTAGAAAGTTGATAAAATTGTGATTCCAATTTTGCTAGTCTTGTGTTGACAAGCTCTAGCTAGGAAAAATACTAAACTTGTAGTGGTCATACTTTGAATATGGTCTTCATATTTAATCCTAATTAATTGCTAGTTTTAGTGAAATTAATTGGGGTAAAAAATACATAACATATGATCATACAAATTTTTACACAGTATTATTGTGTGTGGAGGAATGTAAAAAAAATATTAAATCTGTTGTTTGACACTTTTCACTATACTAAACTATTTTTGCTAAAATAAGCCTATGTAAATTGTTATTTTTGTAGAGGTAGTTGTACTTATCCAAATGGCATAAAATTTGTACAGTAGATTATATTGAGGGCATTTTTAGGCTACTGCCATTTTTTCATAATTTATTAAGCACCAGAATTATTTATCCTTTTAATCACCTTATTATCTAAGGAAATTAATAAATGGATATAAATAATTTAGTTATGTTTACCCATAATGTTTTCTATGGTGTTTGAGATGCATAGGATCTATTAATGTTATTATTTGGGCTTAAAAGCAATGGGTTGTATGCAACTAGTTAATTATTGCTTTATAATTCAACTAGATGGTTACATGTATAGTTTCAGTTGAGTTGATAATCTCATGAAGATAACGGTCTTTCCCGTAAAACTTGATAATAACAAAGTTGTAGATAACTTACTTATATACCTTGTGTTAAATTTTCAGTCATAGGCCTTATGTTTTAAGAATTATGGCTGTTAGAAGTCTTCTATCAGAAATTCTTGCTCTCTGGATAGATTTGAATGATTGAATTGTTTGACCTAGATAACTGCTGAATCACATTAATATGGTTAAAATAAAGTTGTAGGAAATTTCATAAGCTTTCCACAATGTCAACAATCATATTATTTTGAGGTGTATAACTCCAGTTATGGTCAAAACAAGTGGCTACTGTATTGTGGTCTAGAAAATAATTTACATAAGTGTTTGTTTAGTTATTAGAGAAGAGATAGGAACCTACTCAGTAAAATTAGATGCACTTGTTATTACTTTAATACCATGCTGTTGAAAACACTTATGAGGATGCATTCATCACATCGTACCATATTATACATGTCATCATATATGCATTCGTGATATCTTATTTCATGCTCATGCATATAGGATCGTCCGAAGAAATAACTCTGTTGGAGTTCAACAAAGAAGAAGAGGAGAATCAGCAGGAGACGCCTCAGGCCATAGCTCTAGGAGAAGAGGAGCAAACTCTCCAAGATCTCCCTGAGTGCCCGGATCACCGGCCAATCTCTTTCTGAAAGGCAAGCCCCGAAGCATTCTAAGTCTCTCATATTTTACAAAATATTACTTGAGTCCTTTATGTTTGATGCATTAGGTTATAAGAGTTAATTGGAAACACTTGATGTATGGAACTACCTTGTCTAGATACATATACCTTTAACCCGGTGTAGGTCTAGGATCGAATATATGCTTAGCCATGCTTAGGTCGGTAGAAGTCCGATGATTTCCTGTCACCTGTGAGATATAGGTTGATACTGAAGCACGGTTGGCTATATTTGTTATCGTGGAAAAGAATTATAAGGTAATGGAAATGGAGGCCGGGTAGAGTCTATGTGTAGGTTGGCTCATGTGATTCCGTCTGTGCCAATTAAGGACCATACTATTGCTGGGCGCTTCTGACAAGATTGAACGCGTGCTAATCACTTAGCTGACCGGATAACTCATTCCGACCGTGAAGTCGAGTAGCTCAACTCAGGCTGGACCCTATTCTATTAGGGTGCACACTCTGGATGGTAGTAAGGATGTGCGGGGAGCTAGGCATGAGCCCAAGGGCAGGGTAGTCCTGATCGTCCTAGCAGCTGGTTGTCCCTGATTGTGCGGCGTTGGGTGAACTCGAGAAATGTGTACCTGAGTTGTACCAATGGTGACCTTTGGTGATCGTTGATCTGGTCTGCCTGGGTTTGTGTTAGGAATAAATTCCCAACTAGTTGAAATCGATTTGAATCGCCGTCTCTCCCATATAGTGAGAAACTTGGCTAGTACCTACATCGTAGTAAGTGTGTTATGAAATGATGGTTATGATAAACATGGAATTACTTCATCGGCTATGGTTACTATTGTATGCTACTCAATGATATACTACATGTTTAGCATAGGTTAGTTGCTAATCTAGAGATGAATAGCTATAATTAACTTGATGACCGAATTATAATTGTACAACTGAGTTAGTCACTTTTTATTCAAAATGTTGTCAAGCTACCTCCACTTATAAAGCCTTGCATAATCCTTGGAGTCACTTTGTTTTTGGTTTATGAAGGGTAAGTCTAGCTGAGTACCTTCTCGTACTCAGGGTTTTATTCCCATTGTTGCACATGTTACAGTTTATCACGGCTATTGCAAGAACTGTTTCTGTCCCGCCATGGATGAGGAGTGAGCTCTGGGCAGGCATTTCTTATTAATCCTTCTTATGTGCTTTTGTGGGAGTTTGATCATGAACTGGCACTATGTATTTGAACTATGATGACAGATATTAGTTTCAAACTTTAAATTTGCTTCTGCTACTATTTACTGAACTTGGTTTGTAATAACCTTAATTCGTACTCTGATGAATGAACTGTATTTGTGAACCTTATGTAATATGTGACATGTATGTTGAATCATGTACGATCTTGGTTGTATGTTGATGGTTAATCAAGATCTGTCGTGGTACTCGACGGACTACCGGATTTATATGGGCTCAAGTATGGCAATACGGCCGCTTGTGAGCTACCATTGTACTTGTGCTCTTATAAATTGGTCGGTTCTGCTACAGCTGGCATCAGAGCAAGATTTAACATTAATTGCCACATGTGTATTTAAAACAAAGGTTTTGTTTTCCAAAACCAGTTTCTAGCAACTAATAACTATATATATAGGTGTTTTAAAACCTAGAGTGTGAATCTAAAGTGTGCCACTGATCACTTCCTTTATGCCCAGTTAAGGACTTCATGTGGCTAATTAAGTACTAACTTGGGGGTTGTCCTTTTCGTCATCCATACGGCGTGCTATTGTATGGATGCCATTCATTTGAGTGGTAATATATGGATCAAATGCATCTACGCCTAAGGTAAGATGCCAATCATCATCACAGTGGCATGACCGCAAGTTGTGAGCATGTGGTCTAATGGGGAGAGTTAGCTTTGATACTAAAGTGTATATATGCCTCATATATATACAGAAGTATTTAATTATGGATTAGCTTTGATACGACTGTATATGCATATTTATATGTATATATAGGACGTATTTACTTTCAGGTAGCTTTGATATGGAAGTATATATATGGGTATATATGGAAGTATTTAGATTGCAACCTAGAGAACAGATTTACATTCTGCATATATACTTGTGGTGTTGGGCTGAAATAAAATTCTTGTGCAGGTACACTAACAACGAAACATGTAGCCCGACTAGTTACGCTATATGTGAGAGAACGTATGTATGCCACCGTGTATGTCGTTAGAAATAATTTTTCCTAAGTTTGTAAGGACGTACGGAACATGCATGCATCATGATAAATCATTATTTCATACTTGCATTGTTCCTCCCCTTATAAATCTCTTACTCGGTTATGTAACTCTTATCCATTATAACTCTTTTCCTAAGTGATGAAGATGTTTTATACTCGTCAGGACACCAGAGACTTCTGGCAAGAGTCCTATACCACTTGCATGGATAAGCTCATGAGAGTCGAAGCTGCACAACGTAAGCTAAAGAAGCGTGTGCGCAAGCACAAGAAGGCAGCAAGTGAGGCTTGATGGGAAACTAATCAAGCTTATGTAGCATTAGGACATCTCCACACCCAAATGGAGCAAGTTGATCAGTAGAGAGCTGCTGCCCAAGAGGCAAGAGCGAATGATCAGGCAGTGTTAGTAGGACTGCGGGAGCAGTTGGAGGATGCTCTTGCCGAGGCGCTCATAGCTATGCGCTAGCGGATCCTAGCAAACAACCATGCAGCTATGGTAGAAGTAGAATGAGATAGGACCCAAGCCTTGGGCGTACAATAGGACCGTGTCGAGAGGGACTTGCTCCAGCAGCTTGCACAAACCCAGAACATGGTGGTTGATCTTCAGCATGAGGTGAATTTCCTAAACAACCAACTGCACCTGATCCTTAATGAGGAAGAACAAGATCCAGAGATGTTGATCGAGGATGACGGTTGGGAGGAAGAGGAAGTAGAGCTAGAGGGTGAGGACGATCCTATCTCTGACCTCGATAGCGAGCACACGGAAGACTAGCATCGCCTAGTGACTAGTTAGAGCGCTAGATGTATCCCTGTTATTTATGTAATGGACTTGTAGCTTGAAGTTTGGTATTTGTGATTTGACTTCTGTGTAATATTGACACTCTGCATGTTGTTTCATAATGGGTTGAACTTTAACGAAATTCCAGTTTTGTTTTACTGGTGATTATGACATGCATGTTAACGTGATGTGAGCCCTATAAGTGATCAAATTGGTGACGTCATGTTGCGAGAATGAATTATTATGCCTCTATTTTATTGTATGAATTTAAGATTCTCTCCAGTAATTTTAGTTTGGCATGATTATAAAATTCATCTGCAATCTCCTGACATCATCCAATAATCACTTATTGTTGCAACTTTACAGATGACTCGCACTCGCGCTGGAGCAGGCAACAACCACGAGGGCAACGACGGTGACTTACCACCACCGCCACCACCGTCTATGAATGAATTCTTCACATAGTTCTTGGGTAGTCAGAGAACAATGGAGGAAACACAATGCCTCATCACGCAAAACATTGCTCACGCCCATCAGCAACAACAAGGGCCTAATCCAAATCAATACAGCTCTTTCAAGGATTTCTTGGACACCAAGCCTCCTATCTTCAAGGTGGCCAAAGAACCGCTTCAGGCAGATGAATGCCTTAACACAATTGAGCAAAAGTTCTGTCTATTGAGGGTTACGAAACATCAGAAGGCAGAATATATGTCCCATCAGCTGCATGGACCGGTCGGGATATGGTGGACCCATTTCCTGTCCTCCCTACCTGCCAACTCATAGGTCACATGGGAGCAATTTAAGTTATCCTTTAGGGGATATCACATTTCGCTGGGGCTACTGTGCATGAAAGCAGCCGAGTTCATGCGACTCACACAAGGGACCAAGACTCTTACAGAGTATAAGCATGTATTCAACAATTTGTCCCATTATACCCAAGGGTTCGTCGATACAGAAGAAAAGAAGATTGAAAGCTTCAAGAGAGGTCTTAGCACTAAGCTAATGAAAACCATGGCCAACTTGAGGTGCACCACATACAATGAGTTCATCAGTGATGCCTTGACTCAAAAGAATTAGAACAATCTACATGCGATAGCAAAAGGCCACAAGAGAGCAACTGAGGTAGGTGCCTTAGGGTCTTCCTAGTCTAGGGCTCCAGTGGTGGCTAGGCCACAATTTCGACCGCCAACGCCCAAGTTTAGGCCTCCTCCGTCAAAAGCCCAGGCCAACTGACCTCAGAAGGTGTTTCGTAAGGCATTCACCATTGCCCTACCCAAGGGGAACGAAGGACAAGGAAGCTCAGTAGGACCCAGGAGCAATCAACCATGCTTCAACTGTAATCAGTTGGGCCATTGGTAAAAAGAGTTCCCCCATCCTAAGAAGAACAGCAATCAAAGCTACAGAAATTAGAGGCAGGCAAATCCTAAAGCATGTCCTGGATACGTGCACTACACCGCTGTTGAAGTTCTTGTAGGAGAGGTTGTCACAGCTGGTATGTTTCTTGTTAACAAACATCCCGCCATTGTTTTATTTGATTCTGGAGCTTGTCATTCATTTATGAGCCAAGCATTTGGATCTAAGTATGATCAGAAAGTAATTGAGGTAAACAAACATCCCACCATTCGCGTAGCATGGACGTCCTAGGATGGTGTGGTAGGTCCCATGGAACCCGACCACCTCAAAGGTAAGGGCCTCTATCCTATAATTGGTCAGATTCCCAAAGGTGATGGGTAGATCGATCTATCCAAGTGGCACAGCCTACTTACCAGGCGCGATGCCGAGGAAAGGCACCCCGGTCGGCCAGATACGCGATTGGTCGATGCCCATGGCGTCGAGCGTTTCAGCGTATATGATGTTGAGGCTGCTGCCTCCATCCATCAGCACCTTGGTGAGCCGCTTCATGCCGATGATCGAGTTAACCACGAGAGGGTATCTTCCCGGTTGTGGGACAATTTTCAGGTGGTCGGTCTGATGAAAGGTTACGGCGGACTTCGACCATCGGAGGAAGGAAGGCATGGCTAGCTCGGCCGTACAGACCTCATGGCGCGCAAGCTTCTGGCGGCGCCTGGAGTCGTAGGCCACTGACCCTCCAAAGATCATGAGGCAGCCATCCAGCATCGGAAATCCACCGTCCTTCCCCTCGACGTCGTCTGCGGCCGGCTTGGGCTCCTTCCTATGCTCCCCTTGTTGAAGCCTCAAGACAAGAACCACTTCATGAGGATATAGTCCTTATATAGGTGCTTGATGGGGAAAGCATGGTTCGAGCATGGCCCTTCGAGCAGCTTCTCAAAGTGGTATGGGGTACCTTTGGTGGGCTTCCGACCTCCCTTGCGGTCGGTAGTGGCCATGAGTGAGCCCTCATGCTGCTGCTTGTTCTTCTTATAGGGGCGGTTGGAGGCGCCTTCACCGGCGTCCTCGTCCCGCTTTGCCTTGCCCTTGGGGCAGTTGAAAATTGCTCCAACCGCCTTCTCGCCCGAGGCATGGCAGGTGGTGATGTTGAGGATCTCCTTGGTGGTTCATGGGCCCTTATGTCCCAGCTTGTGAACCAGGGACTCGCAGGTGGTCCCAGACAGGAAAGTTCCTATGACGTCGGCGTCGACGACATCGGGCAGCTCGTTGCACTGCTGAGAGAAGCACCGGATGTACCCACAAAGAGTTTCCCTAGACTTCTGTCGGCAGTTTTTGAGATCCCATGGGTTCCCAAGATGCGCGTATGTGTCCTAGAAGTTTCCCAAGAAGATCCCTTTTAGATCCGCCCAATTTTGGATTCGGTGGGGCGAAAGGTGTTCCAACCACGTTCGCGTCGAATTGGCCAGGAACAATGGAAGGTTGCGGATAATGAAATTGTCACTATCCGCTCCACCGGCTTGGCAGGCAAGCCGATAATCCTCGAGCCACGGTTCGGGGTTTGTTTCCCTATAGTATTTTGGGATGTTGGTCGGTGGTTGGTACCATGGTGGGAAGATGGCGTTGAGGATGTGTCGGCCAAAGGCCTGAGGTCCTAGCAAGTCTGGGCTCGGACTTCGGTCCTCGCCGCTGTCGTAGCGTCCACCATGACAAGGGTGGTATCCATGGCAAGCCTCCTCTCTCTCATCGCTGTGCGCATGCCTGTGGGCATCTAGGGTGTTGCGCGCGTCACGGTGGAGGCCGACACGCTCATGCGCTAGGGCCACGACGCGTGGCCTGCCGCCTCGCTTTGCCAGGTGGCCTGACATGTCCCTATCAGGTCGCTCTGAGGGCACGCGCCAGCTGGCATTGAGCTCGCGTCGTTGGGATAGCGTGCTCTCAGCCTGCTGTGCCGCCGCACGCTCGAGTAGTGTTCGAATCTCACGATGGTCCCGATGATCCTCGGGTGTCGCGGGATCCAAAAGCCCCAGACCAAGGCCGCGCACGGCAGTGATGTTATGGCTTTCCCGAGTGAAGTGTGGGAGGGCTTTGTCATCCTCGATGATCCTCCAATTCATGTCATGGGCCACGGCACGCGCACGCCCACCATGTCCATGGCGCTCGATCTCTCGCTCGAGCAGGAGTCATGTTTCTTCGAGGTCTTGGTGCCGCACCCTCAGCTGCTCTACCCACAAGCGAGGTGGGGCCCCTACATCCCCCTCGACCTCGTCGTCGAGGACGTCTATTGGGGTAGCCCCTCCCCCATGACCTACCATGAAACATTCTTACGAGGGGTGATGGCTCCCCCTACTGGAATTAGAGTCGAAGGGCAACTCTGATTCTCCCATGATAAGGTTGTGGAAAGATTCCACGATGTATTTGGTCATCCCCATGAACTCGTCGTTCATAGGCGATGGGGGCGTGCGCGGCGCCACAAGGTGGCCAACGGTCTCCGTGGTGTTGCACAGACCGAACGAGAGCGCAGTCGGGGCGCTCCGAATGAGGTATTCCAAGGAGAGAGGCTCTCCTTCGGCAAGTTGCGTGATGACATTAGCGAACAAGAAGGTGAGGCGGTGCAAGTCCTCCCAGGACGGTCAGGTTCCCACTAAGGCGCCGAGCTGGCGCTCTAGCCTCTGGTAATCGAAGCTGAGGAACTAGTCGCTCGCTCCCAAGGGCGCGGGACTCCGGTGTGTGCAACTGCTACTCCTCAAGCATCTCGGGAATCGCGTCGAGGCCGGGGGAGTGGAGAGGCTGGACGGCGGCAGGAACCTATGCCAACTCTCCCTCCATCGTAACGATAAAGTCCTAGTTTCCAAAGCGCACGTGCGAGCCTGGGACCCAACTGACACCGTGACTAGCCATTCGAGGCCTGATGTGGACGTCGAGACACGCAAAAATGCCCTACCTGGCACGCCAATTGTCGGTGTTTTCAGACCATCGATGAGTAAATTTGTATTTGTGCGTCTGGCCTGGATGGTGTGCTCAGAGAACACAAGGGTTTATACTGGTTCGGGTGGAATGTCCCTACGTCTAGTTTGCTGCTGCTCGTGTTATTGGCACTTGGTTTGTAGTAGGGGTTATAAACAGGTGTGAGAGAGAGGGGATCCCAAGTCTCTGGTGGAAGGAGTAAACGGGTGCTGAGAGCTCGCTTGCCGCTCAGCCGTGTGCTCGTGTTGTGCTTCTTGTGTCTAGATCCCCCTTTTCATGGGGCGCCCTGCTTCCCCTTTTATAGGTGAAGGGAAAGCGTAGGTTACAGAGGAGGAAAAGGAGAAGAACGAGAGAGAGAAGAAGGCTTCCAGGGTTGCCGAGTCCTTCTTCTCCTTCATGCGGGTCCCACCGATCCTGTAGATGTCAACAGAGACGGCTCCATATCGTGACCTTGTTCGTCACTGGCGCCATGCGTAGGCGTCATCTGCCAGTCATGGCAGTCCACTTCGTCCCAGCGGACGTTGCGGTGAACTGAGTCGCTTATCAACGTCCGTACGAGGATTAGGCAGAACAGCAACGGCACGCCTGACACAGTTCTTGATATGAATCCCCAAGTATAGCCTGTCATGGCCAGAGGTTACATCGAGGCGAGCCAGCCTCTTCCCTGGCATCAGAGTTTTGACCCAGGCCCATACGTTTGGACCTGGAGTGGTTGGCGGCGGTATGGGTCCTCATCGAACCAGACGAAACCCACGTCCTTGAGGTCGGGCAAGACGGAGTCCGTGACCTTGGGCGACATGAAACCCGCGTCCTTTGGGTTGGGCGAGATGGAGCCCGCACCCAAAGGGTCGGGCAAGACGGTTCCCGTGGCCTCGAGGTTAGGCAAGACGGAGCCCGCGACCTTGGCGAGACGGAACCCGCGTCGTTGGGGTCAGGCGAGACGGAGCCCGCACCCAAGGAGTCGGGCAAGACAGAGCCCGCGACCTTGAGGTCGGGCGAGACGGAGCCCGCGACCTTAGGGTCGGGCGAGACCTTTTAATATGTCTCAAGCCATCCGGAAAAGTCAGCGTGAGCGCTAACTTTCTTGCTTTAGGTATCTCTAATATCGATACCGACAATTTATATCTCTAAATAAGTTTATTATGAAAGTATATTCAACGATCTACCTAATGATATTAATTATGTACCATAAATATTAATATTTTGTTAAATATATTTGGCCAAAGTTAAAAGTTGTTGACTTTTTGGGAAGCGAGAATGGCTCTTTTTGGGACAGAGAGGGTATTTTTTACGCCCCGTTCGTTTGGGCTTGTTTGGCTTATAAGTCATACTTTTTCAGCCAATAAACAGTATTTTTCTCTCACACCAAATCAGCCAACAGTACTTTCAGTCATGATTTATCAGCCAAACAAACCCAAACAAACATGGCGTTTAATATTCCTCCTCTTTTTGTTTTTGGCCGGGTCACGATCGATGAACATAGATACCTAACGTATTTCTCTAAATCTCAGTTTGATTTCTAGTATATATATATCTCCAACAAACACAACTATTTTGTGTCATAATCAATTAATTAAGTTGCAATTTGATCAACTTGTACAGATAAAAGCATGACGTTGTGTGCATATTTCCACATTGACGACACACCATGACTTTGTTCATGCACGTGCACGTCAACAACGATTATACTACTACTACATAACGGTACGACACCTATTTACGTCACTGTGTACTGGCTCTTAATTTTTACGCTAATGACTTTAGAAATAACAAGAAAGCATAGATACTTTGTGGTGAAAATATCACATTTATTTACTCCTACGAGATGGAGACACTACCAGAAACTGTCAATATGCCGAGTGTTTTTTCTTTGCCGAGTGCATTCCATCGGACACTCGGCAAAGAGCTGATTTGCCGAGTGCAGTGAATAAGACACTCAGCATACATATTACACTCGGTAAAAAAAACCCGATTTTGCCGAGTGTGGAATATAAGACACTCGGCAAAGAACAATACAACCCTTGGCAATAAATTAACACTCGGCAAACTACTATCACGTGACTAGCAGGTGCGACGGCCGTTTGACGACGTGCCGGCCGTTAGCAAAAGTGCAACTTTGCCGAGTGTTTTTCTCCAGCACTCGGCAAAATCATAAGTTTGCCGAGTGTTTTTCCCCAGCACTCGGCAAAATGATAAGTTTGCCGAGTGTTTTTCCCCAGCACTCGGTAAAGCCAAAACCTTTTTCCTCTCCTGCCCTCCAAACTTTTTCTACCATCCACATACAACATGTGGTACTACATGTTAAAATTTAGTATATTTCTGGATCCGCTTGATATATTTAATTAATTTATTGCGTTTAGAGGAATTTTTTGGTATAAGTCAAATTTAAACTGCAAGTGATTCAAATAATGGAATAAAACGAGTGGAAAATGATATTCATGTTATTGAGTCCATTTTGAGGCCTTGCCCGAGAAATGAAAAGAATTTTTGAACATTTTGTTCACGAAACCCGACCACAAACGTGTGGCCGAATGGTTTTTAAATTCTAAAAAAAGCAAACGAAGTCTGAAAATCATTATATTTTATCAAAATCTCATGATATCATACGTGGAGGCTGTGGTAAAAAATTGAGAAGGTTTCGGACAATCTGTCACGTACGATGTTTACATACCAAAGTATCTCAGAAGAAGAATCGTAGCGTAGAGAAGGATCCGGTAAGATTTGGATTCAAAGTGATGGTCGAATTAGGGTTTGACTTCAGAACTTTTTGTATAGGCAATAGAGAACATAGATTGATTCATGTGTAATTTTGGTAAATTTATGGATCCGTCGATAATTTTAATTTGTTAAGTGCAATTATAGAATTTTAATTGATATACATTGAATTTGAGCTACAACTACATGAAATAATAAGTTTTTTTTCACTCCTAACCTTGAAACTTTTTCTACTCTCTACATGCAACATGTGGTACTCCATGTTAAGATTTGGTGTATTTCTAAATCCGTTTGATATATTTAATTAATTTATTGCGTTTAAAGGATTTTTTTGGTATAAGTCAATTTTGAACTGCAAGTGATTCAAATTATATAATAAAATGAGTAGAAAAATGATATTCATGTTATTGAGTCCATTTTGAGGCCTTGCCCGAGAAATGAAAAGAATTTTTGAACATCTTGTTCACGAAACCCGACCACGAACGTGTGGCCGAATGGTTTTTAAATTCTAAAAAAAGCAAACGAAGTCTGAAAATCTCTCATGATATCTTATTTGGAGGTTGTGGTAAAAAATTGAGAAGGTTTCGGACAATCTATCACGTACGATGTTTACAAACCGAAGTATGTCAGAAGAAGAATCGTAGCATAGAGAAGGATTCGGTAAGATTTGGATTCAAAATAACGATCCAATTGGGGTTTTACTTTAGAACTTTTTGTATGGGCAATAGAGAACATAGATTGATTCATGTGTAATTTTGGTAATTTTTTTTGGATCCGTTCGATAATTTTAATTTGTTAAGTGCAATTATAGAATTTTAATTGATATACATTGAATTTGAGCTACAACTGCATGAAATAATAAGTTTTTTTTCACTTCTGACCTTGAAACTTTTTCTACTCTCCACATACAACATGTGGTACTCCATGTTAAGATTTGATATATTTCTGGATCCGTTTGGTATTAACATGTGGTACATACAACATGTTAAGATGTGGTATTGCATGAAATAATAAGTTTGCCGAGTGCCCCATATATGGGCCTAGTTAGGTGCTTCTTATTTTTTTAAGGTTATTTGTTAACTAGGCCTGATTTGCATTGGAAGTTTGTGAGTGCGGTTTCCAATACATCCTCGTAGATATCAAACTTGCACAATCACATGTCGAGGTGTGCGACTCGAAGAGATCGAAGGGAACTTTCTCAAAACAATGACCTACTCATGGTGCTAAGTAAGTGAAGCTAGTAACATATAATTTTCTAATCACATAGCACATTCTAATTTCACCGCCTTTTACACTTTATAGTGTCACGCTGAGTCAAGAAAAATATAGATGGGCACAGGAAGAACCATTTCGAGGCTCATTATATGGAAACACATACCCCTAGAACAGTCAATAGCCAACAACAAATGCGGGTTCTACGTGATGTGGGCAATACATTAGTACCTCAACGAGAGCACAATGGAAGGAAATAAAACGGTGTGTATGTTTCTCATTTTATGTATATCGGTTAATTCAATAAAACACACTACTGTTTTGTCTAACACTTGTGCATGTTGATGTCATCTTGCTTCAACGATAGCATGAGAAACTTAAAACCCCAAAAGCTATTAGACTTCGAGATCAAAGAATTACAAGACAAGCTAGCATCCTTCGCCATGGACGAGGTCTTGAGTAAAAGAGTATCTTTCAGCATTGATCAAGCCAAGGATAAGAGTAGTATAGATCCAGAGATGATGAAACTTCTATCGTAGTATATACATTTTTACTGTAACATATACATTATTGTAACATTTGTAATATAAATCTTGATGGATTTGTGATGTATGTGATGCTTTAAATATCAAGTCCAGTAACCATAGGAAATAAAAATTATATTACACAAAAATAATAAAATAAAATAATGAATAGGCATATGGAAAAATCATATCAGTGGTGGGTGGTACATACATAAACCAACAATGATCATAGGGATATCACTGTCGGTTGCTAAGCAAGCCGACAATGTTGGCAGTGATCTTGAGGACGATATCAAATCATTGCCGGTTTAGGAAAATAACCGACTATAACACCCTAAAAATTGCCTCTTTTGAAATAGAGTTAAAATGATTTAAGTTGGAATTTTTGTGCACATGAAATATAGGGAAATAAAATTTTTCATTAAATTAAAATACATCATAAGGTAGCAACATGTTTGAGCATACATGCCATTGCATTTAATTTTATTGGATGAATGGTTTTAATTGAAAAGTCAAAATGGTTAAAATTCTTTTGAAATGAAATTAAAAATGGCTTTGAAATAAAAGAAAAGAAAAATTGAAAATAAGAGGATTTAAAAAATGGTAAAATTTATTTTTGGAAACTTACCAAAAATTACTCATCTATATTTGAGATGAAAAGTATATTGAAAACATACTTGAATTTGTTTTGAAATTGGCTTGGATTTGGAAACTCAAAGTAGAAAAAGGGATTTGTATTTGAAAAATATTCCTTTTCTCATTTTCAGCCCAACTCCAGATTTGGCCCAGCCCTCTTCTCCCTTCCCCTTCCTGGCTTGGCCCGCTGCTTGGCGGCCCAGCCGCTTTCCCCCCCCCCCTCTTTCCCGTTTACTCGGCCTCGGCCAGCTTCATCCATGGCCCAATCCTGCGTCCTTCTTCTTTTCCAAATAGCATGACTGCTCCCTTAGACCGCCCATTGCTCGCTTTCGGCTTTTCATTCATACCTTTCTTTGCTCATTTAGGCCCACTCTACTCACCCCTTTCGCACGATCGGTCGCACGCTAAGAAGCGCCGGCCCTTCGGTCGAGGACGCCATGCCGCCGCCTCTTCCTCCTCACACACTCCACAGCCCCACCCGTCAGCCGCCACCGTCCCTTTCCTTTTCTTCCCCAGCGCACTCCTCCCCTTTCCTTTCTTTGCTCATCGATGGCGCGTCCATGAACGGCAAGCCGCCGCGCCCGTTTGGCAAGCGGCCAATCAGCCCCGCTCCCCTTCCTCATACGCAGCGGCTGCTCACCTATAAAGCCCAAACCGAGCGCCTCCCTTCTCCCCTTTTCCTTTGCTCGCGTCCAGCAACTCCCCGCCGCTGGCAATCTCCCTCACCCGCGCCCCAATCCACATCGCCGACGCGCCGGTGACCTCCGCCGTGTCCCCCCGAAGCAGTAGGTATCATCTAATTCGCGTTGTGGTCTTGTTTTCCTTGGATTCAACCTCACCCGCACCCTTCTCTCTCTCTAGACGTCACCGCCACCGTCGACCCGCCCCTTCGGAGCCTCCCCGGACGCTGCGCTCCCCTCCATACGCATCGTGGTGAGGTTCTCCGCTTTCCCGTGCCATCCATTCGTGGTTTGGCATCCTAGAACGCCATAGCACAAGCGCCCGACGCCGCCGGCCATGGCGCCCTCACCGGAGACAAGGAGCAGCGCTGGAGAATCACCTGCACGCACCCACGCCATCGGATTCACGTGGACGGCCTTGATTAGATCCTACCGGTTCGGTCCACAGCAAGCTATAGACTCGGTGCACGGCGCCGCATCAGCACGCGCCCACCGCACGCGTGGCACACCGCACCAACCAACGGCTGCCGCATGGCGCACGGTCAGCCAGCGCGGTCAAACCCCCAGTCAAAACGCACCATTTTTGCAGACAAGCCCTTATGGTTTTTTGAGAATCAACCCGCAGTCCGTTCTATTTCAAATCAATTACAATTCAGCCCTGTTTTTATTCGTTTAGGACCCTGTAGTTTACAGAATTAGTGAGCGCAGTCCAAAATCCGTTTAAACTCAGATTTTAATTGTTTTAATTTAAAAATGAGTTCGAGTTATTTACAGGAATGCCAATGCACCTTATTTCATGCGTAACTTTTGCGTTTTAAGTCCGATTTGACCCGTTCGAATTGCGTTAGGATTGTATTTATGTTTTCTATGTGTTTATACAACTATTAGGCATGTTTTCAACACTTGAAATTCATGAGTAGATTTAATCTACTATTTAACTGAAGTAAAACTTGTTTAAATCATAACTTATTCATTTTAACTCCGAAATAGTCCATTCAAGTTGCGTTAGATTCGTAGCGACGAGATCTACGCATTAGTAATAGTGTTTACTATATTACTATTTCAGTAAAATCATAGTTTAAATCATATCTTGATTAATGATTATGCAACTGAATTTTATACATAAAATATGATTTGTTTCACTTTTGTTTTATAATACAAATCTAAAATTGACTTAATTTAATTTATATTATTTATAAAATATCTTTTATATATGAATTCATAAAGTTAACACAAATGAAGCCTATAGTTTTCTTTTCCACGTATAAAGCAAATCTCTCGGTAGTCGTAACTTTTCAACCGTAGCTTCGATTAGCGTGCCTCTCGCGACTGTGTGGTCGTAGCGATGCGTAGAATCGTGTTTCAAACTCTTTTACTTATTTTTCTATGATTGGTGTATTGTTCTGATATAGATGCAATTGTATGCTATGCATGTATGTGTATGGATGTTTGTGTGGTGTTCTACGAATTACATCTAGTCGGTGAGATACATGTGGTGATCGAAGATGAAGAAGGACGTGAAGATTAAAGCTTACCGAAGGATCGGTGTGTAAGGCAAGTATAGCATGGGACCATCCTTGTTACCTATTCACATTTAATCACTTAATTCATATTGCATGTGTCTATCTTGTTGCCAATAAGGATATCCAAGATATTTGATATCTTGTACCTTAAAACCTTTGCGTTATTGCATTGGGTAGTTTTTGCTAGTGCTTAAATAAACCATGATCTTGTAACTTGACTAATGGTATATGCAATAAACATTAAAATATGACTTTTTAGCAACATGGAAACAGGGGGGTAGAGTGTTTAGCTACTTTCTAAATGCTTCAGATTCCTCTCCCTAAGAACTTATCTGTAAGCGATCATTCGGGACTTATAGTATAGCTGTGAGGGCCATATGGCTCTGGCTTTAGCTCAGTATGAGGACCTTTTCTAGCTTGTTAGTGGTTACCATTATGGCGCAAGAGGGGCCTCGACGGGTATGATCTCGGCCTGCCAAGTGGGTGTACTTGTTAGTCACTCCTTGGAGGGGAGTTTATGCTTATTGATGGGGAAACCTAGTGGCCCTAACTTGTTAGACAAACCTTTGAACGGCTTCATAGTGAACCCTGCTGACCTTCCTTGGTAGTGGGTCAAGAGGCTGATCACCTCGGGCGAAAGGGTAAATCACGACTCATAGTGAAAGTGTACAACCTCTGTAGAGTGTAAAACTGTTATAACAGCCGTGCTCACGGTCATGAGCGGCCTTGGACCCTTATGGAATAGAGATGATCACTAATGGATAATGGTACTAATGATCAACTGTTTATGCTATACATTATTCATGTTTACCTGATCATGTGTTTATGGGAATGATAAATTCTTTGTCACTCAATTGCTTAAAAAGATGACCTATTAAAGCTAATTGCAGTAAACCAGTGTCAGCCTTTTGTGTCTCATAAACCAAATGATATAATTGTTAAGTACGACATGTACTTACGCTTGCTTTACTTTTCTATAATTTGGATAAAAATCCCGGATGGGTATCAGATTGCTAGTCTGAAGGAGTTAGGCTTGTGGTCAACCAGTCAGTCGTCCCTGTGGATTTGGAGTCTTCGCCTGAAGATCGGAGTTGACTTTCCGCTGTCTATACTCTGAGGTTATATTTCTTTTACTAATACGTTATGTAATAAGTATTGTCTCTTGATATTACCTTTATTTGTGGCTATATGTGAGATTTGACATCCTGGGCTCACATATAGTGTGTATCTGGTTTTGTCTTTAAAACCGGGTGCTACACCGACCGTGATGTTTGGTATTAACATGTGGTACATACAACATGCTAAGATGTGGCATTGCATGAAATAATAAGTTTGTCGAGTGCCCGATATACGGCACTCGGCAAATCTCAGTTTTGCCAAGTGTCAGACATGGGACACTCGGCAAACCCCTTCATGGCCCCACCTGCGCGCTGTAGTGTTTCAAAAATGGGGAAAAAAACTAAAACCGAGGCTTTGCCGAGTGCTACCTGGGACACTCGGCAAACCGATGCTTTGCCGAGTACTAGATCTCGGGCACTCGGCAAAGCTTGTGCATATCCTCCCCTCTGGCCACGCACACACGCACACAGACGCCACGCCGCACACACGCACACACCGCCGCACCGCGCACCCGGCTACCGCACCGCTCCCCTGGTCAGCTAACCGTGCCACGCTCCCGGATGGCCGGACCCTCGAGGAGCAACCCTGCCGCCGTCGCACCCTCGTAGAGCGACGCCATCCGCCGTCCGCCCCTCGCCGAGCGACCCAGCCACCGTTCACCCCTCGCCGGGCGACCCCGCCGCCGTCCACCCTCTCGTTGATGGACCCCGACGACATCCGCCCCTCGCTGATTGACCCCGTCGCCGCCCCTTCCTCATGGAGCGACCCCACCACTGTATGGAGGCACTGGCTCTAGCGTTGCCTCTCGCACGGTGCGTCGATTATTCACCTTGACAACCTCATGGGCGTTGGCTCCTGTCTCTCTGATTCTACAACGCCCGATCTGTTTCTATAGGGCGGCAGTAGGAGGGAGCTCATGGCGGCGCTGTTGGAGAGCCCTAGGATCCGTGACGTGGCCAACAGGCAAAAGGTCACACTGGAGAGGCGGATCTCAGTAGGGCAGGAGGCGGCACCGAGGCATGTCTACGTGTTCCAGCGGGAGTATGCCACGGTGGATCCGGCACGTGTCGAGGTGCGTGGAGTTGCATTGTCATAGCTCGATCAAATAGGGTTGGGTATTCATAGGTGATAGGTCATTTCCCCCTCACCTTTGGGTGATAAAAATGGGATCTTGTTATGTCGTTGATGGAGTTCCTTTAATTGTGTAGCTACTGATTATGCGTAGCTCAGTGATGATTTGTGCTGTAAAGATGAATTTTGTTTTCCTAGCCAAATCATGTGGGTTGATGTCAAGACAAAGGGCTTAGGTTCTAAACTCTAAAGTAGTGGATGGGGCAAGTCTTCGTAGTTTCACTTCACTTGATTTGGGAATTGCTTTGGGACAAAGCAGAGACCTTTTGGGGGCCAAGGATAAAGCAGGGATTCTTGTGCTGCGAGCTTTGGGGACATTGTCAGGTGTTACTACTACTTTCTGTAAAATTGGGGTTTGGCAGTCATCTAAGGAGCTCTTTTCACCCTTTATTGGCTGGTCTTGTAGGTTTTGATTTGTATCTTGACCAACTTTGTGAATTATGATGATTTACTGTTATTGGAACCATACTTTTTTATGGAATTGGAACAATCTAGTTGGGTCTCTGCCTAAAATAGTCTAAATTGACTCCTAAAAAGTGACTATAGGAATGGGATAATATTCATGTCGTTTGATGAATATGGATTAAAGTTGTACTGGATTATAATGCCAATATGTAGTTCCAATCTTTGCAATCGCATTTCGTGTAGACTTTGATCATGAACAGTTCATATAGCTAGCTGTTGTTGCCTATTTGGTTAAATTATGTGTTGCAACAAAGTTGGCGTCTTCTAGAAACATTGGGTCTTATTTCTAATGTGATTCGGTGTTACTAGAAAATTGCCTTCTTGAGTATGTGCTTTTGCTTGCTGGATTCAGTTTGACGCTGTTGGTATGTGGTTGTCGGCCATCGTGCCGGTGTTTTGGTGTGTATGTGTTTGTCGGCCATTGTGCCATTGGTTTGTTGCAGGTTTTGGTTACCTCACCGTGCAGGGGAGGTGCTGCCAAAATTTATAATTGACACTATTATATTTGTTTGTTGCAGGAGAGGCTATTGCAAGGATCATTCCCCACCGTCCTTGACTCGTCACTTTGCAGGACAGCAAGGTGAGGCATCCTACACCCCTCTTTCCATATCATGTTCGTATATCACGTAACCTAGCTAGGCGTCTCCCGTTCGAAAGAGATACGGTTCGAAATATGCAGATCTTTGCTTATCTATAACCGTATCTGTTTTGAATTGTCTATGTTTTTTGGACAGCCAGAGGATGTGTAGATGGAGTTAGTTTCCATGCTCTACTCAGATCCGAGATAGAGTTTTAGTAGCATCGCTCTGTTATTCTTCGGATACACAATCTCTCTGCCAGGACGTGTATTTGGAGAACAGCGGGGAGGTGCTGCCAAAATTCTGTCTCAGATAGGAGTAGAGCATGGAAACTAACCCCATCTACACATCCTCGGGTGGGATTAGGACCTATCTTCACCTATTAGATAGTATAGGAACCTGTAGATGTAATTGATTTTTATACTACTTGGTGATATGTTAGAGGATGGATGATCGTGAGTGGATGTACAAGGGCTGCTCTAGTCAGGGTTCGTTGATCGATGAATGGATTGCGAAGACCAATGCTTTCTTAGAACTAGCATTTGCAAGGGTTAAAGGAGCGCGTGGCACTTGGTGTCCTTGCAGCATTTGTGCAAACACACGTCGACAAACAAAGGTGGTCATGGGTAAACATCTTTGCAAGAATGAATTTACGGTAGACTATACCCGGTGGATCTACCATGGTGAATCCGATCATGGAGAGACGAGGTCGTGAGACAATGCATCGAGGATTATGATGCTGATGCCAGGGTAGGAGACATGTTAAATGACTATCATGAAGCACACTTTGATGAAGGATGTAGGGAGGAGGAGCCAGAGCCAACCACAAAGGCGTATTACGATATGTTGTCTGCGACACAACAACCCCTTCATGGGCATGCCAAGGTTTCTCAACTGGATACCATTGCACACCTAGTGGCCGTAAAGTCCCAATTTAGCATGTGTCGAGAAGCCTTCGATGTTATGCTGACAGTTGTTGGTAGTCTGCTCCCAAATGGTCACATCCTGCCAAAGAGCATGTATGAGGCACAGAAACTCCTTCGTGCACTTAAGATGCCATATGAGCAGATACATGCTTGCCTGAAGGGATGCATCTTATTAAGGAAAGAACATGCGAAAGCAAAGTACTGTGTGAAGTGTAAATCATCTAGGTTCCTAGAGGTAGACTCTGGTTATGGTTAGAAGAGGTAGCTCACCATCCCCGTGAAGATCTTACGGTACCTTCCATTTATACCAAGGATCCAACGGCTTTATATGACTAAGGAATCCACAAAACATATGACATGGCACAAATACGGACGTCGATACAATCCTGAGAAGCTGGTGCATCCATCCAATGGTAAAGCATGGACAAGGTTTGATATGATTCATTGTGAGAAAGCTCTTGAGGGTCGTAATGTACGTGTTGCACTAGCAACAGATGGGTTCAATCCTTATGGAATGGCGGCTGCCTCATACACTTGTTGGCCCATGTTCGTTATCCCTCTCAATCTCCCCCCTGGCTTCCTCTTTCAACGACAGAACATATTCTTGTCGTTGATAATTCCTGAACACCCAGGGAATAATATGAGTGTGTACATGGAGCCTCTGATTGATGATTTGATCCGTGCTTGGGAGGAAGGGGTATGGACATACGACCAAGCTACAAAGACAAACTTCAAAATGTATGTTTGGTACCAGTACTCCCTGCATGACTTTCTGACGTATGGGAGATTCTACGGCTGGTGTGTTCACGGGAAGTTCCCATGCCCAATATGCAAGGCGTCTCTGATGTTCATTTGGTTGACGAAGGGTGGCAAGCATTCTTCGTTCGATAAACATCAACAATTCCTCCCTCTTGACCATCCATTCAGATGAGACATCAAGAACTTTATGAAAGATGTAGTAGTTGAAGGTCCTGCACCCTAGATGATGATTGGTGCCGTGGTTCATGCCCAGTTAGATGCTCTCGAGGTCAATGACCATGGAGATCGTTTTCTGGGATATGGTGAGGAACATGCATGGACTCACAAGTCATGCTTGTGGAACCTCCCCTATTTTGATGGCCTTCTACTTCCACATAACATTGATGTAATGCACACTAAAAAGAATATCGTCGAGACAATTTTTGGTACAATCATGGACATTCCTGATAAGATAAAGGATAATGTTAAGGCTAGAGTGGATCAGGTGAGGTTATGCAATAAACCAAAGCTAGACATGGTGCCTCCTGGAGGCGGGAAGTCATGGAGAAAGCCTAAGGCCGATTTCATTCTGACGAGGGCCTAAAGGAGAGAAGTACTAGAATGGTTCCAAACATTAATGTTCCCTGATGGGTATGCAGCGAATCTGAAGAGGGGAGTGAACTTAGCTACTATGCGAATCAACGGGCTCAAGAGTCATGACTACCACATATGGCTTGAGCGGCTACTACCAGTGATGGTTCGAGGCTATGTCCCTAAGCATGTCTGGATAGTGCTGGCGGAGTTGAGCAATTTCTTCCGCCAGCTTTGTCCTAAGGAGTTATCTCGTACCATGGTTGCAGACATGGAAAAAATGGAGCCTGTGTTGCTCTACAAGTTGGAGAAGATCTTTCCACCTGGCTTCTTCAATCCGATGCAGCATTTGATTTTGCACCTCCCGTATGAGGCATGAATGGGGGGCTTGTGCAGGGCCGTTGGTGCTATTCAATTGAGAGATTTCAAAAGGTTCTTCGAACTAAATGTAAAAATAAATGCAAAATTGAAGCATCCATAGCAGAGGCATATATTCTAGAGGAGGTGTCAAACTTCACAACAAAATACTATGCTAATAACCTTCCTAGCGTGCATAATCCACCCCCTTGTTACAATGCTGGCAAAGATGAATCGAACCTTAGCATTTTTCGAGGGCAACTAGGAAGTGCAAGTGGTGCGACTAACAAGACCTTGAAACATGAAGAGTGGTGCACTATTATGCTATATATGTTGACCAACCTATCCGAAGTGGAGCCGTACATGTTGTAAGTTCTCAACAAACTTTTTCTCAAGTAGTCATAATTCTGTGTCCAACTCCCTTGTTTCTCATTGGTACAGGGAATTTGATGAACGATTCTGGCGAGAATCAAGGGAACCTACCCCACAGGAAACTTTGACCTTTCTTAGAGAGGGTGCGGGAAATGGAATGCCCGATTTCATTTCTTGGTTCAAACAGAAGGTACTGTCCATTTTGGTTCGTACTTAGTTTGACATTACAAGTTGCTCGTACGTGCGACTAATATAATGAACTACCCTGCTTGAACTTGTAGGGACAAACATATGTGTCTATGAGTGCCGAGTTGAGACTGGTTGTCGATGGTTGTGCCTATAGGATCAGGTCATTTACCGGTTATGACGTGAATGGATATCGCTTTCACACAACAAGCCACGAGCAGGGTTGGCCCAATCGAAGAACCACAAATATTGGAGTTTTTACTCAAGGCTTAGATGGGGTTGAGTATTATGGAAGAATTGAAGA
Organism: Miscanthus lutarioriparius; assembly: GCA_904845875.1. Taxonomy (NCBI): domain Eukaryota; kingdom Viridiplantae; phylum Streptophyta; class Magnoliopsida; order Poales; family Poaceae; genus Miscanthus; species Miscanthus lutarioriparius. The sequence goes on from CAJGYO010000005.1 coordinate 101,726,354, forward strand.
AATATACGAACTCATGTTCCATGGTTGTAAACCTCTTAATCCTGTTATATTCAAATACCATTGGTTTGATCCTGAAATAGTGAGGCGGACCCCTAATCTTGGGCTAGTTGAAATTCGACAATCATTCGTCTTACCAGGAGACGATGTCTATATTGTGGCTCAACAGGCAACACAAGTTTATTATCTCTCATACCCATGCCAAACTATAGACCATCTTAAGGGTTGGGATGTTGTGTACAAGGTATCGCCACACGGTAAACTACCTGTCCCAAACAATCAAGATTACAACATAGACCCCAACACATATGACGGAGAGTTCTTTCAAGAAGATGGGCTCGAAGGGATTTTTGAGATAGACTTAACCGAAACTCAGGGTATGGAAGTAGACAATGAAAGTGGTGCTGACGAGGACGCCGGTGACGAGGTTCAGAATGTGAAGGACTTAGAATTACTTTAGCGATTACATCTAAGCAACGACGGTGATGACGACATTCCTCCTTCGGAGCATGGGGATGATTATATCGACATGTGTGACAGTGATGATGAGACCTATGATCCATCTAATCCTGATGATGATGATTATTTCTAATACATGTATGATCCGTGATAATTGATTTATTATTTGTCATACCATGTTATTTTCTAAGTATGTTTTGTTTATTTTGCATCTATTTTGATGTATTATCAGTGCTAATTGGTTTACCATTTTTAATTGCAGGTGATTGAACAATGGTGGGTGGTATGAGGAGGATAACGTTGCTTTACTCAAAAGCGACAGCGACGAGTAAAGGGTCCGATGCAGCTGAGGGGTCTAGGAAGAGACCTCAGGGTAGACCTAAGGGTCAAGGGAAGGGTGGAGGCAAGACGAGGCCACTGTCGCCAGTACCTTCATCGCCGTCTGAGTTACCTTCCGCTCACTGATCCTCTGAGGAGGAGGTATAGGTGGAGGAGGAGGCAAGGGTGAAGGAGGAGGCAGGGATGGAGGAGGAGACAGGGGGTACCTCTTCCTGTAGTTTGTCATGTGTGTGGTTGCGAGGTCCCATGACCCTCCCGAGGCGATCGATACCTCTTGAGAGACGCCTGCTGATTCGACCCGATGGAGACAAGTAAGTAACTTTATTTGTTATCACTAATTTTTCGTTTGATATGTTCAAAATTATAATAGAAACTAATAATTTATCTTAATCACTTGGGCAGGGGTTGGAGGAAGGTCGGTGGGGGTGATCACGCACGCCATGTGAACGGCATCCTTGGTCTTTTGATAAAGGAAAAGTTCCCTGGCCTGGTGCAGTTCGGCGGAGCAGTCGAGCCGGCCTACACGTGGGCCCACTATGTCGCCGTCCCCGACACCACTGATCAAGATGCAGGTGTTTCGCCGATAAGGCATAGCGTGTCAAGGCCGAGCTTTGGGTAAGTCTTTCTCGCACTACATTGCTCAATACATCGCATTGATTGGACATTGTTGAAATAATGACGGGATACATCGCATACATCATGTCTATATGCAGGATTTCTTTAGATGTGTGGAGGGATACGAGGCTAAGGCGGATGCTGTGGCTGACAAAGCCGCCAAGAAACTCATCAAGGACATGCACTACGAGGCGTGCATCTAGGCCGTGATCCAATACCACGCGGAATTTCTTAGAGAGAGGATCCCTAAAAGGGCGGCAAGAACCATGAGCCTGACCTCGGAACAATACCTGAAGGTAAATATAGAACATTAATACTTATTTTTTCTGAGATTAATTACGCTTAATTTCATCTTCTTATATGTCATATACTTGATGACGTAGGTGCCTCCGTGTTGGTGCGCCTAAGATCTGCAGTGCTGGGCCCAGATGGTGGACAAGTGGTGCGACCCCGCGTGGCAGGAGAATCACAAAGCTTGCCGGGAGCGGCGTTTGCTGATGCCGGGTGCACCACACCATCAAGGCAACTTCAACCTCTCAGAATACGTAGCTAGATGGGTACGAGAATTCATTTCTTTATTCTAAGGCTCAACTCTGCATAATTTCTAATCATATTGCTTTTTTTGCAGTCGACGTCACATGGTGGCCAGCCTTGCACCTAGTTCATGGCATATGCTTTGGCCCACAAGGGGAAGGCGACGTCCGATGTCGCCGACAACCTGGAGGACCCACCCTCGATGTACAGCAATGAGTCTGTCCACAGCCGTCTCGAAGGATACACATCTATGGCAAGGCAGGTCCGTGGCCCAGAGTATGATCCGAGCGCCCATGACCTTGATGGAGAGGTAGTCATGAGGGCAGGAGGAGGCAAGAAGCATAGCCGATTCTGGATTGGTGACGGCACCATCGACACGGCCAGTACTCCCACTCTCTCCCAGATTCAAGCACGGAGCACGAGTTCCAGTCTGGCGATATGCACACAACCGAACTCTACACGGTTCTAGATGAATGCACTCCAGGTTATTTCTGTTTTATTCATTGTTCATTGATTTTTACATACTTTTGTATTGCATTGTAACATTGGGATGAAATATTGTAGGCTCAGCTAGAACAAGAAACGAGGCGCCGGGAGGAGCTAGAGGTGAAGATGGAGGCAGAGCGGCAGAGGATGGAGGCAGAGAGACAGATGATGGAGCTACAGATGTTTGAATATATGAGGGGTGTTTATGCTGCAATCGGTCAACCTCCACCACCATTTCCAGTCCCTCCTCCTCCTGCTCCAAATACTGTTTCAGGCACTGTGAGTCGCTTTACAACGTTATAATCTAGTCTATGCAGAATCAATCTTACAAAAATGCCAAGACACTAGAAACTTAGTGACTAATGCTATATGTTTGTTACCAACTAGTACATAAACCATATAATCTAGTTGATGCTCTGTAAGTTCGGTGGACAGTATGCTGTTAAGACTGATTCTTCACTACAGCAATGTGACATCCATGAAAATCCAAATTTTCAGACTGATTCTTCACTGCAGCAATAGTGGTAGGATTATTTTGTGCTTAATGTCACAATGCCAATCAATACAAATGTAAGGAGTTGATGGTTGCTTTTAAGCACTTGACACTACGTGAAAAATAGTTTGTAGCAACGGAACAAATTTTTTGTAGGGGCGGCTGGTGATGGAGTCGCCTCTACAGTGGCGTGCTTGAGAGCCCAGACACCAGCCACCCCTACAAATGGAACAGCAGGGGCGGCTGGTGATACGAGCCACCCCTACAAATGGGTCTGATTTGTAGGGGCAGCTCACTCACCAGCCGCCCCCGGTATTGCTATTCGTAGGAGCGGCTGGTGATTGAGCCACCCCTATAAATTCCCGCGTATAAATACCTCCGATTTGTAGGGGCGGCTAATCACCAGCCGCCCCTACAAATGACCCACATATACAGCAAACCACAGCACCTTCTTCCTCCTTGGGTCACTCACTCTAACCCGTGAAAGAAAGGTGGGGAGGCCTTGGGCACCTCCCAAAAATTGCTCTACTAAGGGGGGAAGGTTTTGGTCTCAAATCCTTTGGTGGAGAGGTTGTAGAAGGTAAGAAAATGCTATTCCAAACTTTTTTTGAAGTTTTAATGGTTGGTTAGTGAGTAATTAGAGTTTTGTTTTTCTCTCTTCTATGGTGCTTGAGCTACTTATGAAGCAAATTAGACCCAAGTTTTGAATGTACTAGGGTAAATTAGGGAGGGGAACAAGATCATACCCTTATTTGGTCCATGTTTCTTGATTTTAGTGAACAATTAGTTAGTTTGATGGATGTTTCATGTGCATGTAGATCTAGATCTAGGGTTTGATTTTTTTATTAATTTTGTTTTTATAAATTTATGTTTGATGAAATTGGACTAGGGTTTGTATGAAAGATATTGGGTAAAATATAATTGTTGCTAATTGTTGTCTTTGAAATTGTTTATTGTAATCAACAAATATGTATTTTAATTATTTATGGATAAATGGGCCATTAATTAATTTTCCTCTACCATGGTGTGTTTGTATGCTTTATGTAATTATATTTGATTTATATTCATATATATCTGAAGTATATACAATTATTCTCAAGTAATTATTAATTTGATTCATTTTTATATATATCTGAATAAGTAGTCCTTTAATATTTGTTTTGTTGTTGTAGTAAAAGATGGAGTACATGAACTCTTGGATGTATGGTTCATTAAGGTTCAAGGCAGATTTCTATGAAGAGGTGGATAAATTTATTGAAGCCACAGAGAAGCATGCAACGACATTGACAGAGAATAAGGATACAATTATTTGTCCCTGTAAAGATTGCAAGAACCGTATGGCATGGATGTGAGTATCATCAGATCACATTTGATTATGCGAGGATTTATTGAGGACTACATAGTGTGGATTCATCATGGTGAAACGGTTATTGTTAACGACGAGGATGAGGAGGAATACGACGACAAAACCCTAGAATCCTTGTCCCAATATTCAGCAGAGCTTGATGCACGAATGGATCCCGAGTTTGGCAATGAACAAGGTGGTGATGCTAATGGTTGGGATGGTAACGATGAAGGTGGTGCCAATAATGATGGTGGAGCACGTGTCGGGGATGAAGATGATTTGGAGGACATGATTTGAGCCCTTGGATCAGAGATTTTACTAAAGAGCCCGAAAGGTCTAGAAAATTTGGAAAGGGTGACAAAAGCATCGAAGGAGACTGTGTATGGTGTTGAAAAGGGTTGTCCGACACATTGGACATTGCTACGTTTTGTGCTTGAGCTACTCATCCTGAAGGCTAAGTATAGCTGGTCAGACTATAGTTTCAATGACCTATTTTATCTCCTGTCATGGGTGCTACCACAACCAAACTCAGTTCCTGCAAACACATACCAACCAAAGAAGGTCATAAGTCCATTGACAATGGGGGTTGAAAAAACCCATGCATGCCCCAACCACTGTATAATTTTTCATGGCGAAACGTTCAAGTCACTGGATAAATATCCCCGGTGTGGGGCCAGCCGGTACAAGAAGAATGACCTTTACGGTGGGGATGAAGCCTCCACGGGGAAAAAGAGGAATAGGAAGGGTACAAAAAAGGTGGTACAAGAATCTCAGCCCCCAGAGGACACTCCATTAGGCAACAATGCAAAGCAGAGAAGAATTCCTACCTTGGTAATGTGGTACCTGCCAGTGACCGACCGCTTGAGACGTATCTTCCTAAACCCTAAAGAAGCCGCACTCATGACATTGTGGGATGATGAGCGCAAGGTGGATGATGATAAGATTGCACACCCGGCTGATTGTAGTTAGTGACAAAAGTATGATGAGAAGCACAAAGAATTCAGCCATGACCCAAGGAATATACGATTTGGCTTGAGCACCAATGGAATGAATCCCTTCAATGAGAGGATGAGCAACCACAACACTTGGCCAGTGATCTTGACCATGTACAACATCCCAACGTGGTTGTGTTAGAAGAGAAAGTATCTTCTTCTCACTATTCTTATTTCTGGCCCTAAACAACCAGGCATTGATATAGACGTGTTCCTCAAGCCTTTGATGCAAGAAATGGAGAGGCTATGGAGGCATGGGGAGCTGATGTACGATGCGTTCCGAAAGGACTTCATATGTAGAGCAATAATATTTATTACTATCAATGATTACCCCGCGTTGTTTGCTTTCTCTAGACAGATTAAAGGGAAGACGGGATGGTTGGTTTGCTTGGATGGTACTACATGGGTGTACCTGGATGCATCTAAGAAGATAGTTTACCTAAGGAACCGATGCTTCTTAAAGACAAGTCACAAGTACCGCAGCAAATCGTTCTTTAGATTTTATGACAAAACCCCAGAGATTGAACCCCCTCCGGAGAGACGTCATAACGGAGAACACGTGTACAGAATGGTGAAAAACATACGCGTCGTCTATGGAAAAAAGAATTCGGATGGGACGAATAGAGATAGAAGCACACCCCCTGTCGAAGGCGCACCTTTCAGAAAACAATCGATCTTCTTTCAGTATCTGCCTTATTGCCAGACTTGGAGGTCCCCCATGCCATTGATGTTATGCACGTGCAAAAGAATGTCTTTGAGAGTCTCATTGCTACCTTTATGGACATAGGCAAGTCAAAGGATGGTCTGAAATCACGGAAAGACATGGTGCAGCTAAACGTGATGCCACAGCTTCACCCGGTACCTGAGGCTAATGGAAAATACACTCTGCCCGCGGCGTGCTTCAATCTAACACCAGACAAGAAGAGAGCTATATGCACTTTCCTAAGGGGGGTCCAAGTCCTGACTGGGTTTTCAGCGAATGTGAAGAAGCTAGTGTAGATGAAGGACTTGTCAATAACACACTGCAAGGCTCATGATTGTCATGTGATGCTGACAGTGTTTCTACCTTTTGCAATCAGGGTTATAAAGCCAGAGTTCTTGAAAATGGCCATCACCCGCATGTGCTACTTCTTTTCGAAGATCTCACAGAAGACGATTGGCAAGCAAGAGCTGAGTGACCTACATGAATTTGTGGTGGAGACACAAAACCAACTAGAGATGTGTTTACCTCCTGCTTTTTTTGATATAATGCCACATCTCATGATTCACATGGTTCATCAGATACAGGCACTGGGCCCTTGCTACTTGCATGAAATGTGGTCCTACAAGCGGTTCATGTCGGTTCTAAGTCGATACGTGCATAATCAAACATACCCAGAGGGCTCCATGATAGAGGGTTACAGTACTGAAGAAGTCGTCGAGTACTGTCAAGAGTACCTAAAAGTACAGAAAGGGATTGGTAAACCCGATTCTTGTCACAAGGGTAGGGTGGCTGGGAAGGGCACTAGTGGTAGGAAAGTGTTCATCGACCATGATTACAAATAGGTGAGTCGGGCGCATTACAGTGTCTTGCAGAGTAAACAACTGATGCAACCGTACATTGATGAACACTTGGCTATCATTATGGTGGAGAGAAATGGCCGTTTGGATGATTGGGTCATGAAACAACACAAGCAATGACTAACTACATGGTTGAAGGACCAAAATATACCACCTGGAGAAACCATAGACTCTATTACCATCAGTAGGTTGGCGGAGGGGCCATCGAGACAAGTGACATCTTGGAATGCTTATGACATCAATGGGTATACGTACTATACCCATGCAAAGGGTAGATAATATGTGAACCAAAACAGCGGTGTTCGAATAGAGGCTCTCGATGGATTAGGGCGAAAGATCCAATACTTTGGCATCATTGAAGAGATATGGGAACTTGACTATGGAAGGGATATAACGGTGGCCCTATTTTGATGCCATTGGATCAAACAACACCAACTAAACGATATTGGATTGAGAGTCCTGGACCTCGAGAATCTAGGCTACCAAGATGACCATTGGGTGCTCGCTTCACGTGTCGCACAAGTTTTCTATATGTCTGACTCACAAAGTAACCTCCCCCCGAAGAAGAAGACAAAGCACGTGGTTGCCTCTGGGAAACAACACATTATTGGAGTTGATGGCGTGGATGATGTTGAAGCTTACAATAACTACAATGAGATGTCGTTATTCATAGACTTTCCTAAGAAGATCAGTGTTGTGGAAAAGAACCTCCCCAAAGACATAATGCCATGGGAACGAAAAGGTGTTAAGGGGAAAGTCGTTACAGCGGGCTAGCTAGTTGTTGAATGTGGAGTGTTTGTGTAAGTGTGTGTTTGTAAGACTTCATTTATGCATGCGTGTGAGACTACCCTTTGCAACATCCAGATGACTCTATTTGAACATCCACTCTATTACTACTAAAACTTTACGAAATCACAACACTTTATGAAATGAAGAAATGACCAAAATAAAAGTAGGAGATCTTGATGAGTTATACAACTCTTATATTCGTCACCTTTACAGCTGAAATCATTTAGTGTTTGAAAATCAGGTTTGAAGCTGTCATTTTCTGAAATTTAAAATTTGAATTGTTCAAAATTAGTGACAAAGATAGATGACTAGACTGAAATGATAGAGCATGATTTTAGAAAATTTTAGGGAAAAAACCATCACATTTGGAGTTAGTATGAGGAAGAAAAACTAGTTACAAGTTTCAACCACAGATTAAAAAAAGAGATCACACTTGTTCATCATTGATCATCATGAACAGTTGTGATTTTTCTTTTTAATCTCTGGGTAAAATTTGTAACTAGTCTTTCTCCCTCATACTAACTCCAAGTGTGATGATTTTTTTTTCTAAAATTTTCTAAAATCATGCCCTATCAAGTTAGTGTGTTGATTTGGTCATTCTTTTCATTTGACAAAGTTTGAGCACTTCAAATTTTCAAATTTAAAAAAAATGACAAGTTTGAACGAGATTTTCAACCATTAAATGATTTCAGCTGAAAAAGTGATGAATCCCAAAGTTGTATAACTCATCAAGATCTACAACTTTTATTTTGATCATTTCTTTATTTAACAAAATGATAGTAAACATTGTTCACAAATCAACATGTTTCTCGTATAGTTCATGAAACTATGAGTCATATGTGAATTTGTGAACAATGTTTACTAATACTTTATCACATAAAAAAGTGACCAAAATAAAAGTTATAGATAGTGATGGGTTCAACAACTTTTATGTTCACGACTTTTATTGTTGAAATCATTTAAGGTTTTAAAATCTTGTTTGAAGTTGCCATTTATTGAAATTCAAAATTTTAACTGTCAAATTTGGTCAAATGAAAATATGATCAAAATAAAAGTTGTACATATTGATGAGTTCTACAACTTTGGTATTCATGAGTTTTTCATCTGAAATCATTTACTCTTTCAAAATATTGTTTAAAGTTAAAATTATTTGAATTTCAAATTTTGAATCGTTCAAACAAAGTCACATGACAAGATGACCAAAACAAAAGTTGTACATGTTGATGAGTTATACAACTTTTATGTTTACAACATTTTCATTTTATTTCATTTAATGTCATAAAATTATAGTCAAATTTTTAAAATTCAAATTTTTTTTTTGTTTTTTTTGTTTTCTATATTGTTTTGACTACAATTGTTTTTATATATATTTCTGCATATATAGAATAATACCAAATATTATATTTGTGCATATGTACAATTGTTTTTATATTACTTTGTGTTTTGTGATATAAAAAAATATAGAATTAATAATTTAATAAAATATAAAATATTTGTAGGGGCGGTTGTAGGGGCGGCTGGATCAGGAACCGCTCCTAGAAATCGTACTGAGTATAAATACAAGGGCGCATGGGTGAAAATGTGTTGGGCGCTCTCTTCTTCCTCCGATGCCGTCAGGCTGCCCACTTTTTCCTCGGCGCACGGGTTAACTTTCGGAGGGCTGCCAACTAATGCCATTTCTCCCGGTGGCGTCACTAATATCCGTGGCTCCGTAGACAGTCCTTGCTCCTCCAGCGCCTTCGCAACTAGAGCCTTCACTTGGAGCTCAAGACTAGTCTCCTGGTCTCGGCCATGTTTCTTGTACATGTGCCTGTCCTCTTTGAATTCTTGCTTACAGGTCGTCCTTTTCCCTAGCCCCCTGGTGCGGCCTGTGTGCTCCTTATTTCCCAAGCCAAGGCTAAGCTCATCCCTCTCTCTGGAAGGATTGAATGAGCCCTTCTCCTTGTCTTCAGCATATTTCAGTATCCTTGATACCGCCTCTTGGGTCTCTGGCTTATCAAACTTAAGATTACTGCCGGATGATTCTATACTCCTCGCATATATCCAATTCCTTGAGCGTACCTTCAAATTCATCACATCGATATTCCCAACAGTTGCGGCCTCTTCATCCATCTTCCTAAACTGCTCTTCCTTGGCATAGTAGCCATCGGGGCCTAGATAATGGTGGTGTTTGTTCCTCTTCGCCAGCTCGGTGTTACGGGCACTAAGCTCCAATGCCTCCGATGAAGTCTTCTGAGCCACGAGCTCCTCCCATTGACTAGAAGTTATTTTGCCGAACTCGTTGAAGGGAGTTAACCCCTTTTGGATATACTTCGTGTTGAGCTTCGACCTCCAACGTCGGAATGACTCTCCCATCATCCTAATAGCATTTTTTTACCAATTCGTGCTTACCCTCCGGAAATCTAAAATTGACCTTCAGCTGCCTATCCCATAGTGCATTCTTTGTGTTCTCTAGTATCTCTTTCCAGTTAGGGATTGCTGGGTTCAATTTACCTCTTACTAGGGCCCCAATCGCATTACGAAATTTTCCTCTTAATTCCTTCGGCTCAAGGATCTCCCCTGCTGGCCCGACCTCCGTTATCATATAGCATGCCTTATCTGGATATAGATTTCCTTTTATATCCTCTCGTTTCCTCTTAGGCTTGGTAGTCATGGTTGTGTCTTGAGTTTGTGGAGCAGAGGCATCGTGATCCGTCTCTGTGGCTGTTGCCTCTGCTCTCCTTTCCTCTACTCTGTCTTGTCCAGTGAGATGTCGCGGACGTCGACGTCGTCTTTTCTGACTTTCAGGAGGGACCTGTATATATGACAGGTCAAAGTGTTAGCAGAGGTAATACAGCCAAAGCTTTAGTAAAATTTACAAGCTAAGGCTTTTTCCCTACCTCCTCGTTCGGATCAAAATCCTTATCCAAATCTTCCTCCATTGGCCTCCTTTTAGCTTCACGTGGGAAAGGATCCTTGGGACTTTCAGATCCCTCTTCTGAGTCATCATCATCATCATCCTCTTCTTCTTCGCCTTCAGCAACCTCTCCTTCGGGGCCTTCCTCCTCGTCACACTGCTCCTGAGTAAGCATCACTTATAGATCCTTTTCTACCTCGTTATCGAACTGTTCCTGAGTAAGCTGGTCCTCTAGTGCTTGCTCCTCAAGGGTTGGCTGCTCATCAGGCTTGGGGCATCGGGCTGCACTATCTGGTGTCCATGACATTATTTCGCGCTTTGTTCTAATAGATGCAAGAAAGTGTGCTTTAGAAACATGTCAAAAAAAGTCCTATAAAACAACAATATATCAAAAAAACTAGTAGTAGCAGTAGTAGAGGCCTCAGAAACATGTCAATCATCATTTGATTATGAACTTGGAGCATCAAGGCATCATAACAGAGAAGAGAGGAGAAGGTAATGTAGGGGCGGCTGCTAATGATGCCAAGTTCCTCATAAGTTCTTGATCATCAGCTCATATTACATATAATGTATGGACTTAGACAATTTCATCATCGGCAAAATAAAGGAGAGGAGAGAAGAGGGGAGATTTGGCAAAAAAAAAAAGCAACAGCTGCTTAACAAACATAGTGCAGCAGCTGATGGCAAAAGACAGGACAACGAGCTATGGGCGAGTCCTGGGAGATTTGGCAAAAAAAGCAACAGCAGTCAACAGTTAGTAGCTAGAAGTAGCAAGTAGTAGTAGTAAGTAGAAAGTAGTAGAGTAGAGAAGAGAGGAGAGAGAAGATAGAAGAGAGGAGAAGAGAGGTGAGAGAAGAGAGGAGAAGATAGAAGAGAGGAGAAGAGAGGTGAAAGAAGAGAGAATGATAACTTAACTGAAAAAAGATCCATTCCATTCCATGGCATCAGTCAAAAGAGAGGAGAAGAGAGAAGAGAGGAGAAGATAGAAGAGAGGAGAAAAGTGGTTGATATATCTTGCTCTTCCAACCCCCCATAAAGCATTGCACTTCATTTTGTTTCTTGAAATTATTAGATTAACTACAGAGCAGTTGAGCCTACAGGCAGGGAAATAAGACTTAAGAGATGAAAAAGAAAAACAAAGATAAATGGCTAGTGCATTATTCATATCCCAGAACTAAATCCAACTGGAAATGGATTAAGACTACATAGGAACAAGATCAATATATGTTAAAAATCAATGACATGTGGTGTACTGGTGTGGCCATTTATCTTCTTTGGTGCAATAGTTTTAAGTTTTAACTACAGAATAGTACACCTCTTTTTTGAGCAACAAGGAACTACTGTGGATAACATAGTATAATGAAGCATGCAACAGTTTGTATTACGAAAGCATGACCTCCACCAAGACTTGAATTTTTCAATAAAAAAGGCATATCTAACAGTAAGATTAAATATTAACATGAGACACTAACAAGAAAATAGTGAATAATGAAGCAATAGTTTGTATTTTTGAAACAAATACAAGCAGTTTTGTAACCAGATATAAAGATAAACAATTTCATTCCCTTCAGATATAAAGAAAATAGTGAATAATGAAGCAACAGTTTGCAATGAGAACCCGAATGACGTGAGGGTTCCCAAATTTGATTCAGTCTTATCAAACAAGGATTTCTTGTTGCCCCCTAACAGTGGTAGTAGGTGGCATCATACTTTGCACAGCATGTTTGTAATGCATGCCTACGCCCCAGTGTTATCGACATCATAATTCGCACTGATCATGTTTTTGGGAGTATAATCGATTAAATGCTAATGGCTAAGGCTAACATATGCAATTAGTCCCTCATCAGATCGGTGCATGCTCTAAGGCTGACAGTACAAATTTCAAGGTAGGACACAGCATGATAATCAAGGAATGAGGCAGGAGCCGGCCTGTGTATTGCATGACAAGCTAGCAGACAAGATATTTTCACAAGGAAAGAAAAATTATCTAAACAATTGCTAAACTTAGCAAGAAAGATCAAGAGGCATACAAACATAATTGGTATTTATTCATAGTACTGAATTAAGAAGATACATCACTTCCTATGCCCATGTAGGAGCAGGCAAAATTAATTGTTTGGGCATCATATATTTCTCGGCGAGCCTTCGATATTACCGGAATGGCCGGAAAAAACTAACATTAAGGAATAGAAATAAAAACATATACATGAAGTCTATCTTTCTAGCACATACAGATGGAACTGTTCTCAACAAGCTGGAAATTATGGCGGCGTGGCAATCTAACTTGCAACCAGCCCAAAAATGATGACGTACATTCACAGGGATAAACTAAAATATTGAACATATGAACAGTTGACCCAAGCTACCATGAAAAATGAAACAAAATCGTGCTTAGCTTTTCGGCAAAAAGCATGTTGTTCATTCAGTCAATATAGTCGATACATTTAAACTGCTTCCTTTCAGTAGTAGATGTGAACCTATAATCTACCATTCATAACAGAAACATGACTTGTCGGTATCTTTTATTTCGGCAAAAAGCAGGTTGTTCATTCAGTCAATGTAGCTAGTTAGGCAATCAATCTCATGATAACCAACAAAACTAAATAACAGTATCACATAAATCAGAGAGGGAGAGGCACAGGGACAGAGAGCGGGAGATCACTGACTTGGCCGCTGTGTAGGGAGCCTGGTCGTCGGCGTGCGGGGGCGGGACGCCGGGGGCCGGGGCGCCGAGGGCCGGGTGCGGGCGCGGGACCGGCGGCGGAAAACCTAGGCGCGCGGGGGCGGGCGCCGGGGGCCGGGTGTGGGCGGGCGCGGGCACGGGACCGACGGCGTGGCCGGCGGCGGAAACCCGTGGCGCCGGGGGCCGGGTGCGGGACGCCGTGGGCCGGGTGTGGGCGAGCGCGGGCGCGGGACCGGCGGCATGACCGGCGGCAGAAACCCTAGGCGCGTGGGGCAGCCTGACGGCGTCAAAGGAAGAAGACAGCACCCAGATAGTCTGACTCCCGTGTGCCCTCCTATTTATACTTGGGACTATTTGTAGGGGCGGTTTCTGATCCAGCCGCCCCTACAAATGTATTTGTAGGGACGGTTCCTGATCCAACCGCCCCTACAAATAGTTTCTATTTTTTAAATTATAAATTCTATATTTTTATATCATAAAAACACAAAGTAATATAAAAAAATTGTGTATATGCACAAATATAATATTTTGTATTATTATATATATGAAGAAATATATATATATAAACAATTGTAGTCAAAACAATATAGAAAACAAAAAAACAAAAATTAAAAATTTGAATTTTAAAACATCGACTACAATTTTATGACATTAAATGAAATAAAATGAAAATGTTATAAACATAAAAGTTGTATAACTCATCGACATGTACAACTTTTATTTTGGTCATCTTGTCACGTGACTTTGTTTGAACGATTCAAATTTTGAATTTCAAACAATTTCAACTTGAAACAATATTTTGAAAGAGTAAATGATTTCAGATGAAAAACTCATGAATACCAAAGTTGTAGAACTCATCAATATGTACAACTTTTATTTTTATCATATTTTCATTTGACCAAATTTGAACAGTTGAAATTTTGAATTTCACTAAATGGCAACTTCAAACAAGATTTTGAAACCTTAAATGATTTCAACGATAAAAGTCATGAACATAAAAGTTGTTGAACTCCTCACTGTCTACAACTTTTATTTTGGTCACTTCTTCATGTGACAAAGTATTAGTAAGCATTGTTTATAAATTCACATATGACTCATAGTTTCATGAACTATACGAGAAACATGTTGATTTGTGAACAATGTTTACTATCACTTTGTCAGATGAAGAAATGATCATAATAAAAGTTGTAGATCTTGATGAGTTATACAACTTTGGTATTCATCACTTTTTCAGTTAAAATCATTTAATGGTTGAAAATCTCGTTCGAACTTGTCATTTTTTAACCATGTTTTGGTCCTTCAACCATGTAGTTAGTCGTTGCTTGTGTTGTTTCATGACCCAATCATCCGAACGGCCATTTCTCTCCACAATAATGATAGCCAAGTGTTCATCAATATATGGTTGCATCAGTTGTGTACTCTGCAAGACACTGTAATGCGCTCGACTCAGATCTTTGTAATCATGGTCGATGAACATTTTTCTACCACTGGTGTTCTTCCCAGCCAGCCTACCCTTGTGATGAGAATCAGGTTTACCAATCCCTTTCTGTACTTTTAGGTACTCTTAACAGCACTCGACTACTTCTTTAGTACTGTAACCCTCTATCATGGAGCCCTCTGGGTATGCTCGATTATGCACGTATCGACTTAGAACCGACATGAACCGCTCATAGAACCACATTTCATGCAAGTAGTAAGGGTCAAGCGCCTGTATTTGATGAACTATGTGAATCATGAGATGTGGCATTATATCAAAAAAAAGCAGGAGGTAAACACATCTCCAGTTGGTTTTGTGCCTCCACCACAAATTCATGTAGGTCACTCAGCTTTTCCTTGCCAAACGTCTTCTGTGAGATCTTCGAAAAGAAGTAGCACATGCGGGTGATGGCCATTTTCAAGAACTCTGGCTTTATAGCCCTGATTGCAATAGGTAGAAACGCTATCAGCATCACATGGCAATCGTGAGCCTTGCAGTGTGTTATTGACAAGTCCTTCATCGACACTAGCTTCTTCACATTTGTTGAAAACTCAGTCGGGACTTTGAACCCCTCAGGAAAGTGCATATAGCTCTCTTCTCGTCTAGTGTTAGGTTGAAGCACGCCGTGGGCAGAGTGTATTTTCCATTAGCCTCAGGTACCGGGTGAAGCTGTGGCATCACGTTTAGCTGCACCATGTTTTTCCGTGCTTTCAGACCATCCTTTGACTTGCCTATGTCCATCAAGGTAGCAATGAGACTCTCAAAGACATTCTTCTGCACGTGCATAGCATCAATGGCATGGGGGACCTCCAAGTCTGGCCAATAAGGCAGATACTGAAAGAAGATCGATTGTTTCTTGAAAGGTACGCCTTCAACAGGAGGTGTGCTTCTATCTCTGTTCATCCCATCCGTATTCTTCTTTCCATAGACGACGCGTATGTTTTTCACCATTCTG
This sequence comes from Miscanthus lutarioriparius, assembly GCA_904845875.1. Classification (NCBI taxonomy): domain Eukaryota; kingdom Viridiplantae; phylum Streptophyta; class Magnoliopsida; order Poales; family Poaceae; genus Miscanthus; species Miscanthus lutarioriparius. Next base: position 101,741,974 of record CAJGYO010000005.1, read on the forward strand.
TACACGTGTTCTCCGTTATGACGCCTCTCCAGAGGGGATTCAGTCTTCAGGGCATTGTCATAAAATCTAAAGAACAATTTGCTGCGGAACTTGTGACTTGTTTTTAAAAAGCGTCGGTTCCTTAGGTAAACTATTTTCTTAGATGCATCTAGGTACACCCATGTAGTACCATCCAAGCAAACCAAGCATCCCGTCTTCCCTTTGATCTGTCCAGACAAAGCAAACAACGTGGGGTAATCATTGGTAGTAACAAATATTATTGCTCTACATATGAAGTTCTCCTTTCAGAACGCATCATACATTTGCTCCCCATGCCTCCATAGCCTCTCCATTTCTTGCATCAAGGGCTCGAGGAACACGTCTATATCAATGCCTGGTTGTTTATGGCCAGAAATAAGAATAGTGAGGAGAAGATACTTTCTCTTCTGACACAACCATGTTGGGATGTTGTACATGGTTAAGATCACTGGCCATGTGCTGTGATCGCTCATCCTCTCATTGAAGGGATTCATTCCATCAGTGCTCAAGCCAAACCGTACATTCCTTGGGTCATCGCTGAATTCTTTGTGCTTTTCATCAAACCTTTGCCACTGACTACAATCAGCTGGGTGTGCAATCTTATCATCATCCACCTTGCGCTCATCATCCCACCATGTCATGAGTACGGCTTCTTTAGGGTTTAGTAAGATATGTCTCAAGCGGTCGGTCACTAGCAGGTACCACATTACCAGGGCATGAATTCTTCTCTGCTTTGCATCGTTGCCTAATGGAGTGTCCTCTGGAGGCTGAGATTCTTGTACCACCTTTTTTATACCCTTCTTATTCCTCTTTTTCCCCATGGAGGGTTCATCCCCACCGTAAAGGTCATTGTTCTTGTACTAGCTGGCCCCACACCGGGGACATTTATCCAGTGACTTGAACGTTTCGCCACGAAAAAGTATACAGTGGTTGGGGCATGCATGGATTTTTTTCAACCCCCATTGTCAATGGACTTATGACCTTCTTCGCTTGGTATGTGTTGGCGGGAACTGAGTTTGGTTGTGGCAGCACCCATGACAGAAGATGCAATAGATCATTGAAACTACAGTCTGACCAGCCGTACTTAGCCTTCAGGATGAGCAGCTCAAGCACGAAACGTAGCAATGTCCAATGTGTCGAACAGCCCTTTTCAACACCATACACAGTCTCCTTCGATGCTTTTGTCACCCTTTCCAAATTTTCTAGACCTTTCGGGCTATTTAGTAAAATCTCTGGTCCAAGAGCTTGAATCATGTCCTCCAAATCATCTTCATCCCCGACACGTGCTCCACCATCATTATTGGCACCACATTCGTCGTTACCATCTCAACCACCAGCATCACCACCTTGTTCATTACAAAACTCGAAATCCATTCGTGCATCAAGCTCTGCTGAATATTGGGATAGGGATTTTATGGTTTCGTCGTCGTATTCCTCCTCATCCTCGTCGTTAACAATAACCGTTTCACCATGATAAATCCACACTGTGTAGTCCTCAACAAATCCTCGCATAATCAAATGTGATCTGATGATAGTCACATCTGTCCATGCCATACGGTTCTTGTAATCTTTACAGGGGCAAATAATTGTATTCTTATTCTCTTTCAATGTCGTTGCATGCTTCTTTGCGGCTTTAATAAATTTATCCACCTCTTCACAGAAACCTGCCTTGAACCTTAACGAACCATACATCCAAGAGTTCCTGTACTCCATCTTTTACAACAACAACAAAACAAACATTAAAGGACTACTTATTCAGATATATATAAAAATGAATCAAAGTAATAATTACTTGAGAATAATTGTATATACTTCAGATATATATGAATATAAATCTAATATAATTACATGAAGCATACAAACACACCATGGTAGAGGAAAATTAATTAATGGCCCATTTATCCATAAATAATTAAAATACATATTTATTGATTACAATAAACAATTTCAAAGACAACAATTATACTTTACCCAATATCTTTCATACAAACCCTAGTCCAATTTCATCAAACATAAATTTACAAAAACGAAATTAATAAAAAAACCAAACCCTAGATCTAGATCCACATGCACATGAAACATCCATAAAACTAAATAATTGTTCACTAAAATCAAGAAACATGGACCAAATAAGGGTATGATCTTGTTCCCCTCCTTAATTTATCCTAGTACATTTAAAACTTGGGTCTAATTTGCTTCATAAGTAGCTCAAGCACCATAGAAGAGAGAGAAAATAAAACTCTAATTACTCACTAACCAACCATTAAAACTTCAAAAAAAATGTGGAATAGCATTTTCTTACCTTCTACAACCTCTCCACCAAAGGATTTGAGACCAAAACCTTTCCCCCTTAGTAGAGCAATTTTTGGGAGGTGCCCAAGGCCTCCCCATCTTTCTTTCATGGGTTGGAGTGAGTGACCCGAGAAGAAAAAAAGTTCTGCAACCTTTTTATATGTGGGTCATTTATAGAGGCGGCTGATGATTGAGCTATGTATACGGGGGCATTTGTAGGGGGGCTCAATCACCAGCCGCCCCTACAAATAGCATCTACAGGGGCGGCTGGTGATTGAGCCGCCTCTACAAATCAGACCTCATTTGTAGGGGCGGCTCGTATCACCGGCCGCTCCTACTGTTCCATTTGTAGGGGCGGCTAGTATCTGGGCACCCGAGCACGCCACTGTAGGGGCGGCTCCATCACCAACCGCCCCTAAAAAAATTAAACCATTGCTAAAAATAGTTTTTTACGTAGTGCCTCCTAACGATGATAGTAATTTAGGGACGGGGGAGTACATGGTACACATGGTGCACGGATCCAAAATAGAAGCATACCAATTTCTATATATAGAGCGTGGCGAGCATACCACGCACCCCCCACTCAGACAGACTCGGCAACCACCTGCATCATCTTGTCCCAGCCCTAGCAAGCTGCAAGCCTAGAACAGTAAAGTCTCATCAATAATTCCATACTGTTTCTAGCTAGCGGCGAACACATATCACAGGCCGCCGCAGAGGCTGCTGCAGGCAGTACCCAAGCAATCACACACGCCAAAGAAACCAAAGCGAAGAAAGCAGCAGCAGGCAGCAAGACTCCAGGCAGCAAGACTCCTGTAGCTCATCATGGGTATCGAGAGCATGAGCCCGACGCCGCCGCCGGCGTCGGCGGAGGACTCCTCCTCCTCGCGCTTCGCCGCCGCGTCCACGGCCACCACGGAGTCCCGTGCCGCGCAGCCGCCGCCGGCTGCTTCTGCAGCACCGGGAGGCGGCGCGGTCGTCGGCCGAGACGACGCCTCGCCGGCGGACGAGCAGGCCGTCACGTCGCAGCCGTCGGCGGCGGCGGCGGCGCAGGGCTCTTCGCGGTTCAAGGGCGTTGTTCCGCAGCCCAACGGGCGGTGGGGCGCGCAGATCTACGAGCGCCACGCCCGGGTGTGGCTCGGGACGTTCGCGGACGAAGAGGCCGCGGCGCGCGCCTACGACGTGGCCGCGCTCCGCTACCGCGGCCGCGAGGCGGCGACCAACTTCCCGGGCGCCGGGGCGTCGGCGCCCGAGCTCGCCTTCCTGGCGGCGCACTCCAAGGCGGAGCTCGTCGACATGCTGCGGAAGCACACCTACGCCGACGAGCTGCGCCAGGGCCTGCGGCGCGGCCGCGGCATGGGCGCCCGCGCGCAGCCCACGCCGGCCTGGGCGCGCTCGCTGCTGTTCGAGAAGGCCGTGACGCCCAGCGACGTCGGCAAGCTCAACCGCCTCGTGGTGCCCAAGCAGCACGCCGAGAAGCACTTCCCGCTGAAGCGCGCGCCGGAGGCCACGGCGGTGGCCACCACCGGCAAGGGCGTGCTCCTCAACTTCGAGGACGGCGAGGGCAAGGTGTGGCGGTTCCGGTACTCGTACTGGAACAGCAGCCAGAGCTACGTGCTCACCAGGGGCTGGAGCCGCTTCGTCAGGGAGAAGGGCCTCCGAGCCGGGGACACCATCGTCTTCTCTCACTCCACGTACAGCTCGGAGAAGCAGCTCTTCATCGACTGCAAGAAGACCAAGACGACGACGGCCGCCACCACCGACGGGGCGCCGGTGCCGGTGCCGGCACCAGCGGAGAAGAAACCAAGTACTGAAGCCCGTGTAGTGAGGCTGTTCGGCGTCGACATCGCCGGAGACGGGTGCCAGAAGCGCGCACGGCCGGTGGAGATTGCCTTCGAGCATGGGCCGCAGGAGTTGTTGATGAAGAAGCAATGCGTCGCTCATCACCGCTCGCCTGCCCTAGGTGCCTTCTTGTTATAGCAGCGATCGTATTATACACATAGTAGTATTCTAGTCCTCCTCTCCCTTTTTGTTCTTTTTGTCGCCTGCTTCATCTTGAATTCAATTACCACTAGCTAGTGTTTGTTCTTCGTCTTTGCAAAGAACTTGTTTAAGTCAGACTGCAAAACGAGTTGTATGTATGTATGTACACAATTAGGAAGTCTTCAGATGCTAGCCCTTGTTTAGTGGGGCGAATTTGGATTTTGGGCTACTGTAGCACGTTCGTTTTTATTTGATAAATAGTGTTTAAACATGGACTAATTAGGTTCAAAACGTTCGTCTCACAATTTCCTACCAAACTGTGCAATTAGTTTTTATTTTCGTCTACATTTAATGCTCCATACACGGGCCGTAAACATTCAATGTGACAAATACTGTAGCAACTTTTTGGACTTTGGGGTCCAACTAAACAAAGCGCTAGAAGTAGCAGTCCTGAAGATCATGCAAGTTTGTGCCATCATCGAGTGCAGCAATAAGTTGATTCGATCTGCTAGAGATAATTAAGGCCCCATTTAGATCCAAAAATTTTTAGATTTTGGCTCATCGTAGCATTTTGTTTGTATTTGGTAATTAGTGTTTAATTATAGACTAATTAAGTTCAAAAGTTTCGTCTCGCGATTTCTCACCCCAACTGTGCAATTAGTTTTTTTTTATCTACATTTAGTACTTCATGCATGTGCCGCAAGATTCGATGTGACAAGTACTGCATAAAATTTTTTGGAATCTAAACAGGCCCTAAACATGTGTGCTTGCTTCTTGTTCCGGTGTTGTTGGATTCATCACTCTTGGCAACTCAGTCTAGCTTTTGGGCCTATTCGCTTGTTTGAATTCTGGAGGAATTTAGATGGTTTGGAGGAATGCTAGAGGAATTTGTGAGAGGAAAATACTGTTTCGAATGAAAAAATAAATGGATTAATACTAGAGGAATTTATGAGAGAAAAATAATATTAGCTTTGCTGTAGCAGTTCGGCATGCATGAATAAGTCGATAGATGTTGCACACTGGTACTAATATAGGTTGTGTTATCTATCATCATCAATCAAAACACAATCGAAGCTTTTCTAGACGATGAAAGCAATCAAAGTTAAAGATGAAAAAAAAAGATCGAGGATTCAGAGTTTCTACGTAGCAATTTTTGAATCTCGTGATGATGGTTTCGACAGTTCCTCTTAAGGCTTGTTTAGTTTGCAAAAGTTTTGGTGAAATGGTACTGTAGTAATTTCGTTGTTATTTAGTAATTAGTGTTCAATCATAGTCTAATTAGGCTTAAAAGATTCGTCTCGTGAATTTCGTTTAAACTATGTAATTAGTTTTATTTTTTATTTATATTTAATGCTTCATGCATGCGTCCAAAGATTCGATGTCAAAAAAAATCTTGAAAAAATTTACAAAATGAAGTGAAACTAAGCGGAGTCTTACTATTGTGATATAGATTGATTTTCTTAATTCACTCACAGTTTCGTTCATTCAAAAGGATGACGAGTCCTATTATTAGGCCATGTTTAGTTACTAAAAATTTTCACCCTAAAGTGCCACATCAAATTTTACGGCACATGTATGAAATACTAAATATAAACGAAAAAAAACTAATTACACAGTTAGGTGAGAAATTACGAGATAAAACTTTCGAACCTAATTAGTCCATAATTAGACACTACTCCCTCCGTCTCAGGATATTAGGCGCAACTCAGAAATCACAAAGACCAAGGAGCATATTAATTAGCGCGTGCTCCTAGAAATTTCCCTTGGGTTCCATCTCCGATTAATTGCATGAAACGTTACTCCGCGGCGCCATTAGCCAAATCGCCAAGCTCCGAGCGCATGCATACTTGCAGATGCAAATTTGATGGAGCCCATCGAAGGGAGTTGAACGAGGAGGTCCAACAACCTGCAGTAAATTCTGCATGCAAAATAGTCTACCGTGTTTTGCTGTTGCATGCATCCGAAGAGTCATGCACCTTGTATCCTGGGACTCACTAAAAAAACAGTTACGCCTAATATGATGAGACGGAGGGAGTAATTGCCAAATATAAACGAAAGTGTTACAGTAGCTAAATTCAAAAAATTTCGCCAACTAAACGCGCCCTTAGTATTGATTCATCGATGTCTTATTCGATGTAATAGCTACATGCTCACTTGTTTATAAGCCGTACTTTTTCATCCAATGAATAATATTTTTTCTCTCACAATAAATCAGCCAACAGCATTTTTAGTCATAGCTTATCAGCGAAGCGAACACGGTATAGATCAGAGCTGGGTAAGATCGTACACCCCTTTCCTAAAAAAAGATCTTACACACCCCAGAAGTGTAACTGTATACATCAGCTATTCCTATTTCCTACAAAAGTGTATGTATAGTCCTTAGCTCAAATGCTGTTTCTTTTTCTTTCTTCGTATATAACTTTCTTGCGTTTCTTGTATCGTATGTCAGCTATATCCTTCCGTTTCCATTGGTTTTAGATATTTCAACCGATTTCTGTGAGCGAAAACATGTACTTTTCGATCATATAGCATTTGTAGACACCCATCAAACCAAAAGCTACAGTAAGGTTTACTCCATTTGTCTATTTCTTATTAATTTCTACGTCTCAAAATAAGAGCACATCTCATACTTTGAGAAGACAACCAATCTTAAGTTTGACTAGATTTATAAAATATATTATTAACATTTGTCTCTAAATAGATTTACTATGAAAATATATAACATGATTATTAATTTAATAATGTCTACATTTGGTAACATAAACATTAGTATTTTTTATATTTTTAGTCAAACTTAAAATTGGTTCACTCCTCAAAGCACGAGATGTACACTTATTATAGGATAGAGTAAGTACACAGTACCCCTTTTAGTGGTCAATTTGAGTTAGATCGGATATATAATGTGTGATCACGATATCTCTTTTTTGGCTTCCAAATATTTGTTAAGAAGGATATCTCTGTACAGGAACTTCTGGGGCCACGGTGAAATGCTTATATTGGGTATAGGTTTATATCAGTGAGGGTGAACTGTATAGGTTTATATCATGGATGAGATACATATACAGAGGTAGACCTATTTCTCTCTGAAAGTGATACATGAAAGAACGAGATGTTCTCCCTCTTCCTTTTATTTCTATTCCCTCCGCCCCTAAAAAGTCGTTATGGAAATTATACTGGTCAAACTTTTTTAACTTTGACTAGGTTTGTAGAAAATACATACAACATTTATATCTCTAAATAAGTTTATTATGAAAATATATTCAACGATCTACGTAATGGGACTAATTATGTATCATAAATATTAATATTTTGATAAATATATTTGGTCAAAGTTAAAAATTGTTGATTTTTGGAAAGCGAGAACGACTCTTTTTATGGGACTGAGGGAGTAAATATTAGGGAGAAGTCTTTCGCCTGTGCAAAAGATGTAGGAGTAGAGATGACTTAATTAGCTTGGCAGCATTATATAGACTTCTTGGCATCATACTGAAGGCAAACTATTTGAAGCCGCGCCTGCTTATATCTCGATCTAAATAAAGTGACCAGTAACCGTCTACATGTTCCCCAATCCTGGTTAAGTGCACTCTTAGCTTTCTACTATATACTATTTACTTTAGAAGTTATTAAATGCTCTCCCAGCAGTTAATTTCACAACACACGCGCGAGAACAGTAATCCGCGAGTTCACTTTAACAAGATGTATATTCGAATTTAAGAGAGCATCCTAATGGTTATGATTTTGTAACTGATGATAGAATAATAATGAAAGAATATATGATCAAAATATGATTCAGTCCAAAATTCGCCCTATATTTATATTACTAGAGTTAATTTGCAGATGTTTTTATTACATTGAACAGTGTAGTAGATTTTGGATTAGCAGCAGGAGATTGATATGTGTCCTATTAATTAATGCCTAACTTATCAGCTCAACGTCCAGGTGTGTCCTAAATTTAAGCACACAAATGAGTTGAAATCAGGGCAAAACGACAAGAACCACTGACATCTAAAATCGTACATCTCATTATTATCATTTATAGAAGAGGTGTGCTTGATGCATTATTTATGTAGCAGAGCTAGCCCACCTTGTAACTTGGGAATCCCAAGATTCTTTTTAAAAGGAAATGCAGACACAAAGTGAGTACCTTATATGGTACAGATACCAAAAGCAAGAAACTTAGCGTTCACGTTGACTTTCTCGGATGGAGCAAGACGTATTAAAAGGCCTCGCCCGACCCTAGGGCCATGGCTCCGTCTCGCCCGACCCCTTGGTTGTGGGCTCCGTCTCGCCTGACCCCAAGGCCGCGGTTTCCGTCTCGCCCAAGGCCGCGGGCTCCGTCTCGCCCGACCCCTTGGGTGCAGGCTCCTTCTCACCTGACCTAAAGGCCGCGGTTTCCGTCTCGCCCAAGGCCCTGGGCTCCGTCTCGCTTGACCCCTTGGGTGCAGGCTCTATCTCGCCCGACCCCAAGGACGCGGTTTCCGTCTCGTCCGACGGGGACCCATACCGCCGCCAACCACTCCAGGTCTAAGCGTATGGGTCTGGGTCAAAACTCTGACACTAGTGAAGAGACCGGCACGCCTCGATGTAACCCGTGGCCATGACGGACCATACCTGGGTATTCAGATCAAGAACAGTGTTGGGCGTGCCGGTGCTATTTTGCCTAACCCTCGTACGGTCACTGACAGGTGACGCCTGCGCATGATGCCAGTGACCGACAGATAACGCCTGCGCATGACGCCAGTGACGAACAGGATCGCGATATGGAGCCGTCCCTATTGACATCTACAGGATCGGCGGGACCCGCATGAAGGAGAAGAAGGACCCAACGACCCTAGAAGCCTTCTTCGCTCTCTCTCTCTCTCTCGTTCTTCTCCTCTTCCTCCGCTGTAACCCGCGCTTTCCCTTCACCTATAAAAGGGGAAGCAGGGCGTCCCATGAAAGGGGGGATCGAGATCCACACGAAATCAGAACACAAGAGCACGACATGAGCACACGGCTGAGCTACAATCGAGCTCTCAGCACCCATTCACTCCTTTTACCAGAGACTTAGGATCCCTTCCCTCTCTCGCCTGTTTATAACCCCTACTACAAACCAAGTGCCGGTAACACGAGCAGCAGCGAACTGGACGTAGGGATGTTCCGCCCGAACCAGTATAAACCCTTGTGTCCTTCAAGCACACCATCCGATCCAGACATGCAAATACAAATTTACTAGTCGGCGGTCCGAAAACACCGACAGTTGGCCCGCCAGGTAGGGGCTTTTTACGCGTCTCGACATCCACATCAGGCCTCGGATGGCTAGTCACGGCATCAGCTGGGTCCTGGATGCGCACGTGTGCTTCGAAAACCTAAACTTCATCGTCACGACGGAGGGAGAGTTGGTGCAAGCTCCCATCATCGTCCAACCTCTCCACTCCGCTGGCCTCGACACGATTGCCGAGGCGCTTGAGGAGCTGCAGCTGCACGCACCGGAGGCCCGCGCCCCCCGGGAGCAGCCAGCTCCTCGTCTTTGATTATAGGAGGCTAGAGCGCCAGCTTGGTGCCTTCCTAGGATCCCGACCATCTTAGGAGGACCTACGCCGCCTCACCTTCTCGTTCGGCAACGTCATGATGCAGCTGGCCGGAGGAGAGCCGCTCTCCCTGGAATGCCTCATTCAGAGCACCCCGACAGCGCTCACGTTCGGTCTGTGTAACGCTGCAGAAACCATTGGCCACCTTGTGGTGCAGCGCACGCCCCCATCCCCTATGGACAACGAGTTCGTGGGGATGACTGAACACATCGTGGAATCTTTCCACGACCTTCTAGCGGGAGAATCGGAATCACCCTCTGACTCTGACACCAGTAGGGGAGCCACCACCCCTCGCGAGAATGCTTTATGGCAGGTACCCCCGAGGGATACGTCAAAAGCATCCACAAGGGGGGCCTACCCCAACAGATGACCTCGATGATGAGGTTGAGGGGGACGTGGGGGCCCCACCTCACCTGCGGGTAGAGCAGCTAAGGGTGCGGCACCAAGAGCTCGAAGAAGCATGACTCTAGCTTGAGCAGGAATGCGCGGAGCTCGAGCGAGGGATCGAGCGCCACGAAGATGGTGGGCATGCATGCGCCGTGACCCGTGATGTGAACTGAAGGATCATCGAGGATGACGAAGCCCTCCCGCACTTCACCCGGGCAAGCCAAGACATCGTTGCCGCAGCAGCCTTGCTTCGAGGGCTTCCGGAGCCCGCGACGCTCGAGGATCGTTGGCCCTGTCACGAGATTCGCACGCTGCTCGAGCGTGCGGCGGCGCAGCAGGCCGAGAGCTCGCTCCACCGACGACACGAGCTTGACGCCAGCCAGCACATGCCCTCAGAGCGACCCAACAAGGACGCGTTAGTCCACCAGGCGCAGAAAGGCGGTAGGCCACGTGCCGCGGCCCCGGTGCATGAGCGTCTCGGCCTCCACCATGACATGCGTGACACCCCTAGATGCCCGCAGGTGTGCCCACGACAATGAGAGGGAGGAGGCTAGCCGCGGCTACCACCCTCGTCATGGCGGATGCTACGACAGTGGCAAGGACCAAAGCCTGAGCCCCGACTTGCCAGGACCTCAGGCCTTTGGCAGACACATCATCAATGTCGTCTTCCCACCGTGGTACTGACCACCGACCAACATCCTAAAATACTCCGAGGAAACAAACCCTAGACTATGGCTCGAGGATTATCGTCTTGCTTACCAAGCCGGTGGAGCGGATAGTGACGATTTCATTATCCGCAACCTTCCATTGTTCCTGGCCGATTCGGCGTGAACGTGGTTGGAACACCTTCCGCCCAACTGAATCCAAAGTTGGGCGGACCTAAAAGAGATTTTTGGGGGAAACTTCCAGGGCACATACGCGCATCCTGGGAACCCATGGGATCTTAAAAACTACCGACAGAAGTCTAGGGAAACTCTTTGTGGGTACATCCGGCGCTTCTCCCAGCAGTGCAACGAGCTACCCAACGTCGCCAACGCCGACGTCATAGGAGCTTTCCTATCCGGTACCACCTATGAGTCCTTAGTCAATAAGCTGGGATGTAAGGGCCCACAAACCACCAAGGAGCTCCTCGACATCGCCACCAGCCACGCCTCGGGTGAGGAGGTGGTCGGGGTGATTTTTGACCGCCCCAAGGGCAAGGCAAAGCAGGACGAGGATGCCGGCGAAGGTGCCTCCAACCGCCTCAACAAGAAGAAGAACAAGCAACGGCGCGAGGGCTCGCTCGTGGCCACTGCCTACCGCAAGGGGGGTCAGAAGCCCATCGAGGGTACCCCAGACCACTTTGACAAGCTCCTTGAAGGGCCATGCCCGAACCATGCTTTCCCTGTCAAGCACCTATACAAGGACTGCGTCCTCATGAAGCGGTTCTTGTCCGAAGGCTCCAACAAGGGAGAGCATAGGAAGGAGCCCAAACCAGCCGCAGACGACGCCAAGGGGAAGGATGGTGGATTTTCGGCGCTGGATGGCTGCCTCATGATCTTTAGAGGGTCGGTGGCCTATGACTCTAGGAGCCGCCAGAAGCTTGCGTGCCACGACGTCTATATAGCCGAGCCGGTCGCGCCTTCCTTCCTCCGATGGTCAAAGTTCGCCATAACCTTTGATCGGACCAATCACCCAGAAATCGTCCCACAGCCGGGAAGATACCCGCTCGTGGTCGACCCAATCATCGGCATGAAGCGGCTCACCAAGTTGCTGGTGGATGGAGGCAGCGGCCTCAATGTCATGTATGCTGAAACGCTCGATGCCATGGGGATCGATCGATCGTGCATTCGACCGACCGGGGCGCCTTTCTATGGCATCGTACCTAGAAAGCAGGCCGTGCCACTTAGGCAGATCGATCTGCCCGTCACCTTTAGGAATTCAACCAATTATAGGACGGAGACCCTTACCTTCGAGGTGGTCGAGTTCCACATGACCTACCATGCCGTCCTAGGACGTCCATGCTACGCGAAGTTTATGGACGCCCCAACTACACCTATCTGAAGTTCAAGATGCCAGGTCCATGCGGGGTCATCACCATCGGCACCTCCTTCCAGCGCGCCTACGAGTGCGAGGTCAAGTGCTGCGAACACGCCATGGCAAATTGTCGCCTCCAAAGAGCTTATGGCCATCAGGGAGGAGGTCATCGAAGAAGCGCTAGACCCCATGCGGTCGGCTGGGTCTTTTGAGCCTGTAAAGGGCGCCAAGGAGGTCCTCATAGACCCCAGCAGCTCCAAGGGCAAAGTGGTGCGCATTGGCACCACACTTTCCTTCGAATAGGAAAGCGTGCTCGCCGACTTCCTCCACGCCAACAGAGACATCTTTGCGTGGAAACCCTCGGACATGCGAGGCATTCCAAGCGAAGTCGCTGAGCACGCCTTGAAGATCAGGCCAAGCTCCAAGCCAGTGAAGCAGCGCCTGCGTCGCTTCGATGAGGAAAAACGTAGGGACATCGGCAAGGAGATTGTGAAGCTTTTGGTGGCCGGGTTCATCAAGGAAGTATACCACCCTGAGTGGTTAGCCAATCTCATTCTTATACCAAAAAAGAGTGGGAAATAGAGAATGTGTGTTGCATACACGGGTCTCAACAAAGCGTGTCCAAAGGATCCGTTTCATTTGCCACGCATAGTCCAAGTAGTCGACTCGACCTCGGGGTGTGAAACCCTTTGCTTCCTTGATGCATACTCTGGGTACCATCAAATCGTGATGAAAGAGTCCGACCAGCTCACGATATCTTTTATCACCCCATTCGGATCATTCTACTACATCACCATGTCGTTTGGCCTGAAGAACACGAGAGCTACGTACCAACGCTGCATGCTCAAGTGTTTTGGAGATCTCATCGGGCGGACCATTGGGGCCTACGTGGATGACATCATGGTCATGTCCAAACGGGCTGACCAGGTCATAGCCAACCTAGAGCAGACCTTCACGAAACTCCGAGCAAACGACATTAAGCTCAACCCCGAGAAGTGCGTTTTCAGGGTCCCAAGGGGTATGTTGCTGGGTTTTATCATCTCCGAGCGTGGCATCGAAGCTAACCCGGAGAAGATCTCGGCCATCATGAGGATGGGCCCGATTTAGAACATAAAGGGGGTACAACGAGTTATAGGGTGCCTCACCACGCTCAGCCTCTTTATCTCACACCTCGGCGAATGAGGTCTCCCCCTCTATCAACTTCTGAAGATGGCCGACCATTTCTAATGGACGCCCCAGGCCTAGGAGGCAATTAACAAGGTCAAGCAGCTCCTGATGAAGGCCCTAATCTTGGCCCCTCCGACTGATGGGGAACCGCTTCTGCTCTACATTGCGGTCACCACACAACTGGTCAGCGCCACCCTAGTGGTAGAGTGAGAAGAAGAGGGACACGTCCTCAAAGTGCAGCGTCCCATGTACTTTATTAGCGAGGTCTTGTCCAATTCTAAGACTCGCTACCCCCAAATCAAGAAATGCCTGTACGCCATCCTTATCGCCAAGAGGAAGTTGTGTCACTACTTTGAGTCACATCCAGTGACGGTCGTGACATCCTTCCCTCTCGGCGAGGTCGTCCAAAATCGGGATGCCACAGGAAGTATCATGAAGTGGGCACTAGAGCTGATGGGTCAAGGCATTTCATATGCCCCTTGGACGGACATCAAGTCCCAAGTGCTGGCTGATTTTGTTGCAGAGTGGACCGAGGTCCAAATGCCACCAGCAGTCATCGACCAAGAGTACTGGACGATGTACCTCGATGGATCGCTGATGATGAAAGGCACCGGCGCGGGGCTGGTCTTCGTTTCGCCCCTCGGGGTACGCATGAGGTACATGGTTCACATCCATTTCCCCTCCTCCAACAATGTGGCCAAGTATGAGGCACTCATCAATGGCCTATGCATCACCATCGAGTTAGGTATCCGATGGCTTAACGTCCGGGGTGACTCCCAGCTGGTCATCGACCAAGTCATGAAGAAATCAAGCTGCCACAACACCAAGATGGTTGCGTATTGTTGAGAAGTCCGCCAGCTGGAGAACAAGTTCGATGGTCTCGAGCTCAATCACATCCCAAGGTATCTCAACGAGGCGGCCGATGCGCTAGAAAAAATGGTGTTCGGCCGAGAGCCGGTGCCAACGGACGTCTTCGCCAGCGATCAGTACAAGCCCTCGGTAAGCTACGAGGAGCCAGAACAGACTGGTGACGCACTGCCTACTCTAGGCTTGGGGGCTAACCAGCCGGTGGCTCCATCCGACCTCGAAGTCATGGAGCTTGACAAGGATCCAACGATAGAGTTCAACCCTCTGGCCGACTAGAGGACGCCTTACCTCGACTACCTCCCCTGTGAGGTGCTGTCGATGGACAAAACAGAGGCTCGACGGCTTGCGCGTCATGCCAAGTCCTTTGTCCTTATTGAGGGCGAGCTCTATAGGTGAAGCCACACTAGGATCCTACAGCGCTGCATCCCCATCGAACAAGGAAAGCAGTTGTTGAGTGATATCCATGGTGGGGTCTACGGGCACCATGCCGCGCCTAGGACCCTAGTCGGAAACGTGTTCCAACAAGGCTTCTACTGGCAGACCGTAGTAGGCAACGCTGAACAGATTGTGCATACCTATGAAGGGTTTCAATACTATGCTCAGCAGACCCACCTACCGGCCTAAGCACTCCAAATGATCCCCATCACATGGCCATTCACAGTCTGGGGCTCGATCTGGTCGGACCTCTCAAGAGGGCGTCCGGGGCTATATGCACTTGCTTGTCACCATAGACAAGTTTACAAAGTGGATAGAGGCTCGACCGATCTCCGCGATCAAGTCCGAGCAAGCCGTGCTGTTCTTCCTTGACATCATCCATCGCTTTGGAGTCCCGAACTCCATTATCACAGACAATGGCATGCAGTTCACCGGGAAGGAGTTCCTTCGATTCTATGATGAATACCACATCCGCGTCAATTGGGACACCATGGCGCACCCCCGCACGAATGGGCAGGTCAAGCGCACGAATGGTATGGTCCTACAAGGCCTCAAGCCTAGGATCTTCAACCGATTGAACAAGTTTGGTAGATAATGGGTCGTGGAGCTTCCCGCGGTGCTTTGGAGCCTGAGGATGACCCCCAGCCAGGCCACTAGCTACACGCCATTCTTCATGTTCTATGGTTCTAAGGCTGTCCTCCCGACCGACCTCGATTATGGAGCACCGAGGGTCAGGGCGTACGACGAATAGGGAGCCATCAACCAGCTAGATCAAGCGCGCGATGTTGCCCTCCTCCGCTTGGCCAAGTATCGGCAAGCGTTGTGCCGGTACCACAGCCATCGAGTGTGGGGTCAGGCCTTCAACGTCGGGGACCTGGTGCTTTGCCTCGTCCAGAGCAACAAGAACTGCCACAAGCTCTCTCCACCATCGGAGGGACTGTATGTCGTCGCGGAGGTGCTCTGACTAGGCACCTATAAGCTCAAGACCATCGACGGCAAAGTCGTCATCAACGCCTAGAACATCGAACAGCTACGTCGCTTTTACCATTAATCTACGCATGCTTTCTCTTATCAGTTTCGCTATCGACTCCTCGATCTTTAGTGACACCTGACCCCAGCAACAGCAAGGGGCTCAGGACCATCGACGACGAAGTCTTCATCAATGCCTAGAACATCGAACAGCTATGTCGCTTTTACCCTTAATTTACGCACGCTTTTCTCTTATCAGTTTCGCTATCAACTCCTCGATCTTTAGTGACACCTGACCCTAGCAACGGCAGGGGGTTAGGCCTCACTCGAGGGCTGATAAGAGCATATCTATCTGGTATACATTCTCTATGCCCGACCCTTTCTCACGTTAAGACCTAGAAGCTAGGGTTGTGGAAACAAACGCTGAGTAAAATTGGTCGGACCGCAAGAAACCTACGCCCCAGCAGCTATGGCATTTTTGCTCACCAACATGATCAGAGTTTTTTGCCCGCACCCTGAGCATTTTAGCCTTAACTACGGAAAGAGTCAGAACACACTAAAGAGTATATCTACCCAACAAACATTCTCTGTGCCCGACCCTTTCTCATGTTAAGACCTAGAAGCGAGAGTTTTGGAAACAAACGCTGAGTAAAACTGGTCCGACCATAAGAAACCTACGCCCCAGCGGCTACGGTGTTTTTGCTCACCAGCGTGATCAGAGTTTTTTGCCCTTACCCCGAGCTTTTTAGCCTCAACTACGGAAAGAGTTGGAACGCATTATAGTTTTTATACAAAAAGGGGAGAAGAGCTAAAAAACTGTTTGACCATAACAAAATTTAAGAGCTTGTCCACTTATTACAAGTTCATCGCCTGGCTTATCTACCTAACTAATTTCTCAGGGGGGTGATCTCATCCTCTATCTCCACAGGTAAGTCCTGTGCCAGAGGGGCCACCTCTTTCTCGATGTCGTCCAGCTCGGCGCGAGAACCATCATAGGTAAGGTGGGATATGGAGCTGAAAATGCTCCTACGACCCATTTAGGCCTAGGAGTTCGAAGGTTGGCCCTCCGACGGGTTCACGACCGCTATGGGGCACCCTTAGAGTAAGGGGTGGAAAGGGATGGGCCCACTAGCGGCCAGTACCTAGCGCACGAGCGCCGCAGTCATCCCAGCCCACGTTTGAGTCTTGGTCGGTTCCCAGTCCATTGTTTTTCCTCGAAGAAAGGCAATGAGCCCTTGGGACCAGTCGAATGGACCCGATAACTATATGGATTGGCCACTGAGAATCTGGAGTCAGCCACCAGCTGACCCATGCTGGACCCCCACGAATGGGAAGCCGGGGCCCCACTCAGACTAGCCCGTTAATAGCTCACCGAGCACCAAGTTTCGTCCATCGAGGAAAAATGTGGCACGGCTCAGCCCCCTCCATTTTTTCGAAAAAATGCTTGAGGGATGATGATCACAAAGATGAGCTGGCCCCTCGACTGGACCCCTACAACATGTGGGGGCTCGAGGGAAGTTGGACTCACAAGGAGACCAAATGTGTGGTCACGGGACGATGACTCGGATCCTAGGGAGGGGTACGTACAAAAACTAAGGATAACATTTCTGAAACAAAAAATGCTTCCTCTTACCAGTTTCACTATCGTCTCCTGGATCTTTAGTGGAACCTAACCCCGGTAATAGCAAGGGGTCGGGCCTCACTCGGGAGCTGATAAGGGTATATATATATCCTTTCTAAAACAGTTGACTTGCCCGACCCTTTCTCATGTTAAAAACCTAGAGGCAAGGTTTGCGAAAACGAACGCTGATTAAAACTGGTTGGACTGTAAGAAACCAACGCACCAATGGCTACAGCACTCTTGCTTACCAGCATGATCAGAGTTTCTTGCTCGCACCTCGAGCTCTACATTCTTAACAACAGGAAGGGTCAGAGTGCTTTAACCCTTTTTACACATAAAAAGGGAGAAAGAACAAATTTGTTCAACCAAAACGAAAAAACAAGCTTGCTTAGATGAAACAGAAGGGTTGGAACTTGTTCGCTTATTACAAATATGTCGTCTGACCTATCCAACTAAACTAACCCCTCAGGGGGATGATTTCATCTTCTATCTTGACAGAAAGGTCATGCGCCAGGGGGCCACCTCCTTCTTGATGTTGTCCAACTCGTCGTCGGTATAGACAGGTGCGAAGCCTTGGCTCATCGTCGCCACATTGATGTTCTTGTAATGAGAACGGCCGAACGTGAATGATTGGTGAACGCCAAAGTGAAGCACACCCCTTGCCATATCACGTGCCTGGTCTGTGATCCGGGTGGCACGAACTACGAGCGAGCTTGTCTCCTGCTCCGGGGACAGCTCGAGCTCGTCATAGACCAGCTAGATGGCGATGTGTAGGTTGTCATGTTCATCGCTCTCCTTCTAAAGGGTGTCCTTCACCTCGCTAAGCTCCTTATCCAGACCATGGCTCTTCACCACCTCCGCCCCGAGCTTATCGTCGAGACCTACCCAAGTCACATACTAACCATGTCAAAGGGATTACCATGGATTCCAAGAAGAAAGACAACAAGGGAAACCAAAGACTTACCATCCACGTCCGCCCAAAGCTTGCGCACCTCATCACGCTGTTGGGTCACCTCAGCCTCTAGGTGCCGGATCTCTTCTTGGCACTGACAGACCTCTGCGGCAAGCCCAGCGGACATGCCCTCGGCTGCAACCTTTAGGTCCCTCTCCCTCTGAAGCTCATCCTCGAGGTGATCGGATCCTAGGGGACTAGAATCAAGAAAAATATTTCTGATCTCCTGAATCCTACAGTTACATGCCCCCAAGAAGACCGACCACGACAAAAGGGAATCGACATCCTACCAGGACACGCCGCGGGCTACAAAAAGAAGGCCAAGGCCCTCAGAGTCCTCCCGTACGGAAAAGCCTCCAAAGGAGTATTCTACTCATCCGCAAGCTCGGGGGCTACTATCGGGTATCGATAGTAGGGATACCCAAAGCAAGGAAGTTAGCGCCCACGCTGACTTTCCCGGATGGAGCAAGACGTATTAAAAGGTCTCGCCTGACCCCAAGGCCGCGGGCTCTGTCTCGTCCGACCCCTTGGTTGCGGGCTCCGTCACGTCTGGCCCCTTGGGTGCGGGCTCCGTCTCGCCCGACCACAAGGACGCGGTTTCTGTCTCGTCCAACATGGACCCATACCGCCGCCAACCACTCTAGGTCAAAGCATATGGGCCTGGGTCAAAACTCTGACACTAGGGAAGAGACTGGCAAGCCAAGATGTAACCCATGGCCATGACGGGCCATACCTGGGTATTCACATCAAGAACAGTGTCGGGCGTGCCGGTGCTATTCTACCTAACCCTTGTATGGACGCTGACAGGCGCGTTAGTTCACCACGACGTCTGTCGGGACAGAGTGGAACGCCGTGACCGGCAGATGACGCCTGCGCATGGCGCCAGTGACGAACAGGGCCATGACGTGGAGCCGTCTCTATTGACATCTATAGGATCGGCGGGACCCTAGAAGCCTTCTTCGCTCTCTCTCTCTCTCTCTCTCTCTCTCTCTCTCTCTCTCTCTCTCTCTCTCTTTCTTCTCCTGTTCCTCCGCTGTAACCCGCGCTTTCTCTTCATCTATAACAGGGAAAGCAGGACGCCCCATGAAAGGAGGATCGAGATCCACACGAAATCGGAACACAAGAGCATGACACGAGCACACGGCTAAGCGGCAATCGAGCTCTCAGCACCCGTTCACTCCTTCCACCAGAGACTTGGGATCCCTTCCCTCTCTCGCCTGTTTGTAACCCCTACTGCAAACCAAGTGCCGGTAACACGAGCAGCAGCGAACTGGACGTAGGGACGTTCCGCCCAAACCAATATAAACCCTTGTGTCCTCCGAGCACACCATCCGAGCCAGACACGCAAATATAAATTTACTCGTCGGCATTTATAATTGATTATAATTGTTGAATCGGAAGCTAATATTTAGAAATAAAAGCTAAGCGTGGTTTTCAAATTTTCAATTCTAGGATTCACAATATTTTGTCACTCTAGCTAATCAAGGACCGTTAATGAGAGAACTGTTCCTTCATTAAGTACGCCATAATCCTTGATGGCTTGTATCCACATTGGTTAGTGCCATTGGTTAGGGGAATTTGATCGGTAGAGAATAAATAATACTTTGGAATGCGAGAATGACAAGTAATTTGTGGAGAAATTTTGAATCCTAGATTGACAATTATCTTGGAATGGAGGGAGTAGTTTTTTACACTTGTGTAATCTGGATGGGTTGTTTTTATGGTTCTACTCAATAGAATCTACAAATTTGTGATTGGATACTGCTACACGTGCAACCATTTGAATACAACTCAAGACCTAACAGTTAAAATCACATCAATCAAAACCTCACACATACTATACATTAGATAGTTTGATAGACGTACGGTACTTAAATTGTAATCATGGTTATCCTCAAAGAATTTCCCTCTAGGGAACTCCATAAACCAGCAGATGGTAGTTTTGGTTGATCAGTAGGTTGCAAAATTGGAGAGTTCTGGACTTCTGGTCCAGGGCACATCAAAATTGGCTAAGGGCTCGCCTGCTCGTCATTGTGAGAAAGAGAAGTGTATCACTTATTACTCTCACCGTTTCAAATCATAAGACGTTTTGATTTTTTAGATACGTAGTTTTTGCTATTACACTGTGTCTAAATACATAATAAAAGCAAAGTATCTAAAAATCAAAAATGTTTTATAGTTTGCTTGTTAGCTACAGCTGCCGAAAATTTGTCACTAGATGCATTCAACCTTCACTTTCTTGCTTTAAGTGGGTTTTTTGTGTGTGTGTGAATGTGTTTTATGCATGTGTTTCATTAAGAGGAGATTGTTTTATTGATTATAATTGTAGAATCGGAAGCTAAGCATAGTAATAGTTCTCTAGATAGATAGATATTGATCGAGTAAATCGATGGACAACAGTAGCAATTTCACATTCATCCATCAACATATCACTACTGGAAACTCGAATACTTCTGTGCGTGTTGATTTTTTCTGTGCGTGTTTCTCAAAACACAAAAAAATTGTAATTATTCTGTCGGTTTCAAAAATTCCCACAGAAATATAGAAAAACCGACAGAATAATTGAGTTATTTTTCTGTGCGTGACAATACACACAGAAAAACAGTGAACACCCACAGAGAAATAGCAATTATTCTGTGGGTTTTTTTTAACTCACAGAAAAAAGACACAGGCACAGTGGCGCGGTATAGAATAGAAAAGAGAGCGAAAAAAACAAAAACAAAAACACCCTAAAACTAAATCCTCCTGCGGCCGCCACCGACGCTATCCCAAACGCGCCGCGCCGCTGAGGCCGAACTCTGCAGAGACTCCAAGTCCGCCGCTCGCCGCACAAGACCACCCCCATCTGCACATTCGCCGCTCGCCGCCCGCCGCTAGGCACCCCAGCTCCATGGCCGCCGCTCGCTGCCCTAGGTCCGCTGTCGCCTAGATCTGCCTCCAGCCCACCGACGGACGGTCAGTAGCCACCACCACGCGGTCGTAGCCTCTCTCGGTCTCCCTCCCGTCAGCGCACGCGTCCGGGCGTGACGCCCTCGTCTCTCGGCGCACCGCCTAGATCTCCTCTTGGCGGCCCGGCCCTCTCGGCGCGGCCCCTCCGTGGCGCCGCCCAGTTCACCTCTCGCGGTGGCGCTCTCGGCGTAGCCCTCCCCATCTTGTTGCCGCCCCGCCACCCCAGCCCGCCGATGGACATCGCCCCTTCCAGCATGGCCCCTCCCGTGCGCTTCCCCAGGCCCGTTGCCGGTCGAGGCTTGTGCCAGATTTGCCGGCGACGCACCTACACGCGACCTCCCTGTGACAGATCCGCCGGTAAATTGTTGCGCATCATCTTATCTTATTATTTGGTAGTGTTCGACAAATGGTTGCCAAATGGTTGCCTTTACCATTCAATACTTTGCATCTTGTGGATTCTGATGTACTGTACTGTGCCAAATATGTTTCATGGATGAAGATATTATGGGTTCGTGTTCCTATAATGTTTGTGCAGTCAAATGCTTCTCTGATAATAGCTTACCAAATTGTTGCCCCGTAGCTTTTTGTGGCCCATCTTTGATGTTGTTATCCCAGAATAGGATGCGGGGGGAAATTCAACTAACCCCTAGATCATTTTCTCTAGAGATTACGAGAAAAAGGTCTCCCTTTGTTGCATGTGTGGCATTTGAGATTAACCTATGTCCCTCACATGATGAGGATGCTCTGCTCTAAAATTTTGTAAACACTTGTTACTTTGGTTCCTTTGCAATGGATCTAGACCAGGGTTTGGCCCTAGAACTATAAAATAAAAACAGAAAACATGTACCTTGGTTATCACGTAGACATCCACGTTGCTTCCACTACCCAAGTCATTGAAGATACCTGTGCATATTGCTTCCGACACCAGTTGTATTCCCTCTTCCCTCTAGAATATATAATATTGATATTTTCATGACATGTACCTATTCAGTACCTATAGGCGACATATCGCCCATAATGGCCTCACTAATAGCATGAAATTTTTTTTTTACCGAAATTCTAATCTCATGTCCCTGTCTAATCGAGTAAAGAAAGATTTTGGGCTAAACAAGGACCTGAAGGTTCCTGTTGAGGTAGACAAAGTGAAGAGTTGTTGAGTACCGTGAGACTCAAGGTACACTTCTTTCTTCACTAGTTTTATTTGTTGTATGACGATGTTGTTATTCTACATTTTATTTGTGTGCCCACTTGTCCGAGTTTGGAATGTCTCGTCCTTGCACCAAAAATAATTGAGCTTCCTTTGTTGTGATATCTAATATATTAATATTTGAAATGTAACTAGTTAATATGTCAAGCCAAACATGGATGTATAATGGTTGGCAACGTGGCAAAGCTCCCTCAAATGAATGGATTGATGGAACCAATGAATTCTTGAATAGTGCATTTTCAATTCCTGGTGTAGCTGAAAATGATACTATTAAGTGTCCTTGTGCACAATGTCGGAACTACTTTAGGCATATAAGATACACTATAGAGATGCATTTGTGTAGGCATAGTTTTAAGGAAGACTATGAAACTTGGACTGAGCATGGTGAGGGGCTGATTTCACATGATGGATATGATGGTGTGGGAAATAGAGAGGGCATCGATGAAGTTGATCGATGGATCAAAAGTTGGTTGAGCTTGTTTGGGCACCATCCACCTATACCGGATGTTTGAACCATCAAAGATATGCCAAAGCTTTCTATAGGATGGTTGCTAGTGCAGATGAGTTGGTGCATGATAGAACCACACACTCACGCTTGTCTGCTGTAGCTCGCTTGTTTGCTGTGAAGTCACGGTACAACATGTCCGTCGTAGAATATGATGATATACTAGGCATAGTACATGAACTCCTTCCTCTTGACTCCAAGTTACCTAATGACTTCTACCAATCTAGGAAATTATTAGAGGGTCTTGGTATGCAATATATCAAAATTGATGTTTGCTATAACAATTTCATGCTATTCTACAAAGATAACAAGGGCAAAGATAAATGTGATTTTTGTGGTGCTAATCGGTATGTGGAAGGGCGAACAAAGGTTGCACGCAAAGTTTTGCGCTATCTTCCAATCACAGATAGGCTGCATAGGCTATATCTCCATGGGGAGACAGCCAAGTTAATGAGATCATATAGTCCCACAACATGTGGTAAGATGGTGCACCCTTGTGACGGAGAGCTTGGCAACAATTTAATGTGGACTATCCAGAATTTGCACAGGAAAAAAGAAATGTGCGCCTTGCAGTAGCAACAGATGGTTTCCAACCATTTGATGTGAATGCTGCACCTTACTCATGTTGGCCAGTCTTTGTGACCCCACTGAACCTACCTCCTGGCACACTCTTAAGGTCTGAGTATATTTTCCTCGCACTTGTTGTTCCTGGTCCGGAGCATCCTGGTAGAAAATTGAACATTTTAATGCAACCCTTAGTTGACGAATTTCAAGAACTATGGAAGGGGGTCACAACATGGGATGCTTCGTTGAAGGAGGAGTTTACAATGAGAGGAATCTACCTTTGGTCAGTACATGACTTTATGGCTTATGGGGACTTTTCGGGCTGGAGCACCCATGGTAGGTTGTCATGCCCATATGGATGTGGTTGTCGAGGATTCCTACTCCCTAATGGGCGTAAGGCTTGCTGGTTTGATACCCATAGGCGTTTCTTGCCTGAAGATCATCCATTTAGAAATGAAGCTAATGCTTTTCGCAAGAACACCAAGGTGTTTGATGAGGCACCTAGGTACTTAACAGGGGAGGAAGTGCAAGCCCATGTGAACCAGTTTGCTGGTGATACACAAGCCTACGGTAGATTGCACAATTGGACACATGTACTTTGTTTTAGGCAGCTTCCATATTTCCATAAGTTGCTACTTCCACACAATATTGATGTGATGCATAATGAAAAGAATATGGGTGAAGCCATATGGAACACATGTTTTGACATAGCTGAAAAGAGCAAAGATAATGTGAAAGCTAGGCTAGATTTGGCTATTATATGTAATCGTCCTTCCATGCATTTGATGCAAAAGAGCAATGGGCAGTGGGATAGGCCTAGAGGTCCATTCAGCGTTCACAAAGATGTTAAGCCAACCTCCTACAATGGTTCAAAGAATTGCAGTTCCCTGACTCATATGCATCCAATCTGAAGCGTGGTGTGAATCTGCTGCAAAAGAAAATTTTTGGACTAAAAAGTCATGATTATCACATCTTTATGGAAAGGTTGCTCCCTGTAGTGTTTCATGGGTTTTTGCCAGATAATGTGTGGCGTTGTTTGGCTGAGCTTAGTTTCTTCTATCGGCAATTGTGTGCCAAAGAGCTTAGAAAAGATGTTATCCGCTCTCTGGAGGAGAATGTTGCAGTGCTTCTTTGCAAAATAGAGAAGATATTTCCTCCTGGTATCTTCAATGTTATGCAACATCTCCTCATACATCTACCTTATGAAGCACGATTAGGTGGTCCTGTCCTAGCACGTTGGTGCTATCCATATGAGAGGTGAATCTAGAAATATTGAAATAACTAGTTTATTTATGCCACTGACCGTAAGTTAGCTATCTGTAATACGTTGCTCTCACTTCGTAGGTGTATCCAAAAACTTAGGAAAAAAGTAAGAAATAAGGCTCGTGTTGAGGCTGGCATTGTTGAGGCATTTCTTGTTGAAGAGGCTGCAAATACACTAAGTCTATATTTTAGACCCCATGCTCCATCTGTTAGAAATAAGGTGCCTTGCTATGATGATTGTGCATCTTCATTTCAAGGTACATGTGACCTTGACATTTTTAAATGCCCGAGTCGTTGCATGAGCCCTAGAGGTGTTCGTGAACTCTCAAACAAGGAGTACAAGGTTGCTTTTCTATACATATTGACAAACATGCCGGAGATGGATGATTTCTTCACGTATGTTATGTCAAAAATGTCATTACTGTTCTGTTCTAGATTTTTTATTATCTAGGCATAACAAGAATTTTGTTCATGTAGACACTTCGATAATGAGCAGTGGAAGAGCCGTATAGCTCCCACAGACCAACAACGTCGTGATTTAAGGTTAAATGGTTGGAAAAATATCCGTGGTATACAATCTGGTCCAAATTTTTTTGATTGGTTCAAAGAGCAAGTAATTTTCTCATACACTTCAGCCTTTGTTCTGTTCCAACATTGTGAATTATGATAAAAAAACTTATCACATAATTTGTGTTTTTTCAGTGCTTGAGAACAGCTAGCATTCACAATGCTCTGTTCCAAATGTCCTATGGTTACTGCCCTCGAGTTAGGTCCTATGGGTGTTATGATGTCAATGGCTATAGATTCCGTTCAAAGAAATATGAGAGTGGAAGAGTAGGGCTAACAACTATCAATAGTGGTGTTTGTGTAACTTCTTTTGATGAATCAGACAATGCTCTAGAGTATCATGGAATCATAGAAGATATAATTAAAATTGAGTGGGAAGGCAGCATGAAACTAGAGTTGGTGCTATTTTATTGCTCCTGGTTTGATCCAACACCCAATGGATTGAGGCGTATTGAAGATCTAGGCTTGGTAGAGATCAATCATACATTAAGATTATCAAATTTTGACCCATTTGTGATACCTATGTAAGAACAGAGAGTTGTCTTCATGGTGGGTTGTCTACCATGTTGCTCCACATGGATGTGTGCCTATGAATGAAAGCAGTAGTGAAGCTATGATTATGGAAGGGGTAGTGCAGGATGTCTACCAAGCGGATGATTTGGATGGCGCCTTTGTCATTGATTTGAGTGATGCCTTGGACTCCTTAATTTCAACGGGATCAGATGAGGTTACTGACCCAAAAGACTTGGAAGCAATACATAAACAAGTTGTTCTGGATGAGGAATATGATGAAGAAGCTATTGAAGAAGAGAAAGAGACGAAAGAGGATGATGAAGCAATGGATGAAGAAGATGAAGAAACTTATGATCCAAATGATTTTTGAATATGCAGTCCAAAATATATGTTTTAGTTATGCTATTTGCTATGCATAAGATCCTATGTAACTGTTTTTGAATATGCAGCCAACAGTCCAGTATTATTAATATATCAGTTTGCATGTATGCTTCAGTATTACTAAATCTGAATTCATGTTGTTTTCTCTCCAATCCTTTATTAATATAGCAATTTCCATGTTTGCTGCCCCTCCAATAATTTGTTGTCTGATGCACTATTTGTTTTAAGATGGATCTAACATATTGTATCTACTGCAGATGGTTAGTACATGCAACAAACGTGTGCCCAGTTTTCGTGCAGCCGAAAGGAATGATGGTTCTGAAAGTGCAGGCGGTTCCATGGTCCATTCCATTCGACACACACGCCGTGTAGCCAACAGCAGTGCAACCTAAACA